>OX387973.1:5307725-6507725 GCA_947578425.1 Eugnorisma glareosa
AGTCCTATCTTGTTATTCCGTATGCAATCTTCTAAATGCAGGTTTGTTATAGTCTCGAATATCGTTAAGATAAACGTAATCGATTCTGCGGAGTTATGAATAGGGACATAGAGAAAACTTTGCCTATTCTATAATGATGTCAGTAATCTATGAATTCCATCTTTGTGTACACACGGCTACACATCAAGCTATACATTTCTAGTATAAGATGACCTCGCATTTTACGGAAATCCTATACAATGCGAGATCTGCATAAACTGGAAATGTATAGCTTGATGTGTAGCCGTGTGTACGTGTTGTGGATCATAACATTATAGTGTAGCCTTAGGATTATAGTCTGCCACCATTTTATCGCTTCATTGGCGCCTAGTGGCTATAAGTGCATTACTGTTTTAAAGGTCTTGAATTTTATCTTTAGATTTTTATTGAAAACTGAGGAAGTTACTGTCTGGGTAGAAAACTTGTTTTGATCGAATCAACATCGATTAAAGTTAAGGTGATTACCAGTTCACTTAGGATAAAATCGCCTCTTCTTTAGCTTAGATATTCAAATTTGCAGGATAGGCGAAAAATCCAAGGTACGGTCAAATCATCAAGGGCGCTTGTGTAGAATATTATATATATATATATATATATACACCATACATATGCCATATTTTTTTACGTATGAAAATTTTTGTATCCTCTTCAATACAAAATGCTCTTAGACTAAGAGCATTTTAGTAATTTTAGTAAAGAAATAACACTTACCAAATTCATTACCAGTAAGGTTGAGCCTCGCTCTAGCCAGGGGACTATCTTCATGGTTGCAGAGGTCCCTGAAGCAGCACAGCAGAAGGGAGTGTTCTGACGACGGTGGTGGACCTCCAGACCCTGGTGAGTTCTGGCATCGGGATAGCGCTTCTTCTTCCCTGGAAATTGTAGAATGATACATGAGATATTTGTTGAAATTAGAAAGCTTAGGGCCTAGGTAGAATGACGAGTGATTATGGAAAAGTCAGTAATGTATTGTACTGATAGGCATAAAACCAATTAGCTAGTTAATCTGGTCGAAAGTCATTGTAGAAATACAAAAGTTTTGAGCTGACAGAAACAGAACGATTACGTTGGTTTAGAAGTTCAGGATTCCTTTGGAAGTGAACAATAGTTATTATCTCTTTGTACACACACAGGAGTTTCTTCATTTACAGCAATCCTTCTATCCCATAATTAATATAAAGGGTGTAACAAGACCCTTAACGAACAAGCCGAAAGGTACTTGCTCTCCCCATCCTTGCAATCATTTTTTGTTCTAGACCATACCTGGGAACCTTCTAGTTACGGAGATATTGGGGGTCAAAGTTCCAACTTTTTCACAAGTTTTTTTTAAACACATGTTTTTAACGTAAGATTTTTACTGTAAACACCTCCACGACCCTCGTACTATTCAATCCATCCATCACCACAATGTTTTGAGTGCGTTACATTGACTCTTACCGAAAAACGTGATTTTTCGCCCCAAAAAAAAAGTCGTTTCCCAGCAATAATTTTTGCGTAAGTTACTTAGTTTGATGTACATAATGCTTGGTTGACGGCTTCGTTAAGGGTTGTGTTACACCCTGTAATTGCAAATGAACAGAAAACCTCGCTAGTTTTATAGGAGGACTAACAACTGTTTGCAGTCTTCAAAACAGCCAATAAATCAGCTGATATGAACATGGACATCCTACCATAGATCAAACCAGTTCCTCGCTCCCGTCTTTCACCCGTCTCCACAAAAAGAGGTCGTCTCAACAAACGAGTTATAAACAAAGAAAATAATCAAGCTTATCGTTATTGAATTCAGAACTTGAACATTAAATGGCAATTTTTTTGCTGAATACGATTTCGTTTCGAGTTCACTTGATTCAATGGTATTGAGGCAAAAAGTTCTGCGGTTTGCCTCGGCCTGTACTTGTTAGTTTATTGCGTTGATAAGGAAAAAAGCTGATATTATTATTTGTGTCCTTACGTTGGGCCGAGTAATTGATTGGCATTCTAGATCTCAATGAATTAAGGTTTTAGATGAATGAGGACCACAGGCCGATAGGTGAGCTTGTGAGTTTTGGGAGGAAACTTTTAAAATGCTGAAGGGAAATCTTGAAGGGTCTTAAAATAAAGGATCAGGTCGAAGAGATCTACCGCATCCACATAATCAACTACGAAAATCAGCCACGGTAAGATGAACATAAAGTTAAAAGCTTCAAATCAGATGTTGAAGAGACGATAAAGAACTTTTAAAAATCCAGACTAATAAAATTAATTTAATTTAATTTTATGAATTTGAAATGTCATTTTAAATGACTCGCAACGTCTTCGCGTTCTCTCACAGTGTGATCCACATCAAGTCATGACATTACGCACCTCCCAGATTGTTTGAGTTGCGCAAGAGTTTCAAGTGCCAACTGGGTATGCCAACTGATCGATACGATCATTTTGTTCACTTTGATTTAGAATTACGACGACTGGATAGTAATTACTTTTTTTCTTTGTCTGTTGGTTTTTCCAAATTTTCTTACAAAAGGCTATAGACCGACATATTTTGCGTTGAAAATGTTAGACATCTGGTTTTATTTAAAAAAAAAAAATGAATTAAGAGACTGTTATAGTCTATGACAAATCACAAAAGAATTCGTCTTCTAAAATGCAGGAAAATATATTAATATAAATAAAATACATTTGCAAGGCATTCGTATTCAGGTTTTGATAAACAACACTAATAATAATGCTCAAAAACGTTAATTTAATAATTACAATAAAGATGAATGGAATACATTTGTAGCTATTTTCATTAAAGACTTCATCTAGTAATATGAATATTAATAATAACCAAAGACTAGTTTATTGAAACGTCTTTTCATTAATGATAATAATCAAAGAAGTATTTAATCAAAGTTTATACTAACTGTCGTCAAGTGCTTTGTGGATGTCAAAGGCAGATATTAAACAAGGAAGTTGAAAAATTTAAAACTCTTAAAATAGACTTTGTGGTCATAACCTTAAAGACCATTTTAAGAATTTTATTTTTTTAACGTGATTCTTAATATGGTTCTGATAATAGGGATGGGCCGAATATTCGTTTTATATTCGGTATTCGGCATATTCGGCAGGTTTACCGAATATTCGTTTTCGGCCGAATATTCGGCTATATCACCGAATTTTCGGCAAAGTGGTACTAAGTGGGATAATGATGTGTGTGTGTGTGATCATGAGTCGAGTGTTAAATGTGTTATTTTTATGAGGTTAAGTAATTTACAATTTTACAGTGCAGGTTTATGTTTTTGTCGACACAGTGTCTTAATTTCCAATAACAGTAGTTAAACAAGATGGTTATTAAAAACTATGGTTAATATGGTTATTAAAACTATATTAAAACCAGGTCTTTATTGTAAGAAATTAAGCAAGTTTTTTGTTTTTATCAATATTTATTGTAAGAAAGAGTTGCATGATTAACAACATTCCAGCAGACTATGAATCAAGTTTCTTTCTACTTAGTGTAGCGAAAATTATTCATTGAAAATAAACAGAAAAACCACTTTTATAGATCATTTGAGAAATCAATCAATTACTCGTAAATAAACAAAAATACTCAATTATATTAGTGACATAGTAGGACAAATATGAGATCTTTATGAGACCAAATCAAATATATAGGATCATAACCGTAAGGAATCACATTTTTATTATCTTTTAATTTAAGTTACAGGTAAATTTTCTATAAACTACTATTAGTTTATAGAAAATTTGCTAGATTTCTATAAATCTAAGAATTTATGTAAAAAAAAATCACTTTACATATGAAAGTATATATATACAGCGTGTAACAGAAAGGGTATAATCATATGGAATACTGTGGTACGGACCAGCAAACTGAACAACTTCCTCTATGGGACCACCATCGAAATCGTAAAAAAATTATCAGCTGTCCTATACAAAATTTCAATACCTACTCGACCCAAATGTATGGGGCAGCTGATTATTTATATAATAAAAAGAAAACGCACACTATTACATAAAATTGTCAGAAAAATTTGATTCAATATTTAAAATTCACAAGAGGCAAGTTGTGGTGCAAAAAAACAATCTGCTCAGCTTTATTTGGCAACAGTTTGTTCCGTTTTTGCTCATAAACGTTGCCCGCTTCGGAAAACAAACGTTCACTGTAAACCGAGCTGGGGTTGTCTATTTTCCATTTGGAAATAAATGAATCTTCTAGTGTGCTTTGAGTTGTTGCAAAAGTTTTAGGATTTGAAGGTTGAGCACCACTGGTAGACGGTTGGATGACATGTGCAGCCGCAGGCTTCTGCTGTATCGTCTCGTCATTTGGAGAACTTTGGGTTACCGGACGCACAGGTCTGTCAAGACTAATAAATTCCGTAGGGTGCTTCAATTTTATGTGGTTGCTCAAAGCTGAGGATGAAGCCTTTCGGCCGCTGCCCCCCGCGAAAGTATTTTTTCACAAATCGTACATTTAATTTAATTTTGCTGCGGTCGTGTTCACTTTCCCGAAAATAAGTCCATATAGTCGATCTCTTTCTTCCGCTCATTTTTAGGCACACAATGATTAAACCAAGCAAAAAAACTCAATGAAATCGACTTTTCAAATAAAAAATAACAATAAACACCGCACGTGGCTAAGTTTTACTCTTTATTAGATGATGCAATAACAACACGGGTACAGCGGGGGTAGCGGGCGAGAGGGTCCGGCGCCAATCCACGCGCTATGCGTAAACAAGTTTAGACCTGTATTGTTTACGTAAGGGAATCAAAACTGCCGAATATTCGGCCGAATATTCGGTTCGGTAAAAAGTTTACCGAACATTCGGCCGAATGTTCATATTCGGTGAAACCCATGTTCGGCCCATCCCTATCTGATAAAGCTTCCATTTTAGGCCCCCTTGGAATACAATAGATAAAAGGATGCCTTTCAATAAATTGTAAGTGATATGGACATCACACTAATTGTGCGTTAGTAAAACATTCAAATTGTCTGAGATAAAAGATTTCAACTAAGAGAAGAGAGAAAGAGAAAAATAGAGATTTCAACATGTTTTATGTGAATGAAGGAGCTCGTAGCTAAATAATAACAACCGCTCGGGTAGATCTCCAGGTTAAGCCGCGCTTGCCTAGGTTGGTCCGTGGATGGGTAACCACCGATAACATACCAAGTTTCCTCCGAGCCTCGGAAAGTACGTTAAGCCGCTGTCAATTGTTGATCTTCGACAGTCGTTACAGGTAATCAATGGCCCGAAATTCTGACAGCCAGTCTTACCAAGGGATATCGTATGACCCAGTACTTACCCGGTTGCGGAGATCAGATAGGCAGTCGCTCCATGTAAAATACTGGTATTCAGCTGCATCTGGTTAGACTGGAAGCCGATCTCAACCTAGTTGGGAAAAGGCTAGGCAGATGTATGTTTCTGCAAGACAAGATGAAGCTTGGAAACGCGTCGTATAATATGGTCGCTCAGCATTGAGGGACTGATGAAGAAGAAATACGTGAATATTACGGCAGTGGGGAACACACACAGTAAGGTCGACGGAGAGCTGTAAAACAATATTAAATTGTAAATACCCATTTGACCGGCTGACCACTGCCTGAAGCACCTTATCTACTACCATCACATTCTCACGTAATAGTATGCAGAACGCACACAAATTCCCATTTAAGTCAACAATTTTCAAAGGTTTTGTAATAAAGACATGAAGATTAATGTACTTTAGCGTCTTGGCGTGGACAGCGGGGCCAGATAATAACGTTGCGTCGATGGAATACAAATCATCAGTTTACTGGGGAACATTTACTTCACTTAGTGATTTTGTTTGTCAGCGCACGCACACATAGGTACGATACTTTACACGGGGTTCGGAAGGAAGTAAGGGGGACTTGGTAGCGATGACCACTTACTTTGAGTGTCTATGAAGTTTGTCTATGTGTGCGTCCAGTAGCTGATGTTTAATGCTAGTAAAGACTTTATCAGAGAACCCAAGCAGTGTCGCAAACAAATCACGGCCGATGTTCTCACGGAGTCACCAAAAAATTAACATAAAATTAAAATTTACCACTACTTAAGTACATTTCTTCTGAATATTGAAGAGACATTTGATGTATTAGGGTGAGCATTTAACATACAAAACGGCTTCTTGTTAGAATAAATCTTGCGTGTTTGAACTTTGCCCTTTTTCAATTTACAAGCTTTTGGAATTTCTAATCTTGTATGATTTTACTTTTATAGTGCGAGAGTACTTTGAAACAAGCGGGTAAATCGATGTGAATTGGCGTTTGACTGAATAACGTTGTTCTTGTAATAGTCGTACACACACATGTTTCATAGAAACCTGATAGGGAAAATAGGAATAGTTTATTGAAATAATAGGCGGTATATATGTTGAAACAGTTGTTATGCTAGTCGGTAACACTGAAACTGCTACTTGCTTTTCAATGAAGCAAATAATCAGGTATGCTGAAGAACTTAAAAAAAAAAAAAAAAAAACTCGAACGAATCTTACCCTATCCTGAATCCTTGTCAGGCCGAACCCAAGTAACATAGTTCAAGGGCAGCAAGATGCTGTTAATGACCCTACTCTCGAAACAGAGTTAAGGAAGCCAATTTATTTCTAATTTTAATTATACTTTTTTCTATCCAAATAAATAAAATTCAAGTGTCTGTTTGTATTATCAAAACTTGAATTTCTGAATGCCTAAGACAATATACATGTACGGCAAATAAAACAAAAACACATTTTTTTTCGTTTTTGTCTGTTTGTTTGTTCCGACTAATCCCCGAAACGGCTGGACCGATTTCGACGGGACTTTTTCTGGCAGATAGCTAATGTTATAAGATCTAACATAGACTACTTTTATTTCAGAAAAATAACTACGGTTCCGTGCAAAAAAATCAAAACCCTTGAAATTGGTAACAAAATTCGATTGAAAAAGGGAAGTAATATTTTTTTGTATAATAATACAAAAAATATTACTTCCCTTTTATTATCTTTTTTTATTTCACACGAACAAATGTCGCGGGCAACAGCTAGACTGGTAAATATAATTTTCTAACAACGATTCTCAATGTAGAACTGGCCCTTAAGAAAACAAGTTCCGAAGTAACACGTAGACGCTAACAGCCTTCAATAAAAATTAACATTAACAGCATCATCTTAATGGGCATCATAACAACTCAGCATAACTGTCATTTCGTCACTATCAAATTTCGCTCAATTTTCTTTCCGATGGCCATCATAATCTTCGATCGTCTATTTTAATTAGGAAGATGTTCCGTTTCTCACGGGAATTTTGTTTGAAGAATTTCATCAATTTGAATAATTTAAAAGATTGGGCCAGCTTTGTTTTGCCGATTAGAAATCTATTTGCAGAAACGATTGGTTGGTCCAATTAAAAGTTTTGTAAAATTGGTGGAGCAGAGATTGACGTTGCTTGCACTTGTATCGATACTTTAGAAGTTTAGATCGATCCGATTGTAACTAGATACAATTATTCTAGTTGAGTCCTTGTCCTGTATGTCCTGTTTCGTGTTCTCCTTCTGTATTATTTTAATTATCTGATCAAGCAATTTAGCGGTTGGTCGACTCTTCGCGTGACCAGAGGGCGGGCCTATTTTTTGGCCAAAGATTCAGCATTGCCATACAACGTGGCAATGCTGCCAGCCTGCTGAGCACTTTTCCTGTTGACAGCGATGTGGACGAATTTTTTGACGCCCTGTAACCCTTTTGATACTTGTACATAATTTTATTACTATTATAGATTATAGATTTGTAGTTTGTAAATAATGTAAATATCTTGACTGAAATAGTTAAAATTAGCAATTTTGACATTTGGATGTGATATTATCTATTCATTCCGATACCGGTTCTTTTGTTTCGATTCATGCACCGTATTCGTTTGTATCGATCAAAAATATCAGAGATGACATCGTCTTGTATCGATACTGTAATAAAGTTACGGATCGGATGGTGCATCACTACGGTACGGTGGAGTGATTAGTTTTAGTTGATTACACTGTGATGAAAGGCTGCCAGGTGTATGCGTGATATTTTTTTATTGTATCTTCTTCAGGTAGTGTTATTGATAGCATAACTTGGTGTCGTAACAACGATTATGACATTGTTTGTGCTGTAATGTTTCGCTGCACCCATTGTAATATAAATCGCGGAAGTGCCGATAAATTTTCATACGTAATGAATAGCAGGAAAGCGTTACTTTTAGAAAATCGCTCTCTTCATCGTGTGTTTAGTGCCTAACCTGGTGTCAGAGTTTTTATGCCACCCATGGGCCTCTGACTTGGCTTTACATGCCGTCGAGAAATATTTACTGCACTTAAAATATGGTGTCTTATATCACTGGAATGTGAGTATTCAGGGGAGTCCGCAGAGTACAACGAAACCTTGGCTAATCTGTTATCATTAGTAAAGATGATGAGAAGTAAATGTATTGGATTTACAAACTCTAATAAGGCTGTACCTAACTATGAATCCTGTTGACAATCGTTGATGAAGCACGAACCGCTTTGAGATCGATTGCCATTGCCACCATTGATCTAAGAAAACAGCACTCTTAGTTCTTCATTAGGATTAGGATCTAACAAAAGTCCCTTACTAACTGTTTCTGCAATAAGAATTTTAGTGGTAGTCCACTAAAAACCCGACAAATGAAAAATCACGCTCTATAAATTAAAATCGAGGTTTTTTTTTCGGATTGTAGCCTGTGTTACCCGGGCGATAATAACGAATCTTACGAGTATTCATCAAAATCGGGTGAATGGTTTAGGCGCTACGGAAGAACATACGTAAATACAAACATACATACATAAGACTGCTAAAATCATAACCCTTCCTTTTGCCTTCGCCATTGTCGGGTAAAAAGCCAATGTCTCCATCTAACCATTCACAACTTACAGGAAAAATAAATTAAAGCCCATTAGAAAAACAAACTCGAAGCGACAATTAACACACGATTGCAAATTCAATGCCACGGCTTCTAGCTTCAAACTATGCATATGTATGTGTCTATGCGGAAAACCCATACATTGTTTCCCGTCAAGCAATCACTAAGCATTGTTACCACGTTTTAAAGTACACAAATAAGGATTTAGGATGTCTATACGACACCTGAACTAACTTAACTTATGATATGCAAATCTTCGTCAATCGAGCGTTACTGGCTATGTGTGTATCAAATATTTTTGGGTCTGTCTGGAAGAGCCGTAATAGAAATCGATTGTCATAGACATGTGATGCGGAGGAATCAGGGATGCGTCGTGAGGAAAGTTTTGGGTATGAATGTGGATAGCTATTACGAAGAGAAGGAAACCCAAAGAATAAAACACGGCTGGAGGAAAGATGATAGGGCCAGCAAGGGGGTAGAAACAGAGATGATGAATTGATGGTTGTTACAGATGTAAGTATCTAAATAAAGGGTGTAACAAGACCTTTAACGAAGCCGAAAGGCATTTGTTCTCCCCGTCATTGGGATCACTTAATTGTCCTAGACCATACCTGGGAACCATCTAGTTACGGGAGATATTGGGTCAAAGTTCCAACTTTCTCAAAAGTTTTTTTAAATGCAAGTTTTTAATGTAATATGTTTACTTTAAACACCACCACGACCTCCGTACTATTCAATCCATCCATCAGCAGTAAGTTTTGAGTGCGTTACGTTGAGTCCCGTATCGTGAAACATGATTTTTCGCCACAAAAAAATATCGTTTCCCAGCAATATTTTTTGCGTAAAGTTACTTAGTTTATACATAATGCGTGACTCAACTTGAAGGGTCCATTTACACCCTTTATAAGACAATAGTGTTGGATGAAAGGCAGGAGGGTGATAATATCTAGATCAAAAGGGTGAAAAAGACTAGAAACTAAACTACTTAAGTATGAACTTTCTTGGCCGATCTCCATAGAGATCTTCGCTTTGGAATGGGCAACTACAGTACTTTCATAGTGTGACTGTAGCTTCATTTTATTGTTGTATTTGTTTCGACAATTCGAAACTAGCCTACTTGAAATAAATGCTTTCATTTTGAGTATTTGACAAAATGTTTCACCGTCCACCACCAAGCCATTGAACTTCAGCCGCTTAGTTTATAATATTTTATGGTGATTTTTAATCTAATCCCCCCTCAAAACACCACGTGATTACTTAAACACGAGATGGGTCTTTAGGGGATATTTTGTAAACTAAATCATTAACTAAGTTACCACTATAGTAGAAAGAAAAACAAGCGAAAGAAACAAGTAACGCTTAAGCCATGACGAGCTAAGAAACTTGATAAGTAATGAAGTACTAAAAATTCCTTTTACTCCACCTAGACGCAATTCTTTATGTTCTCTTTCGCACCTTCTACCTTCTATGTATCCTCATAAAATAATTCCTCACGATAAAAAACATATAAAACAGCAGTACTAATTTACGGCTACCCGTTTGCGGGATCATAAACTAACGTTTTAATTCAAAGAATAAATTTAACACTTTCTTCACAACGCGAATATCATCTACATACATTACACGCTCTCCTAACGTTGATAAAAAAGCTAATAGAAGTGTAAAATGTGTAAATGATTAACACAATTTATCTTAGCTAACCCTCTGTAGCCGGGTAGGGTCTGACAGACCCAAAATGGCACATAAACCGTCACATTTAATATTAATTGTATCGTGACAACAACGACGATGTCACAACTCAGTAAAGCAATGTAAATATTCGGGTCTGACCGTCTGATAGCCCCACCAGATAATTCATGTAATATTTTTCAACCCAGATTGCAGAGAGTTAACAGAGATGATAGTAATGATGTAAACTAATTAGTAGTCAGAAGAATTCAGATAGCAACTAAAACATAACATGGAGATAAGGTACCGGGCAAATATAATGAGTGAAACTATAAATAAATACAATCATTCGAAAGCCAATTAAGATTTAATCTCAGAGCGCATCGTACCTGCTTTTGGATCGGATTTTCTTTTTAATTAATGCAATATTAGCTGAGAAAGAAAGTTGTTGATGATTTTAGGGCTGGATAATTAAGATTACCTTCAAAAGCCGCCGAAAGTAAAGATGGTGAGAAAAATGAACGAACTTAGTGTTAACTTTAATATGTTGGAAAATTTGTGTAACTATAATATTACAAGTTAAACGTCAAACGCAAAACCAATGAATGCAATTGTTTTTATTGTTAAGGTCAGTTTCATAAATAAAGAAGGTTAAGGTATGAATAATCTTTTGGACCAACTTAAATCATCCTCTGTTCTCAAAGAAATCTTATCTAAGTATACCAGTAGTTAATTGTAATGTCACATTGACATCCAAGTGGTAAACAATCGACAGTTTAAACAATAAATAAACAAACAAGTATAAATTACGTATTTTGAACCAGATAACAGTATAATCTGTTGTAATGATGCAAGTAGATGAAACAAAGAACAATTTGAGATGACATACAAAGAACCTGGATTATTGACATGCATCTGACCCATCTAGATAATTCCATACCGATATCAATGATTGACGATAAAAAAGATGACTCCAAGAACAAAGCCTATAGGAGACATTCTGTATTTGTCAATCTTTACAATCTAATTTGAACTTTATTAGTCAGTGATAGGGTGTGATTGTGTAAAGAAGTACACAGAATAGTCCGGGTCGGCGTCCGCGCAGCACTATCTAGCCTGACCCGCGCCTCAACCCCAACAGAGGCACCCTTATCTTAACAAACGAGGACATCAAACCGACATCACTCAACAGCACTTTATATACACAATAAACAAGTCAAACGAGAATTAATTACCGATAAAACAAGCGAATATCAATTTGAATTCTATGGAAATCTTAACGAAGCGGACACGGCGATCGTTAGCGAAGATAATAGCAGAGATTGCCAAAAAGGAGCAAAAATTATTTAAAGTAAATAAAAGTGGGCATGCGGCAGACAGAAACCGGTTCGGTGAACGCGGCCCAGGCCGATCCGAATAAGATATAATCAACTGAGCGGGTAATTTCAGTGTATAAAAACACAACGTGGAGTCCGGCCATGCCTTCGCCGGTATAATTAATAAACCGAGGTGAACATACCGTGCGCCTTAAAAAAAAGACACGACGATTACTTAATGTTCTTGTTAAATAAACAGACGCATTTATTGATGGAAATTATGTTCACGGTTTCCTTGTCTATGTTGTAGTAACGTTAGAAGGAGATGCTTTGATCTTAGAAGAAAGACTAACACAGCTTTCCAATTTACCAATGGTACAATCTCATTTATTGAAACGAACACGGATTCCGCAAATACTCAAGTCACAACGTCTTTAATCAAATCTCAAATTGTGTCATTACGTTACGTTACATCTATGATCATGATGAAAGCGGCAGTCATTTCGAAACCATAGACAAATTGATTGAAGAGACTCGTACGCAACGATAGAGCCCATACACTCGCATGATAAGCAGTATTGATGGATGACAATGCACCTCACATGATGACTAACAAAAGAATAATTAATTCCTCGATGAAATTCATAAAGGTACTGCCGCCGTATCTTAGGAAATGTATCGTAATTACTTTCTAAGTAGATGGAAAAATTACAGTAGATAGGATTAAGATTGTGATAAATTGTTAGTTAGATTGTGAGGAATGTGTTGTAGTTTCAGTCGAAATACTTGTAGATAAGGAATATGAAGTAAACTCCATTGCTAGGAGATTAATGTTATTGCTAGAAATGCTAGTAATTTTAATCCAATGATGAAAGAAAGAAAATGAAGACCCACAAGAAACTAATAGAAGAAACAAAGCCTGAAAAGGACATTATTTAGAAGTACCAAACAATTCCAAAGAAGATACAAGAGATAAAAAGAACAATGATTTAAGTGAGCCCTGTATGCAAATTACAGTAGCAGGTAAATTAATACAACCTAGATCTTTGTCAACAACTTAATGTAATTTTACACCGGCTTCTTATCACATAAATTTCAGTTAATGCATTGCCCAACGACCAATTTGTTAAATCATGTACCTTTTTGTAAAGGGTTGACATTTAAGCGATGGGCAGCATACTAATTAGAATTGCAATTAGAAATGATAAAATCTTCTGTCCCCTCTTTAGGAATGTTGTTGGAACGTTCCTTTAGCTTTTTATCGACGGCATCTTCTTGTTAAATGTCGAAATCGACAGACGCATCTTGGATTGAATTTACGACATTACTGAAAATTAATTTAGTATCATTTGGAATGTTTTACAATTTGCTTCGTGGTTGCGAAATTACAGCTCTGTTATTGGACGTCGTGATTGGATCTTAAAAGTTATGACTAAAAATTTAGTTTTTATAAACCTGGCCGAAGATGACCCAAGTATTGTTTCAAAAACATCTTTATCTTTAGAGACAAGGCTAAGTACTGAAGAACTGTGCACACATATTGTAATTCAAAACCTAGAATATTCCGTCAGCCTCTCAAATAAATTATATCTCTTTTTGTATTCTGCCATAAACGTAGAAAACTAATCATCGATTTTTTTCAATAGGTACAAACGTTAAATTAATTTCAAGTTATATAGATGATTATCGATGGAAAATAGATAAATAATGAAATAGACAGATATGCAAATGCGACAGTAAATTACAAAACATTGTGAAATGAAGAAAGTAAATATTGATAAACAAAGCGACGCATAACAGAAGGAGAAACAAAAGTAAAATGACTTAATAAAATAAACAGTTGTTCAGCCCAGAATGTATAGACAGCTGTAAACTTGAATTACAAAGCGGTGTCAAATGGGTTATTAGTTTTATTAATTTAGATTTCAAGTAGCATGTCACTGAGGATCATTTGCCCTGTATTTGTGTTTTTTCTTCTTTCTATCATTATCTCTATGTCTATCATCTACCAGTTGGCAAGATCTTGTATCTACGTCTCTCTTGTTTGCTTTCAATAATTAAACACAAAATACATACGTATCAGCCAAATGATGCAGGCATCCGTGTCTGGCGTGGTGCGTGCGTCTTGGCGCGGGCAGTTCACTGTAGCAACCCCCGCTGCGCGCCGACCGGCACATGTATCCTGTGCCCACGCACTGGGCCGTGTTGCAGTAACATCGCACTCCTGCGTCACCGTCGTTTGAATCTGGAACGAAGAAAAAAAAGAATTAGCAAGGTGGTTTGAAAACAAAAGAAAGCTGCCAGTGATGTCATTTGTTTTTTCTTTTTCGAATGTGTATTAAAAGTTGCACATGATCGAGCAAATAGAATTTTTCAATGCGCATATTGTTTTGAAATAATAAAAGCTAAAATAATACCATTTTGCTGCACAGAACAATTGAAATATGATGCTCTCTTTTGTTTTTATTTTATAGGCTAATATCAACAATCATTATGGAAAGGTAAACACTAAAGTAAACAATGGAAAGTGAAAGAAAATATCCACGTGCATTTTATAGCGCAATTCTATTAATATAATTGAAAAATTATTAAGTGTAAACCGATAAATTGAAACAGGAAACGGTTATTGCGAATGCAAAAGGAAATGCATTATAGGCAGTGTATCCAATCACAAGTATCGACACCGTGGCGCCTTGTGGTGTCGTAAACTTTGATGGCATTCGATTTGCCGTGCCTACGTCCTTACCTATAAATTCTAGGATTTTACCGTCATGGACGCATTCATCCGTCATTTCATACTTTACACATGAACATCACAAAGGAATTCTAAAACAACATCTTTGTATCCGACTACCGTATTCCTGAAACCATCGCGGTGAATCATACAAATATTTCGACTAGAAAAAACTTCCCTTTCATCTTAAATGGTAACCCATCGACGACAAGCCGATGAACCGGTAAAAATAACATACAGCTGGTTCGTGGCGCGTATCGTGTATGAATAATGCGCATGTCATACTCCACGGGCCCCTACATAAATATCCTCACAAACGGCCAGCCTCCGACCGCATTCAATGTAAATGCTTCGGCTCCAGACGATGAAACAAAACAAAATTAATTTCAGAGGGACGCCGCTTTATTTGCTCTCGACGACGGAGGAAAACTTAAGGAAGACCCCCCTTGATGTCCGGCATCTTTTTCGTTCACGGAATCGTGCATTTTTTACCTAATATTTGAATGATTAGTGAGTTGTTCGATGCCCAGGCGCATCGACGGGACATCGCTTAAGAATCCCGATAAAAACGATAGCAACCTACAACGTACAGCTCATCACGTTTTAAAAAGGTCATTAAACATTTATTGAAATAAATGAAAATATTTAATATTCCCTAAACGTCGCCATCGAAGCATTCGAAAAAGTTCGGTAAAAAGGTAATGAGTCGGTCGTCTCCGAATTCTGAAAGAAATTGCAGAATTCCGTCCTTGCTCAAACCGGCAGATGAAGTCGCGAGCGAATGCGATACCGCGATAAATAAAACAATTAAAGATTAAAATACCAAACCAAAAAAGCAAAAGGGTTCGCGCGCCGTTAATAGCTAAACCTTTGGAGCAAGGGAAATTGGAAACTTTTAATAGCGAACTTTAATAGCTTTGCACGCAGAATTGATTCCATTTCCATTCCATTAATTGCACTTTGCAGCCCGCAATGCATTTATTATGAAATCGAGATTCTATTACGGTCGTTAATTTAATATTGTTTGTCTTATAGTTCCACGATACAGGCAATTTTATCGTTCAATTGTAGGGTGGTATTTCATTCTTGATTAACCTTTATGCATTTGTACTTAAAACACTCATCACCTCTCATTAGCAGCCAACAATGCATCGAACATTATGTTAGACGGATGCCATTAGACCGGCTTTACAATCAATTTCGAGTCAAAAACGAAGGCACAAATAGAACACCGAAGGATAAGGTAAATAAAAAATAAATAAACAAAAGAGAAAAGGGCCCCGGCATGTTATTTGGTATTGATAAATGGCCCTCCGGAGATGTGGGATGTGGGAAAGGGATGGAGCGGGGCCAGAATGAGATGGCTTTACTAATGATCATGAAGGCAGGATGCATTCAAAGATAAAAGAAAGTGCTTCTTATCTTTTCCCAAGTTTGTTTTTCTTTAATGTATAAAAAGCAGCTTTATAGGAATTGTTAAGTGCATAGGCGCCAATTGTTCACGGTGCATTGAATCAGAAAGTGGTGCTTCACGGTTGCAAGATTTTGTTTGGACATCAGAGCATTTACGGTCACCCTCTGTCACGTGGCATGGTAAACGAGGTGTTAATTTCCTAGTTTCCTCTTTGTTTGCCGCACTAATTGAGAACCGTAAAAGGGAGTTCTGGGATGCTTGAAATAAATGAAATGCACTTAACGAAGAAGCTTTTTATGAAAGCCGATCTAGCAAACCGGAAAAGCTTTTCGAATCGGTTCTTTTGAATCAGAAGTATTTCTGAATGGATTTGCGATAAAGACTTATTTAAAAGAGCAAATATATAACGTTGGAGCGATCGCATCGCGACACGGGAGCCGGTTTGGGTAAATCGCGATTGAAATGTTCCCGTCGCGGGCCGCTGCGGTGGAACAGATCTTTATAATAAGATAACTTTAACGCCGCTTCGTTTGCCACATACGTCTCTTCAATTTCATTACAGATGGTCGCAACGAGACATCTATTGGGAGTATCAAGTTCCAAGCCCATTTCTTCAGTACATTTCGCTCATTTCAGATCAGAGATTCAATTTAGATTTGCCGCTAAGATAGTGCAAAACTTAGCCACAACAGAAATAGTCCGCTAGTTCAGACAGTTTATTTGCGAGGGTCCGCAGGAAATGCTTTTACAGTATTATTGGTGTTGTTTTTACTAAAATTAAATGGATGGATGCCGATAACTTTCACAGCACCAGAAATCGATGGGAATCAAAACTATTCGAGTTTTTATTAGCTCTTCGTTGTTAGATTGTAATCATTAGTAAGCATTAGACGTTTATGACTGAGATGCTCTGGGGAGACGTAATTAAACATACAGATTCTGTTGAAAAACATCGGAATGGGCATTTGATGGTAATAGCGCCTAACTAATGTTGCGACAACGGCTTTCTCCTGGCGTTCACACGCTGTCCGACTCCGTTTTATCTAGTACTTTATTACGTTAATAATGATTGTGGCGCGAGCCGCAGCCGGTTTCTCTGCTATTCAGATTGGAGCTAACATAACAGGCTTTATGCTGATTGGATGACGCGGAAAAAGCAAGGCTGCTTTGCGGCCTTGTTGTCGCATTCCGATGTCCGCTATTTGAAACTATTTATTGGCTGTCAATTTGGACCGCTTGATTTGTGACTACTGACTGACGTGACCGCACGGGCCGCGGCCATCGCAACAACTATTCTCTATTCAACAACTATTATGGCGAGACGCCGTCAGCGTCTTAAGTACAGGTGCTGCAGTGGTGAGGAATGTTAAACAGGCGCTCGAGGCAAACTGTAATAACTATGGACATTGTTAATTTACAGTTTATCATTTTGCATCAGCGGTCGCGATCGAATCACGACTCATCCTCTAATTGCACTCGCTGAATTATTTTCCGTAATGGATGTCCTCGTCGGTGCGTAATTATCCAATGCGGCGCCAGTAATCTGGCCGGGCCGCGGGCAATTTCCATCGGAATGCGAGTCGAGAGAGGCCTGTCTGTGGGTCGAGTAGCGTTTCTGCAGCTATCTCGTGCAGAGATCGAACCTCTAAAGCCGCTTAATGCTGCTGCACCTTGACAAATGGCACCGATAATCTCGCGTTCCAAATCGAGAGATTCACGAGCTTTCCGAAGAGCGAGCTCTTCTGAAGGCGGTTTAGAGAGCGTTTTATCAAAGATAGCGGTACCTTGATACACCACGTCGAATAGTGTCGACGAACCACCAATAAATAAATGCAAACGTTATTAGAGAGAGCGGTCCGCGGCGCCAAAGACCTATCTGTTTCAGGCCGCGCGAGATCACTTCCTCGGAAAATTGCTCATTGGCACGTCAGCCGACGCACCGCGGCATCGCCTCGTTCTCGTGTTTACTACTATACTAAATACAATTCACCTGACAGCCATTTATTATATGTTTAGTTCCTTGTTGAGTTTACATAGTGATGTAATTCGATAGTCATTCGATTAACATTAGCTTAGAATAACTCTTGGGGTCCGCGTTGCTTTCGCATAGATATAATGGAAATGAGCTCGACAATCGGTCTCGGATTTTGGACGGTCGCGTTTTGTTTCTAATCTCTATTACAATGGCGTAGAGATGTCAATCGGTCGATAGTTGTACTGGATCTAAGTATAGGAACGACGTTTATCAGTCATTCAGTACACGTCCCGCCGCCGTCGAGGTTATCGAGGCGCTTTCACGCCACTCGAATAACATTTGAATAATGAAATGCGTTCGTCGAACTCCTAAAAGTGCAAAACGAAGCTAGCGCCGACACGGGCGTAACGTGCCACCTGTTCGCCGATGACTCTGAGTATTCATCGCCTCGTTAAGTCACAATGGGCCACAGAAGGCCGACTACCTGATCTTTTTTTTCCTTTATCGATTCCTCACGAGCAATACCTTTATCCGTTCCGAATGGGCCTCGATAGCCGCGTTGCCCCGATTCGATTGTGTAGGCGACGTAAATGTCACAACGACAATGCTCATCGTTTAGAGCCCTCGACTCGGGACGATTGTCGTCTTAAATCATAACAGCTCTCAATCATCTGGTAGTCTATTAGGTGGACGCGTGCCGACTTACCGTAAACATTTCAACTCTTTGTGTGCATTCCCATACGGTAGTGAAAAGTTTTCATTAGAGATTTACCGTTTCAATTTATTGTGTAAACATCGGTGGACGTTTGTCGCAGTGTCAACAATTCGGGACAGGTGTTTAGCGACATAGGTGGTAAGGTGACAAGTGAAGTTTTTACGTGTTGCAACAGCGCAGCGGTGTTGTTTTAAAACTGACGTGTGAAAATGTTAACACCTTCGCTGTAGGGAGCGATCAGTTCGTTGACTTGCTACATAATATATAATGCAAGATGAGATTGAAACGTAACACAAAAAGCTTAATCAATATTTCAACAGCGGCCGCATTCCGCACTTATCCGAGCAGCGCTTGGCTTTCGATTTAATTAGATCGTGAAAAAAGCTATACATGAGATGTTATCTCGCGTTTTAACAAGACATTTCTTGTTTTGAACTCGCGTGTATGAGAAATTATTGCAGCCACTAATGTTGTGCACACGACGTTATAAATTATGCACATTAAATATGTATTTATGCATATCGGCGGCGCTTTCAGTCACATTTCCTTACTCCACGCCACTTCGTAAGCTGCTGTTACCTTTACATTTACTAACATCAAAGGGCTATTTGTGTTCGCAGAACTTATGAGGTAATCATAGACATTCGTAACTCAAGAGCCGGGAATTTCGCAAAATCACCACACACATCATAAAATGAAAGTTTCCAGCTGCGAATGTGTTTAGGCTAATCTCAGAGATTACTTGATGGATTTTAGTTAGCTTTCGACACTTCTGAGAGCGTGACTAAGTATAAGAATATTATCACGCACGACTTGCAAAATGGAGAAAGAATTTCAAAAGTCCATTTGAAAAGTATGGATCTACTTTCTTTCAGGTGGTGGAAGAAATAGAACTCGTAGAAGAACATAGAGGTTCAGAATTCACATATCTCTGTAAGACTGTGCAGGGAGAAATCATTGGTGTCGTTTCATTGATTTGGTTCTCTAGGATTTCAGGGAAAGTTTTCAAAGCCAGTACATAGCTTAGCCATTGTCAAACGCTACTTGATGATGATGATGATACAGGATTCACAACTATACAAGGCAGCTAGGATAGACTGGATGCGTAACACGCAGAACAGGCTACGATAAGTCTTGGCAGACGTCACATAGAGGAAGCACTAGGTCTAGCAAAACACATGAGTTCAGTAACGGGTTATTATATCATATCTGAAATGGAATGCGCTTGGAGAATTTCTCCGGATCGCCGGTGGCACGGTGAAAGAAGTAGGGGCCGGAATGCGGTCGTACGTTCTGTTGGGACGCGGAATTCACACCGTTACCACTTGTACTCGTTAACCACGAAGGCTAGTTGCGAATGTGTTTGATTCGAGATTAGAATTTGGTGTTTTTTTTAAGATTCGTTTGAAGAAGTATCTGTCGACTTTCTAGCGCGTTCTGAGGGCATAGGACCCAGATTTGGCATCTTGCTTTTACAAATTTGTACCCAAATTGACAGCATGGAAATCAAGGACATTTTCACAACATACAATGAACTTAGAACGGTAGGAGATGAAGACATAATGGTGTACGAGTAAGGCAAATTGGGAGAGGACATTATATTCAGTCGAGGACTGATCAAGATCACTGAAATCTATGCATCCTATTTCAAGCGATTCTTCAATCAGGCTTCCGTCAATGCCTTTTTCAAATGCCTGCATGGCAACAAAAACTATTGACCGTCTAATTTTATTCCAAGCCAAAACTCATCAACCTTACTCAAAACAATTTGAACGCTGCTCGTATAAAATTCAGTACCTAACTATTAACTGATTTATTACCATACGGGGGCATAGCAACTAGTTCATAGTGATTCATAGTCCTGCTTGTTATTCCACACATGTCAACTTCATGATTTGACGTGCTTTTTGCACCAGCCCGTATGTTTTATGCTGGCAGTGGCGGCATCTGAATATACAGTGGTATTTATAGTGTACGTCAAGGATTTAGTCCTTGTGTAGTGTATGCTAATCTGTTGGGCAGTTGGTTTTGTCCAGGATATTCTTATTCTTGCGATAACTTACTTTGTCCTTAGGTTTTCCTTATCATTTATGGTTTTATCTACCATCTGAGTCCTCAATGACAAAGACTATATTATAAGGTGTTCAGATATTATCTATCTCGTTTACCAAAGGTCTTTTATCCTCAATGGATCAGACTATAGCGAATATTACAGTTTTCCCAAAAGAATTTTCAATGACTTCATGTATGGTCATGGCTATGCTTTTCGTTGTCAAAATTAAAATTATTTTTTTTAGTTTTGACGACGAAGTTAGGAAAAAGGATCTCTTTTGTTGTGTGTCGGTTTGTGCTTCAATAGCTTACAAGATCGTTATACCAACAGTATTTTTATCATTTTTAGGGAGGACGCCTTTTAGGATGCCTCTGTTGTCCGTCTATCTGGAGCCTATTTCTCTCTCCGATATCACGTACATAACTCGGTAATTAACAAGATTACAAACCAGTAGTAGAAGTTGCGGTATTTTCATTTGTCTCAGCCGCCTCGCTGCGGCGCAAGAGTAGCAACTAAACAGTTACACATGACTTACGACGTATCACGTTACATTCGGCTTTAATATTATTATCTATAAGATAGATTTTCGTGAAAATTATACCTTAAGGCTTAGTAAATTAGTTATGATAGAGATCAGGGATTGGCTTAGAATGAGGAGCCCACCGGGAGTGATTGAGAAGACTGGATTTCGATAGCGAAGACCAAACGGAATGATGCAACGCTGATGTATTTAAAATGAATTTTTTTTATGTTTTTTTTTTCATAATATCACGTAATCTCCGAAGGGTAACGCAGAGGTGTACCTAATAATGTCTCACATTTCGCCAGTTCTGTTTAAGACCCATGTAATAGAGATTTTTTAAATATCTTTTAATATCTGGACAAACGGTTATCGTTTGTGCGTCAATGTCCCTTAGACCCTGTAAACTGGTATTGGTATACAGAACCCTGAAACGTTTCCAAGCTTATTGTTTTCTACAACGATTTCCAACAGGATTTCTTACTTTTCGGTTTATTTTATGTCAATCCAAAACATTTTTGACTTTTACATCAACAGTCCTCTACAGAATGTGAATTTGTCTAGCCCCTCGAAACTACCGAAACTAAGAAACTTTCCTAGACTGCAAAGTAATACTCCTATACGAGAAGCCAACGCGACCACCGTGTCGCTGTAGATGCTTTGTAGCTAACATTTTTCGGAATGTGCCAACCACATCCGAAACTTTCTAATCCAATCTAATGACGAAGACTCATTGCAAGTCAAATTGTGCACTGCACTGAATTGAATACACTATTCTGCTATCACATTTTCAACACTGAACACATAAACTAACAGATAAATTAACAGCACGCCCGTAATCCCCAAAGCGTGAGAACGAGGTGTATCAATACGACACCCACATTCCGCTAAATATGTTTTAGTCTCATAGGGCGAGCCTTATGCCATCAACAGAACACATCCAGACTCCGGGTTATTGTTGACAAATACCAGATGGAAAAATCGTACAAAAGGTGTAACTAGACCCTTAACGAAGCCGGAAGGCACTTGTTCTCTCTGTCATTGCGATCATTTTTTTGTTCTGGACCATATCAGGGAACCTTCTAGTTACGGAGATATTGGGGGTCAAAGATCCAACTTTTTTTGCAAGTTTTTTTAAATAATTGTTTTTAATGTAAGATTTTACTTTAAAGACCTCCACGATCCGCGTATTATTAAATCCATCCATCAGCACAATGTTTTGAGTGCATTGAGTCCTACCGTAAAATGTGATTATTACCCCAAAAAAATAAGTCGTTTCCCAGCAATAATATTTGCGTAAACTTAGTTAGTTTGATGTACATAATGCTTGGTTGACGGCATCGTGAAGGGTCCCGTTACACCCTGTATAGCACTTTGCAACTCTGAACATCATCATCTGCCCAGCCTTTTTCCAACTATAACACATGTTGGTGGCTCCCAGTAACCAGATGCTGCTGAATACCAGTACTTTTCAGGTACCAACTAAACACTGAACATTTCTCCAAATTCTGTGTTAACACTATCCTAACGGACGGAACAATTCAATCGCCTTGATCAATGGCTGTAAAACTTTCTATTGGCAACATTTACAACATGTTTAAGTACTAAACAGAACACTACATAAATTACTAGTCCTATTTATAAAGCGGTATATAAACGCTTAGTGCGTTTAGTTAGCGGTGCGTTCAAAGGAATGCGAGACGATCGAACATTGAATATACTCTTAATGTATGCAAATGTAAGAGATCATTATTTAAGTACTGATGAACTTTAATGTACGAATATGTTATATGAGTAACCTTATATCTTTAGGTTCGTACTATTATTGGGAATGGATTACTTACGATAGTTTAAGAGCGTTTATGTCTTACGGCATCTCATACAAACTTTGAACTCATTTGTTACCCGACTGCGCCAGAAGGAGGGTTATGTTTTTCGAGAGTATGTATGTATGTATAATTGTTTGGCACGCTCTGTGGCCTGAACGGCTCGATGCATTTTAGCTTGAGAGGTGTCGTTAGATTTGTATTTACTGTGAGAGTGACACTGGGTATATCAAAATAAAAAATATTCAATAATAAAACAAACAAAAAAACGGTAATTTAAAAAATTAGAAACAGTCGGGACCCATTAACATATATAGACCGGCTTAAATCGTCCCAATAATGGGTCCCAACTGTTTTTAATTTTTTAAATTACCGTTTTTTCGCTATGTTCTATGCTTTTTATTTTATTATTTTTTTTACGCAATCGGGCTTTTTAATTTTTGACTGAACCGACTATAAATGACTGAACCGACTATAAATGTTCTCCATCAACTTTTAAGACATATCTATTCTACTTATACGTATGAAGTTTAATTATAATCGCTTTAGTCATTTCGAAAACAAATGAGTTCAAAGTTTGTATGAAATGCCGTAAGACGATAACGCTCTTAAGTGGCGTTTAGATTTATTTAAAAGTAATTAAACGGTTGAAGCTGCGTGAATGGTGCACTTCTAAAGCTTTTAACTTACGTAATCAAACCGTGTTGAAAGGAATCGTGCACTCGTGCGATTGTAAAAATGCGAATTACACGCGCAGGATTTTTCAGTATCCAATTGGGGTAAGTAGAAATAAATTGGGCAAATGGCAAGGAATATTGATGACAATGACAAATGCAGGATGATTCTATTGTAGCTTTTTAAATTATAAACCAAACAGCTAGCTGATAATTATTTGTTCTGCCCGTTTTGTTGACGGAACTAGGTATTTTTTTTAAAGGCGGCTTTTTTTATAAGGTAAACATAAATACTTATAATTAATTAATTATGTTAAAAGTATCTACTTGTATAAATTTGTTTGTAACTAGAAAACGTGATCATATCCAAGCAATCGATCATCGCAAAAATGGATATCATTAATCGATCGAATTATAAATTCGATACCGCCATTTTGTTCGATGAACGGTATTCACCATTCATTTATTAAGTCTTCGTATGCGATTAATGAAGCTTAATACAATATTTTGTGGAATTCTTCTTTATTTATAGCGGATTGGCAAATTACAAAGGTACTTTGCTGCTAGTTAAGAGGGAAAGGTTTGATTTTGAACTTTATTTCTAAGGAATAAGATGTGGTCAGTTTGACTTCTCATGATGTTTTCGAGGTGAGAGAGGTCTTTGGCCACATATGTTATGTTATGCAGTTATATTTTGAAACATGTTATTTATCTTTAAAGTGTTTATTAGTTTTGTTAAGAATGTGACAATCGGTTACTAATTCGATTATGATAATACATGCCCAAGGCGTTTGTCGTAATTTTAATTCTAAAATTAATTATAAACTTTGACAAATTGGTCAAAACTTTACGTAGTTTTTTGAGTTATTTGATGTAACTGGGAAAAAGACGAGTTAAATAAATTATTGTTTTCGATAATTAAATAGTCAAATCGTTAATTAACTTTTGGCTTGAAGGCAATTCATAGACACATAACTTTGATAAATATTAATGGCCATTCGTATTCAATATTCAAACAAATCCGCTTCCTACTTATTAAAACAAAAACATACATAAATTAAAAAGAAATGTTAAAATTATGCAAATTTCAGATTCTAGACTTTCTACCGACGTCACAAGGTCGTTAGTCGTCCTCCAACAGGTCAAAAGCCTGCCAGCAATCTAGTTCATGACATATGACGTCAGGAATACCAGCATGGCAACAGCAAAACCGCAGCCATTTTATTTAGAAAAACATTTTTAGTAGCATGTTCTAATCGTAAACCAGACGTTTTATTACTACTTTTCTCTAGAATTTTATCTTGGTGTAATTATATTACCATACCAACTGATTAATTCACTTAATTAATAAGCGGACTAAGGTTTCTAAGAAAAGTTCTATCTTTTGTTCGAGTTAATAATTTGAGTTTTGAAAGAATTTTATGTTGATTACTTTTTGCGATTTACTATTTCAATTCCTTTTTTGAAATAATGTTGTGTGTGTTTATTTTTTTTTTGTCGACCTACCTTTACTTTATTATGGTTTTCAGTAAAAACAGTGTTTACATAGACGAGTGCAACAATTAAGTAATTAGAAGAATGAAACCAAGAAACTGACAATGAACCGATTAGTAAATCTACACGAAGAAACCCTTCAAAGTCTTACAAAGCTAACGCAATTAAATATAGAAATATAATAAAAAGTATTCGTGCAAAATTTTTCATCCTGACCCACACAATTACTGTCAACGTCCTCCTCCATAAACCCACAGACAAGCCCTAGTCTACATCTAGACAACACCACGTCACCGCCTAAACTTAGAAAACTACACAATAGTACTGACCGACGAAGAATTAACACAATCAGGAGTGGCCATAAAAAGCGCGTCTGCACCGCTAACTAGCTCAAATGTACACAAGTATATATGTACTTACAAACGAGGGACTTAACTACTGGCACTCGGTAGAAACAAACAACATCTCGGGGTATAACTACTAATATTTAAAGAGGCTATAGTGCAGTGGTTGGTGTGAGGTGGAAGCGGTAGCGGGAGCGGGCATTGGGCTTGTTAACTCGTGAATTGCTTGTCGGAATGAATTGTCTTGAAGTGTTCAAAACAGAAGGATTTGTTATGAGTTTTAGTGGTTATAAGTTTGGTTGCCCATGTATCTTTCTGGCTAGACCTCGTGGTTTAACTATAAACAGTTAGTGTTAGTAAATAATTTGAATTTGAGTGTTTTTTTTTTCACCAAAAAGGAAGACCAAAGAACTAAAGCTATGGTCACACGTAGTTTGAAGAGCTTAAGCCCTATGATTTGAAACAACAACTCTCTTAGAATGAATGTCCTTTTGACTATTACTTTCATGAAGTGCTATCAAGATCGCTTTGGATTGCTATAGCAAGAAAAGTATGAAGCTGTATGGCTGTATGGGCTTGAATGTCGAAACTTTTCATGAATAAATGACGAGGCGTTTTATACATGGCTGAAGTTTATTTAAAGTGGTGTTACTTTCAAGGAGTGTACTACAAGCCCATGACTTGTCCACCACCCCAAGTGAAACGTGCGGTGTACACGTTATAAAGAGGCGCCGTTGACGGCGATGTGTGGTCCCGCTGTACCGGACACGGCGGGGCATCAGTACCGAATATTGTTTTTATTAACTAATAACTTTTATTGCCCAACAGCGAGAGACGCATTTCAAATTAAAAACCTTCGATTATAAAGTACTGAGGAGTTGAAGACGTGTTTCGATTTTTTTTTCTTTTAATTTCGGGTCGAGATTTTATCGGAGCCTGTCATGATTAAAAACGCAACAGAATTAAAGGATCCATCTCGATGCCTAATGTATTTCTGAAAGTCGCATCATATATAATACGGCGAATACCTATTCGATTGTCGATTCTGAAATTTTTAAGCAAGTCCAACTAAAATATCTCCTCGCTGACCGCAAAAAATCTCACAATAAGTTCCACACCTTATTATAAACCCACCACAAATTGTTTGAACTAAAAAGAAATCGGTCTTCATACATAAGGATCTGTTTGCTCGAAGAAAATTGTAGTGCAATCTTGCGCAATCATTGGGGGAGCTTTGTGCTCCGACCGCGTTCGGGTGGAATCGGCAATTATCGGACGAAACGATTATTTGCCGAAGGGACGCCGAACACGACCGTTGTCGTGCCGACAGAAACGCCCCGGGCAAAAGCTTTTGAAGATTTGTTTTATTTAACAAATGACTTATTACTTTAATAACTTGTGGTCGGACTTTGAGTGAGGATGAAAGTAGACCGCAGGATAGATAGGCTAAGGATGCAAAGCAGACAGCTACGTTTAATTCTAGCTTAGCTTCTAAAGGAGAAATTGTTGACCGATGAATATACAAACACATTGACTAACTAAATACTTACCTAAGAGAAAGACAGACCAATCAATGTAAATGGAACAACGTTTCGCATACTTCGTTTTAATAAATAAACATAAAGATAATTAAGAAGTAATCGTAATGACAAAGTGAAAATACGCGTCACAGAACACATATCTATTAGCGCAATTACAATAAAAAACTAAATGGTGATAATTACGAGAAAACAAATGACACACGCGGGAAAATACACGTCTGACTCCCAGACGAATCGATTACCAATAATGGTGATGAAATATGTGATTATAACAAGCTAACTACAGACATTAGTTGTCTTGTAGGCGCCATGTAAGTAAGACAGAGAGTAATTTTTAGTCTATTTCGAACTGATTAGTCTCGTTGAGCTTTGAGAAATCGACTAACTGCTAACGACTGAAATTACTAAACTGGCCCAATTACCAGTTCTGTCAGCAGATCTCAGGCAATTTTACTGCAAAAGTTGGGCACTAAACAATGACTATCGTGAGTCTTGTTACTCCATTTCTTGGAAATTGTGGCGTTCTCCCGCTGAGTTGAGTTGAGAGCTAGTTTTCAATCATTTGTTACAATGTACGTGCAGTCTACCCGTTTAAAGTAATGCACTTTTCTTGGAAAGGTGATTGATTTAATGATCTTCGAAGTGTTTTAGAAATTGAATCGCTTAATTAAGCAGTACATGAAGACGGTGTTACTAGCCAAGTCAAATGAAAAACTCCGCAAGTAATAGAATATGATATTTCTTCAAGCGAAGAGAAAAGTAAGAATAACAGTTCATGAAGAAAACCCTTGAGCATGTAATTGGGGTTACCCGATTCAGGTGCAAATTGCAACTACAATTTCATTTTATACCTGAAATAATATTGTCTGGCAACGTTACTTGAAGCTTTAATCAAGACGGCAAATTCTGCACAAAATAGCTCATTATTATACACCACCAATAAAGAGCAATTTCAATACAATATGCGACTTTATCATTACTTGCGTCATTAAGGTACATAGGACATTTTTAATAACAAAATGGATATTTTTTGCGGTTACACTATCAACGTGGTTCTGTTTTTATAATAATGAATCATTTAATGCCTTGGACTGCTAGGTACTAGGTTTCTATAAGTCATTTAAAGGATAAATAAAAGATGTTAAATAAAAAACATCTAAGTTCTGTTGTTTTCAACTTGGAATAATAGAGTAACTTAGAATAGGAATCGTTTGTCGCAGTGCTGGTTTCGGCCTAAGCCGAATTTGAAGCCGAAATTGAGTTGAGGTTTCGGCTTCCGGATAATACCTATAAAGGAAAAAAAACTGTGATTGCAGATTAGAACTGTTCTGTGGATTTAAAAATCTGCTACTTCTCATATAGTAGAGTTCAACGGACGGCAGGTATTTTGCAGTTGAGCGCGTCTTAGCAGGATGTCGCTATCAAATGCATTTAATTATCGCAATATTTTATGAGAATTGAAGCAAACACTTTTAAGAAGTGTCTATATACGATAATAGTATATGAAAGTCATATTAGAAAATATGTATATAAAATTATAATGTTTTTATAGACCACATTAACGCATCAGCAGAGAATGAAGTATTACCAGTTTACGTCGGCATTTTCTGAAGCAAGTGCTAGATTATAATCATGGATTTTTATTTATACCTACTAATTATATGCGAGCGAAGCAGCTGCAGCATCGAATCAATTACGCATCATTTCACGATAAATTAACTTGGTACCGGTACAGGTGATATTTACCATCCAGACTGGCGCCATGAAGACAGCTGAACGCGTATTACGCACCGGTCCAAGACCCACATATGAACAAGCTTGAGTCTTGCGACAGCTCATTTCCAACGGATACGAGTTCACAGACAATTACCTCGAAAAATGCATCCCTACTTATTTTTAGGAAATGACATAAAATCGTTCACAGTCTCGTCTTCTAAACCATTAGGCAACAGACCTATGATTTAACGTACTAACGAAGGAGCCGTAAAATTCCTCCTATAATCACCGTGGACCGCTCCCAATGCGCGGGAGGGGGGTTGATTACAGGGTAACCGCCCACTAGCGGCCGCGGGAATCCGACCGAGACGAACAACGAAATGTCTTAAAACAATAATACACTGTCGGGACTTTATACCCTTTTATAAATTGTCGAGGACCAGAATGAGGTTGTTAGCGCATTCATTCCAACAGTGACGTGTACCTTTTGAATTATAGACGGACACGATTTCGCTTAGCTCTATAATAAGGGCTTCTAATATTTGATGATTGCGTGCTTCATCGTTGCGTGTTCGTTTTTATGTATTTCATTATTCTTTGTTTAGCTATTGTTCGTGGCAATGATCGCTAGGTAGCAATCAGGAATAAATTCGGTATTTTATGCCACTTCACTAATTAGCTTCAGATAATCTTATTTTAACCGTTGCACTTAAACATTCCTGAATGAAATAAAACGAGAAAATAAATGAAAATGCTGTTACTGCGCTTTCTATTATGCATTATAAACCATCTTTGCTTCCATTTAAAATATGCTGTTTGTAAAAGAGATTCAGCATTTATTGCTTAGGAAATAAGGTTGATATTTCAGGGTGTGAAGGTAACTAGACATTATTTATAGGTAAACGGCCAATTCCCCCGGAACGCTTCGCTAATTGACATTAAATGCTAGTCGTTTGTCATTCGTGTTCTTGTTGGTATCGTCGCGTTACTGAGAATTAAACTTAAAGCTAGTCTTTTTTAACACTGTATTAAATCAATACTAACAGCATGGGTTCACATGCGAAATATCTGATCTTCAGGACTTTTAAATTGAAAATATTCATTGTAACAGAAAATAACAAACAACTAAAATAAATTCCATTAGAAATTTTAGTTTTTGTAACGTTTCTATTCTCACAAGCGTCCCTATAATTTTCGGCCAATTTGGCATCACCCAACCTATAGAGAGGGCCGCGTGTTTGATACCAATTTTTGGTCTCAAATTGTACTTTAATCGACGGATGTAGGTCGGCTATAATTTCTAGCCGAGAAATGATAATTCGAAGACATATGGCTGGTACGACGATTATTTTAATGTGAAGGCGGAAAATAGGGTCTCAGATACCTTTATGCGGTTCTTTAATGACAGATGGAGACCCTGTTACTTTACTTTTTATTACGCGTTAAGCATGTGGCTTAATTACACATATACTACAGCCAATCTGTGAGGTTGAATTTATACTCGTAATTCCTGTATTAAGTGTTTAAGGATGAGGTAAATGTTAAGTACCTTCAATAATATTAACTACATGTAAATTAGTTTTATTATAATTTGCTTTCTAAGAATTAATATTTTCAACATGTTAAACACATGATTGCGTATGCGAAAACATGGACTTCAATTAACTGAGCGTTTAAACGCTTACACTTAGTTAATTAATATTTACAGCTTTAAAGCTGTAAATATTAATTAACTAAGTGCAAACTACTTAACACCAATATTAAAATTATTACTGAGAGAATTGCTATTTGAATGGGTATCACGTTTCATCAGTTACATGTTTTAAGGAAGTTTATAAATGGCAGTAAGATATTTAAACTCATTTTGATAACGTTTCTTGGAACATGGTAATTTATTTCAGCTCAGCTAATTACTCTTATGAGAAGGGCTTTTTCTCATCTAATTTCGCCATTAACGTTGCTTAAACTATTCTAGAAGTATTTCCATCTTTTTGGCTAAATAGGAAATGTAGTTAAAGTAAAGGTTATTTTGCGATCAGGATTAAGGGAAATGAATTCAGAAACTCTTAAATATTTTTTTAATAATACAATTTTGGGCAACATAAATACATACAATTTGATCCCAGTCTGTTTATTTGTTTTGTCCACATGATTTATGCATGTAATGGCACAAACGACCACGACATAGGGAATCCCAGTATATTTAGAGTTATTTATGCATTAAGACCAAGACATACGAATTATTTTGTATGCGTGCCTGCTTAAAATAGCTTAGACAAAAAAACATAGTGATTGTACATAAACACTTTTCAAATATAATCATAATATCTAAGATATATAAGCATAATATGATTAAATTAATAGTATTAACATGCCCCGCTGTTCGCGTGGGTGGCAAAAAATAGCCCATCTTTGTTTAAATGGCCGCTAGCTACACATTAGATGATTAGCCTATTAATTTTATATGAAACTATTAGTATATTTGTGTAATTGATGATCGTTGGCGATAGCAGTTAAGGTTCAGTGAGAAAGTGAGAATTTGCTGCCTTAAGCGATTTCACACTGTGTGTTTTGATTATGTTTATGATTGATATGGCTTTGTAGATCTGTGTTGTTTATTTAAGGAATATATTACCTATATTGTCAGTATTTTAAATTGACATAATGAAGGATTCCATGATACTGGAAATATAAGAGTAAAGACTAAAAAATAAATACCAATGAGACGAGAAATAGTTAATTTTCAGTTCTTCTAACCGTAGTAATATAGTCAGTATAGGTATTTCAGCTCTAATAATTGATTATAATTATTCTTATATTCATCTAGCAGCAGCACATACTAAAAGCTCTAACGAACTTTTTCTCAGTGAACTTCTCCTTAAGACTTAAACATAATCTTCATTCATTAGCTTATTTATTTAAACGATACAGATGGATTTATGGAGCACATTAGACACCATGAGAAAAAAAAAGCTTTTATTAATTAGAACTGTCTTCCCATGATATATTGTTATCGAACTTTGCATTTTACTATAATGTAAAATGAAGTAAGATTTGATAATCGGTATTAATTTGTTTCTCGAATTTAATCTGTTTTCCATCTCTAGTGCTTTATTTTATTAGTTTGGTTACCGTTAAATGTAATAATAAGCTCAGAGAAATTAATTACCTTTATAATTATGTAACAGATAATCATCCATCAAATTGTAGACTGTCCTTTTTGATATCATTACGAAGCTTGTCAATTTTCTTTTGTCTGAATTGATTCAAATCGGAATCAACAAACATCGAATCCGACCGTCCTACCACTAAGGCGTTTCGTACAAATCAATTAAGGGCGAAGTCCGACCGTAAAGAAAGCATCATAAAAACAATTTAGAGGCCTCTAATTGTCTCGTCTGTCTGTCTGTACTAATGAACACATGTTGATAGACCACTCTGCTATAATAAAAGATATAGTGAACGTTTAAGTTTTAAAATCGACCACAATTTGGAGTTTAAACGAACTCTTTATGATCGGAAACGTTAAATGAACTTGATTTCCGTACAAGACTTGTTATAAAATAATAAATTTTGTAACGACATGTTTTTGACTATATGTTTTAGATCAACAGCCTGTAACAAAGTTGATTGTGGAGACGTTTAATTAAAATAAAACAACTTTAGTCTTTTTTTACGAGGACCGACTCAAAACTTTCTAATTCCTGCATGGATTACGAAAAGTAAATAAAATCTAATCGCTATCAAAATTAATTCAACACTAACATTAAGAACGCACAATGAACCAGTCCGAAAATTCCCTAAAAAATGCATCTACGAGTCGAATACGAGTCAAATCACTTACCGAATTTTTTTGTATTACGCCGAAACCGATCATCATCAAACCGAAAACGAATATTTAATGATGAGATAATGTCTGACTACACTGGTTACATTCATAGTCGTCATCGTAAAACAGAATTTTCACAAGCATATGTTTATGTTCAGTAAAGAGTACTAAAGCGCTAAGTGTCTGTTGCAAGCGCTACCGAATGCGTTAGCCGCTGCGCAGTGACAGACAAACAGATGGATTTACGAGCGTCCTATTGACCTGAGATTAAAACTGTTAGTTCGGTTTTTGAGTCGTCCAGCCAAGATAACAGAACGAGGTAATAAATTTTGTTTAGTACTTAAGCAAGCTAGCAACTTTAATAATCATAATATTTCAGACAGACCAGTCTTGACGGGCGTACCTTATAAGGTATTTTATCGACTGGAAAAGTGGATATAGTAAACATTATTTTAGAAATTACAGATAATTAATATTTATTTATTGCACACGCATGTGGGGCGTACATACCGCATTTCAAGTCACATTTATCTTAAAGCCGAAACCGAGACTTGGTATCTAATTATTGGCCACCTCTATTTCGAAATAATATATTTCACATTTATTTTTCTGCGGCTGTTAAAATTATATGAATATTTTATAACACAATTTAATACGCAATACATTTAAAAGCCCGTATAAAACTCGCATCATTCGTGGAACGCGTAAATAAAATGCGTAAACAATGGGAATTAGAATCAATATGCGCATAATGCGAATACTCTCGAGTTGTCGTGAGTCATTTCGCTTATAGCGCCGTGATCACTAGTATCGAAAACCAACCAAGTTCAAACAGCATTAGTGAATATTAATATTATATGCTATTTATAACTTGCGATTCTCGGTAGATTTGCTTCAAACGGATGCCGATTTTGACAATAAGTAATGTGATAATAATATCCTTGTGTTAAATAATAATAATCAATCGTTAATTAAATTAAGCAATTCATTATAACAAGAGTATTCAATGAGCTTTGACCTTGAATAAAGTAGTTATAACCCCTAAAGTTACATTACGAACAGCTATAATTGCACATCGTAATGTATTACTGTGTGAATCTTTTAAAACAAAACTTTAAGCATCGTCCATAAACTTAGCGCTAAACTTTCTATCACGCCATCGCCAAGATACTCATCGTTCAGCAAACTGCATTCCAAAAACCAACTATAGAGTGGGCAATAACCGCGAGTAATAAATAAAAAGTAATTGTGAAGACGTGGCACTTGTCACGATTTGTTACTAAAGCCACGTACTGCCATTTGTAAAGCACATAGCTTGCAATAACAGCTACTAAAATATAATATCACAGTTAAAACCAAAACTATTAACAATATTTACACCCAGTATAAATATTTGTCGCCCAAAACATTAATTGTCATCATTATTTCAAAATGCGGAGGCGCCAACGAATATCAAATCAAACACTATTTCCATTATCCATAAACAAAACTCATTGATTACCTAAATAAATCATAAACAAATATTAATTCACTTGACAAATACAAATCACGTTTCTATCGTTGAATTTGACACTAGTGCTGCGCATTTAATTTGCAAATAAACATCGATAAAGATCTTAGAGATCGCGTTTTGGCATGTCATCGATGCGATAGCGATCATTATAAGCGACAGTGGCGCCAAAAACGGTCGCGCAATGAGGTCACCGGTGGCGTCGAGCCAAGTGCATATAAAACGAGTCACGGCACGCCGCTCCGACGCCAATGACTGAAGTTTTTATCGATACTTTGATAACTATACCTAATTATAAATGCGAACATACATTAATACACGAAGTCTACCGCGCAAACAAACCTTGGATTTTGTTTAATGAAATGTAATTGATTTAAGTGAAGTTATTGTAAACATCTCACGGATATTTCAATAGAACGTAACTCAAATGCTTGGAATAATGGCTCAGTTCCAAAACAAATTTTGCCACAGTGTATTAGTGTATGTACCAGCTAATAAGTTTTCACCTCCGCATTTCTGTGACAACTTTGATGCATATAAAGATTATCAAGATGGTTTTATTGCATTCATATTGTCAATGTTTAGATTTTAAAATTAATCACGTGAACTAAAACCTATTGCAGTGGCAGACGGCCAAGGAACAGTGGCGCCAACGTTGCGGACAATTACAGATATAGGACCTGCGTAATATGAGCTGCAAAATAAAATTGTGATGATTAATGCTACACCGCTGTACTAATGACCGTAATAAAGTATGTATGACGGAAAATAGTTAGTATATACAATTTAAATTGTGAAATATTAAATGTTCCTGTTTATCATGATAACAAATTGCTTGAAGATAAATATTAAATTAACTCGTGAGATAAAAACTTGCAGTTTTATACGATGTCTCGCCGGCTGGTGTAACAATTATCACGTCGGCTAGTGAAAAAGACAATAGTGATGGGCGTGCAGTGTTGCTAATCGTCGATCGAGACAGGCGCCGCGCCGCAGCCCTGGAATGAGGTCGGCAGGCGACAAGTCAAGCGCTACCAACCGACTGCATTATGTATCGATAAATGCACAATCCCTACAAATAACTACCAATGTTTAATAGCCTTTACAGCGCCAAATGCATGTCACATTATTTCACTATCTATTTAATGTTTCTATTCAGCTACGAATCTCATGATCTACTTTGAAAACAATGCCACCGCCAACTCCCATTTACCTTCTTACACAAACAAAACACGCTATGTGATATGTCAATAATATTGTCACCGAAACTGGCAACAAGGTATTGTGTGCAGTCGAAATCGTTCGATTATTATGACTGGCGGGTTTATCGACATAATATAGAACGTCACTAGCGGATGTGCGGCGCCTCTTGCGCCGGCGCCGCAGTATCGCAAACAATGCACCGTGTCCCTCCACTGTCGCTTTGGAAAAAAAGCCGATTGTTAATTGTTATGCTAATAAATGACAGTAATCGGCCATTTTTGCATGTGCACAAAAACTCATTGTAAAATGCAACACAACGCGGTAAATTATAAACTCATTGTGATTTATAAGCTTGTGCAAAACAACAATGGAAAATGACAAAGAACCTATTGTTTGTTGTGTTTGTGTAAATAGTTTTGAAGTCTGACTGTTTTTTGTAACTCAAGAACCTAAGTATTTACTTTGGCAAATCAGCACTAGCTTTCGTCTGCGGCTCCGCTCGCGTGGAGGTTGGAAATTATCCAACGAGAACGTTTTACCCGGATAAAAAGTATCCTATCACCTAACCCAGTTCATATTCTATCCGTATGCCAAATTTCGTGAAAATCCGATTAGCCATTGAGACATGAAAGCGCGAAGTGTCCGTGCTATAAACCGTTGAAGAATTCTCTCGTTGAGAAGCGATCTTGGCTGCAGGATCATGTCATAAAAATGTATTGTCACCAGAACCAAAGGCATGTGCAAAATTGCAGCTCAATCGGTTGCGGGGAACTGGATTGAAATTCAGTTGCAAGATTTGACCAATACATACTAACAAGTCAAGTTAAAGTAAAAGTGTCATGTTGGCCCAGAGGTTAAGGCCTCGCCTCTCATACATGAGGTTGTGGGTTCAAATCCGGGCAATGTGACTTTTTCAATTCTTATGTACTTTCTAAGTTTATCTTGGACATCACAGACATCGGTGAAGGAAAACATCGTGAGGAAACCTGGACTTATAAAAGTCTGAAATCGCCAACCCGTCTTGAGCAAGCGTGGTGATCAATGCTCGTGCCTTCTCTGTTGAGAAGAGGCCTTTGCCCAGCAGTGGGACAGTAATAGGCTGGTATTATTATTGTTATGATAAGTCAAGTTAAAACAAAGATTATAAAAATAAAAATAAACTATCGTTTAGAAAGGACATACTTCCAAGAACATAAATCGAAATCTATATTATTTCCTGAAACTAGTCTCAATAACTTTGCACTATTCCCACAATGATATCATTAAAAGTGAAATATTAGTTCGCTTGGCGGAGCGTAAATTCGATAAATATGATAAGATTTACAGTCATGCCAACTATTGGTAATAAGTACTTGGTTATTACAGGATCCTTTAGTGAAACTAGGATATTACATAACATTACATTACGCCATTAATCCCCGAAGGGCAGAGGTGTACCTAGAAGTACACCCACATTTCGCCAATTATGTTTTAAGTCCATGTAAAGGGGGGCGAGCTTATTGCGCTTAACCGGGCACAAATCCCGATTCCATGGCTGCTACTGATAAATTCCTGGCGGAAAATCCAAAAATAGTTTGCCCGACCTGGCAAAAGAACCCAGGACCTCCCTAACCTAATAGGATATGCAGTATTTTTCTGGACTTAAAAGAAATAGCATGAAACGATCAGCTTCATAAACAGTTTAAGCTGTAAGTACAAGCTTTTATAAACGTTAACTTATCCATTTTCAGTATATTAAGCCTCTATAATAGACATGATTAAGTATCTCGTAAATTGCGGGAGTGAAATCCTCTGTACAATTATGCGAAATTATAGTTATTACTAGCTGTTGCCCGCGACCTTCGTACGCGTGAAATTATTAAAAAAATAGTACTTCCCTTTTGAAATGGATCTTGTTAACCATTTCAAGGGTTTTAACTTTTTTGCACGGAACTCTATATATTTTTCTAAAATAAAAGTAGCCTATGTTAGACATCAGCTATCTGCCAGTAAAAACCTCGGTCGAGACGTTTTGGAGATTAGCCGGAACAAACAAACAGATAGACAGACAAAAATTGAAAAAAAAATGTGTTTTTGTTATAAGTGCCATATATTTTCATATGCATTCAGTAAAAAGCTGTTATTTTGATATTAAAAACAGACATTTCAGTTTTATTTATTTGTATGTTTGTGTGATTCGCTGATAGAGGACTATTTGAGTTTTAACTAATATGGCAGCCATTTTGGGTATATTCTACGTTTGCATTTTTATTTCCAAAGATGTTAACATTTACGTTTGGGGTAACATTACTTTAAACCGCACATATCAAGTTTAGTGTGCGTTTCAATTTGAAACATATTTCTGACTTCCTTCATGTATACGTACTTATTTATTCTAAATATGCAATATATGCTATATTCGTAAGTAGAAATAAGGTTTTGAATAGACTTTTGACAAAATTAGTTAATTTTCAGAATATTTTACAATTAATTTATAGCTTTTTCATACTATGTCAGTCACGTAAGAAGTTAATAAATAAATAATGATATTATTTATTTATTTATTAAAACTTTATGCACAAGTAAAAAAAACTGTACAAAGGCGGACTTAATGCCTTGGGCATTAAGATATTCTATTCTATCCTATTTTTTTTTTAATAGGATATTTTTATAATTCTGGATAATTTCTCTAGTCTAAGGGCCTGTTTCACCACCTGCGCTTAAGTTCCTGTTAAGATAATTGGCAGATAATTTCATACAAATTCTTTTTCAATTTTGAATTTATTCAGTATTAGCGACACGCCCCGGCTTTGCACGGGTGCAATGTAATACATATAAACCTTCCTCTTGAATCACTAAAAAAACGGCATCAAAATCCGTTGCGCAGTTTTAAAGATCTAAGCATACATTAGGACAGACAGCGGGAAGTGACTTTGTTTTATACTATGTAGTGAAGTAGTGGCTATTCGGACATCGTGAAATAAGCCCTCACTGTTACACACAATGAAACTGTCATAAGCACATTTATCATTATCTGATCACCAGTGTTTATGGGATACCAGCGATAGTTGAGATGGCGCCATCCGTCTACTTGGGGTGCTCAATGAAGGGGCAAATAGAAATGCGATCAGCCCATCCTACACAATGTTGAATCATTGAATGCATATAGGGTGTAACAAGACCCTTGACGAAGCCGTCAACCAAGCATTACCATCAAACTATTTAACTTTACGCACAAATTATTGCTGTGAAATGACTTTTTTTTAAGGTGAAATATCACGTTTTATCGTAGGACTCAATGTAACGCACTCAAAACATTGTGCTGATGGATGGATTGAATAATACGTGGGTCGTGCAGGTGTTTACAGTAAAAATCATACATTAAAAAGAGGTATTAAAAAAAAAAAGGTTGTAACGTTGACCCCCAATATCTCCGTAACTAGAAGGTTCCCAGGTATGGTCTAGAACAAAAAAATGATCGCAATGACGGGAAAAACAAGTGCCTTTCGGCTTCGTTAAAGGTCTTGTTACACCCTTTATAGTGAAAGGGAACATTTTTAAAAAGAGTGAAGGCGTCCTTAAATCTAGAAGGCTTAAGACAATGTGTCATTTTATCAGCGTAACGATAATGTTTCAAAAAATTTTTAGCACACTAAAAAATATATATATAAACCTTATCTATATCATCCTGTTGAAAGCAGTGTTCGAAATTTATCAAGATAAATATTTTCTTTGATCCCATAATTAGCGGATATTTTACCTATGGCTTAAACTGTTAAATAGGTCCAATGAGCACCCGTAAGTTAAGTTTTCTTTCAGCTCAGATAAAAACAGATAGTATGATTTTTTAATTAGATCTTGATTTTTACCGCCTTAATGACCTATCATGTGGATAGCCTTTACCCAACTATGTTGGGGTCGGCTTCCAGTCTAACCGGATGCAGCTGAATACCAGTATTTTACATGGAGCGACTGCCTATCCGACCTCCACAACCCAGTTAGTATTGGGTAATACGGTAAGGCTGGTTGTCGGACTTTTTGGGCCAATGACTACCTGTGACGACTGTCAAAGATCTACAATTGACAGACGGAAACATCGGCTTAACGCGCTTTCCGAGGCATGGAGGAAACTCGGTATCATGTAATGGGTGTTCACCCATCCACAGACTAACCTAGGCAAGCACGGCTTAACCTAAAGATCGACCCGAGCGGCTGTTCTTATTTAGCCACCGACCTAAATTACCTATGAAATCTTAAAAAAAAAAACCATAAGTAACTAAAGTACGTAAATCTACCAACCTCCATGTAAAAAAAAACAAAACCACATGCGCGGATTAGAACATACTGTATACAAAAGTGATGCGTACGCGCAAGTAGCAGTTATGTTTATTGTTGCAGCCGGCATTATATAAAACTTATAAACAACGATCCGATTTACAAGCCACTGTCCGTTATAAATAAACATATGGTTCGTAGTGGTACCAAAAAAATTTCAAAGATTTTTCATTAATTATTTTATTTCTAGTGTCTAGTGGTCGCAAGCGCAACTGATGAGCATGAGGTCCTGGGTTCGATTCCCAGATCGGGCAAAGCGTTATTGGGTTTTCACATCAGGAATTTCTCAGTAGCAACCACGGAGTCTGGATATGTGCCTGGTTGATGGCAATAGGCTCGCTCCCTATTACATGGGACTTAAACATAACTGGCGAAATGAGGGTGTACTACCTACACTTCTGTCATGATATTATGTTAATCTATGTTATGTGTAATTATTTTCCTTCAAGTGTACCAAAGGTGTTTGCCAGTTAATAGGTTGTTGAGGTCAGATAGGCAGTCGCTCCATGTTAAATATTGGTTTGTAAGCAGACTCTAACAGAGTTAGGAAAAGGCCTACAATGATAATGAGTATTTTCAAAACAACCAAAAGGAATGCATTTATTATTTCATTTTCTTTTTATGCAAATTTTTACTGATAATTAAAATATGCATTTCTACATATTTTAGTAGTTTTAACGGAATTCATTTATCAAGGTTATTTATGACAAACTATTTTTCTTGTTATTAAAAGTTGGAACAGCATTTAATAGGAGCCTTAAACCTTTCAAAACAAGGAAAACCATAATATTTATTTTATTCGGAGTCCACAATCTATTGTACCCATTCTTTCGAAACCTTCTGCTAAGAAAATGGGGAAAACCAAAAACGAAATTCTACCAAAAGAAATAACTGAACAATCTCCACGAAGCTGCTGACGCTACAAACTTTTTCAGTTTACATCCACATCTGTCGCCACGCGCCGGTTACGCACACAACATCACCAATCACCGACGATCCCTCCCCCCCCTCTTAACCCTCATAAATGAAGACAATTAAAGAGCAACCGCTCCAAACTTGAAAGGTCAAGTTAAACTGGTCACACCAGACCCCAGTTTCGGTATAACGCCGCCTCCCGCTTCTAGAATGTTCTATTTGAAGGCGATATCCCACCGAGTCTAAAAATATAGGGCTATTTATTCTTATAAACGTATTTAGTATGATAGTTTTCGACTATCAAAGATTAGTTGTTTGAAAGTAGAAACGTCCATATTTGAATCACTTTCTTTGGATGTCGAATTTTTGTTTACTGCATTTGCAAGAATTGGGGCATGAATCACATTGCATTACAGTCTTATCAAAGTGTAAATTTTAAAATGGAAAGATTTAATTAATATCAGAAACTCAATTTATCAAAACAACGCGTTGGAATTAACGCAACAAACATAATGACAGGCAATAATTTCTAGCTTACAAGAAAACCAGTTTACATAACACTGTCCGTTTTCCAAGCCATAGATCAAAACAAACAATGTTTGAAACAAAACAAGTACAAGTCTATGTAAACTAATTTGGGTCACAAGGTTGGCTTAGCAAAATATGGGCGCCATCGCCAGGTCGAGGCCAACAGTTGCGAGCTGCGGATAACTGTGCAAACGCGTGTGAACACAGTTTAAAGCAATCTTCGCTATTCCCCATCATAATTTGATGAGATTATAATTGAGAGAATTTCACCCGAGATTCCCACAGTAAAATATAGTCACGCGATATTTAATTTAACGAAACGCGGCGACACGACGCGACGCCACGCTGCGCCCACGCCTCCGCTTCTGCCAATCGCAAATAATAAATATTAACGACAACAATAGTCACAAACTAGAGAATTACGCGGGTCGTATATATTAAATAGGAATAAATTGCGGCTTTAATGAATAAATTATTAGTACAATGTGGTGCGCCGCGGGAAAAAATAGCGCTCTAAGTGCGGCGCCGGCGCCAGCGGCGGCGGCGCAAGGATAAGCCTTGCACGCGCACACCTCATCCGCAAATAGCAAGAGTAATCAGACAATAATACACCTTAATGCACAAACATAAAGCTCTAATTACCACACGTTACGGCTGCGAATACGACATTGCAAGACAAACGACGGATTCTGAATGCGCTCATGCGACCGTAGCGAGTCATTACGATACTTTGAAAGTGTTACTCTATAAAAACAAACCAAACTACACTCTAATCCTGTGATATAAAGTCTCTATCGCAATCGATTACGTGCTCGGAAATGTGCTCTATCCTTGTCTTCGAGCGTAGAAGGAAGAGAGATAGAAGGAGTAAAAAATATATCCGCGAGCGCAGCGTTCCCGTTCGTTTTGACACGTTACATGAAGCAAGCGAAGTGATAAATATCTTAGTTCGGACAGATGCCCTGGCTAGTACGTAAATTCAATTTAATGCAACTCCCAGCGACAACGCGGAAGCCGAGCCGGCTTTAGATACGAGCATAAAGTAGGCGTGTGAGAACCGACAGTCGAGGACCCAAATCTTGTGGACAAACCACTTGAAAACTCCACCGCGGATGAACAAAAGACACTTAAAAGTATACTTACACAAAACTAAACAAATACATTAGAGGATGTCCTGGGAAAATCTTCAGTTACAAGCTGTTGCAAGTAAGCATGTAAGTTTGTTCGAGTTTGTATATTTAAATCAGCAGCAGGTGTGGTTGAAAGACGAAAAACATAAATTCCGATTCGATAACAGATGTTGGCCAGCCGTCGACCATACTTGATGTAAACGTTCATTATTTGGAGCATAATGCTTTATGTAACCTCAAATAATCCGAGGAGTCAGCTAACAAAACAAATGATGTAATTTTTATCAGGCAGGAAAGAAATCTCCGAGTCACAATCAAATCGTAAGACAAATAAGCGACCGTACCGGTGTTATCAAATAGAGCCCACGCTCATAATCCCAAAGGTGCCCAAACCTCTTAAGTGCCATCCTGCGGCCGAGTTTTATTATCTCGGGTCTTGAGGCACCGCTATCTTTGGATGTTGTCCTTATTCCACAAAAACTACAAAACCTTATCAACGTACACGAACCTCGACTTAAGGCGGTCCCTATTTTTACTCGTTCGACGAAGCTTTTAACCGTATCGGAGCGGTCCCAACCCCGCCGAGATTTATAACCGTCTGGTTCGATTTACAGGTCGGCGGAAGTCTACATTAGGTAACGGAAACCTGTGAGTGCTCCAAATAAGTAATTTTAGACGGTAAAAGCCGAGCGACATTGCAATCGGGAGCCACTTCGAGATAATTGAAGTGGAGGGCGTAAACGTCGAGTATCGGATGAGAGTTCAAACGGATCCTTTAAATGCTCCTTTTTAGCCAAGATGAAAACAGGAACAATTATTATTGGATGATAAAAGCTGCACCTCTTAGTCATATCTTTTGTATAAATAGTTAACGATGCAATTAGAGACCACAAAAGTAGGGAACACTAATTTAGAATTTTATGAGAACCGTTCCAATTGGTTGCTCTTAACTTGATTGAAGATAGCGTGGCCGAGCTCTTGAAGTTCCATTAGGGGTAATGAGTGTCCAAGGAATGTCAAGTGACACTGTATGATGGAGTAGCGTGAGGAGCGTCGCTGACAGGTACACGATGAGTCAGCGACAAACATAGCACAAAGACCCAACAAAGGAACGAAACAATGTGGACGAAATGCCGCGGCCGTAAGAAACTTTAAAACAATAATGTGGTGAAATACCAAATTGTAAGTCTTATTAAAACGGGCGTCTAAAGATATACGCAACGTTATTTGCAGCGACAACGGTGAGCTCGTGTAGGCAGGTAAGCAATTAATAAGTCGAGTAAAGCATAGAAATTGGCGGCAACAGTAAATGGAGATAATTTACTAGATCTAGTACTAAGCTTTCGAGACTCGGTGGGCTATTAATCACTTACACCGACACGCTAATGGCGAGTACACTGTAATTAACTTCCCGACCACACGAAGCAGATCCAGAAACAATATTTCAAATGGACGTAAGGCCACTTGAGAAAGGCAAAAAGCTGCAGGTAGATTTTATGTTTATAAATTGCTTGTAGAAAAAATTGCCACCCTTGTTTGGCAAATATGCGCAGGTAGAGTGTACCTGTTGGGACTGGTCGAGAACAAAAGGGGCTCCTAGAGGCGTCAGAGTTAATGGCAGTATGATACAGTGTGGGCGACTAAGTCAATTAGGCCATCCGTCGCCGCCATTCCCGGAATGTCGCCGACAAATGACTGAATACGATAAGACGCTAAGACAAGAGCGTCTGAGAGTCCTTTTTGCCCTTTTTGCTCGCGCCCACCTTTGCCGTTTCTGATAACAGCTCCTTTTCTTAATTGAATTTCTGTGTCCAGTGATTCTTTATCACCGAATCCCATTAGAGGTCTGACATGGGCCAGAAAGTTTATCGGTACAATTAAGTGCGCATTATCTCGCGCCTGGAAACAAGCGTTTTATTATTGCCGAATTATTCTGAAGTTGATAACATTACGAATTAAAGTAACGATTTTATTGCTGTGTCGTGGTCAAGTCACGAGAAGTAATAAATCACGCAATAAAATCATATAATATACGCATTAACATTATTGTGATTTGAGAATTGTACAGTTTCTCTGAATAGTGCTGTTGCTTTCCTGTGAGAGATATTCGTATTTGTGTCAGCAAAGCTGTAAGGTGTTTCGTGAACCGCATTCAAATGCAATTGATATTTCTGTCGATAGGCGCGCATCCGCTGCGTAATTGATAAAACGAAACAACAAATTGTGTTTTAGCATTGACTGCTGAACAAGAGCAGCGTGTAGCAGTCGTAAAAGTGAGATAAGGCTGTGACTCACTAGTGCAAGTGCTTTCGTCCCGTGAATAACATCGTGGTCATACCGACATATATGTCGTGGTGTTCCACGTTTCCGTTATTCTTTTTGATTCTGATTTTCCAGATGCCACCGCTCTGTTGTCACGGCTTGAATCTCGATCTCGTTTTGGAACTGAAATCATTTGATGTTTTGGCTCACATTCAAGAGCATCAGTATTTTTAATTCGAATAGTAAAGTACTTCGATTTTACAATTGTTTAAGTTTTAAACTAAACCTAAACATTGAGGTTTTAATACTCCGTGTTGTGTTCGTGAGATAGGAGGGTTTATACTAAAATTGTGGGGAGAATGTAACCGGTAATGGTAATACTTACAGTAATTATAGAAGGCAATAAACCTTCTTGCGGCTATATTGTTGTCGGGTATTGAAGATGCAATCTGCATAGTCACTGGCATTTGACCCGGGACCATTGCGTTCATATAGATATTAATTTATTTTCTATTGGATTTTGAAATCGGTTTTCTCGCACGTATTGAGGTAAATTTTACATGATTAAATAACCAATTAAATGTGCTTTATGATTATTGTATGCTGTTGGAAAGGGTGATTAATTAACGGTTTCTACAGATTTGTATTCATTGCCTTTATTTGTCGCAAATTCGCGTTTTTTTAAAGGTTTTTATTTAACTTGCCTTGTTAGTATGTATTGGTCAAATCTTGCAACTGAATTTCAAACCAGTTCTCCACAGCCGATTGAGCTTAAATTTTGCACACACCTTTGGTTCTGGTGATCATTCATTTTCATGACAGACACGACATAATCCTGCCAGCCAGGATCACCTCCTCACGAGAGAACTCCTCAACGGTTAATAGCGCGTACACGAAACTTGGTATACGCGTTCAATTTCGGTAGATAAACCTAATTTTCTTCTTTTCATTTAATAACAGCTTGTATTGTTTTTTAAAGTTTTTATTTTGTCTAATATCTACTACAGTACAGTGAAATTGAATTATGGACCGTGTGAAATACGATGGCTCGCAAGGAGGTGGCTCTGATTAGACACTGAAGTATGGAAGAAAAAGACATGCTGTGCCAGTCGGCAAATAAACTGGAATAAAAGAAGTACAATGATGATGATATTTATTTTTATTTGTCTACTACAGAGAAACTTGAGATTAGTCTTTACTAGCTGTTAAATTGTTGTAAAAAAATATTACTTCCCTTTTTAAATCTGATTTTGTTACCGTGGAACCCTATATAATATTTGTAAAATAAAATACTAAGTTAGACCTTATAAAATCTGCTATCTGTCAGTAAAAGTCCCGTCAAGATCGGCCCAGCCGTTTCGGAGATTAGCCGGAACAAACAGACAGACAAAACAAAAAAATGTGTTTTTGTTATAAGTGCCATATATTTTCATGCATTCAGTAAAAAGCTGTTATTTTGATATTACAAACAGTTTCTTCAATTTTATTTATTTGTATAGATTTCTGACTGTTTGCCTAAGATTCGTTCCAAGACAATATTTCTGGTCCAAGTAAATTATAATTATGTTTTAATGGCGCCTACTGCGTCATATATATAATCATATTGTATACTAATGCGATACAGGAAATCCTATTGCAGGGCTATAGCGTTCGTTGTTATTATTTATTAATAATGACTTATGATACCTTTTGTAAGTATCACAGTCACGAAACCGTTTTCAAGATTATAGGCAGCTGTTGTACTATTATAGTACTGTTGTACTATTAGGTATATAGTACATGGTTATGGTTATAATAGAGGTAAGGCAGCGATTATACAAATAATGGATAATGTACGAAATTATACAAATGCAGTGTTATTAGTATACAATATGATTGCGATTATTGCGCGTAGTTTTAATATACGGAGTGGTAACATTTTTTTACACTGGGATCCGTTTCATAATTTTTACAGCCGCGGCCGTAGCGCGCGGCAATTTCCTCTTTCTCAAGCAAACGCAAGGGCAGCCTGCGAAATTTAAATGTTCATGCGTTTATTGCAATTTGCAGGTCAGTGTCAGAATTATAATCATTCAAATCATCAATACAGCCCTCCAAGTTCATTTAATCCCATTGAGTGACTTTTTCATGAAATAGCTATTGAATGGGGTTATATGAACTTGGAGGGCTGTATTGATGATTTGAATGATTATAATTCTGTAAATTCATAGGTGTTACTGGTGCGATTCATATTTTCATCAACGCAACCTGACACTGACCAGCAAATTGCAATAAACTTAAGAAAATTTAAATTTCGCGGGCTACCCTTGCGCTTCCACCTTATCACTTACGGGCAACTTGGATAAACAAATAGAAAATTTTCCATAGACACAGATGGAAATTAATGTTCGAGAAATACTTACTATTGGAAAAATCAGGTTCACTCTAAAAGCTTTCCCTGTCACAAAAGTACCTACATCTGCAAAATTATTAAACAACTATGCTGCAAAAACTCGATTTAATACGTACTTTCAACAAGACCTCTACATCTAAAAGCAACATTTAAAAAAACTTACTCAAGTGGACATCAAGTCTTTGACCACACAACACCCAAACTTGAACATTCAAAAACAGGCCCCATATTTATTTGTTCAACACAACAAAGAAACAATAGTCACTAGGAGATTCTGCTTCGTCAGCGGCAGGGCATTAAAATATTTATAAGGGCCCGCTCCCACTCGGCCCTTTTTATTGTTTTTCTATCGGATCAAATAAGGCTGTTGTTATTATAATTGAAATTGCGTTGCTTTCTATTTGAACGACGATAGTTTTTTGTAGATGACTTCTTTGAACATCTGTGGTCTGAATGTGCCACGATCTTTAAAATTGTTGATTGAAATTCCTAAAATAATTACAATATCTTTGGATATTGGTTAATTACTATTCTTCTTAATTATTAGCCGCACATTCTTATAATATCATTGATGTCTAAATAGTTATTGGCACTCATTTGCATTTCATAAAAAAAAAAAACATGAATATTTTAACAATCCAATCATTGCTATTTTCTCAGCAGGATATGATGTTATGCATCTATAATACCACATTTAGAACTTAATATTTTTATTATGGAGCTGTTAAAGTCTTCAAAGAAACCGAAGCCAATAAGAATTCTGAAGTTGTTTACTTAAATATTTTCTTGGGAGAAAGTCCCGTTACGTGTATGAAATTGTACTAAATGCAATTTTGACATCTATAAACTGGTAGTATTTGCATACCGGGCGTCATTGACGTGAGTCGGCGCCACAGAATTATATCTATTCACACCGTATAGGTACGTTATGTACCTCTAACATAGCCGAATCGGTATATAAGGTGTACTTCCAGACGAATACGGAATGTTGTCTATTTGTTAAGTGGCATCTGCCGCATATATTGACATTAGGACGTAGTACCATGAAGTTTGCATAAGCTAATGTTTGCAAATACGCGACTTGTTTGACTTGAAACTAGGTAGCGCTATTGTTAATCTTATTTGGAATTAGCTTAATGTTTGAAAACGTTTTATGAACGCAATATTTAAATTAACTACTATTCAATTATACTTAGCACGTTATTATTGAATGTTCCGTTTTATTTAAACGCGGTAGAAAATTTAATCGCTTTAAAACACACCAGCTCAATGCTTCCGATTAGCGCAGTTGAAAATGCGCATTTCCTCTGACACAAATAATTTTAAGCTATTAACAAAATTGCATAGAATGCTGATTTATTTCCTAATAAGTACAGCTGAACGATTAAGAGGTAAACATATGGACAATTATACAAATCGCGAAATAATTAATGCAAATATCATCCGGCGCCCCGCCTACATACTCCTGGCTACTGCGTTTACAGACAGACAAACATTACAGGCGTGGGTGTAAACGTAATTGTAAAAGGGAAAATCATCCGCACAATGGGCTCTTTCAACTGGCCTCATTGGACAAATAAGATTACACCAAACTAATTTTTGTAAATACGCGACCTCTCTCTAAATAAAATATTACTACAGGTTTTCAAGTGTTTCAAGTCGAGTAATTGCCACACACGGCGATGTAAATTGTAGGAATGCAATAAAATATATTGTAGGTACCTACCTAACATTAGATTCAACATCGAAGTTACGTAAAATCGGCAAATGGTATTTTTTACGACCAAAATAACAATTACTTGTTTTTCCTATTAAGTCTCAGATAGATATAAAATCACTCAAAATACGCGCTTGGACGTGGAGTTGCGGACATCAACCCGTTAAACATAGATACAAAATGTCCCAAGTACCTAAAGGGTGTAACAAGACCCTTAACGAAGCCACTAGTTCTCTCCGTCATTGCGATCATTTATTTGTTTTAGACCATACCTGGGAACCTTCTAGTTACGGAGATTGGGGGTCAAAGTTCCAACTTTTTCACAATTTTTTCCCTTAAATACACGTTTTTACTGCAAGATTTTTACTTTAAACACCTCCACGACCCCTGTACTATTTAATCCATCCATCAGCACAATTTTTTGAGTGCGTTACATTGAGTCCTACCGCGAAACATGATTTTTCACCCAAAAAAAAAAGTCGTTTCCCAGCAATAATTTTTGCGTAAAGTTTGATGTTTTGGTGAAAAGAATGCTTGGTTAACGGCTTCGGGAAGAGTCTTGTTACACCCTGTATAAAGTTATGCTCATGAAGTGATGAATGACAGAGCGATAGACAGGTCTACAAGTAAACCCATTCGGTATTTCAGGTTTCAGAAAAAAAACATGAATATAAAGCCAGTTACTCAGGACACAACATTTTTGATCTAGACGTACTGACAAATATTTGTTCAAAACGACTCGTCCAATTTGCAAGTTACCAAATAAGTCCGTTTGTCGACCACCCGCCTTAATAACAAAGACCTCTGAAATCCTGACTGTATGTGTATTCAATGGGTCTTTTAAAGCTGGGTACAAGATCTACAAATCCTTTATAAGGCAAGACGTCTGTGCAAATTGTCACCGCGAACGCATGTTCGATAAATCCGAACACTATTTCAAAATCGTGTCAATCTAATTAATGCATTATTATCAATTAACGGTAGGTTCATTATATACTTGACACTTAAAGGATTAACAGTTTATTGGTATTTTTACACATAATTGATGTAGGTGTGGAATTGACAGGTCAGAAACGTGTTAATTCTACAACTAGCCAACTACAAACCAGAATTTGATTGGCTCACCCACACATGTTGAAGGTTATCAAGGTTTATTGAATAATATATTTTATGGAAACATCATAAAAATAAGAATTTGGAAATTGAATGTTGTTTTGGTGTTGAGATAGACATCTGCTTATGTTCTCGCCTTAATTGAAGTTCGGAATGAACGACTGAATGTGTTTGGCAGTCATGCCGTTACTGCCTTAATAGATGTTGTGCCTACTACCGCAATAAATTTAATGGTGTTAAGATATGATGGTTGACCTGGAATCCTTTATAAAGGATGCGCCTACAATCCCATTAAATAGAGAAAAGTGGAAAAGGATGCCTTTGCTCTGCAGCAGGACAATGTAGGCTTAAATTATTAACTAGCTGTTGCCCGCGGCTTCGCTCGCGTTTTGGTCGGAAATTATCCCACGGTCATGTTGTAAATATAGCTTATGGTACTCGGGGATAATGTAGCTTCCTATTCGTGAAAGAATTTTTAAAATCGGTTCGGTAGATCCAGAGATTACCCCCTACAACCTCACAAAATTTACCTCTTTAAAATATGCGTATAGATTTTAAGATGCTCGCAATCTCCAAGCTGAGATCAAATCTCAAAATATAATATTTCGCAATGAATTTCCCGGAAAATCTTGGCATAGTAGTTCAGATAACTTTTTTCGAGGAAAATCGTTGCTTTGTGGGCAAAGTATTACTAATTTTACGCGGAATCCGAACAGAATCTGTCAGCGATAAGACGCTTTGCACGTACGCTTTCAAGATAAAACAAATGTAGATCAATGTACTCGAAGATTTGACAGCATCGGCATAGCCAGGGGTAGGAGACAAAGGACGATGACGACATTCCGGAAGTGACCGGGGTAGACCTGAGAGTGGCAGTAGGCAGGCTTAAGGCCAAAACTGCCGCCCCGGGACCCGATGGCTTACCTGGCAAAGCCTGGGTCCTGGCCTTGGAGGCTCTCGGGCCCCGACTGGAGGGGCTCCTAAGCGCATGCTTGGAGAGAGGCCAGTTCCCGCTTCGTTGGAAGACGGGGAAGCTGGTCCTCATACGGAAGCCGGGGCGCCCTGCGGACTCTCCGTCCGCATACCGGCCCATCGTGTTGTTCGACGAGGTGGGCAAACTCTTTGAAAGAGTCATTGCCAACCGCCTCGCCGGGCACCTGGCGGAGATGGGGCCGGATCTTGCGGAACACCAGTTTGGTTTCCGCAGGGGACGCTCGACGGTGGACGCCATCATGCGCGTGAGAGCCCTCACGACGGGGGATGCAGTGTCCCGGGGTGGGGCGGTCTTGGCGGTGTCTCTCGACATCGCCAACGCCTTCAACTCCATGCCATGGAGCTGCATCAGGGAGGCACTCCGGTATCACCGGGTGCCGACCTACCTTCGTCGTGTGGTCGGGGACTACCTGTCGGACAGGTTTGTCATTTTCTGGTCACAGCGGAGAATGGAACCGGCGAGAGATGTCGTGCGGTGTTCCACAGGGATCGGTTCTAGGGCCGCCCTTGTGGAACATCGGGTACGACTGGGTGCTGCGCGCCGACCTCCCTGACGGCGTCAGCGTAGTTTGCTACGCAGACGACACGCTGGTGCTGGCACAAGGGAGGTCGCACGAGGCGGCGGCCGAGCTAATGACACGCGGGGTTGCGATGGTCGTGGAGAGGATCCGGCAATTGGGACTCGAGGTGGCATTGCACGTCCGAGGCCATGTGCTTTCATGGGCCTCGGAATGCGCCACCGTCGGGATCCATGCTCACGGTAGGAGGGGTTTCCATCGGCGTCGAGCCGACGTTGAAGTACCTGGGTCTCGTCCTCGACAGCCGGTGGAACTTCGTGGAGCACTTCTGACATTTGGCCCCCAAACTGGAACGGGCCGGGGCTGCCTTCAAGCGGCTCCTGCCCAACCTGGGGGGTCCAAACGCCTCCTGCCGGAGGCTCTACGCGGGGGTCGTGCGTTCCATGGCCCTTTACGGGGCCCCGGTGTGGGCGCGTTCCTTGAGGTGGCGAGCCGCCCACTACCTGAACGCGCCCCAAAAGGTGGTAGCCGTAAGGCTGGTCCGGGGATACCGCACGATCTCCGGCGAGGCGGCGAGCCTCCTTGCCGGATTGCCGCCATGGGATCTGGAGGCGATAGTCCTCGCGCGCCTACACGAATGGCGCGTGGAGGCACTACGCCGGGGGGTAACTCCGCTGCCGCGGCAAATTGTCGCTCAGCGGACAGACCTCCGGCGCGATCTCATGGCGACATGGAGAGAGCTACTATCGCAACCCCGTGCAGGGCACGCCACAATAGTGGCGATAAGTCCCTCTTTGAGGAGTTGCTAGAGAGGCTCCACGGCGCCCTCACCTTCCGCCTGACGCAGGTCCTCACCGGACACGGTTGTTTCGGAAGGTTCCTGCACCGAATCGGGCGGGAGGAAACGCCCGGGTGCTACCATTGTGAGGATCGACCGGAGGACACGGTGGAGCACACGGCGCATATCTGCCCCGCGTGGGCGGAGCACCGCCGTGTCCTCGTAGCGGCGATCGGCGGCGGCGACCTCTCGCTTCCGGCCTTGGTTCAATCCATGGTCCGGAGCGAGACGGAATGGGACGCCGTCACCTCCTTCTGCGAAGCAGTCATGCTAGCGAAGGAGGTGGCGGAACGTGAGAGGGAGAGAACCTCACGTCCCAGCCGCCGCGGGAGACGCACCGGGCGTCGGGGGCCACGTGGTGGCCCCCGGCCACCGTAAGCGCGGGCCTGTGGACGGTGAGCTATGGGCTAGCTCGCCGTCCGTCCGTCTTATGACGACAGGCCGTGTCGACGGCGCGTTCGTGTTCCACGCGCGCCTCAAGGAGAGTCAGCAAATAGGGAGGAGTCCGTAAGGACCGACGCCTGCCAGGGTTGCGGGACTGTTCGAAAGAGATACCGTGCCCTGGAACACAAAGGGCAAAGGAAGGAACATGGATGGGTTTTAGTCATTAAAAGTCTGACACTCCCTCCTGCTCAGCCCAGAGCGGGAGGGGTTATTTGATGATTTCCCATGGGTAAAAAAAAAAAAAAAAAAAGGGGTAGGAGACAAGGAGTATTGTAATCCAAACAACATCCTTAAAATGGACTACTTACTGCTTTAAAACGGTCAATCCCTACGATCATAATAGGGCCTAAGGACCGACATCCAAGCTTGTTTTGCGTGCATTTGAGCTAAAATCCCGCTTTCGAAAAACCAGTCTAAAAACGTCACAAAAATGAATCATGGCAACCTGATACCCGTGTAAAACAACTGTTTGGAAGATTCATATTTCCAAACAAACGCTAACTAAGATCTATTCGTATACGTTCACAGTAGGATCTAGAGAGGATCCTTGGGGATCCAAGAAAGTTTGACTACTGTAACTTGGGCCGTCCCTTCATTACAGAAGATCCTAATATCAAAATCCAAAAACTGCTAGATACCCAATACTCAAATGTTAAACATGCCATGGCCATGAATCTTCCAAACAAACGATATGTTAACACAAAGTTTGCGGTATTTGCTCCAGTTCCCCTACACCTCATACACTTTCATTGAATAATGGCTGACCACCCACGGGGGCAATAAATATTTATGACGGAGTATTTCGAAGAATGTGATACTTCCGTGCGAACGAGCCAAGCGCATATGCGCTGAAGTACTTGTAGTGATGATGAAAATATTCGCACAGCAACCGAAATTGAAACTGATGTTCTATTGAGTAACGAAGAGATTCCATTTGAACAACAATACTAGACTTTGATAAGAAGTCAAGTAAAAAAATACTTTTGAAACATAAGGCAGGTGCCAAAAACGCACATCCTACACCAAGCCTAGAAAAGTATATCTGTTTTGCTACCCATAATCCGAGGATAAACAGCTTATAACAATTTTCCGCAAATGTTTTTATATGGGCTTTGTTTGTTCTGCCAAAACTTCTTCACTTATATCAAATCTTTCAACGAATTCAAAACTCAACACGCAAGCCTCAACCACTCGGCTCCGTGTACTTAGTACCGGTTTCTAATCACTCCTATCCGTTAGGCAAGGTTTATTTTTAATACCTAATTGATATTCAATAATGAGGGACCACCAAGTTGTGCGGCGCAATAAATCACCCGTCAAGGAAGGCCGTGTTGCTCGCTGACTTGCTAACTACTTTGCATTGCTAGTTGACGGCGCATCGATCAAGCTGTGTGCGTTACCCCAACAAGAAAGTATCTCCTAGAGTTATATGAGTAGAACGTATAGTTGGTGCCTTATCTGCTGTAAATGTGCCCCCACATAAAAAATGTGTGCCCCCTGTCGTTTCGAAAAAAAATCGAAAAAACGATTCTTGCTGAGGTAACGTTTTTCTAGCAGGAAAATTCTAAACGAATGATCGGAGAGAGAAAAACTGTGCATGGCCAGATAGCTTATATGTGTGCCAAAATGTGCCCCCAAAAATAAAATCTGTGCCCCTTCAGATTTTCGAGATATTGCATTTCCTGCTGGAGTAACGTTTTGATGAATAGTATATCTCTAAAACCATTGCATGTGCCCCTGTAGAATAAACATACGCGAGTAGCTCTTAATGTGTGCCCCTTTGTGCCCCAATTAGATTTTAGAAAATATTTATAGTTTTCAAGTTATCGCGGTTTTATGAAAACCCGAAAAAACATCGCAGCGCCTAAATGAGACAAGGCATAACTTCGCTGAAAACTGTATTCGGTCTTTCTTGACGCTAATAATAACCATACAAAGTTTCAAAAATGTTCATGCATGCGTTTTTGAATAATCTTGCTAAATGTAAAAACGATGGTGTCATAACTTTGACGGCAAAATACAAGGAACTGGCACAATCCCAGATGTGTAGGTGTAAACCAAAATCTTGTGCCTTTAGTCAAAAATATATGGTGAAAATATTGAGCTTCAAATGTTACGCATTAAGTAAATATAAACAAAAAACCAAAATATGTAAACAACGGCTGGTTATCCGACCAAATCTGAATGACTACTAAAAAGCGACGGATTCATACTTAACGAGGACCTTCTTTATTGGACGTATTATACCTAAGCTGTTGTCCTTACAGTCGCGTTCAAAAGTTTTGAGGGCTAATTAAAAAATATATTAAATGCACCTTGTGACTATATAAATGAAACAGCTTGTTGATGTGGAAATTATTATTTTTATTCCCTTAATTTTAATTCTTAAAGTAATTATTGCATCAAATCACAGATCAAATTTCCTACCTATAAATATTATAAATTATTTGCACGTTGTGTAGTCATTATTATTTAAATCACAGATCAGTTTTTCATAGCCTAACATAATTATAATTAGTAAACATCACAAAAAATCACAGATCAATATTAAGTATAAGAATAATATTGTGTAAAAAAATATTAAATTTGAAATTACAGATAAATAATATTCTTACGAGTAACTTGCATATACATACAACATTATCACATGACTGTGGAATGACACTTAGATATCTAAAACGCCATCAAATCAAAATTATGTGACAATACATAATCAGCATTAATATAATCGTTGGTTAATAATTATAAATCCCTCATAGGTACGTAATACGACATACAAAATGGAAACACGTTGTTGCATCACAGATCATTGTGCGGTTGACTATAGGTATACACTAAATACAACTCTCAAAACTGTAGGTACCAACATTTATTTGGTTAAGGTGAATGCTCCAACCAACCCGCGTAATTCAAATTTTCTTACGTTTTTTGCAATTTGCACACCAGTGCTATGAGTGCTAGGTTGTATGTTGATTAAAATATTATTAAGAAGTATAATCATCAATATGAACTTGGAGGGTTGCTCCAAGTTCATAAATGTGTAGGAATGACTTTTTCTGTTTTTCTTGGTTCCTACACCTTTATGAACTTTGAAGGTTGTATTGATGATTTTGATGATTATAATTCTGTAACTACATGCGTCTTACAGCCGCGAATAATATTTTAATCATCATACAACCTAGCACTGGCTTGCAAATTGCAAAAAAACGTAAGAGAATTTTATTTCGCGGGCTACCCTGGAGCATTTATCTGACCCTGTACAATTTTGTCTATTCTACTATGTAGACTATTACATGTGGCATAATATTATATTTCCCAGGTCGTTGGATTTTACTATATAAGTCATCATAGCATTCAAATAAATTACTATTTTTTCTGTAGCAGTGAGCCCTGTAATGTCCAACACTTTTGGGTTTCGAAGTGGGTTCATATTCTATTACAGACAGAATTGTGTACTCCTTATTATTTACTTCAATGTTACGAGGCAGATCATCCAAGTTAGCGCACACGTCATGAAGTTCATAAATGATAATATCTTTAACATTGTATATGAATGATATATTTCCAGCGCAACAAATATGACACTCTGGAGTAAATTCTGTTCTTAAACATGATTCGCAAGCTTCTTGTAGGTGGTTGATACCTTTAGTATTTATTATATCCAAGTTCAACGGCAAATACTTGCAATTGTACAATTTGTTTTCATCTGCATGACTTGTGCACATACTATTAGAGCAAACTCTTTGTCTTATAGCGGAAACGAATAAGCTACTTGTACATATTTCATCTAATATTTTGGTCGTATTACATGAACAGTCAACTACGTATTGGGTTTTTGATTGTTTAAAAAGTTGAAGGAGCAATTTCGCTCTCAGGTCATATAATTTTTTACCACAATTCTTGGCATTCGATAATTCTTTAATTAATGATAAGAAATCATGAAATTCTCCTTTATTAATCTGTGCATCTACAGAGTCTCTAAATTTTTGTCTATCTTTGTAAGCTATCGCAAACGTTTGTGAAACAGAATCGAAAGCACATGTGTTTATTATTATAGTCCTGTTCTCAGCGGTTTTAGAATTTGCCACGTTGCCGTTTTGTAAAATATAAATTGGTTTGGGTTTTAAACTTCTGGGTGTGGATACGGCTAGCCCTCTCCAATTTTCAATTTTTATCGGGTTATCTTGAAAAACTGACTGTGCCTCAAAATCATTATTTTCGCACTTCAAGAGGTTAGGTTTTGGTCTTTTTGTCCTTTGTGTTCGCACAGTTTGTTGAGCTCGTTTACTTGAATCTATTCTGTGCAAAACGTCACTGGAACTAAGTTTTACAGCACCATTTATAAAACCATGGTGCTGTACTAAAAACTCGTCTAATCGCACGCGTTGGTTTTTCGTATCAAAGTATATAGTTTTTAAATCTTTGAAATGATTTTCAACATTAGAGCTTGATGCATAGTGTTTGGCATTTTTGAAATGTTTGTTCATAACGCAACCCCACAGTGGAATTTTTTTCAGAAGTCGTTTTAATGTACTGTTCAATTCCGGTAAGAAATATTCATTTTTGTTATCTGATGGTTCAACTAACTGCAGATACAATTTTTCGGTTTGTATTAAGTCATCATAAAAGTTTATTAAAGGTAAAGAAACATCTTTGTCATTTTCGTTGTGAAGTATTTCGATTTTTGGTTGTATGTCATTTTCAGTATGAATATCTTCTAAATTTTCGTGATTCGTGTGATTTATAATTTGGACCTTTAGGTTTTCAAAAGCTTTATTGCATTTGGGCTGCAAATCATTCAAGTCCGTACTCCTGAACTCATGGAGCGATAACGTGATTATGTCTCTTAAAACTGTTTTAAGTTCTTCATAGCACCGGATCTGCTGAATATGTTTCAAGCAGCGAACGTAAAATAACTTAACTTTTTCGGAAATTTTATCAAAACAGGATTGTTTATAAAGATTTTTAATAAAATGGGATTTATCCATGCGAACATAACAGAGAGGTATTGCTGCGGTATTTCCTTCAAGCACATCAAAACACTGTTTTAAATAATCATTGAATTCAATTTTTAAAAATACTTTAGTAATTGCTCCTAACAGGGCAGAACTGTCGTCACTAATTATTTCATCTGGCAAAACTTTTCCGATTTGCCACGTATTTAACCATGTGGTTATCGTCTCCATTGTATGGGATTCGGAGGCCATGTAGCACATTGGTACACTGGTATCCAGAGTGTAGGCAACCACTGCATATAAAAATAAATGTTTAGGAGTGCGATATTTTAATAAATCATTAGAAGGTGGTGGCTCAATTGGCTGAAATAAGGAGCCAGTAGCATCAATAGAAAGTATTTTCGACCTATTTTTTAAAGTTTCATTGTAATATTGGTTTTGTTCATTCGTCCAAAAATATGTGAAGAAGGGAACAAGACTGATTTTACGGATAAAATTATCGTAAGGAATGCAGTGCGCCATAGCATACAAAGATAGTATTGTATTTTTGTCAAACTGTAGCGCACTTCTGGCTTCATGACGCATTTTTCTTAAATTGGGTAATTTAGGGAAAGTTGTTGGCTTTTTTGGATTATCTATAGTCATTACCTCGTTTGCCATCGTGTGTTGAACTTTTAAAGCTTTTTCGTATATTAACTTTTCTTTGATTCGGTTTACTCTATCAGAAGTAAGTCTGTTTTTAATTAGTGGGTCATGAGGATAATTTTTGTTGTAATTATTTAATTTACAAGTAACCTTTACGTAAGTTTTAGATGGGGGGGAGATATTCAATGACAGTAGCGCGTCACATTGGGTACACCTGCCAGTACATTTGATTTCATTAAAGTTAAGATCAGCAGGTACATAACTATTACTGAAAGCAAATGTACACTCTATATTAGTTCTAAAAAAGATTTGGTCTTGAATTTCGTTAGTCCACTTTTTTGGTAGGAGACGGTAAATTGAATTTTGGGGTACGATGTTCGAATATTCTGCAAGGCTCATTTGAAATGTTATAATGTCGGAGTCAGTATCTTTTTTTTCTTCAAATAGGTTTATACAATCATCGAAATCAAAAAAATATGTTTTATTTCTTCTAATACATATTTGTATGGCTTTAATGGCCATATTGTGGTTAAATTTTTCACGCAATTCCTGCTGTATGCAAATATAAACATTATTGCTTTTAGGAGGAATTGCTGCTTGGAATTTGTCTTTATATTTACTAATCACTCTCTTTAAATATTCTTTAGAAAAATTTCCTTTTCGAGTTGACATTATTGTATAGTAAAATTGTCAAAATTGTACGTATGTGAATGAAAGAACGGGTGTGTTAAAAAAAAAAGAAGAAAATAAAAGTAACTTAAAAATAACTCTTGAGAGACTTGTGAAGCGGCTTACATTTCTCTACCGTATCTTTTTTGGGGCAGACTACCCGCCCGTTGGTGGGACGACATTGTGAAGGAGGGCCTGTATCATATTGGGTGAGGTTGGTGCAGGACCGTAGTATGCTGAGAAGAGGCATATACCATATGAACTTTCTTGAAGGTGGGTATTACACTGAAAAATAATGGAAATATTTCTATTTGACTTTTTTTTCTTCAGACAATTTAATTCGGCAGTATATATTTCTTGAAGGAACCACGAGCAAAAAAATACTCGTACCTACTAAGGGACCAGGACCACGGGCAATAAACGAGAAACTTGATTTATGTAGGTACGTCTCAGGTCTGAGATGTACGTTCAGCCTTCAGCGTTTAAAATGACGACATAGGTTTTGTACTTGGCCCAAACCAAGTATTGTAATTGGCCCAAAACTCCTGAATCTATTTACCCATTTCCTGACTCTACACTATTTTTATAGGTTGTAAGTTTGTGTATATCCAAAGACTAATAAATTCTCTATGTGTATATCCGTGGATATAAGATGTTGTGCTCAATTTTTTCCAGAAGTACTCCAGCAATTAAGTTTATAATACAGTTCTGATAAAATTTAACCCTGAATAACATACATTTAGCCTGATCGGTCCGCCAGAACTTTTTGAAATATATATATTCTATAGATCAACAAAATTATTACTTACATCATCTAGATAAACAATGGGAACCCCTCCCTGCTTGGTTTATATTATTGTTGTTATGGCTGCCATAGAACATTCTGTAAAAATCAAATCAATTATTTAGTTATTTCGGCTAAAAAGATACAGCCCTGTGACTGTGACATGTTGAGTGTTGACGGATTGTGGTCGAGTCTTAGTTTTGGAGACATGAATTCTTGTCATGAATTATTTTTTTACATAGTAACTAGAAGTTATTAAGGGATTATATGTCATCAACCTACCACAAGAAGAGAATTAAATACGTATTATACAAAAAAGTAAACAAATTACTGAATCGCTTTTGACGAAATTTCTATTGGACCAATCGGAAAGTATGTATATCCTTTCAGATGAAAACAAAACAAACATGATTTAGAACATATTAGTTAAAAAATAAATAAATAGGTACAGTAATGAAAAAAAAATCCCAAGTGCTTGATAAGGTACAAGTATTTTTAAATAAGTCAAAACAATGCCATTAAATACTTACCACTGCAGATCGTGCCATAAAATTCACCACCCCTACAACCACATAATTGTTATAAAATGCTTATACGCCACTTTCAACCAACTTAAAAAAACGTAAACAAACAGTATCAGTGCAACTGCATGACTCAACGTAACAGTGTCCTTGGCGTCATAACATAACTGCAACTGTTTACCAATACCAAGTAATAATCCAAACGCACTTCCTAGTCAATAAACACTTTGTATCCATTATTCATAATAGAGCGACGTTACACGTAACTGTCTCTGTCACACTAACACCGTACGCGTACTAGCTGTCTCACTTTCTCTAAGCTACACAAAGCGATTCCTTGCGTGACGACGTCAGCGGACGCCGCGGGGCCAGAGATGTATGTAGCGGTGTGGGGAGGCGAAAAAAGGGAATCTTCTGGTAAATGCTCCAACCAGCCTGCGAAATTCGAATTTTCCTACGTTTTTTTGCAATTTGCAGGCCAGTGCTTGGTTATATGTTGATTAAAATATTATTCGCGGCTGTAAGACATATGTAGATACAAAATTATAATCATCAATATCATCAATACAATGCTCTAAGTTCATAAAGATGTAGGAATGAGTTTTCCTGTTTTTTCTTTTTTCCTACGCCTTTATTTAGTACGAAAATATTTAGTGTCAGTTTATTTGTTGTCACGAAACGTCGCTGCAATTTGTACAAAAAAAATACGTGTGAATAACAGTGCATTTCCAAATAAAGAAGCGAGTATTATTTTCATAGCATTAGCCTATTAATACAATTCATGTATGTATCGTCTTTATCTGTATATTACAAGTTATTCTGATATTGTGGCTAATTGAGGTTGTTTCTCACGAAAATGCTACACATATGAGTCACATTTCGTCACTCATATGACGTAACTCACATCTACGTGTAAAGTTAAAACATGTTTACACTGCGGCTGAAAATTTTAACAAATTATATGCCGGCGGCGTCCGGTGTTATCTCCATACAAAACGTTTCACTAATAAATAAATCCGACATTTACGGAAAATAGATATAAAAGAGTTTTAGTGTAATTTTTTAAAATAATAATTTGGAGGTTTCGAATAAATGCTAAATTTGATCATTAAACCTGCATTTTAGCTCCCTGCCGGACCCTGCTCAATTTGAGCAGTAGGGCATAGTTTTAACTCTGCTTTACAGTAAATGTGACTTACATTAGTATAAAAATACAGGTATGTCACAAAACAGTTTGGTCACGATTTTGAGCATGTTAGTCACATGTACATTTTATTTGAAAATGGCTCTTATAAATGTACTTAATCATGTGTAAGGTCATAGAAACAGCTATTAAAATATAATCCAATAACAACTTTATTTTATTAGTTATTACTTTTCTACTTCAGTGTACTCAGGCACAACACGTGTGAACCGGTTAGTGAGTAAAGTAAAGAAGGTCATCGATATGTATGAATCCGTCGCTTTTTAGTAGTCATTCAGATTTGGTCGGATAACCAGCCGTTGTTTACATATTTTGGTTTTTTGTTTATATTTACTTAATGCGTAACATTTGAAGCTCAATATTTTCACCATATATTTTTGACTAAAGGCACAAGATTTTGGTTTACACCTACACATCTGGGATTGTGCCAGTTCCTTGTATTTTGCCGTCAAAGTTATGACACCATCGTTTTTACATTTAGCAAGATTATTCAAAAACGCATGCATGAACATTTTTGAAACTTTGTATGGTTATTATTAGCGTCAAGAAAGACCGAATACAGTTTTCAGCGAAGTTATGCCTTGTCTCATTTAGGCGCTGCGATGTTTTTTCGGGTTTTCATAAAACCGCGATAACTTGAAAACTATAAATATTTTCTAAAATCTAATTGGGGCACAAAGGGGCACACATTAAGAGCTACTCGCGTATGTTTATTCTACAGGGGCACATGCAATGGTTTTAGAGATATACTATTCATCAAAACGTTACTCCAGCAGGAAATGCAATATCTCGAAAATCTGAAGGGGCACAGATTTTATTTTTGGGGGCACATTTTGGCACACATATAAGCTATCTGGCCATGCACAGTTTTTCTCTCTCCGATCATTCGTTTAGAATTTTCCTGCTAGAAAAACGTTACCCCAGCAAGAATCGTTTTTTCGATTTTTTTTCGAAACGACAGGGGGCACACATTTTTTATGTGGGGGCACATTTACAGCAGATAAGGCACCAACTATACGTTCTACTCATATAACTCTAGGAGATACTTTCTTGTTGGGGTAACGCACACGATCAAGCTTACTTGAGTACTGAACAGACAACGGTATAAAATATTTGAGATGTCTGATAGCGAAGTACTTGATTTAGCTCAAGATTTGCTTAGGTCGTTGTTATAACATCATATCATTAGCTCTTGTCCAAATGCAAAGAATCCATTTGGAATTCTACTTGCTAGTGTATTTACAAGCAGATTTCTGTACCGCAATTTACAAATTGAACCGTCTTCATAGACGGCTGAATCATAGATTTAATACAAATATCACTTGATAGATAAAATCGAAACATACTGGAGCGTCTGACAGTTTTAAAACTAGCTACTCAAATGTCTAGACAGCAGTCAATGTCTAGACGCCCATATGTGGTAGACCTTTGATGGATAAAGTATTTGTAATTTTGTATCCTATGTATTTACATAACCACACTTGTGATGCTCGACGGGTACCTACAGTAGTTTGGATTTGTGTCGAAGCAATTCTTCACATCGCGTTCGGAATAATTATATTCGCAAAAGAAAAACTGTAAGAGAAATATTTCGGAAACTACGTATAAAGGTTGCTGTTGCATAGAGATTCGACAAAGTAGCTGCACATTACATTGTTTAACGTTAGTAAACAACAAAAGCAAATAACGCCAAAATGTTTGCTAATAAACTTGAATTGAGTAGAACATAAAGTTGCAGCTGCGATGTGAAATTTGACGTCAGAGAAAGCAATATACACTGCTGTACGTCGAAACGAATGTCTGAAAGGTGCGTCATGCAATACTTCTTCTTTTAATAGACTTGTGTTTACGAGTAAATAGTTTTATAGCTAAGGCTTTGCGTCGAAGTGTGTTATACAGTCATCTTCGTCGGCGAGTGGCAAAGCCGCCACACGCATACATATGGCCTGCTTAACAACTGCATTGCAACAACACCGTGACATGCTGGATTAATGCTCTATTTGCACGGCCCTGACAGCCGTCGACTTATACTTCCAATGCGCCTATACTCGAATTTCAATTTATTTTTATGTCGAGTGTTAGGTAATTCTCAGAAAACCCCGCATCTAATTACCAATAACGAAAGGAGAGATCATAAAACAAACATTAATAAAATTAATTTTAATAATGGAGTTAATTTATTGTGAGGGCAGCGACGCATGACGTCTGGGCCACGTCGCGGTTGAAGTGTGAATAGCTGAAAACCGCGCATTGTCGGCGCAGGCGCCGCTGGCGCCACACTTCCGGCATGTAGCGGAAGTCAGCTGCAACTGTCGCTCGTTATGCACTACTAGCCCCGTTGTATTTCAACCCGTATCAGCTTACCTGTTTAATTTGTCGGCTACTGGTCATAATATTGGCTAACAAAAGTTGCTTACACCTGTGTGACTGCTATTGTATTCAGTCATAAATAAATTTACATCGCATTTTAAAGCTAAATTACCGAGGGCTGCCCATTCTGGATTGCATATCAAGGGGCTGGCGGAATAACCATAAAGATGAAGTGACGTTAGGTTCCGCCTCAGCCAAAACTAAATATAGAGCAAACATTCACATCTCCAAGATGATTTCATGAGAAAAATCTTTAAGTATTCTGATGCAGTAATTCGCGGAAGACTCTTGGCCCCATTAAATTTAGAGTAACAATTCTTTGTTGGCTTGTCGTATGACGCATACAGTCAAACACACGCATCTATTTCGTATAGCCAACACAATTCGCTAGCGCCATTGTTTGAGCAAGTCTTAAAGACCTAATAAACAGAATTAGCTTTTGTGTGTTCAGTGTACATTTAAGAGTAATAAATTAAGTACATATTTACTTGACTGAGGCGAATCCAAAGGCCAAAAGGATTAGTCTGTTGGCAGAGAGGAGATTAAGCAGCATTCAAATTTAAATGGATGCCTGAGATTATTACCGTACAAAGGCGTAGAAAATTATAGCGTTAAGATCTGAAAATGGTGTCTTTGTGACCCTAGAAATCGAGGAGACAAAAGTTTTCGCGATTTTGGAGTATAAGAACATTAAGAACCATAGATTTAATTTTTCCACATTTTTATTCTTTTTTTTTTTTTGCAACTCAATGAACGGTTAACGTCTCCTTTGCCCATAAGACGTACACGAAACATTCGCTCAAAGCTGGTGTTTACTGTCTGGAGCTGTAAACACCAGTTTTCTACTCATAAATTCATATTTCGCGATTTTATCCAAGAAATCCAAATACAACAGCTTGATTACACTATTAACGAGCGCGAGCGTTGCAAATGTCTACCGATTGGTTTTGGATTGTTTCATTTAGTTCCGCTTAAGTTTTTTGTCCATTCATAGGCTCAGAGCGGAGAGAACAAGCCATGACTGAGTGTAGAATTTCTGATTTCTTTCGCCTTGACTTTGTATTGATTTTTGATTACGGTGTGAATGCGGTATGTAATCTTCAGTATTTGGAGGTTGTTGCTGTTGGTCTTTCTCAATTGCTATCTCGGTTTCATTTGCCTTTAAAAGACATCTTTTCAATCGATTCGTAACGTAATAATTTCAATGTTCTCTAATTTTATTTTCATGCTAGGTATCATCATTACCACGTAAGCTTAGTATAAACCATGAGTGATTCATTCTTGACCAATGAAAGTGACTCATCACGTTTATGTCCCCTAGCAACCCGTATATCTCCAACATCTTTACTCGCAACTTTATCTAAAGCAAATATACATAAAAGTTATACCCTGCACAATTTAAATACGCAGGTGCATTAAATACCATCTGTCTACGCTCCCTATTGACGAATGTTACATAATAAAGGCAGCAATAAAAAGCTTTACTTATGAAATCCCGAGGGCTCAATAGGCCCTCTGTGTTCCCCTCTAAACCAAAACCCACCATAACATAGCCACATACGGTTCAGAATGGGATTCGTTCATTTATCAAGTGATCACCATGTCTAGTATTTTGGCGCCAGACAACGGTTAAACGGTCTCGACTACCCTTCCTTTGCTATGCTATGAGCAATAGTTAGCTAATTGTGCTTTGACATGAGACCGGATTTTCGGGGGTCGTGAGTTGACGTCGTCTCACCGTATGATGTGTTCAGAGGTGCTTACCTGAAAACAAAAAAAAAGTTTTTGAGATATTGACATCAAACCTCTTTACTTATAGCAATGTTGGAACAGTAAATGTGAATGTTGGCAACATTTTTGTAATGGCCAACTTAAAAGGAAGGATCCGCTAATGGAACCGCAATGGTGTTCCCTGTATGTATGTACTTATTTTAAATGGCCTACGTGCTATAGACATGTAGGCACTATCAAAGAACTCTTTATACACATGGTCAAGTGCGTACGCATAGTTTTACCGAAGTTATTTACTGCAAATCCACTTATTGGTCTATCAATTTACTTTTGGTATCTTTATCATGCAACTGATGAGTTTTTTGAGGGAATAAAATTTATGTGTTATGATTACCAGAGTCTTTTTATGTGTTTGAGCGAGAAGTTTACTTGGAAGACCCACTCAGATGGTACGAAACAAATTTCCAACACAAAAAGCTCGTCTAAATCTAAACAGCTCTACGTCTTGAGAGCTACCAGAGAACCATAGTTTACCCGAAGCAAACCACTTGAATTCCAAATCTGTGCGTTTACAAAAAGTCGAGCATGTGGCGGCGCGCCGGGAGACGGGCGCCGCTGACGTCATGGGAATCCACCCGTGAATTACTAATGAGTCGCCCTGGGTGTATGGAATAGATAGGGCACAGAAGTTTCTCGGTAAGGGTGTGGCATTGTAGGGTACAGAAGTTCCTTGGCAAGGATGGCGTGGTGACAAACTCATTGTCACAAAGAATACGCAAGAAATCTTAAATCATATTCAGGGTATTTCGAATTTTCTGGTTCTTCAAGAACCTTGATATTTCTCGGATGGTTAAATGGCTCTGGCAACTAGCTTTTTGATACATTACAAGACCGGAACTTATGGCTTTGACCAAATCGAGACTACTTACAACTATATTTCTTCTTGAAAAGAAGCAGGAAAATGTCAAAACATTTCAGGAATGCATTTGATGTGATCATTGGTATTGTGAAATTCACTTCGTCTTCAAGGGCCCACCAAGCAGACCCACCGGTGGGTCTCCGAATACTGATGTGTCTCCCAAGACCTACTAGTGGGTCCTCTGAGATTTTATTGTCTTCGAAGACCCACTAATAACAATTTGCTTTTAGACATAGATTCTTTCCTGTTTGTCATTGCCGTATTTGTGTCTAACCAAATAATAATTTATTTTAAAACGTAAGATAGATAATAAAGTGTATTTAAATGTAAAATGCTGTGTTGCAATAAAATGAGAGTTCTTCTTTGGAATCACCCGATTCCGTTCAGAACACGCTGCTTTTAAACAGAAGGGGTGGCAGAGTAAGGGTTTGAATTTTGTGAGTGAAGTCTCGGGTTGTCGGAGTTAATCTTCTGTATTTCCTTACCTTGTGTTACCCATGCGATGTCGTGCGACATTTTGTTGTGTCTATTGCCCTTAATTACCAACGGGACATTGCCTTCCGAGCCGATAGGGACATTTTTAAAGTGCTGGAACGTGTAATGCATATGTTAAGTGAAATTTTTCTACCGCATTACCTCTAGCCTTGAAAAAATGTTGAATTGATACACCTTTTTCTATGAGGACTTATCCAGAGAGAATTTATTGCAGTTTTGGGGAAGTATTGAGATGACACCCAACTTGTTTGATCTTTGCCTTTTCGTGTTTTTTTTTGTTTGACCACTAGCTCAATAACTTCTTACAGACATTAGAATAAATACTGTGAGTACTGGAAGAAACGCACTGAGTAGGTAATTACTTTCTTTTCTTAATGCGTTTTTTTTGTAATTTTTCTCAATAATGGTTGAAGCTTAAAGCCATTTTTAAAAAGCGCTAAAAGCTATTAACCCGGCAACGCATAATGTAAGACCACAATAGAACGTAAAACGCAGAAACTTCCTTTCTACTTTCTTAAAACAGTACACGCATACAACCTTATTTTCATCAGCCGATCGTTGAACTGGATTGCTAATTAATGGTGCGAGGTTACTTTAGTGTACAAACAAAATTACCCTATCGAAAATTGCAAATAATGAGTTTATGGAGGATTCCAAATTCAAACGCAAGCATCGACTGCCAATCTTCTGTTCTTCAATCTACGGTTCTTTTAGCGCTTGTTTGACGTTGAAAGGACGATGCGGCTGTTGGTAAACATTTGCGAAATTATCAGTGGTAATAAAACTGAAAATCAAGATGGCGCTGTTCAAAGAATTGCCACGCGCCAAAAGAACCAAAACCATGCAGTACCTATCCGAAAATTCTGCCATAAAGTTTAAGGAAACATTCCAAATTCAAATGCAGCCATCTACTATCGAATAATAATGAAACTAAATGACTGCAATAAAATTATTCGTTCAGCGCCATATTCATTTTTTCCCTAGCTTATTATTTGCTTGAAGGTCTGATGCTTCACAAAAAACATAATTTTACATATTACGATCTATTTCACGATGATTTTACGGTAGAAGCATCGCTTTCACTATAATGAATGACTTCTATAACAATGGATGCGTGTAATTACTGCTTACGTCACAAAGTTGCAAGGTATGCCTGTTTTAATACGATGATTGCATACGTTGACATGATTCGTACGCATCCTTTCATACTTTCATCGGAAGCAAATTATTGTGTCGTTGCCTTATAATTATTGCTGATGCAAGGTTCTGCTAGACGGATTTGTGGTCGGTTGATGGCAATTGGTTCGCCGCCGGTCGAAATGTGGGTGTACTAATAGGTACACCTTTATCTAAGCCTTCGTGGACTACAGGCTACAGGCGTCATGTTATGTATGGTAATATGGTTTTCAATTTCTTTAGCTCCGTAAGTAGTTCCGTACTTTAAGTCGTTGTTATGTACTTTTAATAAACTCGAGAAAGTGCATAGAGATAGCACTATAATCTACATTCCTTAATTAAAACTTTATTGATAAACGGTTTGTTTTCGTCAAGACAAAGTGCATGATTCGAACATGCTAACTAAACGCATCAGGGGTGCGTTTAAGTCAATTATCCAGTTTAAAATTTAAACTGACTAAACGTCAAACACCCCGTTCAAGCACACCGCGAGGTGAAAAATTAAACTGACTAAAATTTAATCTGCCCCGTTCACGGTCGTCCGCTGGTATAACTTTTCGCCTGACTAGGATACATTTTAGCGACCTTTTTACCTCGCTAAATTTTATTCTGCTGTCAGATTGACATTGACATTGAGCTGTCTGTAGTTTTATTTGGTATATTCGCGCCCTATAAACGAATATTTACCGAGTACTTAATCATCGTCTCCGCGAATTTTATTTGTGGATTATGGATGAAGTTATGATTACTTAGGATGCAAATTATTGTAGACGAAAGGGGCAGAATGATATACAAGCTGAGCTGTCAATTGAATTTGACAGTCAACATTGATCTAGACCGATGACTCCGTTTAGCGAGCCCTCGCTAGTTTAATTTTTATCCGGCGAAAATTTCACCGGCTTACTTAAACGCACCCCTGATCAACAAACAATCGTTGATATCGCAACAAAATACCTAATTTGGCACAGTTATTACACTGAGTAGTACATTCAACCGATCCGTATGGCGCCAAGTCTGCCCCTATCTGATCTATTGATAACTTATCGATGTAATGACGTCGTCAACTGTCAATCCCGCGTAGTTTGGTGATACGTAATCGTAAGTATGACGATAATATCATGCAATATCGAACGATAATCAGTCGCATCCGTTTTCACTGGAAGGCGACCCCAACCTATTTTTTTTGACGTTGTTGGGTGGGAAACGAACTGGCGGCTTATTGATGTAGCCATTGCCGTTGCCGCCTATGTACTCTTTTTTTGTATAAATACTTAGGTTTGGCCCAAAATTCAGCAACGCGAATTCCGCTCACTAATGCACTGCAGTCGTAAACTCAAAAATTGCATAAGGGACACACATTTGTATGCGTGTTTGTATGCGGGGCAAGATGGAAAGAACTTAGATGCGATTCTAACTCGCAGACAAAACTGAAAAATCTCATGTGCTTCTAATTTCAGAGCCATTGGACGTGAGCCCTTTAACCCGGAAGACCCAAACATAGTAACGTTGCCTGGCGTTGACAGAAATAAGCAGGTTGTAAGTGCATAACCTTCTCTAGACAAGCTCCTTCACAAACGAGGGGTAATTCCAGTGTGGTAAAGAGAAGACGCTAGACGCCCTGTATAGCTGTCTCCTTCCCACTGGAATTACTCCTGCTTATGACGTCATAGCAACCCCCCAGAAATAGGGTCTTTTGAGAAAAATCAAGGATGGTGCAAAAGAATTTGGTTATTGCTTTAACGTTAACAATGAACGTTTATCAACAATCTAGTGGTCTTTGCAAATAAAACAATAAAATGTTAGCATTTTGTTATTAAAGGATTTAAGATTAGATTGCCGTATACTTTTGTAATGAATCTAATCGACTTCTCTGTAAATATTTGTTTTTATTGTGCAACGATTGTTTAGTAGACACACCTTTTTCATTGATTTTTGCATCCAAAAAGGGCTCGAAGCAAAAGACTGCGCTATATTCTTCACCATCAATCTAGGTATTCCTTCTCTGTTGTCTATGGTGGCCAATCCTATTTTCTGACTAGGTACTATTAGGAATGCGAAAATTTGTGAGGACGGATAGATGATTGTTATTCTTTGACGCTAACACTGCTGTACGGATTTGGATGAATTTTGGCACACGGATAGTTTATAACCTGGATTAACACTTAGGATACTTTTTATCCCGGTTGTACGGTCCTGTGGGGCATCCCCTACTGCTGAGTTTCGGCCTCCTTTCGTCGACTGGTGTTTCGGCCCTTTTTTGTGATGCGCTTCGCAGTTTCAATCTAGCTATAGCGAACATATCCAAGGCATCGTGCCACTGAATCCTAGACCGTATGAACTCCATTCTTCTTCTGGTATCGCAAGTTGGTATTCATCGTCTGCCTAATGCCTTAAGTTTTCACAAACATGTTGGGGGTCAGATTCCAGTCTAGCCGGATACAGCCGAGTCATATTAGTACTTAACATGAAGCGACTGTCAATCTGAGATACCTATCATAGGTTTTATAAGTACGATATAATTATTAAACTATATGTCCTATTAGGCACATGAGACGGATCCACTAGACCGCGGCGCCGGCGCCGGGTCACGTACACTTATCGCCATAGCAACAAAACGATTATCGATACTGTAATCAGAGTACAATGAGATAGATTTGATAACAATACATATAGGGTGGATGGTGGTTAGGAATGAGAACCCTACTAGATCGTAGATCGGGAAAGATTTTAAAGTAACCCTAATCTATTCCATGATTTAAAACATCTCGACAAATTACTGAAAGGTACTGATACTGCTAGGTGAGACTTAATTTAAATACAGTAGCTCTGTAGCTACCAACGAATCAAGTAGATGACAATAATTAAAAACCGGTAGGCCTTTCGGTAGCAAATGGCGGGAACTTGTAGGAGCCATAACAAAAATGAACGAACGACTATCATTTCATCATATCAATTGACATTTGACAGTTGTGTGCATGAATGAACATGTTACAATGATAATAATCGTAGCGTAGACGAATTGCTGTGATGATACAACGAATTTACATACCTACCTATGAAGGATTTCGGTAGCTCGGTTTTTGCGGGTCAGCATGTCAAATTCTGGCATTCTGCATCTAAAAAGGTACCTACCTGGTTGACTCTTTGCATAGGACAGGATTATTTTTGACTAAGTAAGGCCAAAACTGTCTTTCTCATGATGAGTAAAACCTACTTGCATTACCCAAGGTACTTACATACCCATTACCTAGGAAGCAAAGAAACGCTTCTAAATTACCTTCTCCATTAAACGTCACGTCTTTAACGGGACCAATGAACGAATGAAACAATGCGCATTGTTTACCCATTGTTTTGAATTTAGAAGCCACTCGAAATGTCTTTAGTGTGGCGCTTCCATTATGAACGTAAACGGCGATCCTTTCTCAGGTAATACAGAGACAATTAAAAAGCTGTCATGTGAATCTATGGAGCGATGAACGAATGACTGAACTATGGGAAGGATTTAGGATTGGGTGAAAGTCAAACAAAGTTTTTGAAGAGCGGAAAAGTTAGTATGGGACTGTTTCTAGACTTCGCCTACCAGTTTTTAATAATTATTGTCATCTTTGTAGTTACAGAGCTACTGTATTTAAATTAATTAATTCATAGATAGAATAGGTATTATGACTCCTAACTTAGCCCTGGATCGAAAAAAAACCGAGTTCTTGTGGACAGCACCTGAACACCTTTGCCCAGCAGTGGGATGACGCAAGCAGGCAAACAGTATCAGTAATTTATCGAGTTGTGTTATGAATGTTACATTTTTTTTACTAGGTATCTACCTACTTATTGCCTAGTAACCGAATAGATAATTACCTAAGTAGGTATATGCTAATTAATTAGGCACTCATTTAAAATAAGTAGGCAAAATGATGAACGCCGCGCCGGCTAAGTAAATATGTTAGTTATTTGCTTAATATTAACTTACATGTCCGCTCATTAGTTAATTTAATTACATTGTAAATGTATGTACATTATAACGCTCAATAAATATATATAAAAGTAAATTAGCATTAAAAGTGTTGAAGTAACGCTTATTTTTGACCTCCCAAGATAACGCTTGAACCAGGCAAAGCGTGATTTTTGTGTAAAAAATTGAATAATGTATTTGAGTTAATTATTTGGTTTATCAAGCGTTTTTTGGTGAAGTTTTTTTATAAGCTAGTTTGGTATTCATTTTACTTGTTAAATCATCTATTATTAACGTTGCTTTTAATAAGCCCACCTAATATAAGCAACGTTTCTATCAGAAGATAATTGAAGTGAAAACACGCAGACATGTCAAAATTCGCTTTATTTACAAACCTACAGCGTGGGTGATGCGGGTACCATAACATCTATGGTAAGTATCTAGCCAGCGAAGTCTAGAATTAAAGATTCTGCTGTTTTTACCTGTCAATCCGAGATCGGTGGATTCCGATGAGGCCTCGCTAGATGCTCCGGATAACTGGTACACGACCAACAGAAAACACACGCAAACATTGACCACCGCCATTGCCGTTTGAATGACTACTTATCGTTACTAATAATCACTATACAGTCACCATAACTACTATCATTAACAGGCTAAACCATTCCTAAAACACTCATCTCAAGTCATCACCAAAATATTTGGACTACAACTAAAAATATCACTATGATTACTATTATTACGCTATATTTATCACAGTTACTGTTATTCACACATGGATTTATCACTTTAACGTTTGTTTGTGGCACTATACTTTATTATTGTATAACACACGTGAATTCTAAAGCAAAATATTGAACACGCTCACGAATTTCAATAACGCACGAGCGCAGCCCACTCACAATGGCGACCAAAGCTCGACTGAATGAATGAAGGAACGATGCGATGCCGATGAGCGAGCAAGCGGATCGGGGGTCGCCGGTGGCGGTGAGTAGGGATGTGAACAAAATGGTTAAGGAATAACGATTTCAGTTTTTGGTCATAATTTCATTACAATTTATTTTAAGGTAGATGAATGTTAGTAATTTTTAGAAGAAGCACTTAGCTTCTACGACAAGTTATTAACATTAATTGGAGGTTTGAGATGGTGCTTTTTGTTTTGAATAAAATTGAGGTCATTTGCTGCATAAATATATCTCACAATATTGTATTTGTATAAAAAGTCGAAAGTTTTCATCTTCTAATTTAATCAAGATTTATTATATATTTCTTAGAGCTTGCTTTCCTAGCCCAAAAATACATTTCATGTAGAAACAACTAGTAATATTAAGATGTATCGACAGTCGATGTAGTAGTTTTAATAACAGCACTCACGGTCTCCTGGAGAAGAAAGCGTGCATCAGTACTGTCATTTGGCATCACAGTATTTTAAACCTTGTTGGATGGGTTTAGCATGCCTATTTGTATGCAGAAAAATGTAAATAAAGCTGAAAATAATTGCACTTCGGTAGGCGCCACTTTTTGCGGTCGGCCGGCGCTAGAGTAGCTGGCCGCGTGGCGCGCATTCTTTGTATTTGCTGAAGAAACAAAAGTTAAAAGAAAATAACTGCAACTTTCTTTCTACATTAAACAATAGTTGTAAGTAAATTGTTAGTTTAATGCTTTATAACTAGGGTGTCGTTTTGTTGTTTTTGAAAACATTGGCTTGTTAAAAGTCAATGAGCTAGAGCTAGTACTTAATTATTATTTTGAGGAATTAATTTCTTACCTATATTAGAAACTCGGTTAGAGGGACATCTTGGGTTCTTCTTATTTTGAAGACGATTAAAAAGTTTTCGAAAAAAAGTTATCTGAAAAGCGTTGTTTTAATTTGCGGCTAGGTTTAATTAGTATTGAAAGTAAGAAAGTAGATACCTAGGTACTTACCGATATTATCTATTTGCAGAAATAGTTACTTACCTATAATCGTAGTTAAGTAAGTACTAACCGAAAATACCCTAAAATAAATCATAATCTCTCTTTTCGTACCACTTGCTCAAAAAAGTGACATTCTATGCCACAAAAAGCGAACATAACAATAGCCATTTTTAATCTGTTAAAAACAGGGAAAGAAAATTGTAGGTACTGAATTTCATTCATTCTCTAGGGGGAGAATGTGATTTAAATTTGGAATACAATTACCGAAATTTATAGGTACTGAACTACATCTGTGTTTACACCATTGAGTTTGTATATAAAGCATTATACATCTTTTTGAAAAAGGAATACGCATTTATTATGCAGTTATGATTATTAAATAAAATTACGAAAACCGACGAGGCCGTATGAGCTTGATGTCTTTGCTTTACCGCCAAAAAATATTAGTCTAGGAATTTGCCGCGTTTTTGTATTCTTCAAATACATAAACGTTATGTTTATTTTAATTTATTTTTATAAATAAGTTAATGTTCTAAAAATACGTTACGATATTAAATCAAAGCGACAGTGACAGTGAATTGTCGGATTCCATCAGTGCAAATGCTGCCGCAATTATAAATAATTTGCTTCCAACAAAATCCAAAATTATTTAAAAACTTATGAAGAATTTTCAACGTGGAGAAGTGCGAAAGGCCTATCAATTTCAGAATCATTACTTCTTGTCTATTTTGATTATTTATCCAAGACAAAGAATCCGAATACACTTTGGTGCATATACTCAAAACTGAAAGCTACAATAAGCATCAAACATAGCATTGAAATAAATAGATTCACGAAATTACTGGCTTTTTTAAAAATAAAATCAGAAAGGCATTGCGCAAAGAAGTCTAAAATTTTTAGGACTCAAAATGTGGAAAAATTTCTTAATGAAGCTCCTGACGAAATTTTTACAAAAGTAAGTATACATAATTTAACTATGAATATTTCGTATCTTAGTAATGGTAATTATTCTATATATTTACCTGTTTTTTATCTTTGTTACAGGTGGCCTTAATTTTTGGACTCAATGGTATGCCGCGGATGTGAACTTGTAAACTTAAAGGTGGAGGACGTTGAAAATCATTCCAATCAGTTATTGCTGATTAATGTAAAGGAAACTAAGACAAAGAAAAATCGATAGTTCATTGTACAAGGACAATATACTAAAATCATTCATAAATACCAAGCATTACGTCCCACCAACATGGAAAACAATAGATTTTTTATAAACTGTCGGAATGGGAAATGTACTCGACAAGCCATCGGCAAAAATCAAATTAGCAATATGCCAAAGGAAATTGCTAAATATTTAAAACTTAAAGATGTTGAACTCTACACCGGTCACTGCTTTAGAAGAACTTCGGCGACTTGCTTGGCGGATTGAGGGGCGGATATTACGTCAATAAAAAGACACGGTGGTTGGAGCTCTGATAGAGTAGCTGAGGGTTATATCGAAAGCTCAATGGCGAATAAAACCATATTAAGCAGTCAAATTAACAAAAATATAAAACTTAATCCATCAGAGCCACAACCATCAACTTCCGGCATCTTATCTTCGTCCGTAACTCACGATGCACCACCACGACTATCTCCGACGTATACTATCTAAAATGAAACGCAAGTTCCTCAGACGCAAGAACAGAGAAATACTCATATCAACTCATCAACAATAAATGTACCAAACAAAAATGTAACTCTCTCTATCAATAATTGGACCAATGTTTCGAATGTTAACTTTTACTTTTAATTGTCATTATTTTTAATAAATGCTTATCTCATATTATTATTGTGTTAATTTTTTCGCAAATGGTACGAAAAGTAGAGTATTTTCCTCGGTGATAAAGCTGTCTTAGTCTTGAGTGAACTTAAATCCCTCGCTACACTCAGGACTCGTCTTAAATCCCTCGCTTCGCTCTTGATTTAAGTTTTTAACACCCTCGCTACGCTCGGGAGTAAACCTCGAGTCCTTCGTTGCGCTCGCGATTTAAATCGTCACCCGCGACAGAAGACACTGCTTTATCCCCTTGGTTAATAATCTACTATTTCAATTGTCATGCTCTAAAAGTACACCATTATAGCCCTATGAAGCGGGACTAAAGTGACCACTTTAGTCCCTAGGGAGTAAAAACTAGGTAGTTAGATTTTTAATATCCTTCGTGTGACATAGACAAACTCAAACAGCCAGTAAATATACTATTGAGCGTGGACCATCTTCACTGCGAAAATGTTGAGAGTTTTAGTTCCATGGTTTTTCCGCAAGGAAGGTGGTGCCATGTGTTTTAAATTGTTAATCTGTGACTGGTTTATAAGAAAAAACTGACCGCGAGAATTTCAGAATTTTTTTGAGTGTAAATTTTGTTCGGTTTTAAATAAAATTAAAAATGTCCAGTGACTGAAGCGTTTGACGTCGAGCAAAGAGCAAAAGACATAATAAATAATCTTTTCGGGGAAGATTTACCTAAAAACTTACGAAAGTTTTATGGACTGGAGGAATAAGAAATTTTATTAAATGGTTTTGTACTAAATTGACTATTTTTCTCGCACTCAAAGTGAATAGTACAGTTTGCACCTAGAGACTAAACGCCAACTTAATATACCCTCGGTTTCATTGACTCTCTCGCACGCTCGGGAGTCAAACCACCTCTGGTAATAATATACCAGAGGTGGAGGACTAAACGAAGCCATAATTGGCTTCGTTTAGTCCCTCGTTATAAAATATACTATTATTTCCCTGTCATCATATTATTGTAAATACCAAATAAAGTTAGACACACAATAAAGTAACAAACCGTTGCACGCATTCAAAAAAGGAACGCGATCTAAAGGCGCGCGCACACAAGGTGGAAAAAAAACAACGAATCTCGTGCAACGATGCCTTTGTTTGAGGGCGCATGGCAATGTGCAGCAATGCCCCGTTGTAAGCATGGCCTTAGGGATGATCGCCGTCATTTAGGTAGGTATTCTTATTCTAAGTACCTACCTATTTAAATGAAATACTTAACCTCTTCTAAAAGAAATCTATTATGTAATCAAGGTTAGACTGGCAGCCAAAACCAACATACCTAGTAGGGAAAAGCCTAGGCCGATCAAACAGTTTTTGATCTCTCATAATGATAAAATCACCTATTACTTTAGAACAGCATGTAGCCAGCCTTATAAACCTGTAGGTAAGTACGGACTGGCAGAAAAAATAAATTTTATTCAAATTCAGAATCATATTTTATTTTTCCTAATAAAAGATAAGATAGGTTTCACGGTACTGTGTCGGTAAAAACAAGTCCGAATGTATCGGTACCGACCCGTTCCGACTTGTCCGTATTAGGGACTACTCACACACACTTATTCAGCTCAGTAGCTTTTGTCCATAGAAAACTTTCCGCGTGCGTACGCATTCCATATAAAATCGTTGTTTTCTATGGACAAAAGCTGAACAGAGCTGAATATGTGTGAGTAGTCCCATAGGAAACTATCACTGAAACGGACAATATGATAGGTACCTACCCGCTTGCTCAAACACTGCACGTCAACTAAACGAATACCTAAATAGCAATAGTCCGCGTTGTTGTAGTCTCATCGCTCGGCTCTTTTATTTAGGTAAGTATTCATAAAGGTGTTGCTAAAAGTTAGTGAAAATGGGCATTACCTTTAATCTTTTATTCCATTTCTTAGGCCTGTCAACCCTATTTGAGTCCCATGCATATTAATAAACTCATAATGACTCTTTCTCCTGCTTGTACATGTTTGAAATACACAAACGTTTTTAATTTATAACATACCGATACACTGCAAGGGTTTTTATTCATCACAATTACTTTATCTTCAAGCTGGCTACAAGGCAGTTGGCAGAGCTTTAAGTTTACACATTTTACATCAAAGTATCATACACTTTATAATTTAAAAAAATAAAACCGACTTCGAAACAAAAAAACGTGAAAAAATAACTTTAGCTTCAGAAGTCGGTGACTTTTATTTGTTCGATTGAATATTTTTGCCACCAACTTCTGAAGCTAAAAGCTATTTTTCCAAGTATATTCTACACAAATATTTGCTATACATTTATTTTACATTGTTAACAACACATTTCATGATAATAGGCTTATCCCCAATAAAGTGTAACTTATATCGTTACCTAACCTAACTGTCGAAATCTGGGTGTACTGTACGCATCTGCGTACTCCCTCAGAGCACCTGTATGCTCTGCGTTCTGCGTTATGTTCTAATATTGAGTAAAAAAAAAAACATCCAGGCGATTGCAGCAATCACGACCAATTTTCTGTCTATTAATGAAGCGTTCCATTGTATATCTCCGAAGAACAGCATCAGATCCTGACTTATACCTTTCATCATCAGCTCAGCAACATGAGATAATGATTATCAGGTACAAATATCGTTAGAAAGTACCTATATGAAAAACATTGTAAAATGTCAGGGTTGCCCTCGATTTCCCTGGGATCCCATCATCAGATTCTAACTTTGTGATAACGGGACCACCTCAGTAGTATAGGCTTTCGAATAAAAAAAGAATTTTGACAATCGGTCCACAACTAGCGGAGAAATCGGTGAACATACGGGACACAGTTAAACGTAGAACCTCCTCATTTTGTTTGAAGTCGGTTAAAATATTGTCAAAAGAGTTTTGGTGAAACATTAATGAACCGCTAACAATACATTTCATGGTAATAGTCTTATCCCCAATAAAATAGAACTTAACATACCTAACTGTCGAAAAGTTGTACAGTACACATCTGCGTACCCCCTAGACCATACAAGCGTGATATTATGTTATGATGTTGTATAAACAATAAACATCCAAGCGATTGCAGCAATCACGAAAGGATTGCCGTCTATTTTTGAAGAGTTCCATAGTATATCTCCGAAGATCAGCATCAGATCTTCACCAAATTTAAAATGGGACCACCGCAAACAATATTCTATTAAACAAAAAAAGAACCATCGAAGTCGGTTCACAATTGGCGAAGATATCGCTGAACATACACACAAAAAAAAAAAACAGACGACTTGATAGCCTACTCCTTGTTCAATTACACATACTATTTATACAATTTATAGTGTAGCCTAAAAGGCTGCCACCGCATGCATTTATTAAACAAAGGAGTAGGAAAACAAAAAAAAACGATTTTAATTATTTAGTTACCTACTTTAATATAGTCAATTGTTACGTAAATCCAACATACAAATGAAAAACTTACTATATTATGCTGGATTAGTTTGATTATTCCGATTAATTTAATAAATTTTGTTTGACGTTGTGCCAACCAATAAAAATAAAACAAAAAAGAACAAACACAATCTAAATATTTATCTAATTCTTAATATCCAAAATTACCGGGGAAAATTTTCGATGTGAGCCCCGTTCAGAATGGTGTTTAAAGCAGGGACTGAATTACCCAACAATTAAGGTACCATTAAATTTCAGTATGACGTCATACCGTTAATTATGAGTTACCGAAATATTTCGGTACCGTTTTTTTTTTTCAGTAGCGGTGTGTTGTGTTTTAGAATGCTTAACGATATGTTTCGGGAGAAACAGAAACACTATCACCTTTATAAATGTTTGTTTTAAAAGATGGACAATTGCACATGCCAATCATCCGTTTTTTTACCGACTTCAAAAAGGAGGAGGTTCTCAATTCGTCGGAATCTTTTTTTTTTTTATGTGTGTTCCCCGATTACTCGAAGATGGCTGGACCGATTTGGATTATTTTTTTTTAGTTTGAAAGGGTATACTTCCCAGGTGGTCCCGTGATCATCAATTCAGGATCTGGTGATGGGATCTTGGAGAAATAGAGAGGACCTTTCAAATTTTATAGGCACACTTGAAGCGATTTGGGTAGTTTATGGAAGATTACTTTCTCGGAGTGGTCCCATTTCAATTTGGTGAAGATCTGATGAAGAACTTCGGAGATAGGCAATGGAACTCCTCAATAAATGATAGCAAATGGACTGGGATTGCTGAAATCTCGTTTCAAAATAGGTATGTAACATTACGCAAAAAATATTGCTGGGATACGACTTTTTTTTTGGGTGAAAAATCACGTTTTACGGTAGGACTCAATGTAACGTACTCACAACATTAGTACGTCACAATGTTGTGAGTGCGTTACGTAAGTCTAATCCATCCATCAGGGATGGATTAAATAGTATGTGGGTCGTGGAGGTACAGGAGTTTACAGTAAAAACCTTACATTAAAAACACGTATCTATTTTTAAAAAAGCTTGTAAAAAAGTTGGAACTTTGACCCCCAATAACTCCGTAACTAGAAGGTTCCCAGGTATGGTCTAGAACAAAAAAGTGATCGCAATGACACGGAGAACAAGTGCCTTTCGGCTTCGTTAAGGGTCTTGTTACACTCTTTATGTTACATATTGCGAATTGGCATACCTACTCACTCTGGTTGTGAAAAACTCGGAAATTCACAGCAAAAACAAAAACAAATCGTATGTGCGGGGAGATTTGAGATGATGCGAAAGTTGCTCTACCTACATATTAACCGACTTAAAAAAAAGGGAGTTATCAATTAGATGCTTTTATTCACTATTGTTTCTAGGAGACGCTTTCCTGGTACTATTCATTAGAACTTATGATTTGTTTGAACCGTTTGACAACGAATATTTGGTTGACGGCTTCGTGAAGGCTCCTGTTACACACTGCATTTTATTTTCATAATGTTAGATAGCTATCCTTATTATTACCTACACACTATCATTGCTCGAACTGTCAGTTGAATTAGCTAATTGTGATTTCCATGACGCATAGACCCAGCCGTTTACGGGCAAAAAAGCGTTTGCCCTCAACAAGACAACGCGCTTGCCTTTACAACCACTCCATGAAACTGTCATAAAAGGATGGCATATTTTAATTACATTGTCCTCAAAACTGAGTCATGTCTTCATGACGACACAAATATCTTTTGTAAACGCCACTTAGACACTATTTTAAAGACAAAAGCATTTTTCGAGCTTCTCATTGTAAAAGTTAATTACCTGATCGAAATTCTGGGAAGGCAACCTTTTTTATTTGGGCCCGGGAATGAGCGATTTGGGAAAACAACTCAGTTATTCGTTCAGTTTCTCAGTTTGAATAATTCGAATTGTTCACGTCATGTCTGGCATGTGTAATCGCAAATCGCACTAATGCCTGTGCCCGAATAAAATATTTTTGTTAATCATAATTATTATATTTTGTTATTATAAAACCACAAAAAGTATCTATAAGTAGACGTATTTCGAACAAATGTGGTCGTTGAAGATATAGGTACTAACGTCCACTCGGATTTGTCCGGAGTTGTTAGCCTTTCAACATTTTAGAAATGGTACGTAGCCCTAGTTGCAAGAGTAAGTTTTAGTTCGAAAGAAAAAGTTTGTCATGTTTTCTGAAAACATATCTCTCTCTGGGGTCTCTGGGGTCGGTCCCTCATGTCTGATGATCGTGGTCTGCATTAGAGTTGCATCTAGAGCTGTTGATCGGCCTCCACCGGTATCTGTCTCGCGTCTCTTACAACCGTGTAAAATTTGGATGACGAGTCTTTAATTTGGTCGGTCCATCTTGTTGGTGAACGACCGCGCGATCTTTTGCCTTCGGTATTCCCAACCACAACGTTTAAAACATTTAAACGCTACCTTATTAGGTACTTGTTAAAATTGCTTTTTAAGTCGCTCCCGCTCCCGCTTCTATCATCGCTCCTTTCTCGGCCCCAACAGATGGCGCCGGCGCCGCGCCGGGCCCCAGCCCTTATCGAATCAAGATAACATTAAAAAAAGTTGCCGCCGAACAAACAATAGGGTAAGCCCTAATGCTAGGTAAAGTGCACCTCGCATTTTAGGAGTATGGTGAGATAAACTGCACCTACTATTTGTTTTAAGTGCCGTAAATTGTTTTATTATCGCTGACAGGTGACAGAAGTAGATTGTAACTTTACATAATTATGTTGTGTTGTGCGTTAAGTTGTGTTGTGCGTTAAGCTGTGTTGTGTGTTAAGTTGTAGGTTATATGTACTTATACGCATACCGGCTTTGCCTGTCTAAGGTGCCTGTTAATATTATTAGGTATAGCTTTCTTTATGTTTATGGGGACCGAGATCTGCTCGGGTGAAAATAGAAAAAAATAGTTTTCCCAAATATGAGACCGCATATGAGGCCGTTATGGGCTAGATCGAATTCCCCACACACGTTGTGATCACAAATATATATACAGAGTGGAATTTTTCAACGCCACCTGGAGGGAGAGTACTGTAAATACTCGAGATAGAAAATTTTACTTAAACGAAACATTCCTTTATTTTTAAAAAGAAATAAATCTGCATTCAAAGATTTTCGAAAATTCGCTTGCCACACTCGGGAATCGAACCGGCTAAATTCCAAAAAAATACCATTCTGTACTTTTATGGCATCAATAGATAGGGTCAATCATAAGGATCAAATCTCTCTAACAAACGTGATAAATTAAATGAAAGGATAACCATGAAATCTTAACTAATAAATTCAATGGTATAAGGCAAAGTACTTTTACTCAAAGGTCTATTCAATTACTTATGGTAATTTATTTCATCACCAAAACACCACCTCTCAAAACAGTGAATGAAAACATCGTGAGTAAACCGAGGCATGTCTTAAACCAGGCGTATGGCTGCTCAAACGTAAGGCTCCACGTACCCCCATTAAAGTTTCGCATGTGACTGCAAACCCCTAACCCCAAGAAAAAAACAAAAAAATAGTGTTTTGAAGAAAATATTGTTTTTTATTTCAATAAAAAATCGTACTTAACAAATACAGAGCCAAAAAAAAAAATCTTTTTAATATTAATGTGATGGGTGGGCTTGTTTCTTGTCGTAATTTGAATCAATTTAAGGAATAATTTTGGACAATTTTAGCCTTAATTCTGACTCTGCATTAAGTCGATTTCTGTGTTTCGTTTCTTTCATGATTAGGCGTGAAAACCCACTCTCACACAAGTATGTTGTAGCAAAGGGCAAAAAGAAAACGCTTTGCGTGAGAGTTTGGGATATTCTTCTTGTCTATCTGCCCAAAAATCTATCAAAGACATCGTTTTTTATTCAGCTCGAAGAGTTTCATCAACGGACATTTCTATTAATGACTCCTTTCTTACTCAAACTAGAATTTACTCTCTCGGTCGTGACCATAAATGCCTGCACGTCATCCAGCCAGCCACAGAGTACATTGTAAAGCAGCCACCATAACGTAAATCTTGCTCCCTAATGTCGAATGGCGTACCCCTAGGGGTGCGTGTACCCCACTTTGAGAAACCCTGTCCTAAACCAAAAATTCAAAGACATGTGGCATCTACCAACCCGGCCCAGTGCAGGTTGGTACTGCACTGGGCCGGGTGGTGGATTAAAGACAACCCGTTCCCCCTCGGGCAGAGGAGGTCTGGGGGCCTAAAATGGAAGCTTTATCAGACTCATAATATCAATCACGTTAAAATTTTAAAATTCTTAAAATGGTCCTTATGGTTATGTGACCAACAAAGTCCATTTTAAGAATTTTAAATTTTCAACCTGATTCATATTATGATTCTGATAAAGCGGCCATTTTAGGCCCCTTGTGCCCCAGCCGCAGCAGACGGAACAGTATAAGATGATTATTCTTATGTTATCCAAATGAATCGCGATGGAATTGTGAAGTTTGTAACGCAATTACCGCAACATTAGAAAATAGAAAGAAAACGTATTTTTTTACTCACACAGTACAAAACAATAAAAAAAAAATAAGAAGAAAAAAACAACAAAAAAATAGGTTTAGTCCCATCTCGGCACCTTCCCATCTCGGCACCCTGACTATCTTTAGTTAGATACTTACTAGGTATCATACGATAACCCATCTTATTTCTAGATACTTATGTATTCTTTTGACTTCGTTCGTCTCAATTTATGTGTAGGTAAAGGATGATTTCCACCAAACGGCTCGCATCGCATCTAGGGTTGCCACCCGTACTCTATAATAAAGTATTGTACGTTATTTCAGGTAATTGTACGTTATACTTTATGAGAACAATAAAGTACACAATTAAAGTATTTTAACTTAATTCGCATGATTTGATTTCTTTGGGATTTTGAAAAGTTTAGTCGTAAGTATTTTTTCGTTAAACGAAATTTATCGATTGGTGTATCCACTCCACATCACATAAGCACTCGTTTTTAACCATTTCTGAACGCCACCTAACCTCGTATGTCAACAATGCCAGTGTCACTAATAATTTCATATTTTTTTAAACTTGTCTGAAGTAATTTCGTTTTTATTGTCTATTCCCGCCACACATTCACAGAAAGAGTTTTTTTTTATGTGATGAATAGCAAATGGCGAGACGAAAGAAACAAAGCGTCTCTGAATTTGATAAAATATGAATTACTTATTTACTTTAATTTAAATATAGCCTGTTAAGATGCTGTGCAATTGTTTAGTAGACATACTAATTTGATACAAACGGCAAAGAGCAATAAAAACGATGTTTTCAAACATATTCTAAAAGAAAAATAAATTGTACTTTATTTTGATACTATATACTTTTTTTTTCTTACTAATACTAACCAATGTACCTACTTTATCTGCAAAAAAAAGGTGGCAACCCTAATCGCATCGGATCGGAAGGGATTTTACAATCTTTATACGATATGAAATCGTGTACACACACATCACTCATCAGCTTGACAGCGGGCGTCTTCCACGACACGCGATCTCAGCCGAAAGTATGGTAGGAAGCACGATTCGGCTCCGTCCGTCTGTCGTCATAGACAACACGGTAGGAATGATACTATTTGAATAGGCGCAGAAACGGATACGTTCGCAACCGACGGTACAGATCCGATCGAATGCGTCCGCATCCGTCTGGACGCGATTAGCTGTCGCCAAATCCCTTCGTATCTTTTCCGATCCGATGCGATGCGAGCCATGTGGTGGAAATAATCCATAAGTGTAGTGTACCATTTTTGGAGTTCATAGGCTAACAAATGAGTTGATAAGCAATGTTTTGACTCAACTCTTATCGAGTAGGCACCGACTTGTCTTGACAAGTTGCAACTTGTCTTCAACACCACAAGACAAAGCGTGGCATTTCATGAAATGACTATTTTTAGTAAGTACAATAGTGATAACAATGATCGTTTTCTGGTATAGGTATTTGTTAGCTTTGATAAGCTTATATGTATATAGCTTACTAGGTTTTACCCGCGGCTTCGCTCGCATTAATTTAGAATTTGACAACCTAGCGGTGTGAAGTATAGGTAAGTACTTACATTACGACCTATTCTCATACCTACCAAAATACATAAAAAAAATCATAAAAATCGGCGAACCGTTTCGGAGCAGTGCGACCACAAACAACGCGACACGAGATTTTTAAATATAATACCTATAGCTATAAATCAATTACGGATCATGAAGCGGACATCAATAACTAGTTAAATAATAATAATTTATCCATTAATACGTATAAATCAGTATAAAGGGTGTAACAAGACCCTTAACGAAGCCGAAAGGCACTTGTTCTCCCAGTCACTGCGAAATTTTTTTTGTTCTAGCTTGACCATACCTGGAAGCCTTCTAGTAATGGAGATACTGGGGGTGAAAGTTCCAACTATTTAACAAGATATATTTTTTTAATACATGTTTCTTGTAACGTAAGATTTAAAAACAAAACCGGCCAAGTGCGAGTCGTACTAACACGCACATAGGGTTCCGTAGCACCAAACAATATAATAAAAATATTTTGAAGGCATTCGTTCATATGTTGTATTGTTTTACATTCATGAAAAAGTCCCATAACTCAAAAAATAAACATCAAATCTTATTCAAACCAATTTTGGTTGAAAGTTTTTTTTACGTTCTATAATCCTATATTTTTTTCAGAATTTTTCTCCTCTTACTTTAGAAATTCGAGGGGACACACATTTTACCACTTTGGAAGTGTTTATCTTTCAAACGGTTGACTTTGAGAGAAAATGGTTTTAGGAACCTCAATGTCATTTTTAAAGACCTATATCTATAGATTTGATGAAAAATAGTACATTTTGATATAAGTGGGGAAACTTTGTTATTGCATTCGAGCGCGGAATTAACACCCGAGCTGCAAGCGAGGGTGTTATGGAGCCGAGAACTGCAATAACAAATACCCACGCGTATCAAACGACGTTTTTCAATACACTTTCGAAGAAATAAAATATTAGAACGGAAAGTATTTTTGTCAAGAATTATTAGGAAACTATGATTTAATTTGCTTTTTTTCCGCGCTTTGCTTTCGCCAGGTTGAAGAAGATGCAAAGGTATGATGCTGTATACAGCCTACTATGAAAAAAGTTTTTTTCTTTAATTTAGAACTCATTAAGATGCTAATTTGTTCATAAAAATAAATATTTGTTTTAAATAATCATTTTTATCTATGATATTCTATTTATAAACACAATTTAAATACTCGAAAAATACTTAATCCGTAAAGACGCATATCTCTTTGCCGGGATTAAAAAAAAAACAATCACCGCCGACTATAGATATAGTCATTGAACCCTTTAGACTTATCTGTGCAAATTTTTATTTCCGCACGTGTGCGGAAAAATATTAAAAATCGCACGCGTGTGAAATACATTGCATGTTGAACCTAATCGTAGTGCGATTAGAAACAGTTTTCGAGAAAGTGTATTGAAAATTCTTTTTTTATTCGAAAGCCTATACTACTGAGGTAGTTCCGTTGTCACAAAGTTAGAATCTGATGATGGGATCCCAGGGAAATCGAGGGCAACCCTGACATTTTACAATGTTTTTCATATAGGTACTTTCTAACGATATTTGTACCTGATAATCATTATCTCATGTTGCTGAGCTGATGATGGAAGGTATAAGTCAGGATCTGATGCTGATCTTCGGAGATATACAATGGAACGCTTCATTAATAGACAGACAATCTGTCGTGATTGCTGCAATCGCTTGGATGTTTATTTTTTACACAATATTAGAACATAACATAACGCCTGTATGCTCTGAGGGAGTACGCAGATGTGTACAGTACATTCAGATTTCGACAGTTAGATTAGGTAACGATATAAGTTACATTTTATTGGGGATAAGCCAACCCTATTAGCATGAAAGGAGTTGTTAACAATGTAAAATAAATGTATAGCAAATATTTGTGTAGAATATTGCAACTAAAAAAGGAAAAATAAAAAAACTTTTCTGCAAAAAATAAAACCGACTTCAAAAACAAAAAACGTGGAAAAATAACTTTAGCTTCAGAAGTCGGTGGTAAAAAAAATCAATCGAACAAACAAAAGTCACCGACTTCTGAAGCTAAAGTTATTTTTCCACGTTTTTTGTTTTTGAAGTCGGTTTTATTTTTTGCAAAAACGTTTTTTTTGTATAAAAACCTTATAGCGGTTCACAGAAACCAACTAAGTTTCAACTGTGTAGTCCTAATAGTTTCGGAGTAAAGTGGCTGTGACATACACGGACCACGGACAGACAGACAGACTTGGCGAATCTATAAGGGTTCCGTTTTTTGCCATTCGGCTACGGAACCCTAAAAAAACTGTAAACACCTCCGCGACCCCTGTACTATTCAAAAAAGTAAAAGTAAAAGTAAAAGTTTTAAAAAGTCGTTTCCCAGCAATCATTTGACGTAAAGTTACTTAGTTTGATGTACCTACATCATGCTTGGTTGACGGCTTCGATAAGGTCTTGTTACACCCTGTATTAAATACAATTTAATCAATCTTGTTTTAATTTAATTTTAACATGGACTCACCGAAAATTACCCAAGTGGCACGAACTAAGTTTTTAGGAGCAGTAATTGACGAACATTTAGACCAGGGATTCCCAAAGTGGTCGATATCGACCCCTTGGGGTCTATATCGATATCGACCCCTTGGGGTCGATATCGGTTTCCTAGGGGTCGACATAAACGAAAACTGATTATGGGGGTCGACGAGGTCTAAAAATCGACCCCTATTAAATTAACACAAGTTCTTATTTAAAACTTTCAAGATAGGTAGGTAGGTACTGTATTGTTTATGTTGTGTTACGTGTACTAAGAATAATTAATATTTATGTAGGAAATAGCATTGTTGTAGTAATATAAAGCCTCAAGTTCGTACAAGATGAAAAACTCGGCAAGTCAGTGTGGACAAGTTTGTGCAAGATAATGAGTTCGAGCGTACGTCTTTCAGGCGCGTTTTGACTTGCTCTCTATTTGACGCTTGCGCGATTTAACACGAACGAATTCATGATCAAGTTGCAAGTCCAAACATGTTCCTGATATTTTACTATTTAACGAGGTTGCACTTAGGTTGAAAGTTCATTTGCGTTTTGAAATTCGTTGGAGCTTGAACGATAATAACTCATATAAGTACTCATTTATTTCAAGAGATTACAAAGTTATTACATAGCTAAATTAAGTGAAGTAAAGTGACTGAAAAAGAATTTACAAAATGCTGAGCTCCCTACGCGAGTTAATAGCGTAACCACACAATATCTGCAGTTTATGAAAAATTAACAGGGTAAGTACCAAACAGTTTTTATCCGGCACAGCGCATCAGCATTGCCCCACTGCACACTGTGTGATAGTGATCAGTTGAGCTATCTGTAGATTGTTTGCAACAGTTTGCAGTTGCCTCAGTTGTTTCAATTGTAAAAATTTACCAGTAAATTTAACAGTTTATTAGGTATTGTTTTTAATTTAGGTACTTAGTTTCTTATTTTTTTATTTGCAGGATTACTGAGAGTTTTATGATGGCGGACACGAAAAAAAAATGCAGACAATACAGTTTGGACTACTTGAAGTTCGGATTTATTGCATCTCCATCAAATCAACACTTGCCGATGTGTCTCATATGTGAAAAAGTATTCAGTAACGATGCCATGAAGCCTTCAAAAATGGATGACCACTTATCGAGAGTACATGCTGACAAAAAAAGTAAGCCCTTGACATTTTTTCAAGCACTTAAAGAAAAACTAGACAAAAGGCCATCCATAAGATCGATGTTTGCGTCATCATCTATTAAAGACGATGATGGTTTACGAGCGTCCTATAATATATCTTTACTAATAGCGAAGTCGGGGAAACCCCACCCAATTGGAGAGCAGCTTATCTTACCAGCCATTGCGGAGGTCCTTAACAATGTATTGCACAAACCCGCACATGATATTTTAAAGAGAATACCTTTGAGCAATAACACCGTTCAGAGACGCATAGACGAGATGGGACGCGATGTGGAAAACATTTTATGCAAGTTCTTACAGACCAACAGATTCTCTCTCCAGTTGGACGAGTCTACATTACCCGGCAATGAAGCTCTGTTGTTAGGATATGTTCGATATATCAAAGATGAAAATATGTGCCAAGAACTGCTTTTTGCTACATATTTAGAGACTGATACCAGAGGAGAATCAATTTTTCAGGCCGTGGAACATTTTTTTACTGACAAAGCTATTCCATGGAAGAACATTGTTTCTGTTGCGACTGATGGTGCACCGTCTATGGTTGGTCGTCATCGTGGTTTTATAGCTCACTTAAAGCGACAACTGCCTGATGTACTGGTCATTCACTGCGTGATTCACAGGCAGCATTTAGTAGCAAAAAAGCTGAGTCCTAGATTGCATAAGTCTTTACAATATGTAATAAATGCTATCAACAAGATTCGAAGCAATTCTTTGAACTCTCGGTTATTTGCTCAGCTATGTGAGGAAAACGACGAAGTCTTTACTCGATTACTTCTTCACACTGAAGTTCGCTGGCTATCAAGAGGCTCTTGCTTAGAAAGATTTTCAGCCGTTTTTGAATCTGTGTTGGAGTTTTTACAAGAAAAAGATCCGAATTTGAAAGAAAATCTGAACAATTGTAAAACAGATATTTATTACTTGACTGATATCTTTGGAATGTTCAACAAAGTTAATTTGCAGCTGCAGGGTGACGATCTTAACTTGATTAAAACAAAATCAATAATATCGGCCTTCGTGGGTAAACTAATCCTTTATAAACAAAATTTAGGCAGAAAAGAATATTCGCAGTTTCTGCATTTGTCAAAATTACCAGAAACGCTTCAAGATGATGACATTTTATTATATGTCACTCACTTGGACGCATTACACAAGGATTTTACGGAGAGGTTTGAGGATCTTTTAAATTTACAAATTCCTCAATGGATAATAAATCCGTACAATACCACAGCCATAGAAGAAGCCAATGTGATAATGCAAGAAGAGTTGATTACCATCAGCACAGACGAAGAGCTTAAGCAGAAGTTCAACCAAGGCTATCAGAAGTTCTGGTTGCAACGCAACATTGAAACACAGTATCCTACATTGTGGAACATTGCTGAAAAATACCTTATCGCTTTTCCATCATCATACCTAGTTGAAAAAAGCTTCAGTGTGGTAACAAACATTTTGACGAAACAAAGAAACCGTTTGAAAATCAACGAACGTGGAGATTTAAGGCTGCAACTCACCAATATTGAACCGGATGTAGCTAGATTGGTAGATAGTCACCAGGTTCATCCATCACACTGAATGTTTTATTTTCTCTTTGCGAATTAATACTTTTTTAAATATAATTTCCTACCTACTTAAAATTCTTTAAGTACCTAATTTGTAATAATCGTTATAAATTAAACTTGATATTTACTGAATTGTATGTCTTTTTATTTTGTTAAATTTTGATACGAAAATGAAGTCAATTTTACTCACTTAACCAAGTGCAAAGTTTTCCAATTGGTACCTTAGTACCTAGGTATTTTGTGTCAATAGGAAAAAACTAAAGATAGGCCCCCTTATTCATAATAGTCTGCTAACTTAAAGCATTGCTAATTCTCACTCTGTCTTCTTCTATTGACCTAAGTCAGAATGAAAAATAACACACTGTAGCAGCTGTTTTAAGTTAGCGGACCATTATGAATAAGGGGGTTGATCTTAAAAGTAGGTAATTTGGCCATGGGGGTCTGAGGTAACAGTTCATTTTGGAAAAGGGGTCACTTGTCCAAAATAGTTTGGGGATCCCTGATTTAGACTGTAAAGAACAGGTTGATACCTACCGTAGCAATAAAACAAATAAAGTTGTCTATTCTTTGAGACAAACAACAAAGTCACTAAGTATCCAATATACGTGTTAAGGACTCGATTTTATCAACATACAACCTGACACTCACCTGCAAATTGCAAAAATAAGTTAGAAAATTTGAATTTCGCGAGATTTGATTTTCTACCCTGGCGCGTAAGCGATTCTGATTTTTATCTTCTATTTTATTTCACAGTCGTTACTGTAGTCAATCAAAGACATAGATATAATGGAATGAGCGTTCGGTATTCAGTTGTGCAGTGAATACAAACCGAAAAGTACGAGAGAGACAAAGAGAATTTGCGGCCAGTATAGTTGTCTCTTTCTACGCCTTGATTGCGGCTTGCAGAAAAGACACATGTATTGGCCGCGTATTCGCTTAGTCTCTGTCTAGAGAGTAGTCAGTTTTGTGACGCTAATGCTCAGATGACCGAAAGTATGGCAAACAGAATTACTTTAAGGCTATCGTTAGGGTCTTGCCTAGATTACTAGAATATGTTTTGTGGTGGTCAGATGGGTACTCGCTGCTGCAGCTGCTTCCTTAGACTGGACGACGACCCCAACATGTCGAGAAAAAACGAGGCAGAAGATGCATGACATTTCTTTGCAAGGTTTCGATAATTTTCCTTTTGAGGTAGGTACCGATCTCTAAAATCCTAATATTTAGTATAAAAAAAAATCAATTATTATTTAAGATGGAGTATTAAAATAAAACCAAACAAATTAGTCGTTTAACCGTTACCAATGAATTAAAAATTAATAATATGATATTAAGAATTAAGATTATCGTGTTCATCAGTTTTTTTTCCTGCTTTTGTTGTTAATCTTTTAGGTATTCTATTCTTAGTTGATTCCTTTCCCATTGCCTTGTCTGGTTGCGTGTCCGCTATCTTTGTCGCTTTCGCGCTCGCTTTCGCGCTCGCTTTCGCGTTCGCTTTCGCGCTCGCTTTCGCGCTCGCTTTCGTATTTGGATCCGTCTCTGTCGAATCGTCCCCGCCTCCTTCCTCCTTTGAGCTCGATTCTTGTTCATCACCTTCTTCTTCATCACCTCCTCCTTCATCATCATCTCCTTCACCACCACCTCCTTCATCACCTTTTCCTTCATCACCTCCTCCTTCATCATCTCCTCCTTGATCACCTCCTCCTTCATCATCGCGTCCTTCATCATCTCCTCCTTCATCACCTCCTCCTTCATCATCTCCTCCTTCATCACCTCCTCCTTCATCATCTCCTCTTTCATCACCTCCTCCTTCATCACCTCCTCCTTCACTAACTTCTCCTCCATTTACTTGCGTTTCTCCTTCACTTTCTTCGTCTAGTGGTCCTTGTTTAACTTCTTCTGAGCTAGAGGTGTAAGGAGGTTCATCATTATCCGTGGACAGAGGAGGTCCCTCTGTGGTGGTGTCTGTAAGTTTCGGCTCTTGTGTGGTGATGGTAGTTTTTTTGAGTAGGATAACTTTTAGGATGCTCTGCGGGATCCAGTGGCTGGGAAATTCAGCTTCTATTGGGTTTGCGATGTACACCAAAGGGTCATTGTCAGGATTCGGCCATGTAACATGATGCCCATCATCATGCTCGTTGTCCGTACTATTATTCTTGGGCAAGCTGTTGACGGTCACCAGACATAATGTAAACGCTGTGGAGATGACACCTGATATCACTGAAAAAAAAAAAAGGAAGTTGTTGCATGAAGTTTCTCTATTGTGACACGGTTTCACTATGTGTCCGTAGCGAAATGGTAGAAAAGTAAGCTTTATATTCGTCACGTCCATCTGTTCGTATGTCTATCCGAATATCACACAGGCATTTTACATAGAATGTGTTTACACTTTTTCGATGAAAATTGGAAAGAAACTGTGTATTTTGAGAGTGTATAACAAAGGTGTTAAAAATAGCGTAACTAAAGTACATACACATAGAAAATTATTACGAAAAAAAAACCAGCCAAGTGCGACTCGTACTCACACGCACACAGGGTTCCGTAGTACCAAACAATAGCATCATCATCATCATTTCACCCCGTTGTTGTCCACTGCTGAACATAGGCCTCCCCAATCGATTTCCAACGTGTAATAAAATAGGCTTATGCCCGACTCGTCACTGTTCCGACTGGATATGTTGAAGGCTCATTCATGTTGTATGGTTTTACATGCAACAGCAAAACTAAATTTGTTTTTCTGCGTAGTATTAATGAAAGACAAAGTTTCTGCTGCAGTTTGATGAAAAAGTCCTATAACTCAAAAACTAAACATTAAATCTTATTCAAACTAATTTTGGTTCTAAGTTTTATTACGTTCTACAACCCTAATATTTTTTCAGAATTTTCCTCCTCTTACTTTAGAAATTAGAGGGGGTGACACACATTTTACCACTTTGGAAGTGTCTATCTTTCAAAAGATTTACTTTGAGAAAAAATGGTTTTGGAAATCTTAATGTCATTTTTTAAGACGTATTTAAAGACAGTTACACACCCCGCACGTATAAGTTTGATGGAAAAAATATACAGACAGACAGACATGGCGAATCTGTAAGGGTTCCGTTTTTTGCCATTCTACTAAGGAACCCTAAAAATGAAGGCACTCCTTTCATGTTCGATTCCATTATTTAAAATATCATCATTTATTAATTTTTAGGGTTCCGTAGCGGAATGGCAAAAAACGGAACCCTTTATAGATTCGCCATGTCTGTCTGTCTGTCCGTGTATGTCACGGCCACTTTATCCCGAAACTATTAGAACTACACATGTAGTTAAAACTTAGTAGGTAGATGTATTCTGTTAACCGCTTTACGATATTTTTTTAAATAAACCAATTTCAATTTTTATTCAGGACTTCTCCATGACATATTTAAATCTAAACTGCGTATGGACTATTATTAGTTTGCAAATAGAAAAGGAAAAATACTTCTAGTACAGCAGATAAGTTCACATGTTCTTCATGTGAACTTATCAGACTTCTGGGGGTCTTTATCAGAATCATAATATGAATCACGTTAAAAATTTAAAACTCTTAAAATGGACTTTGTGGTCATAACCATAAAGTCCATTTTAAGAGTTTTAAATTTTTAACGTGATTCGTATTATGATTCTGATAAAGTGGCGATTTTAGACCCTCTGTTCGCTAAACAATTTTTTGGAGAAATCATCATTAGCCTCCTGCCCTTAACCCAATTTATTTGGGTCGGGCAGCATGTCTTCTTCTTGCATACTTCTCTTTTACATTTTGAACAACTATTTGAAGAAAAAAAAACCGGCCAGTGCGAGTTGAACGTGCGTGGAGTGGAGAGGGTTCCGTACAATGCCAAAGTCAAATGTTTCGTCTTCTTTCATGAATAAAATTAAAACTATTCATTTTACAATAATAATAAAAATATATTTAAGATCCTCATAACGAGTTCTTTCATTTGATATATGACACAGTAAGGTTTGCAAACTTTTTTTTCAATTTCCTATTTTGTCCTTTGAAAATGACACATAATTAAAAAAAAAATCTTTGCATATCTGTGTTTGGGTCATAGGATTACACCATCCTACCAAATTTCACCTGATTTTGTCGAGTAGATTCGGAGCAAATTGGCTGTGACAGATGGACGGACAGACTGACGCACGAGTGGTCCTATAGGTAAGGGTTCCGTTTCTTCATTTTTTGTACGGAACCCTAAAAATGAAAGGCCCTAAAGATGTCAATACAAAAACAAAATATTGGAAATCACAAAAAGTGAAAATAATCGGGGTTTGAACATGCGATCCATAGTTTACGGAGCGGTCATGAAAGCGCTAGGTTGTTTACTGTAAACGGAGATTTTTCACCCCAAAAAAAGTCATTTTCCAGCAAAAACATTTACGTAGAGTTACTGAGTTTGTTGTATTTGGTTGACGGCTTCGTGAAGGGTTCAGGTTCTTGTACACCTTTTATATTACTTTTTTATATTTGTAAATCTTTTGTACGTTTTTAAGAGTGAGAACATAGATAATAACTGGTCCTTTCCATGCCGGAGATGGGAAAAGTGTCTGGTGCATGCCCACTTGCCAAGTATTAACAGATGATGGAACCTGGTAGTGTAGGAAAGCATCGTGAGGAAACCGGCATGTCCTAGAACCAAAAATTCGAAGATATGTGACATCTACCAACCCGCAGTGGGCCCGCGTGGTGGATTATAGCCCATTCCCTCTCATAGAGAGGAGGCCGAGTGTCCCAGCAGTGGGAACATTAAAGGCTGATTATGATGAACCTGGTACGGATAGGGCAACGCTCATGGTCCCCTCCCTTTACACCAGCAATCTGCATAATCTGTTATATTAATGAATAACCACAAAGACTTACTTTCTTCTATAAAATAAAGATTACTTAAAAAAATTACTAAAAAAATATATCCACGTTCACGTTTTAAAATTTTTAATCATTTGATTAGCGACACATGTGTTCAATCATAGATTCTTTATAGTTTTTCATTTGAGAAGTTAATTTACAAAAGTTAATTAACTTTTGTTTTAAAAACTTCTGTAAATGTAATGTAATGTTAAGCAGATTTTACTAGTTGACTGCCTCGCTGGTCTAGTGGTCGCCAACGTGGCTCCTGAGCATGCGGTTCTGGGTTCGATTCCCAGGTCAGGAAGTGGGTTTTTCCACCGGGAATTTCACCGTAGCAGCCACGGAGTCTGGATCTGTGCCCGGTTGATGGCAATAGGCTCGTCCCCTACTACATAGGACTACCAGTATCTAGATTGACACATACTACACTGTCCGTAAAATCTTTAATATCTTGAGAAATGTCCCAAAAATAAAACAAAACCCTCAATTATAATACACGTGTACTGTGCACGTAGAGTGGCAATTATAACAATAAAAAAAATTCAGTCTTTCAAGGGTCACCGGTCGACATGACCGTTGGGTTTCGCCATATTGAAGTCATAATCTCCTAAGCCTTGCACCTCGTCTTCAGAAGGCGGGAATACGCAATCCAAGTCAACATACAGTTGCTTCTGAACTGTCAGTTTGACCACTATTTGGGAGAAAGTGGGCCTGTCTGAGGGGTTTTCAGACCAGCATTCGGCCATCAGCTCGTAAAGCCTCGGAGATGCTCGTGCTGGCTTCGGGAGACGCCCACCACCAGCCAGGAATGGAGGCACATGGTGGTTACTGAGCTCGGCGTATGGAAAGCCTCCTGAAATATAAATGAAAGGAAGATAAGAGCTGGTCTGCTGCGTGGAAAATATCATGATTAAAGTTTTGAGTATGAATATTTATTGGTGTTAGATTAGGGTGTATCCCAACTAGCAAAGTAATCCCATAAAAAAGACTATAAGTCTATCATTAATAATAACGTTCTTATAAAGGCATTGCGGTATACTATTTAACTTATGAATTTGCCAAGCCTTAACACACTGAAGCGCATTGGTTTTTATATCTCAGTCTTAAAGTTAGCTACAAGACTTACCTATAAAACATGTATAGGACACTTTTACTGGTAATAGCATTTCAAAAGGGTAGATATTCTCAAGTGCATTTGCTTTTATATCTCAGTCTTGTAGTTAGCTACAAGATTATCATAAAGGACACTTTTAGGAATAAGTCTCTTATAATTGTCTAAAGTAAAACTAAATAATCCAGAATAACATTTTGATCCTATAGTAGCATTTTGTGAGTGAACAAGATATTATAACATACTTAGCTGAGATTACTATAAGTTTGCGGCGTTATAGTTTTGCTCAAGACTCTTTTAAATCTAATAGTACTTGATAAGAGCGCTGCATGATCAAAAAAGCTTATAAGTTACTAGATCAATAACTTTATTAGTAAACCTCAGCCATTTTTCGAATTTCAGTTGTTGAGTGAATAAGCTAAACATGAATTTAAGCGATTGGAAACGATTGAAAAGGAGTAGCGGTTACAGGAGAAAAATGAAAAATAGGTAAAGCAGGCATATTCCCAGGGAACCCTAATTTCTTTTAAAATGGAGGCCGATGGAGGGGAGTTATCTCGGGTTAAACTGCTACAAGTACTAATTTACCTATAAAGTACTTACTTACTTGCTACAAGTACTAATTTACTTATAAAGTTCTACAAAGTACCTAATGAAGAGCAATGGCGAATTTTCATTACAATTGACGAAATATTTTATTTACAACAATAAACTAATGTTCTATTTTTCGGAGGGGATTGTAAAAACTAACTAAATTGCGGTACATATTTACAGTAAAAATGACTTCCCCACTAGTTTATACACTATAATAACGATATATTTTGTAATTAATATTCTACAATAATAGTAATAGAAACTTACGTTATTATTAAGTTTTACCACAAAACAACCGGAACCACCAGCCGAAGCAACGACAAACTCAACAAAAATATATTTATAACCAATAACTAAGTACGTTACTAGTGCATTATAAACAAGATTGCTTTGGTAAGATACTTATGTCAGATATTATCAAGAGCGTTTGTGCTTGTAATTGTGTAGTCTCAGATCATTATAGAAGCGATTGCGATTCGTCAAGTATATTATATGGCTCAGTAACATTTAATAAGTTGATTATAAGATAGTTATAGAAATAAACGCTCCTATAACTGCGCCCAAATCCAGGCTTGTAGAGTATTATAAACAATTTATAAGTAAAAATAAAAGTAGTCTTGAGAGCGTTATAAGTACTGATTTTGCTAGTTGGGATGTGTAGGTACTCGATAATATGTCCGGATTTTGGGACCTCCTCTTAGGACTTTGTTTCACCCTAGTCCTGTAGCAAAAAATAGTCATCGTCAAGACGAAAACATACATACAATCCCGTAAAGTAACTGTGTATTACTGTAAGCAAGCATACACGATCTTATATTGGGTAGTCAAAAGACAGCGTGTGGTTTTAGTCACTTAAGAATCCGACAGTCGTCGACAGACTTCGTCCACCCTAGATTCAGGACATCTACCACATACAAAAAAAAAGTTACACAATTAAGATCTTACCTAATGTAGCAATCTCCCACAGTAATACCGCGAATGCCCATACGTCGCTGGCCCCGCAGTACTGGGAATGTAGAATGGCTTCAGGAGCAAGCCACCTAAGCGGCACCGGCCTAGATCTGGTGTGCACATATACACCAGACCTCGACAGGCCGAAGTCAGCCACTTTGAGGAGACCCGCGCCGTCGACTAGAATGTTCCGGGCTGCTAGGTCTCTGGAATTGGATTGGTGAAGGTTTTAGTTACATTTTTTATTAAAAGAGAAGTAATAACATTAGTAATGCTTGCACAGATTACAACGCAATACAACACAAAATTCCTCCTACATAAGAAATAAAGAAAATACGTTGTATATTGGCACATGCTACAACCACAAGTGTACACAATATAAAACCATAAATCGTGGATCTTAAAATGGATATTACTTTCGTATATTTTGTTTGAACCATCGCACAATACCCGGAACGAATTACCGGGATGAAAGGAAATGTCCCAACACAGGTCCTTTTGATAGGGCTGTGACTATATGCCAAATCTCATCTTAACCTAAATGCTATAATATTGTAGTATTTGTATTTTCGATTCATATTTACGCACAAAAAATCTCCTCGTGTCGTTTAGGAGCTTATGGCTAAGTCATAACAGCAGCTCAGGGTCCGGCCTTGGTTCAATCCATGGTCTGGAGCGAGACGGAATGGGACGCCGTCACATGCTTCTGCGAAGCAGTCATGCTAGCGAAGGAGGTGGCGGAACATGAGAAGGAGATAACCTGACGTCCCAGCCGCCGCGGGAGACGCACCGGGCATCGGTCGGGGGCCATGTGGTGGCCCCCGGCCACCGTAGGCGCGGGCCAGTGGACGGTGAGCTATGGGCTAGCTCGCCGTCCGTCCGTCTTATGACGACAAACCGTGTCGACGGCACGTTCGTGTTGCACGCGCGCCTCAAAGAGATGTCAGCAATGGGAAGGGGTCCGAAAGGACCGATGCCTGCCGGGGTTGCGGGACTGTTCGAAAGAGATACCGCGGCCCTGGACCACAAAGTGCAAAAGAAGGAACATGGATGGGTTTTAGTCAGTACAAGTCTGGCACTCCCTGCCGCTCCGCCCAGAGTGCCCAGAGTGGGTGAATGGTAACCGATGGGAAATCATCAAATGTCATTTGATGATTTCCCATCGGTAAAAAAAAGGGTCAATCCTCAGGGTAAGCCGCGCTTGCCTAGGTTGGTCCGTAGATGAGTGACCAATACTGACCACCCAATATAAACAGAGTTTCCTCCGTGACTCGAAAATCATTCAATCAATCATATCATTATTGATTAATTAATCATATTTACCTAGTGCTAACTGGGTTGCGAATGTCAGTCTAAAAGCCAAATGGCAAAAACCGAGGCCTTATAAGAACCCTATATATTAGATCTTGTAAGGAAAGTTTGGTATTTAACATGGTGTTTTACAAGCACGGCCATAAGAAAACACCATAAAGGGGGTTGATCTTAAATATTAAGGATATACGTACTTTACTAACCTATGTTTCCAATAATAAGGGTAGCACCTACCCAATCTAGTTTTTGATTGGATTAAGCATTGTGTGCGCTTAAAATAAATGATTTAATAAAATAAACAGTGCCACAGTAATTCTGTTTGTAATACTGGCCGGCTGGCTGGAACTTATTTAATTGTGTTCAAAGTTTTCGAGGAAAATAAAATTCCGCAAACATTTACTGTAAAATTAACATTAGAGTCCTTGGTATAGAACTGAGATTTGGGGTGTAATAAGTTGGAGGATTCGCTAACCTTGATATTTGTCTGCCCTTAGCAACGCTAAGGCTAGGCAACGAAAGCTGGGTATTCAGCGACAATCGTGCTCCGTAAATATTTTTACGGGAAAACGATAAAGATTACGTGTGAAAATTATTTTGTCAAAGAGATCGGTGAAGGGGTCAAGTATCATGAACACAGGTAAAAGAAAATCTTTTTAGATCGTCCTACTACTTTTTCTCGCCAGTAGCAGCATATAATGTTCCCACTGCTGGGACACACGGCCTCCTCACTATGAGAGGGAATGGGCTATAATCCACCACGCGGGCTCAGTGCGGGTTGGTAGATGTCACATGTCTTTAAATTTTTGGTTCTATTAGGACACGCCGGTTTCCTCACGATGTTTTCCTTCACCGTTTTGAGAGCAGTGGTGATTAAATAAATTACACAAAGTAATGCGCCTGCCTGGGTTCGAACCTGCGGCTTACTATTCGAAAGTCGGAGCCGCCACCATTGGGCCGCCTCTGCTCTCAGTAGCCAGTACTAGAAGGTACCGTCACACCAAAATGAATCTGCTCACTTTTAAAACAAAATCCCGTGCACACGATATCCACATCTGTTCACCACCCTTACTACTATTGGTCAGCACAAAGTGAGTGTGGACCAATAGTAGAAAAACAAAAAAAAATATGCGACCTTTTTACACTATCTTTTATTTTACAAAAAATCTCAGGCACTGTTAATGGTCACAGATGTTTGACCACCCTTTTTGACTAATAGGAATAACACAAAAAAGACCAATGAAGAGAAAGTTTTTAACTAAGCGCTTCAATAGCGGCCGGATGTTGCAAACAAAAATAGTCCGTAAGTGCTCAGATTCATCTTGCGCCGATTGTACTTAGCCTTTACAGGGTGTAACAAGATCCTTAACGAAGCCGAAAGGCACTTGTTCTCCTTCTCTCATTTTTTTTTGTTCTAGACCATACCTGGGAACCTTTTAGTTACAGAGATATTGGGGGTCAAAGTTCCAACTTTTTCAAGTATATACGTATAAGTTCCAAGTTTTTTTTTAATACATGTTTTTAATGTAAAGACTCCCGTACTATTAAATCCATCCATCAGCACAATGTTTTGAGTGCGTTACATTGAGTCCGACCGTAAAACGTGATTTTTCACCCCAAAAAAATCTCTTTCCCCGCAATATTTTTTGCGTTAAGTTACTGCTTGGTTGACGCCTTCGTGAAGGGGCAGTTTACACCCTGTATACTACTGGTGAAAAAAGTAGAAGGCAGAAACAACAAATAGGTACGTTACATACATTACATATAACAATAAAGATCCTCATATTAATCATTTCTGGTATCCGAAACATAAAATAATAATGGTTACCTACATAACTACAGCGTGTAGCAGAGAGGGTTATAGTCTTACGGAAGAGTGTGGTACGAACCATCAAACTGAACAACTTTCTTTATGGAACCACCATCGTAATCACAAAAAAATAATTGGGCTAACGGGTATTAAAATTACAATAGTCACGAAGGATTTGTATAGGTACTGATGGGTTTTGACGAAAATACAAGACTCAAATATTTAAGGGCTGTGTTTTTTTAGAGGTATAGAACTTAAGTTGAAACAAAACACGAAAAATGAGTTTAATATCCATGAAATTGTTAACCTTTTGTCAGTCAGCTTCCATTCTGCTTCTTAACATGTACAAACCATCCCAGCCTAGCTACCTACTCTTTTCAATATTTGTCATCTTCTTTTTAAAGTAATCGCAAAAGTAATCGAAAATGTATTTTCGAAATAAATAACAAATTGGAAGCGCCTACACGAAAAAAGTAAGTACATATCGGGCTCACAAATATTGCTATAACATTATTGTCAGGAGTAGCGGCCAATTTTCTTCACAATGAATAAGGAATTATTTGATACTGCTTTGATCTAAAATAAACATTAATATAAAATATTAGAAGTACTTCAATATATTTATTCATAATTTCAACAATAGGTTCTCACAAATACTTCGTTATCAGGGTTCCAATTACATAAACGGTTGAATAAAATTCATCGGCAGCTATGGTTTATTCCACTAACCGATCCTTACAAATATTCCAGTATTGAATTTTATTTAAGTACCTAAACAAATAGAGGCAATAATGTGAGTTGGAACAACAACAAACAAGATTATTTGGTGAGTAATCTGAGTGGAAAACTAGAGGTTTACGTTTTAAATTAAATATATCTGGGGCTCGACGATCCCGGGGAAATGGCTGTTGGCGGGCTGGGTTCTCGGAAAATGTCGGTATTTTCCCCGTACCGTTACCGACCTGCGCGTTGGATGTTTTGGATTCCTACGTCATGCCTTATGGATTGGGGCTTTCAAACATTTGATGGCCACACCGGGCACACGTGTCGTTTTCTTTAAGAGCGGCCAACCCGTCATACTTTTCGTACAAACGCTCGTACGTGATTATCTTGTTACACATCTATCTTTGATTTTTTTTTGAACTAATAGGTATTTTATGCACTATATCTAGGTTTCTATGGTTGCAAAAAATAAAAAAAAGTAGAAAAAAAATCAGTTTATGCCTCCAAAAATTGCTGTTTTGCCCAAATTTTACCTGAACTTTGGCCGTTCATAATGTACTCATAAACTGTTAAAATAAAGAAAACTTATCGATAGAAAACTTGCACATGTAATGGAGATTCTTAATGACAAATATTTATTTCACACACTTTTAAGACTTATTTAAAAACACGTATTTCCTGGAACAAGTTTAAGAAATTTTAATTTTAAACATAGTGAAATGATTTAGTTTGACTGTAATTTATGATAACGGAAAGGTTTTTTTTTTCAATTAGGTAAGGTAAGGAATGAGTACATTAGAGGAAGTCTGAAACTGGCGCTGGTAATTGAAAAGTTGTGTTCTTATCGGTTATCGTGTTTTGGACAATTGGACATGTGAATGCAAAGGAATGAGGAAAATGTCGTGAGGAAAGTTTTGAGTATGAATGTGGATGGGTATAAGAATAGGGAATATGCATGTAATATTTTTTTCACTTAAATCATTAATATACAGTACTATCAACCCAAGAAAATAATTAAAAGCTAATTTCAACTACTGCTTGTCGCACAAAAAAAATATTAAACTCCTGCAATTTTCTACGACAGTTCAAACGTCCATGACTATCGCGGCCATTCATGTCAGGACTTTGATGTCACTTACCTCTATCTGCCTTGTTTGAATCTAATTTTTTGCCCTTAGTAGATTAGTTTTACTAAAATGTAAGTGCTTTATTTAAGCAAAAATTGCAATAACAATATTATAATAAAATCTTAGTGAAACTTTAAGTACTTTTCAATTAAAAGTGTTTCTTTGACACATGGATTTTGACGTCACTGCGGGAACGTATGCGTTTTGTGTTTGCGTTCCGTTTCACAAAAACATGCTAAATAAAATATTAAATTGTAAAATAAGTGTTGTATTAGAGAATTAAACAATACAAGGCATTTTAAAGAAATAAAAAAGGTTTAGTATTTCTTGCATATACCCTATTGAGGAAGATCAAAGAAACGATAATGGCTGGACTGTGTGAAGGATATTATGGCTAGAAAGGAGGTGACTGCTCAGATGACGAGTAATAGAGAAGTATGGAAGAAGTAGATGTGCAGCGTCGACTTCAAATAAATTGGGATAAGGACAAGAGAATGATGATGATGAAGAGGTAACATCTTCAAATATTTTTCTACGTTAATCAGTAGTAAGTACAGTCACCAAAGGAGCTAAGTAATCAGAGTCGTCGGATATAGTTGAAGTTTAATAAGAAACTGATGGATGTTTTCGAATGAAATTTATTTTGATAAAACTAAATTAATATTTCTTCGAAAACATCCATCGGTTTCTTACTAAACATCAAATAGGTATATCTGACGACCCTGATTACTTATCTCCTTTGGTGACCGTACATTATTTCAGTAATTTCTAGTGAAACACGATCTTGATGATAACAGTGATACTGATAACCTTGTAAAGGAAAATTTACTTTAATAGGGTACAGTGGGTACCTACTGTTATTCCAAAGTTTGTACAAAGTTAGACCCGTTTTAATAATGTTAGTACTGAATTATTTTAACTATATTATGTTGTGCAAATCAGTTTATACTTAGTTTTCTGCGTATTATTAAGTTAAAACATAATATTATAAATTATGTAGATGAAATTCATGATCACGAGCGTAAGTAATATACCTACCTACTTAATTATTCACTAAGAATTTTTTTTATATTGAAGGAATATTATATTTCAACCTTATTTTTGTTAGAGGAAAAAATGTCTTTGACATCTATGGTATTAAAAAATAAATATGTGTCAACGTTAGTCTGAAGCTTCCATGAAGAAATAATAATTCGTGTGCAAATTAAAATGTTATAAAACCAGTGTTTATTTAAAATAAACTAATTAATATATAAAACTATCGTTCTTTTAGTGAAATATCAATTCCCAGAAGAGGTTATGGGCCCAGGGACGTCCTAAAAGAACAAATAAAAACCGGTGGCTTGGTCAAGTCAATACTAAAACAAAGGAAAATCAAGAAAAATGGACAAAGATGCTCAGATTGAAAAACTAAAGGATGGGGAGACATTTCTGTTATGGAAATTCGAGTTTAACATCCACATAAAGGCAGCAAATCTGACTGCAGCAATTTCGTCAGATGTAAAAAAAGAAGATATGAAATCTGATGCATTCGTAACAAAAGATGCCCAGGTGCAACGAATTATAATAAACAGCATAGACAGAAAATTAAAAGGACACATTTTAAAATGTAAAAATGCGCTAGAAATGTACAATAAGTTATGTGAAATATTTCACATAACTTTCTTCTTCTTTTAAAACAGTAAAAGCATTTTTTACAATGTTTGAAAAACAGGGTACACAAAATAAAGAATTCATAGTAGACTCTGGGTGCACTGCACATATGACAAACAGTATAGACATATTGTCAAATTATGAAAATAAGCAATCATCGGTCTTGACTGCCAATGAAGAAACAATAGAAGTAAAGGGAATTGGTAAAGTCAAAGGTGAAAAATGTAATTTAAATAATACCCTGTTAGTTCCGGACTTATCACAAAACTTGTTGTCCGTGAATGCAGTCACTAATAATCAAGGAACTGTTGTGTTTACTAAAGATACTGTAAAAATATATAAGGAGTCAGAGTTACTATTGACAGGAAAAAAGGAAAATGGCTTATATAAAATTAATTTAGATGGGAAAAATACAGAAGAAAAGACAATGTTAATGAAAGAAACTGGCACTGCCTTAGAATGGCATCAAAGACTAGGACATCCAGGGAAGAAAATACTAGAAATATTACCAGATGTGGCAGATGGAATAAAAATACAAGGTTTAAAACAATTAGATACATGTGAAATCTGTACACAAGCAAAACAAACAAGACTTCCATTTAAAACAGTAAGAAACAGAGCCAGTAGACCATTACAATTAATACATACAGATGTATGTGGGCCATTTGAAAATAAAACATATGATGGTTATAGTTATGTCTTAACAGTCATGGATGACTACACTCATTTTACAAAAATATACCTGCTGAAGCATAAAAATGAAGTGAAAGACAATTTAAGACATTACATAGAAGAAACAGAAAGAGAGAGAACAGAAAACGTGTCTACGATAAGATGTGACAATGGGGGTGAATACACAAGTAATGACTTTAGAAAATGGTGCACAGAAAAGGGAATAAAACTAGATTATACAGTACCATATACACCTCAGCTAAATGGTAAGGCAGAAAGATTAAATCGGACATTATTAGATAAAACCAGAGCATTACTATTTGATTCAGAATTAGATAAAGAAATGTGGGGTGAAGCTATATTCTGTGCTACTTATATTATAAATAGACTACCAAGTGAATCTTTGGAAAATAAAACACCTTATGAAATGTGGCATGGTAAAAGACCTAATATATCTAATATACACAAGTTTGGTTCAAAAGTATATGCTAAACAACTACATACAAATATAAAGAAACTAGATCCAAGAAGTAAAAAAGTTAATAATGATTGGATATACTAATAATGGATATAGACTATGGAATGAAGAAAAAGGAAAAATTGAAATAGCAACGGATATTGTCATACTTAATGATAATAAGAATAATGAGGGAAAAGAAGAAGAAACAAGAAGATTGGTGATAACAGAAATAATACCAGGTAATAATGAAGAAGAAATAAATCAAGAAGAAGAAAGTGATGACATCTATTATGAGATAGAGGAGTCGGAACTACAAAGTAATGTAGAAGAAGATGAGGTCTGGGACCTTGACCCAGAAATAATAGAAGAAGTTGAAATTAATGAAAATGTAGAAAATAACACTGAAGAGATAGAAACTACAATTACTAGAAGACAACGGAGAAAACCAGTTTACCTGCAAGATTATGTATTACTTACCTATGATGAAGTCATGAAGTCTGCTGAGAAGAAGAATTGGGAGAAGGCTATAAATTCGGAGAAGGAATCATTGGAAAGTAACAATACATGGGAAATAGTTGATTTAGAAAAAGCAAAGGGACACAAGATACTGTCAAATAAATGGGTATTTTGTATAAAAGAAAATGGTACATACAAAGCAAGACTTGTAGCGAGAGGTTTCGAGCAACAAGGCATTGACTATCAAGAAATATACAGTCCAGTAGTAAGTCAATCAGCATTAAAATCATTGATAGCTATTGCAGCTTCAAAGGAATATGAAATGATTACATTTGATGTAAAAACCGCATTTTTATATGGTGAACTAATAGAAGACGTCTTTATGAACATCCCAGAAGGATATGAAAAACAGCACAATAAAGTTTGTCATTTAAAGAAAGCATTATATGGGTTAAAACAGGCACCAATGACCTGGAATAAAAAATTTACAGAAACTATGAGAAAACTTGGACTAAGAGCTACAAAATCAGATCAATGTGTTTTTTATAATGAAGACAAGACCTTATTAATAGCGATATACGTTGACGATGGTCTGGCGATATCGAAAGACAAGGAGAAAATATTACAGATCCTATATCATTTAGAAAAGGAATTTATGATAAAGATTTTCAAACAACCACAAAATTATATTGGGTTTGAAATCAGAAGATCAGAAAAAGGAATTTTATTACATCAACAGACCTATACAGAAAAGTTACTGAGAAAGTACAATATGTATGATTCAAAACCAGCAGATACACCGTGCAATATGGATAAGGTAACTGAACCTGAGACGGCTACATCAAACTTTCCCTACAGAGAACTAGTAGGAGGATTATTGTACTTATCAACAAGATCAAGACCAGATATCAGCCAAGCTGTGAATGAAGCAAGTAAAAAGGTAGAAAATCCATCGAGACAAGACATATTAGCAGTAAAGAAGATATTGAAATATTTGAATGGGACAAGAGATAAAGGAATTATGTACAACACAGGACAAGAGATAACAAGATTAGATGCATATTGTGACTCAGACTATGCAGGATGTACTGAGACCAGACGCAGTACAACTGGGTTTGTAATAATGTTATCAGGTGGACCCATATCATGGAGCTCTAAGAGACAGCCGATAGTGAGTCTATCTTCAACTGAAGCTGAATATATAGCAGCTGCAGATTGTGTTAAAGAGTGTTTATATTTAAAGACTTTTATAAGTGAGTTAATTGGAAAAAGTGTTAAAATAAATTTAAATATTGATAACCAGAGTGCTATCCAGTTGATAAAAACAGGTTCATTTAGTAAAAGGTCAAAACATATAGATGTGAGGTTCTATTTCATTCATGAAAATTATAAGAAAGGTTACTTAGATATAAAGTATTGTCCTACTAATTTACAAATTGCTGATATGTTTACAAAACCATTATATAAAGAAAAGTTTAAGTTTCATTGTGAAAAAATTGTAATAAAGTAAAATTGTTGAGGTCTGTTACAAAGAAGTAAAAATGTATAAGTTAATATTTTAAAATTTTGATGGTGGCTCTGAAGTAAAAGTGTATAAGTTAATATTTTTAAATTTTTTCATGTTATTGAAATTTTTTAAAAATAGGAGAAGGTGTTAGAGGAAAAAATGTCTTTGACATCTATGGTATTAAAAAATAAATATGTGTCAACGTTAGTCTGAAGCTTCCATGAAGAAATAATAATTCGTGTGCAAATTAAAATGTTATAAAACCAGTGTTTATTTAAAATAAACTAATTAATATATAAAACTATCGTTCTTTTAGTGAAATATCAATTCCCAGAAGAATTTTAAGATAGTACTGCATTTTATTGATTTAAGTTTTCATATATTATCAAATTTAAATTAAATTAAAATTAAAAAAAAAAAAAAAATTAATTAATAAATAAAAAAAAAATAAAAAAAAATATTAAATACTAATAATAATATTTTTTTTTTTAATTTAATTTTTTTTTTTTTATTTAATTTATTTACCTATTTTATTTTATTTATTTTTATTTATTTATTTTATTTTATTTTAAGTACTTAATCGCGATCGTCACTTACTGGACTTACTGGAAGGTGGTGTGACGTTGCAGGGCGAACATGGTCAGATATTGCACAGGACTAAGAGGTTTAGAAGGAGAAAGAGGAGGCCTTTGCCCAGCAGTGGGACACCTTACATAACTTATTACGAAAAAAAAAACGAAAAAAAAAAATTAGATATTTATTTTTTATTAAAACATGAAAAAATCGTTCTGGATACCTAGTTTTTATGGTCCGACAGAAACAAAGTAAACTCATTGTTGTGGTCCGAGTTGCTGCTGTATTTATTGGCACCCATGAGATGTCAGTTTGGTCTCTCAGATGGTAAAGCATCTGGGATGCGTTCAATATTGCAGATACTGTTGAGACTGTTCTTAAGTGGCAGTGTCACATAACATAAGGCTATGTCTCCAGTAGGCAAACTGTTAGCAGCCGACTGAGTTTGCGGCGTATCGGTTTAGTACGCCCTTTCATATATTTGAAATGGAGTGTCCACAGTTTGCTAGTTTTGCGCTCAGTTTACGCAGTTTGCAGCGTTACGTGCGCCGACTGTCTCAGTTAGTGGCCGACTCACAGCAAAACCGGTTCCAGTCGGCGGCGGCGATATGGTTGTTCGCCGGGCGTAGTGAATCCGTTTGCCGCAAACTGTTCATGAGGAGAGTTGGAAAGAAGCTATCGACGTGGTCGGTCGACCTAAATAAGCGGCTAACTCATAACAGTTTGCTTGCGACGCACGAAAATTGATCTGAGTTTGCAGCTAATTCAAATTTCAGTTCGCTACAAATTTGCGGCTCACTCAGTCGGCTGCTAAAAGTTTGCCTACTGGGGACACAGCCTAAGAAGGGCCGCTTGTTAGCTATTCCTTAAAATTAAGTAAACTGAACAGGGCGAAGTCTCACCTGTGTGTTATCCCTCTTTCCTCTAAATGCCTCATTCCAAGGGCCACTTGCAGCGCATATTCCCTCATAGTGCTGCCATCTAGCTGCAGGGCAGGTTCTGCTACATAATGATCCCGTTTCTTATTACAATCTGCATACAGTTTGCAGTCACCATCCGAAAGAGCAGCGTCTGAATCACTGAGGTTCGTGTATTCAGCTATAAAAGAAAAAACACACAATTATTTGTTACGGTGTAGTTTGATTCTCGGGTTGGGTAAATATTTTGGGTTGATGGCAATATATCAATAGGCTGACCTGTATTACATAAGACTGAACAATTCTGTCAAAATGTATGTGTGTACCATCCTATACTGTTCTTTAATATTAACCCTCCAAGGAATGATATGTAAAGTTATTTCGATATAACAGACTAACTAGCTGACATTTGTCAGTTATGTTTAACTTCCATGTAACTATATCAACTGGGCACTAATCCAGACTCCAGGATTCTACTGAGAAATTTCATATTGAGAAACCCAATTTTAACCGGACCTGATTGAACCCAAGATGATCAGTTGTCGCGCTTGTAACCAAGTAGATCAGTGGAATAGACCTTCGAGTTAATCAATATAAATAATAGACATTGTTTGAAGTTTGTCATCGTTCAATATAAGCTTTCAAAATGGAATATAAAATGTGTGTGTTGAATACATTTTAAACGAAAATAAAGACCGTATTATACGCCTACATTTTCAGCCATTATTGTTTGAATAGCAGCTCCTGAGCAAATATTTTGATTGAAAGGCTTTTCGAATAAATATTGCTCACACAAATTAAGCAGGCGTTTTGAATGAGAGTTGAGCTTATTTGCTGTCTTATCAAATAACTGTGAATGTTTAGTTAATTAAAGTGTTTTCTTTGTATTCGTTCCGGTCTGTGCTGGCAATTAGAAGGGAGCTTCCCAAGGATACTGATTGAAAATCTTCAAACATGATCTTCAATTTTTTCATGTCCTGCCTGATATTTAACGTGTATTGTATTTTACCCATAAAAAGGTATAATTAATAAGATACATATTGCTCTTATTCAGCCCCGTTTTGCCAAGCCTTCCATACTATTTCCTAACACAACAACTCCGGTAAAGCAGCACCAAAAGTGCGACCTACTAGAATGGCACCGAGTTAATGATCCTAGACGAAACAAAAAGGTAGAGGATAATGGTATAGGAGTCAGTAAAACCATAGTTTTCTTCTTCCAAAAGATCAATCGGATGGTACAAGAGTGAAGGCGATTGGCACGAAACAGATAATAATTTATTAAAGAGGTTACTTACTGTCTGCCTCAGACGGTCTTCCCTGCGAACTATCAAGTCTCCTAGTAACACTGGAGACCTGACTTTCCTTTCTCCTGCCTCTCGCCGCCCGCAGTAGCGACAGCAGATCCCCTCGAGGTGCGTGTTCCAACAGGGCGATCAGCGGTGCTCGTCGGGTACAGCACGCTACTAATCGGATCACGTGTTTGTGTGAGCCGACGTGTTTGAGCATCAATATCTCGCGGAGGAAGTCTTGGATTTCCTCTTCTGATACGTCTTCTGTGGGAGAGAAGAGGAGCTTATGGGTCAATTTTTGGTTGCTAGCTGAAGAAACAAATTGGAAACACACTCAAAGGACTTTGAAAGATATTCCCAAATCATGGCTTCATAATAATATTTTTGAAAAAATCGTCTGATCCATATCTCAATGAATTGAATTAATAGAAAAGAAAAAAAAACTAATTGACTTTTTTAAATTAATGACATTGCTATTGTTATTGTGCTTATGTAATTAGGTACCCCGCAAATGATTTCCACTTGAGTCGCGAGATTTCTTTTGTTTTATTTCTGTGTTTGTTTCTATTTACCTCAGTATACAGTCGTAGGTAGGTACTATTTACATAACTAATTAGTTTTATCACTATAAAGAGATCAGCGATGTAAATGTCGGAAAAACGGAGAGCCTGTCGGAGAGGCCTACATGTTTGTATCTTGTTACAAACTTAAGTGTGCGGAACTAAGTATGTGTGCCTAACTGACAATTAAGCGATCATGCTTTTAATTACTTAGCGGTGTTGAAAAAAACTGTAATTTTTGTCTTTGGTAGGCAGGCCCACGTTCAACCCATAAAATATTTTTATTTAGGTTAGCCAAGAATATGATGACAATCGCTTAGATTTGAAGTGATCCATTCATTCGGGATTTGACAAAATCCCAGGTTGTACATACCTATCGGGAAACATCAACGAAATGATGGGCACATTGTCAACGCTAAAGAAATTGCTCTTAATTAGTCGACCTTATCCATATAAAAAAGATTAGGGGAGTCAATCTTCTTTATTTTCTTTCTTCTGAGGAGTTATCCTTATATAGTTTTAATTTAACTGACAGTTAACGCACAGCCAAAACCACTGGGTGTATGTACAAGAGTTCCATTCCTTTCGTGTACTTATTAAGCAAGGATTTTTTAAATAAAGGAGTTCAAAATAGGAGATGAAAGCTTGTACGGAAGTTCATAATTTTTTCCATTAGGAAAGCTCATCTAGAAAACGGTTTGTCAATTTACTACAGTTTCCGGAAACACAGGAACCAAGTATGAAAGAACAGGTGGCCCACCATGACGTCTTAGAGCAGTTGTAATTCCAGTGTGGGAAAGAGATGGCGCTACACGACGTGCATAGCTCTGTCTCTTTCCTACTTTTACTATGACGTCCTCCTGCCGTACTCCTGTAGGCCACCAGAAGATCCCTCGTCAGCAATTTAAGTAAAATTACACGCTTCTTATTATCTAAGAAATAACTCGGAGCAAGCAGTTCAAGAGTGCATCCATGAACATTACGGATTGCCGACTTTCATTTCCTAGACATGTTTATGTAATAGTAATTGAGCATGCTAAATTAACTAAACATTTTGCTCGAAAAATAGTGTTGTGACTGCGTTAATGACTCAACTTTTGACAGTTACATATTTTATTTTCGGGAACTGTGATTTTTGTTTGTTTCTATGTATTTTTAGCGTAATTAATGTTTCGTTATGAAACAATGATTATAATTTGATTATGGAAATTCTACTTACTTTAATTTTTGGGAGTAAGTGGGTACAGTCGCCAGCAGGGCTATTGCGTATCTCTGTTGACAGTTCATAGTGATCATCACTTGGCGAGTTTTGATATACAATGACAGTTCTTGTTGGTTTCAACTGACGCTACCCGTGCAGAACTGTCATTGTATATCAAAACACGCCAAGTGATGATCACTATGAACTGTCAATAGAGATACGCAATAGCCCTGCAGCACATCAAGTTGCCACAAACTGTCAAATTTATCCAAATGATTTTAAACCATACAATGTTAACGCTTAAGTTCAAAATCGAATGAGAAAATACAGTTGTTAACTTGTGGTAGGTGTTAGTAAGATGATGCGTGGAGATTGTACCATTGCGTTCTCAAAAATACTTAAATAAATAATACAGATATTGTATTGATGATGTTGGATGTAGGTACTATTTATATGGCTGTGTGTTGGATTTACAAGCACATAGCTACAGTACAGCCACTCGTCAATGGCCAACAGTTTGACTTTGACAACTCTTTTATTACGTAAATTCATGTTCCCACGTATCTCTGACACGTGATTGGCTGTACGTTCATCTATTTCGGAAGTATTTCACAATCTCAATCGATATGAAACTACACAGTAAACATAGTAACAAAATAAACACACTGGAGTTTACAGAGAGCGCTTGACACACCCCGCCAAGTTTACAAGTAGTGCTGGTAGTACACACTTTACATGACAGGTGGCGCCACTTATTGCAGCCGTCGAACGGTTTACAATGTCTTCAATCATATAAGCTTTTCCTTTTATGAGTGTTAGTAAGCTAAGATTGTAGGAATGAATGGTGGATGTTGTCATATTTTATGAGCTTACTAGATGGGTAGGCGTTACTGTTCATAGTTGACGCTAGGACACAAATGAAATATTATTGAAAATCATCTAGCACCTAGTTGAGTGTCAGAACTTACAAAACATAGAGTACACTTAATTTCGGCGGTGTCTTCGGTGTTCTTTTTTCTTCACCGTGTGGTTAGTAGTAGTCCCTAACCGGTGTCAGAGTTTTTATGCCGTCCATGGGCCTCTGGCTTGGCTTCTCACGCCGTCAAGAAATATCTCTCAGACATGCTGGTTTTCTCACGATGTTTTCCTTCACCGAAGCAAGTGATAATTATACAATACACACATGAATCCAAAAATCAGAGGTGCGTGTCTTGGGTTCGAACTCGATACCTATGACTTGGCATTCCGACGGTCACACCACGCACTATGCAGCTGGGTGTCTTCTTTAGTGACAAAAAGCGCTTGAAGAGTTTCCTAGTTTCAAGCTCTTAGAAGTTTTACTATTAGTTACCTACTTGAGTAAATAGGAAAAAGTCAATAAGATTCAAAATAATGGCACATCACTATCGAGTGTAAAAATTAAAGCTTGACTTACACTGATTCGGCTTACCTTTTGTCTATCGGTTTCAAAACTTTTTTATAACGAGTATCTGAAGAAGTATTACTCAGTTTCAAAGGAAACCCGTTACAAACATTATTTTGATGGCAGTATTTATAACACGGGTGCTGGAATTTTAAGTGTTTGTCCATTATTTCACTCAAATATTAATGGTAAACACCGAATTCGTACACAAATCACGTCGTCTTTAATGTTGACTGTGGAAAGAGAGAAATTACTCATAACGCCCGGTGCTTTAGACCAACAAATAAGTTGTTTGACAAATACCAACAGTAAGTTGTTTATGTATGTAAACGTCCTACGTCTGAGTTGCTATTTCCAAGACAAAGCTGAAATTAATGTATCGTGTATTTTTTTGTATGTGACATGCTCCCCACTATGTTAATAGTGCGACATCGACACCACAAAAGCAAAATCCACGAGGCGATCACAAAACCGGGACCGGGCGACCGGAGACCAAGCGGTGTGCCTCAAGTGGACCTGGGCAGGACATCTGGCTAGACACGGAGATGGCCGATGGAGCAAGACCTTTACTGAAGTTGGCCAAAGAAACCAAGGCCGTCCTTAAGCTCGTTGGGTTGACGATATCGTCAAAATCGTGGTAAACACCTGAATAAAGGACGCACAGAACCGGAAAGTGTGGCAGAAGAAGCCTATACCCAGCAGTGGGTGGTACCGGGCTGATAAGGTGATCACAGAGCCCGAGAGTTTTTATGGGTCGAAATGGAACTCAAGTAGGTGGCTTTTGGGCTGAAATAAATGATAGCTTCCGCAGACAAGTTCTAAAAATATATAGCAAAATACTCCCGTAAACCCTGAAATGTGAGGAAGAGGTGTCTGGTGAATGTATGCCTAGCCTAGTAGATTTTGTTCAAGGTCACAGCACACATATCAACTCGGAAAGGGATCGGCTCCGTCTCGCCTTTTGCCTCGCCGTCAAACAGGCGTCAACCTAACGTAAGCAAGCGGATCAGCAGCACCGATACGTCGACTAGGCTATGGCTAGGCGACGCCGCGATTAAAGCTCGAGTTGCCCTGTGAATGACAGCACGCGTGGCAACAGTAGTGTGTGTAAGGGTGGACGAAGTGGCGTAAGCTCGGGTGCTGTTCGTGAGCTTGTCCCGAGGCGAGGCGAATACGTTACTATTTCGATTCGTGTGCGTTGCAATACGGAGTTTCATACAAAGAATACTGAAAGGCTCTAGTTGATACGGTGCCGATCCCTTTCCGAGTTGATATGTGTGCTGTGACCTAAGCTTTAACGAACATAAAGGGGTTATTCTACGTGAGTCTATTGTGCCCTCGTAACTTAAAACATAGTAGCTTCAATTACACTGCAATTACTGTGTTGGCAGTATTAGATCCTAGGGTCGTGTACTGCTCTAAAAACTGTTACTAAATAGCAGTAAAGCTTACCTGTAAGCATCTTAGCAGCTACAGTAATAGTCTCCCCTCCAGGCATGTCGAGTTGGGCAGCATGCACCCTGCCGAATGCTCCGCTACCGATCAGGGAGCCCAAGTGCACCCGGGACCTATTCACCTCCCATTCATCGCCGCCTTCTTCTTCGATCTGGAAATACACTGGAATGGTTCATGTGTACGTAATCCGCTGGATACGGTCGAGTTACAATAACCTACACAATATTGAACACCTTATTCTCAGGATGTTAAAGGACCCTTCATGAAGCCTTTTCAAATAACTCCTCCCGCTCTGGGCTGAGTAGGAGGGAGTGTCAGACTTGTTCTGACTAAAACCCCATTGATGGGGTTCCTTCATCGCCCTTTGTGTTCCGGGGCCACAGTATCTCTTTCGAACAGTCCCGAAGCCCCGGCAGGCAGCCCTTGCGGACCCCTTCCTATTGCGGACATCTCTTTGAGGTACGCGTGGAACACGAACGCGCCGTCGACACGGCCTATCGTCATAAGACGGACGGACGGCGAGCTAGCCCATAGCTTGCCGTCCACAGGCCTGCGCCTACGGTGGCCGGGGACCACCACGTGGCCCCCGACGCCCGGTGCGTCTCCCGTGGCGGCTGGGATGATGAGGTTCTCTCCCTCTCACGTTCCGCCGCCTCCTTCACTAGCATGACTGCTTCGCAGAAGGAGGCGACGGCGTCCCATTCCGTATCGCTCCGGACCATGGATTGAACCAAGGCCGGACGCGAGAGGTCGCCGCTGCCAGTCGCCGCTACGAGGACACGGCGGTGCTCCGCCCTCGCGGGGCAGACCTCCACCGTGTGCTCCACCGTGTAACCCTTCATGAAACCTTGAACCAAGCATTCTACATCAAACAAATGATTGCTGGGAAACGGTCTTTTATGTGAAAAATTACGGTTTACGGTAGCGCTCAATGTAACGCACTCAACACATTGTGCTGATGGATACATCGAATAGTTCATGTGGTCATGGATGTATTAATAGTAAAGTTAAGTAAACCTTGACCTTTAATATCTCGTAACTAGAAGGTGGGATACTTCACAGATATGAAAAAAAATATCGCAATGACGGGTACAATAAGTGCCTCTCCGTTTACACCCGTTAAACCTACGCAATATTGAGCTATTTTAGGTACAGCACTGGGTAAACGATACCCTTTTTTTTTCGGTTGGGAAATCTTCAAGTGCACTAGCATTGGGTAATACAGTACCCCTTGGTAATACTGGTTGTCAGACTTTTCGGCCACTTTTAATTATTTCATACCAATAGTATCATATTCAAATAGATTGTAGGTTGGCATATTTTTTCTTTAGATAACTTGAGTTTAGGTGATTCTGTTTTTAGTTGAAACAAGATTGATGGGAGATAAATTCAATCAGTGAACCAAAAAGAATTTAGGGAATCAAATACAAAAAAATGAAGGTTGTAAACAATGGATGGAAAATTAAGTTTTCTTTTATGGAAGGTACGTTTACAAAAAATGGCGTTTTGGTGGATCACTGGCAAATAAAAGATACATAGAATTTCAGTTTCAGAATAACGATCTTGCTGGTCCATTAAATAAAGTTCGGTTTAAATTGTTTTAACCCGAATGCCAAGGAAGGGTTTTGTTTTCGCGCGTATCTTGTATGTTTGCGTTCTTTATAACGTTGTATCTTTTAGACGGCTGGATGGATTTCGACAATTAAGGTATTTCCCATCGGTAAAAAAAAAAAAAAAAAAGGTATCGTTATGTTCGGGGCTGCGGGACTGTTCGAAAGAGATACCGTGGCCCCGGTACACAAAGGACGATGAAGGAACATGGATGGGTTTTAGTCAGTAAAAGTCTGTCACTCCCTCCTGCTCCGCCCAGAGCGGGAGGAGTCATTTGATGATTTCCCATCCGAAAAAAAAAAACAACGGTATCGTTATATTCTTTTTAAAAACCGAAGTGTCCTTAGACAGGTGTTTTAAAAAAAGAAGAAAATGGTGGAACGGCTTAATATACTAGAACTGACTGTGACTAGAATAACATCACGCCTGTAAACCCCGAAGGGTTAGGTAGAGGTGTACCTATTAGTACACCCACAGTTTGCCAGTTTTGTTTATGTCCCATGTAATAGGGGGTCATCCTATTGCCATCAACCGGGCACATACCCATACTCCGTGGCTGTTACTGAGAAATTCTTGATAGAAGGACCCAATACATAACACATGACATCTAATCTTAAATTATATTAACTCTTGCTAATTAATAGATAAAATTGTAGGTTTCTAAATTTTAATTAATTGTCATTTTATGTTTACATTTATTGTTAGTTTAAACTGTATTGAATATGTTATAGTAATCTTAAATTCCAGTTCTTATAATTATAATAAATTCATAAGATAATAATTGCATGGAACACTTCCTGACAAATTGTTTTTAAATTATTACATATATTTGTACGCTTCACGGCAAAACAGAGAATCTAAACTATATTGTAACATCTCACACACCGTGTAAATATCTATGTTTACAAATAAAAGTTTCTTATTCTTCTTAATAACATTTTGCCCGACCTGGGAATCGAACCCAGGACCTCATGCTCAGCAGTCGCGCTTGCGACCACTAGATCATAGAGTCAGTTTGCAGTATTGTTTACAGGGTTACCCATACGACCCTTAATAAAATAGGACCTCTTTCAAAACCATGTTTTTCAGTTTCAAGTATACCTGAAGGTATTTTGTAATGAAATATACGTAATGTTACCTCAAATTCCTTTTGTATGTACAGTGGGCTCTCTTCCATTTGGCCTCGCGCCGGAATTTCATTATTTCTGTAGACAAAAAAGGTTTAATTTAATATTCTGACGCTTTTCGTTTGTTTTTAAAAATATTTTTTGACATTCGTAGAGTTGTTCTCAAGGTTCTTAATTTAAAAATGTGTCATCAACACTTGAAGTAAAAGGGGTAAAACAATATTACTAATGGATTTTTGAAAGCGGGAGTGTAGGAAGCGCTTGTCGTCAACAGCACGCGTAGCTTGACCGCCGTAGGAACGGGTTTTGTCGACGGAAGCATCGACAAAATGACAGATTTTTTTTGTTGATTTGTCATTTTGTCAATTCTTCCGTCGACAAAACCCGTTTTTACGGCGGTCATGCTACGCGTGCTGAAAAGAATTGTCTTAATAAAAATCACAAAAATGCTTTGTCCTATCGAAAAACATTTGCGAGATTTCCCGATTTTTTAGATAATTGATAGTTTTTTTAGAGAAGGAAAAGATAGAGAAAGTTTGAGAGGTATTTTAGAATGTTCCATAGACCTGCAGTGTTCTGCAAAGTGTGTGCCGCGGCACACTGGTATACTGTGGTCATTAGTTGGTGTGCCTCGGAGGTTATCTCTTGATGTTAAACAGACAGACTGAAGAATAATACCTATTTAAACAGCCGCAAAACTTTATAAAAATTTAAAAACAGATTTTTAGTTTATGATGAACCTCCAAAATTTTCCTAATTTGCTAATGTACCTTTAACACAAAAACTGCATTAGAATAATGTTCATTATTATCAAAACAGAACAAATCGTACAAATGGAAAACTGTTTACAACACTTCCGGACGACAAATAAAATTGAAGTCTGTTACAAATTTCATAATAATGGTTTTTTTTACTGAATCCACAAGAAAGTATTTAAGGTAAGAATAGAATAAGAATAGAATAAGAATAAAGGTACTTGTAACAAAAATCATTTTTTTTACATTTTTGTCAGTCTGCCTTTTGGTTCCGGCTAATCTCCGAAACGGCTTAATATATTTTGACGGGACTCTTATCGGCAGATAGCTGATGTTATAAGGGGTAACTTAGGCTTAAGTTAAAATCCTTGAAAAACAAAATCTGATTCTAGTAGGGAAGTAATATTTTAATATTAACTAAATGTGCCCGCGACTTCGTCCGCGAGGACTTATAGATCTAAATAAATGATAAACAGTATCCTATGTCCGTCTCCTGGTTCTAAGCTACCTCCCCACCAATTTTCAGCCAAATCGGTTCAGCCGTTCTTGAGTTATAAATAGTGTAACTATTAACTCGACTTTTTTTTATATAGATTTCACACGGACGAAGGTCGCGGCAACAGCTAGTCTTCTATATGTATCTAAATGAATACATACTCCCAGGTTTGTATATACGAACCGGAAAAAGTATTTAAAATTCAAATTAATTCAGAAATAAAGTAAAATGTTAATCGCCTATTACCGCAAACAATGGCCTGTAAGTACCAACCAAACAAAATTTATTCTATTTTCGTCTCCACTAATTTGAATACACAAAATCTTACTGTTACGAGTGTTCTATGGAGTAATAGTTTCTAGTGCCTATTTAAAACAGATTGGTATCTGTTTGTTTCGTTATAAAAAACATCGGGCTATAAGTGTAGGTATTGCGTCATTGATGGGGCAAGATGTACCGAATCTATTCTACACGCAATATTGCGTAGTAGTGATGCGATTTTCCGGTCATTTTTTATATCGATGTCTTTATAGGTTTCGATAGTTTTGTGTCTGGAATGTTTTGCATTCGGAATCAATTGGATTGCTGAACTTATAATTTGATATCATCATCAGCCGAAATACGTCCACCGCTGGACATATTCATCCGTCAAGTGTCGCCACATTCATCGGTCCCGTGCGTCTCGCATCCAGCGGTAATTCGATATGCTTGGAGTTAATACGCAGTACGTAGGGTTGCAACAAGTAACTAAGTATACCGATAACGATAGTAACGTTATCAATTAGCATAGAATGGCATTGGCGTGCTACGTACTTTTAATTTCTTTTCTTTTTTTTTCGATCAGCTAACTACAAAGCCTCTTAATTAAAAGGCTAATAAAGTATTAACTGTATTTTTAGGGTTCTGTTGCCTTATGGCAAAAATGGAAAGATTATAGATTCATCCTGTCCGTCTGTCTCTCTGTCCGCCCATCTGTATGTCACAGCAATTTTTCTCCGAGACTGTTGGCACCACACAATTAAAATTTGGAGAGTAGGTGACTTCTTTAGACCACTACACAAAAATGACGTGTAATTATGAAAAATGTATGTGATGTGACTGTGTGTCTCCTCTAATTTCTAATGTAAGAGGAAGAAAATTTCCAAAAAATTATTTGATGCTTAGTTTTTGAGACATGGGACGTTTTCATCAAACTGCAACAGTAACTTTGTTCTCATTAACATACTATGAAAAATCAATTTCGTTTTGCTGCTGTGTATTTTACATATGAATGAGCGTTAAAAATATTGTTTGGTGCTTCGGAACCTTGGTTGTCGAGTCCGACTCGCACTTGACTGTTTTGTTTTGATAACGTCATAAAAACACGACAATGTCACATAACGACAATATTACTTTTCCAGTTTTTATAGCTCTACGCATCATTAATTCATTATTTAATCAAGCTATCATCCAATAATGACATCAATTAGGAACAATAAAGCTTACGTAAAATTGCGTGCCGTCAGCTAGAAATATCGATTAAACATAATCATCTTTACATCACTATAGGGTCATGTGTCGTAGGTCGACTCTTGCGTATAATATGTGGATACTTGCTGTGAAGTAATATTTACGTAAATGTATCTTACACTACGTCCGCATGCGTATTTTGTTACAAACTTACTTAATGAAATTAGAAAAAGAAATTTTCTAAAAAAATGCTTCGGAAATATCCACTTTGAACAGCAAATGTAACTTTGTTGAGTGTCAAAGGGAACTTGGCTATTGATACTTAAGTGTTTTTGGAAATTGAACCTTATTTCTTGAAACTTCGTTTAGAAAGGCGATATACAAAATTAATGTTTTCTGGTAAGTTCACCAATTTGTCAGTTTTATCGAGTTACAATAAATTGCCAAACAAGAGCTTTATTAAAATTCTGATAGTTTGTCATTAATATTACGTTGTCTACCAGTAGTTGTTTGAAAGAATATGTTATTATGACAATTTAAAAAATAAAGAAGCTCAAGATTTAAGTTAGTAACAGTTACCGAAGCCAATAGAAAGAAATTTACTTACTATGTATGTCAAAAATCTTAGAACCCACCTCCCAGTTTCCGATTGAGCTGAAATGATGCATACATGTTTAATTTCTATGACAATGCATGGTCATCCTGCCAGGCTCACAATTTCCTCGCCCCTGGAGGCTCACAAGTCCGATACATTAGTGTACCACATACCACATGGCTGGAGTGGATGTTGGCTTTGAGAACCCGATGTTTGCCAGCCTGGAGATTGACTATGAAGAAGCAGATGCTGATCCTTCGGGTAAGTAACAGAATAGTAATCTCTTGTAAATCCAATATGGCGGACACTCAAATATGGCAGCCTATTATTTTTTTATGCATTCCCAAGCTTTGCGTGGACTTGCCGAGAAGAATATGAAACATAAAATGACGTCACTCTGAAGCGTGTTTTGTTAGTTTTTTAGACTAGAAGATTTTATTGTTTTGAAGTCTCTTTGTCCTAGGAAAAAAGCGTGAATTTCAGCCCAGTCCCTCTAACAGAGAGGAGGCCAGTGCCCCAGATCGGTGGAGTGAGGACCAAGGAGGATTATGCATATGTCTGAATCATCATCATCTGCCTAGCCTTTTCCCAACTGTGCTGGTCGGCTTCCAGTCTAACCGAATGCAGCTGAATACCAGTATTTAACATGGAGCTACTGCCTATCTGACCTCCACAACCTAGTTAGTACTGAGAAATATGTGTATGTGTGTTATGTTTGAAACTGTTGTTCCGTCACCTCCTTACTCCCCAAAGGTTCATTGGAAGACCAGCGTCAGACAACCTCACCTGTCTGGCATGAATGCTGAAATGGACCTTTTTGGCGCAGCCGTGAGGCACACAGCACATAAGTACAATGTACAATATATATTCTCACTGCTTTTTTTTTCTTAGTTTTTAATTGATTTTTATTATTTTATTATGTGTGCTTATGGAACTAACGTCAAATAAACTTTATTCTTTCTTTCTTTTCTTTAAATACGATACCCCTTGGTAAGACTGGTTGTCAGACTTTCGGGCCACTGACTACCTGTAATGAGATAAATGCATTTGTCTAATCCAAATAAGATTGAAGAAAACATGTCTTTAAAGCCCCGGTACGAATCCCACATGCATCAGCCATTACCCTGGCAGTGGCTGAGCGATTGGCTGCTGCGCTGAGTGTTGCGGGTTCTATTCCCGCACGGAACAAGTATTTATATGAACAACAGGTAATTTTTGCGGGTACCCACAACACAAGAGAAATTGCTAAATTGGGGCAACGTTTTTTCTAATAGGAAAACAAAAAAATCTAAAAAAACGACTTACTCTAACTGACTTTACACGTATATAATTAATCTTAAATGACTGCAGATTCAGCGCTCATAACACCAAAAAGGGATAAGCAGATACCTGTTTAGAATATTAAACAGCGGTTACTAAGCAAGGTCTGCCAGCCTAATAATAGATGGCAACATTAGGTTATGGTCCTACAGCGAGCGATTTATGGAAGAAGAATTAATATAATTATGCATTTGTTACAATATATCAGACACAATCACGCCGCAAAAAGCTCATTAAAACCAACTGCCTGCCTGTGTAGGTGTGTGTGTCGCGAGTTAATAGGCTTCTTTAAGGATTAGCTCGTTCCATCGTCGACCTGATCTCTGTCCTCAGGACAAGATTGAGGTCAAGAGTAGGCCCATTTAATATTTAAACTAGACTAAAAAGTTTATGAGTTTCTCAACTTGAGTTCCGAAATAGGCAGGGAAATCTTTACTGCTTACGCCCTGATACTTTATTGTTATTATTAGTTTAAAATAAAATATGGGGAGTGGTTTTAGTAAAAGTTGGGGACCGCTGTATTTCACCAATCGCGTCGCAGGGATGACAGTAAGGGAATTTTCTATGCTAATATTATATAGAGGTAAAATTTGTTTGTAATCTCCAGAACTAATGTTCCAATTCTAAAATGTTTTTCACTGGTAAGAAGCTACAATATTCGTGGGTGCTTTATGCTATAAATTATTTTTATATCATGCATATTAGCCGAGACACCTTTTGCAGACGAAGTCGCGGGCGAAGTGCTAAGCTGCCCGCCCGCTTACAGTAAAGCCATACCGATCCTGCTGGTGAACCGTCAATCAAAGTAACTTCTGTCTTTGTAACTTTGAGTTACAAAGTAATTAAGCCAATTTTACTGTAAAGTTAACCAAATATTGTAACGGAAATTATACTTTACGTCGTTTGAGGGCCTCGATAGTGAAATAAGTAAAAAATGAATGGGATTGATGTTAAGTTACCAAAAAGCCTAAGTGTCAATTCAGTTGAAAGTCGCTGTGGAAATACAAAACGTTTTAAAAGCAAATGCCAGTTTTTTTTTTTACTTTTATTAAAAAAAAAACCGGTCAAGTGCATGTCGGACTTGCGCATGAAGGGAAATGTACAGCATAGCAGGGAAACCCTCTTTAACTAATTAATTTATTTTTATTATTTGTTGTTATAACGGCAACAGAAATACGGATCATGAGACCCCCGCTGACAGACAGACGGACAGACGGACGAACCGACGGACGGACAGCGGAGGCTCAGTAATAGGGCCCTATTGGCCCGTTGGCCCGTTGGTTACACGTCGGGCACGGAACTCTAAAAAAACATTGCCCCACACAATTTCTCCTGTATCGTGGCTGCGTTTATAATCATTTAAACTCACATACATAAATAGTTAGACCCGGAACAACTATCTGTAGCATAATTAGCCTATAATGTTCCCATTGCTGGGACACTCGGCTTCATTTCTATGAGAGGGAATAGGCTATAATCCAGCTTGCGGCCCAGTGCGGGTTGGTACATGTCACATGTCTTTGAATTTTTGGTTCTAGGAGATGCCGGTTTCCCCATGATGTTTTCTTTCACCGTTTTGAAAGCAGTTGTGGTGCAATAAATTACACAAAGTAATGCGCCTGCCTGGGTTCGAACCCACGACTTACTGTTCGTAAGTCGATGCCGCCACCACTGGGCCACCGCTGCTCTCGGCTACTATGGTCATACAAATATTTGTTCCGTGCGGGGATCGAACCCGCGACACGCAGTTGTCTAGAGGTTGCAAGCCAGTATCACTAGACTATTGGGTCTAGAACCATGAAATTTTGTACAAGAACCCATAACCACGGTTTCATACCCCAGGCGTTACAAAGGGGATGTTTGAGTGGAAGTTCATGCATTTGTGGATGGGAAATTCCAACTGGTAGACAGCTTGAAACAACATTAATTTATTAGGTACCAACCCTATTAAAATGTTAGAATAATAAAACTTCTGTACACGAACCGTGCCTTTAAAATATCAAATTGTACCGAGATCCTATAAAAATAATTCAATTTCAACTTAAAACAAACGGCGGATGCATGACCGCGATCCCGAAGTTTATTCTGAGGGCCTAAAATGGCCACTTTATCAGAATCATAATATGAATCACGTTAAAAATTTAAAACTCTTAAATTGGACTTTGTGATCATAACCATAAAGACCATTTTAAGAGTTTTAAATTTTTAACTTGATTCATATTATGATTCTGATAAAGCTTCCATTTTAGGCACCCTGGCTGTATCAATAATTGAACTGATTCAGAGCGTTGGTTACGAAAAAAAACTCTAACGTTTAAATACAGAAGAACATTTCGTTCTGACAGTATTGACGTATAGTTTGGACCACTTTAAAAGTGCAGTTCGAGATCGTTGCTTGTCAAAAAATTCATAGGTTTGCATCTTTAAAGGGTGTAACAAGACCCTTAACGAAGCTGAAAGGCACTTGTTCTCCCCGTCATTGCGATCATTTTTTTGTTCTAGACCATACCTGGGAACCTTCTAGTTACGGACATATTGAGGGTCAAAGTTCCAAATTTTTGACAAGTTTTTTTTTTAAATACATATGTTTTTTGAAAGGTTTATAATTTAAACACCTCCACGACCCCCGTACTATTCAATCCATCCATCAGCACAATGTTTTGAGTGTCTTACATTGATTCCTACGGTAAATCGTGATTATTCCTCCCTACCCCAAAAAAAAGTCGTTTCCCAGTAATAATTTTTGCGTAAAGTTACTTAGTTTGATGTACTGCTTGTTTGACGGCTTAATGAAGGGTCTCTTTAGTACTTACTAATAATGTCAGTTGTCAAACTATTAAGAACCGGGCAACACTGGCTCGCCCCTTCTATTCTCACGACCAAACAGAGCGCACGCGTCTCTTTTGAGTTCTCATATATTATTGTAATTAAACGTTATAAAAGTGTCTAAAAGCTACTTCCAATGTACAACCGTGTCCGTCAATAAACTTTAAGTAAAGTGCATATTGGTTTTCATCAAGATCCCAAACACCCTGTATATGTCAAACTTGGTACTTTTATTTTAGTTCTGTGTTGTGTGTTCCTGCACAGATTAGTTGGTTGAAGTGCAGGGCGAATTTCTGCGAAATCTGCCGTCACCAGCTAATTTCTATGCGGCTTCGTTCACGATCTTAGTTTCCGAGATGAAAGTAAAGCTAGAGAAGAAATATAGCTGTAGGTAGTCCCGCGGTACCGCCTACGTCTGTTACTCAAAGTATTCTCAATCTTCAATCAGGAAGGTAGGTACCCAGTAACTCACTTATCTTTCAAATTGCACCAGACTCAGTTTGTTCTAAATATTCAGAATGACTTTAGGAGCAACGTAATTGTTGTGCCCGGTAACATAATTATGCTATCGGCAAAAATTATAAAAAAGCAAAAAATAAATAAAAAAGAAACCTAAAAATCTAAACAAAAAAAAGACAAATTTCTAAATTAATTAATATTCTAGAATTTTCATACCCTATCTTATGTAATCAATTATAGGGATGATTTTCCTAAAATCTTATTTTTAGTGAAATTTTAATTTGAATTTTTAGGTAATATTCTGTATTATTAATTACGAATTTAAATCCCCTATTTAATTAATTAAAGGGATGATTTTTCTAAAATCTTGCCTTGAAGCTCGCTTTTGTGTTATAAGAGGTTCTTTTGAAAATTTCATGCTTTCAGACCCAGCAGTTTAGGCGTTTCTTGTCTGTCAGTGAATATAAGGTATAACTGGACAACTGTACTATAATTTCCAATTTCCTGGTCCGTTTGAAACACTGAAGCAATAACAGTGCTAGACAACCAGCGATTGATTTGTATGCAAACCCAACGAACGTTACTAATCATTCCTGTCTAGGAACTCCAGCATAGATTACGTTTCACCATTACCAATTACCATCCGTCTGAACACAGGTTAAAAGAAATCTGTACTCATATTATTAAGAGGTAAAGTTTGTATATTTAAATGTAGGAGGTAATCTTCGGAACTAAGAAAAATGAAAGAAAAAGTATTTATTAGCCCGCAAAAATAATGGTTATATTAACAGTATAACAAAATTATATAAAAAGTAAACATAAAAAAGACAACGAAATTAGTCCAGCAGCGCTATTGCGTATCTCTGTTGACAGTTCATAGTGATCATCACTTGGCGAGTTTTGATATACAATGAGTGTTCTTGTTTGTTTCAACTGACACTACCCGTGCAGAACTGCCGTTGTTTAACGTAACTCGCCAAGTGATGATCGCTGTGAACTGGCAACAGAGATACGCAATAGCGCTGCTGTACGAGGCCAAAAGTATCATAGTGTATCTCAGAATAGTGGTGTAATTTTTTTTAAAAAAAAACGCCACGGCCCTTGTATGCTGATAGGGCCCAAAGTGAAGCCACGGTCAGATTTCAATAAGAATAAAAAATAAAGTGTACAACGAATAAACAAATACAAATACGAATTTAAGAATAAGAATATGATAAATACATTTACACCCTACGTAACCGCACTGTTTGTCTATCTGTGCCATGAGTGTCTCTGGCAACACTGACGAACCAGAGACGCGGGCGCATGGCGAACTACTGATCCGATTCTGAAAATTCTTTCACTAATGGAAAGCTACATTATCCCCGAGTGTCCTAAATTATATTTAAAACGTTCCCGACTATAGCGCGAGATAAGCCGCGGGAAAGCATAGTAGAAGCTAACTGACGGATTGCATAACGGCTCGAATCCCAGACCAGTCTGTGAATCCTTGTAATCCATTTCCATTTAAGCGACCGGTCGGTGTATCTAGATCGGTATCGACTGCTCGTCGCCACTCACTTGCCCTTTGACTTAACGCATCGAGGTCTAAATAGAACGTATATGGGATGAGAGGACAGCGATTGCAAAAAGTATAAGTATTTGTTGGGCTGAAGTTCCTTATTTAGTATAGACTAGAAGCATTTATTTCAACCAACAAATGATCATAAAGTACAACATAAAGGAACAAATTTCAAATAAGCAATAACACAAAATATTGCGATTGCTCAGTAAATGAACCATACAACAATGGTTGATGTTCTGGCAATCAAACATTTTCGCGAATACCCTCAGGAGGTCGCTGGAGCGAGCCCGAACCCTGCGGACCGAGACAGAGATGTGCAGTGCACCGTTTTCGCATAGTTGTCTAGAAATAGTCCACTCGCGACTCGGCGAACCTCCCTAATGCGCTGCAGAATTGGAACAAGAAAAAAAGTATTTGTCCCACATTCCACAAAGATCCGTACAGTTTCCAGCTTTAGGGGAAACAAAAGCTAACCAGCTAGCAAAGGGCAAAAGAAGGAACATGGATGGGTTTTAGTCAGTAGAAGTCTGACACTCTCTTTCGCTCCGCCCAGAGGGGGGATTGATGATCTCCCATCCGAAAAAAAAGGTTGTATAAGTCGGTAAGCTTCAACAATAATTCCACAAATAATTAGGTAATTTACAGTTATTTTCCTTGGCACGGGGCGCAGGCGCAGTTCAAAAGACTTCAACGAAGTGTGGCTTTTCCGGACATAAGAAAATCAAAAAAGACAAAACGAGATTTATGCGTCGTTGGTCTAGTGGTTGAATTAAGTTTTTTTAGTAGGTATTCACTCGGATTCTGTGTTAAGCACCCGTTTAATAAATTGCTTAATAAGAGGTGGAATTAAACACTCTCAGTCTACCGTATCAGAACATACAGTCGCCAGCGCAGCAAGTTACTACAAACTATCAAATTTTCTCATTCGATTTTGAAGTTACTTTTATATTTTATGGTTTAAAATCATTTGGCAAAAGGAGATCACCCAGATTGGGTTATTTTCAAAAGTAAATTTATTATTTAGGCCGGCCAACAAAAATAAAATTATTATTTAGATAGAACATAACATAATAAACTTTTTTTATTATAACACCGCAGTCGTAAGTCAATTCACCTAGAAGTTATTCAACCACAAAATATCTGAGATCAGCCGATGATATACGCAATAATTAAATAGATCCTATGGATATAAACATTTCATTTTTTTCTCATCATTTTTATTATAGAAATAGTATAAAAGCATTAAAAGTCCCTTCATTAGCATTTTCATGGACTAGTAGGTTTTAGCCTTTTATACTATTTCTATTCATATTTCATGTAGGTTTTATTTATTTATTTATTTTTTACTATTGCTATCAATGCTATTTATCTAAAACTTGGATGTAGAACTTGGGTGGCATATTATATCCATAAGCTCTATTTAATTATTGCGTTTGTTATAATTAGACGGCAAAAAAACATCCCGATCTGGGTGATCACAGATATGTATTTTGTGGTTGAATAACTTCTAGGTGAGTTGACTTACGACTTCGGTGTGATAGTAAAAGATGTTTATTATGCTATGCTCTAACTAAATAATAAGGTAAATATATTAATGTATGGAGGCTGGGTGATCTTCTTTGACAGTTTGTGGTAACCAAGATGTGCTGGCGACTGTACATATTGTGTGGTGTAATATTTCGTCTCTTTAGACTTTGTTATTGCTACCCTTTCTCTCTCATGTTACATTTCATTTTCTCACAGGCATGACTATCTCAATTTCCCACACACAGACATATCAGCTTACAAATTGTACCACCCACGAACAAGTGACAGCACTAAGATTACGCATGCGTAGTCGTGAACGCGAGAGTCAGATGCGCCGGCGCGGCTTCTTGACCATTTTAGGTGAACGCTTACGTTAAGGGCAATCGTTTCGTAATGGCTTAGCTTTGTTTGTGAAAGGCTATGATTTCTTCATTAAGAATAGATTTGACAGGATTTGTCGTGAGTACGTTAAAGTGATTTGTAGTACGATTTTTTTTTTTTTTTTTTGTTGTGTTTAGTCGGACACATGTTGCAATGTTTTTATATTGATTAACTTGATTAGCAATGTTTCAAGGGCCTTTTTTTTTTCGGATTGGATATCATCAAATAACCCCTCCCGCTCTGGGCTCAGCAGGAAGGAGTGTCAGACTTTTACTGACTAAAACCCATCCATGTTCCTTCTTTGCCCTTTGTGTTCCAGGGCCGCGATATCTCTTTCGAACAGTCCCGCAAATGTTTCAAGGGCTTAATTAACTTATTTTCGTGTGCTCAGTGTACAACGTTGTACTTCTCTCGGGACACAGAGATGCCTTCAACATTATTTTTGATTACCTGTTTGTATCACAAATAAACGTATTTGATTTGTTGTGATGTGAATGACTGCTTCGTTGGTCTAGTGGTCGTAATGGCGACTGTTGAGCATGAGGTTCTGGGTTCTATTCCCAGGTCGGGCAAAGTGTTATTGGATTTTCCATCAGGAATTTCTCAGTACCAGCCACGGAGTCTAAATTTGTGCCCGGTTGATGTTGACGAATCAATAGGCTCACTCCCTACTACATAGGACTTAACCTTTCGTATGCCGAGTATACAGACACAATTAAAAACCTATTGTGTCTCGCGTGGATCTGCGTTCCGGCACACGAAGGGTTAAACATAACTGACGAAATGTGGGTATGTGGCTATTACGTACACCACTGCCTATCCCTTCGGCGATTAGAAGCGTGATGTTATGTTATGAATGAACAATATTTAAAGTACGATGTGAACACGTTATTCTATTGGTTTCAAAATGTGACATAAGAAAAAAAAAATCTCGCTTTTGTTCCACACAGACACTTGATTAAAAAAAATACTTGAATTAAAAAAACTTGTCTATGGTACCTTAGTGAAAACATAAAAATATTTAAACATCACATTTAGAAAAGCTCTTGCGCTTTTGTAAGATTATCGAAAGAGTAATTCGCTATTTACTTTGGTATATAATCGAAATGACCGTCTTCTGTTGAAGCAATATTGACTTTTCAAATCTAGTAGTGTTAATTACTGCTGTTAAAAGATTACGACTTCTTAGGGCCTTCGCACACGGAGACTTTTGACGTAAAGGCGCAAGCTCACCGCGGTGCACACTGTGCACGGCACGCAGCGCATTTTAGCTTTGTGGATTCATTGGTTTGACAACGTGGGTCTACGTTTTACACTGCAGTACACACTACACACCCACAACCATGTACAACTGTAGCGTGCGTGGCCCACCGCGGCACAGTCGTGGGTTAATTCGTGTATAGCGTGTACCGCATGCACAGCGTGCATGGCGTTGACAGCGTAAAGCTTTGTGAGCGCCGTATTCGAGCAAGCCATGTATGAATTAATGACGTCATTTGATGCGTAGCGTGTCAATGGTTTGCAGTGGACACAATAACATGCATTTTCTTGCAAAGCGAAGCTTAATACACGTGCTTAGCCAATTTGTATGCCGCGGTGGGTTTGCGCCTTTTTCACCGAAGCATACGGGTAATATTGTAACAACATTAACATTGTATTTCTAATTTGTTGACACTGTATTTATTATTATTTTATTTTTCATTTTATTTGTATTTTTAAATTGTGATTTACGATTGTGTCCTAATAACGTGTATTTTTAATATGGGGAAACCTGAAATAAATGGATTTTATTTTATTAATATTTAGAAAAGTGAACTGTAACGAAAAGGGATATATCATAACATCAAGCCTGTAATTACCGAAGGATTAAGCAGAGGTGTAGGCAGTACAACTAGACCACCGAGGCAGTCATCGTGAGTTTGTTGCAGCCATTTTGCGTTTGCACCGTCACTGCAAATAGTCGCGGTGGGCGAGGGCCTTTACTTATCAAGATTATGTTTTGAACTTCTGACAAATGTTTCGAAAGTACTTATTAACACTTATAATGCATTCGGTTTCATGTTGGTAATAATGTTGTTTGATTACTTGTGTTGAAAATTTGTTAATACGAAGAACACGAGTGTTAGTTGTTTTCCTTAGTTGAAAGGCACGATTTGTCTCAAGATTACGTCTGCGTTGAGTTTTTATGGAGCCAAGTGTCACGAAAATTTTGAAATCTAGGGATAGAACGGATAAAGTTCATTTAAAACGAAAATAACATTACGCCTGTAATCCCCGAAGGTCTAGGCAGAGGGTGCACCTAATAGTACACCCACATTTCGTCAGTTATGTTTTAAGTCACATGCTAGCCTATTGCCATCAACCGGACACAAATCCAGACTCTGTGGCTGCTACTGAGAAATTCCTGATGGAAAACACAATAACACTTTGCCCGACCCCGGAATCGAACCCAGGACCTCATGTTCAGTAGTCGCGCTTGCGACCACACTCGCCTCGTTAGTTAACGAGACAGTTACAAAAAATATAAAAATATATTGTCCACCTTGCCCATACTTGCCCGTACTTGCTTGTAGAGCAGCGGTGGCCCAGTGGTGGCGGCCCCGACTTACGAAAATTAAGTCGTGGGTTCGAACCCAGGCAGGCAGGCGACAAAATGAAAACTCAAATGAGCGTAAAATTATTGTTACTAAAAAATATTACCCTATTTGAATCACATTTTCTTAACAATTTCCTAGAGTCCTATTTATTTTCTAAAATAAAAGTAGCCCATGTTAGACTTTATAACATCAGCTATCTAGCCAGTAAAAGCCCCGTCAAAATCGGTCCAGCCGTTTCGGAGATTAGTCGGAACAAAACTGTGTTTGACAGACAAAAATGTGTTTTTGTTATAAGTGCCGTATATATTTCCATATGCATTCATTAAAATGCTGTTATTTTGATATTACAAACAGACGCTTCAATTTTATTTATTTGTATATAGATATTGGAGATGTATAGATAGATATCCCTCATTCCTACCACTACTTTAGCGTTTAACTTGCGCTTGATAGCAATCGTTCGACCTGTTCCATCGTTCGTGATATGTCGTGTTCAGGTAGTATTGAAAGCAGCTACCGTATCACCTTCCTAACCTATACGAGACCTCTCTTTTGCAACAGTTTGATATATCGGTGAAACATTGTTCAGCAGGGCTATTGCGTATCTCTGTTGACAGTTCATAGTGCTCATCACTTGGCGAGTTTTTATATACAATTACCGTTCTTGTTGGTTTCAACTGACGCTACCCGTGCAGAACTGTCATTGTACTTATTTCAAAACTCGCTAAGTAATGATCACTATGAACTGTCAACAGAGATACGCAATAGCCCTGCTGGTGTGCACTAAGAGCTGATTTGATGGGAACAAATTGCGCCAGGTTGATAAAACAGAATACCAAACAATCAGTATTTTAATTCATCATTTGCCTAAGCTTTTTCCAATTATTTTGGGGTCAGCTTCCAGTCTAACCGGATGTAGCTGAATAAGTATGTACCATATTAGGTACCGTTATATAATAAGTAAATAACACTTCATTAGTAACTAGTAAAAATGAACGATGTGCTGAAGTCATGATATTAACAAATAGCAATCATTCTATGGCCAATAGAAATCGGAGAATCCTTCCACTCAACCAATGAAACTTAAGTTACGAATAATTTAATAATGCATTAAATATTCATGGCATTCTCGTAGTAAGTATGAATAAAGCCGTCATAATAGCAATATATCGAACGTTACGTCAAACGCTTTCTATAAGGAAAAAAACGTGTATTTGTTACACGGATTTGGTCCATAGACCAATAGTGATTAATTAGGCATTATTCATAATGCCCGGGCATTTTGAGAAATGCCCAATTTGATTATAACTGGCCTGAGATCGGTTTTGACGACTAAGTAAAGTAAACAGAAAGCATTATAATATTATTATATTAATAATAATGTGCGTTCTGATTGGACAGTGCATGTCACGTGTTTGTTATCCTCGCATCCTGCCTAAAATACCTAAGTTATCAAATTGCCCGATGATAGCATAGCAATATTCATAATGACCGGGCACTGTGATAAATATTGAAGTTTCGGTTATAATTAATCACTTTGCCCAATTTGACTTATCATTATTAATAATTCCCTCATTTATCACTTCGTCCATTCTTTCTTTCTTTGTTATTTCTATATAATTATGTAAATTAAAGTGTGAAAAGGTAAGGCAATGTGAAATTGTACGATACTGTCGAATCAGTCATATGAAAGGCTTTCGTGGTGTGACGCAACGCCTCGGTGGGTTTCCCTCGATTGTAGGGTAACCATATAAGAGGTACTGGGCAGTACAGTCATATCATACCCATCTTTATCTTCGTGCACTTGTTCAATTCTACTTGGGGTCGGCCCAACAAGTTTTCTTCTTCCATTAAAATCATAATATTGTTGTTAAATTAAATTTTCCGCTTAGATTTAGATGATTGATAGTTCTTTAATATTAAGAGTTCATAACATTTAAGCTATACCAAAAATTACATTTATTTAAATCTATACCACCTAGTCGATAATTGAAAAAACCGCCCAAGTACGAGTCGTTCTCACACGCACATACGCACACAGGGTTCCGTAGCACCAAACAATATAATACAAATCTTTTGAATTAAGGCTCATTCGTATGTTATAGGTATTGTATTACATTCAACAGCAAAACCTAATTTGTTTTTCATAGTATGTTAATGAAAAACAAAGATACTGCTGCAGTTTAATGAAAAAGTCCCATATCTTGAAAACTAATCATCAAATTTTATTCAAACCAATTTTGGTTGAGAGTTTTTTTACGTTCATTCGGTTACGGAACCCTAAAAAGCATAATTTACCAAAACAGCCCTTCAAGTTTATTATTTGCAAAACATATTTTATGTTATACGCCAAACTTGATTTTACATCACAGTTAAAACGTTACAGAAAACAAACCTGCCGTTATAAATGAAATTAAATAACAACATTGCGTACTACGAATACTTATCTATGCGCAAAACAAATCCTGAAAGCTTAAAATAAAGTAGTAACTCGTGTAGGCGGCAAAGGGTTTTGTTTTAGTCAATAAATTTGTATTGAAAATGGGACGGTTGTTGATCCTCGCGTCAGTCGGTGTAAAAAGAAGGAGAAATAATTTCAACACGTGTCTAAGAGTTTTATGATCTAGTTAGACGTTTTAAATTGTTAAAAACTTTGAGACAAAAGAGTGAAATAGTTCTTGGTTTACCAATGTTACCTAGACATACAATTTTTATTTTTTAGTTGCGTAACACACGTCAAAAAACAAAAAAATACAAAAAAAGAGTGCCCAGTTATTGGCTAGAAGCATGGTCACCCTACTCACAGCATCGATATTTACCGAGCGTATTATTTGTCGTCATTACTTTCGATGTAAATGTCCAACACCCTGTTGAACTTATCAACAGGTTTCTGTCAAATTGTATGGAAATCGATAAACGCTGCGTTCGACGGCCGGTGTGGACACACCCTTAATCGGGACGTTTATAGTATTGTATTTACGATTGTGCTGACCTGAGTCGTAAACATTCGAGGTTTTTAAGACAAGCTTTTGCCTGTGGCTTCGGTCGCGTGTCTGCCGAAAATTTACCCGTGGAACTTACTACTGGGACAAAAAGTACATACACTACACACAAGTACAAGTATACTTTGTCCAACGACTTAGAGGCGTTTCTGGGAGATTGGCCGAAGAAAACCGCACTTATGGAAGAGTGGAAGTCTATAGCTTGTGACCTTTGCCCAGCCGTGGACAATAAAGGTAAAGAATTGTTAACCCAGGTCATTCTCAGTTAAAGGTGTGCCTGAGCCAATGAGATCAGTTGTTCTTTTTAAGAAGTCTGCTAAACTTATTCCATTTTATTTAATTTCAAAATACCACAGGCTCACAGGTCAAATTAATACAGGCTTTATACTGTCACACATAAAACCTGTATTACCAAGTAGCTGGTATCAATATAAACAAATCATCATCATGATAGGACATGGGATCCCTCAAGTGTCGCCACATTGACCGGTCCCGTGCATACAAACAAATATTGTATGAGTATTTGATCGTAACAGACAGAATTACTTTCACATTTATGATAAGTATGGATTCGTTTTTACAAGTGTGAAGACTTTTTTGGTATTTTATTATCACGTTTGGAGTCAATAAATGGATATCGCTAAATGGTGTCGAGTTTTTGGAGTGTCTGAATGTATTATCGCATTGTTTAATACAATGCTTTTGTGAAGAGTCAGGTTTGGGGTGTAAGTTAAGCAACCTTTAGTATTACAGTAGCATGTTGTGTTATTTATATTTCGCCTTTTTCAGGATTTAAATTATCTATTATTTAACAAAGAAAACCCCATGGTTTTCTTTGTTTATAGGGTTCCGTACGTCAAGCGGCAAAACGGAACCCTTATAGAATCACTTTGTTAATTGTCTGTCTGTATGCCTGTCAAGACCCTTTTTCTCAGAAATGCGTGGTGGTATCAAGCTGAAATTAAACAAATACTCAGGTCTTTAACCCCTTGGAGCAATGAAAAAATCAAACTTGTAAGTCAACGCGATCAAAAGATATGCCTGTGGGCCTAAAATGGAAGCTTTATCAGAATCATATTATGAATCACGTAAAATTCTTAAAATGGTCTTACGTTTATGACCACTAAGTCCATTTTAAGAGTTTTAAATTTTTAACGTGATTCGTATTATGATTCTGATAAAGGGGCGATTTTGGACCCCCTGTTTGTCGCATATTATTCGATTTCACAAGGGAATCGAAACCAAGGGATCATGAAATTTGGCAAAAAGCAAGCAAAAGTTCCAAAAAATAAAATAAGTTGAAAATTAATGGGTGTAATACATAATAATACATACATAGTTGACGCCAATTAAGTTTTATTTTTTAGATGATGCTACGGAACCCTTCGTGCGCGAGTTCGACTCGCACTTGGCCGGTATTTTATTTATTTTGACTTATACGGGCCCATGGAGTGTTTTATTTTTTTCGGAAATACAACAAACTTTTTATACTAAATTATTATTTGGTGGACGTTTTGACAAGAATCCGAAACCAGGAACTTATAATTGCCTACTGAAACACCCTACAACACGCTCTGCCTAAACCAGTCGACACCGGCCTAAATGAAATGTAATAAAAGAAATGTCAAAAATATATGGGACAAACGTAAAATGGTCGATCCAATCAATATCGTTGCAGAATCACGAAATGCCCGCATGCACGCACGGCTTTGTTTTATAATGAAGCGTTTTAATGGTGAAAGATTTTTTGAAATCGCTCCAGTAGTTTTTGAGTTTATTCGTTACAAACATAAAAATCTTTCCTCTTTATACCTACTATTAGTTGTCATATTGTGTGTCTTACGGCTGCGCCAAATAGGCCCAGTTTAGCAAACTGCCGAGCAGCTACATCCCGACGGTGGTTCTCAACTGGACCTGCGCCTGCAGTCAATTTAGCAACCGAATTCGGTTGTTTTGCGATTGCTATCTATGTCGAGATTCAGGATCGACCGGAGGACACGGTGAAGCACATGGTGGAGGTCTGCCCCGCGTGGGTGGAGCACCGCCGTGCCCTCGTAGCGGCGATCGGTGGCGGCGACCTCTCGCGTCCGGCCTTGATTCAATCCATGGTCCAGAGCGAGGCGGAATGGAACGCCGTCACCTCCTTCTGCGAAGCAGTCATGCTAGCGAAGGAGGTGGCGGAACGTGAGAGGAAGAGAATCTCACGTCCCAGCCGCCGCGGGAGACGCACCGGGCGTCGGGGGCCACCGTAGGCGCGGGCCTGTGGACGGTGAGCTATGGGCTAGCTCGCCGTCCGTCCGTCTTATGACGACAGGCCGTATCGACGGCGCGTTCGTGTTCCACGCGCGCCTCAAAGGGAGTCAGCAAACACGAAGGCGTCCGAAAGGACCGATGCCTGCCAAGGTTGCGGGACTGTTCGAAAGAGATACCGCGGCCCTGGAACACAAAGGGCAAAGGGAGGAACATGGATGGCTTTCAGTTAGTAAAAGTGACACTCCCTCCTGCTTAGCCCAGAGTGGGAGGGGTTATTTGATGATTTCCCATCCGAAAAAAAGGGCCTGCGATAGTACAAGACTAGGTAGAAAGAACTAAACTAAATAGAATATTACTATTACCAAATAGGTAACATGTCAATCTGTCGCAATACTTTTTATAGTCTTTATTGCCTTCTGCGCTCCTGCAATAGTCATCGCCCTTACATAAATTGACAATTTAGTTGCGTGTTGGCCCGATACGTGATACTACTCAGACGGAGACTGGACTTTCTTCGTGACTAAGCCATTACGTCATTCTGGGTTCTTGAAACTGCAATAAGGATGTGGAGCGTTTTGAGAACTGGTTACGACTGAATGTTTGGGATTTAGGTAACTTGTTAGGTCGTTTGGGGAACTAGTATTCTGGTGCTAATCTATACTAGTATTATAAAGAGGTAAAGTTTGTGAGGTTGTAGAGGGTAATCTCTGGATCAACTGAACCGATTTTGAAAATTCTTTCACTAATAGGAAGCTACATTATCTCCGAGTGCCATAGGTTATATTATTATTTCCGACCAAATCGCGAGCGAAGCCGCGGGCAACAGCCAGTGTTGTAATATTATTGTTTCGTAATATCATCGTTTGATGTAGTAATGGTCAGGGACCGAAAGGTTATAATCGGGTTATTTTTTAGGGTTAGGTGAAAAACCTTAGGGAAAAGGCCACCAATACCAATCTATATTATACGGTAAATCGGGTTCACGCACAGAGTCATTTTTATACATAAAAATATGCAAGAATGTGATGGAGTTAGCCCGCGCTCGGTGCTTTGTCTCTTTCATTCTGGATAGCCAGCGGCCAGGAATATTTAAATGATTAACCCTTATATAATAAGGTTATAATATAAAGCCTTATAATGTTTAACTAAAATATAGGTTAAATCTTTAACCGGTTTACCTTTTAACCTTATTCATCGGTTCCTAGTTATGGTATCCGAAGTCAATTCTTGGATAGATAGGTAGGTACCTTAGGTTCTCTCATGCCTGTGGACGGTGAGTAATGGGCTTACTCGCCGTCCATCCGTCTTATGACGACAGGCGGTGTCGACGGCGCGTTCGTGTTCCACGCGCGCCTCGAAGAGATGTCAGCAAACAGGAAGGGTTCCGAAATGACCGATGATTTTTTTAAAGTTTCCGTCATCGATTTCGCTATAGAAAGTTACTTAGTCTAGATCTCGGGAGATATCAATTATCAAAAAAGTCATGGCGAAGGTGTGTTGTGAGATGTCAGCAACCAGGAAGGGGTTCGCGAGAGCCGATGCCCTGGAATGTTCGAAAGAGATACCGCGGCTCTGGTACACAAAGGGCAAAGAAGAAACATGGATGGGTTTTAGTCAGTACAAGTCTAACACTCTCTTCCGCTCCGCCCAGAGCGCGAGGGGTCATTTCATGATTTTCCATCCTACAAAAAAGGGTATGTTGTTTAAGTCGCCGTGAAAATAAGAAATCACTTAGACAAAATTGAAAATTAGCAATTCATATCTATCTAAATAATCAGTATCATTGAAGAAGAGGACGCTTCATGTCTTAAATAGAAACTCTGTAGAAACCACACTAATAATAAACGAAAGCTCTATTGAATAACACACAATAATAATTGTCGCGTGCCATATGTAATAAAAGTCAACTTAATAATACAGTGCAATACGAAGTTCCTTCAGTTAATAAAGCAAGCCGGTCCGGAAGATATAGTTTGACTTGTAAACATGACTTTAGACCAAACGAGCAAATTCTCACTATGTTCTACTCTACCAAGAAATACACATTTATACACTCACGCCTTTTACCCGTGGGGAAAAGCAAGAACTAAAAGAAAGAAAGAAAAATGTTTATTCGACGTCAGTACATTAGGCACACGCACAATAATATTAAAAAAAGTTACAAAAAAGAGAAAATACATAGTATGACTGTACTGTGTGCCTCACGGCTGCGCCAAAAAGGTCCATTTCAGCATTAATGCCAGACAGGTGAGGCTGTCTGACGCTGGTCTTCCAATGAACCTTGAACTACAGAACGCCATCTGGTACCCTTACATAATCTTTTGCTTCGTTCACGTTCAAACACCAGATTGTTCTATGTTCATCTATGTTCATTCGGTCTAAACCCGCCTTTAGCCAGCCAATCCGGAAGGTTGCGCGTTACGTGGAAATCCGGTGCCATGCGCACGCGACTCATTGTTGATCTTGTCACATGAACTGGGGACGTTCATCTTGATAGTACACGGACACAGAGAAAGGTATGTTGTATTCAGCATGGAGTATGAGGTGTGTGTGTGTGGTGCGAAGATTCGATTAGAGAAAATATTTTTGGACGTGTAAGTTTAGAATAATCATCTGGGGGCCTAAAATGAAAATGAATCGTAATATGATAATATTATGAATTACATTACAATTCGAAAAATGATAATAAATGCGTTTCCCATCCTATTAAGATTCTGCTAAAGCGGCCATTTTTGGGCCTCTGACCGATATGCTTTAGCCAGTGACTGTGTATGAGTGAGTGTGTTTGGTGTGTGGTTTTGGGTGCAAGCCATAGACATATCTATGGCAAGCAAAGGGAGAGTCGAATGTTGAACATATTGTCATGTTGAGTTTAGAATGATGATAAGAGGGGTTACCATGACTTCTTAAAGCAGGAGTAATTCCAGTGTGGGACAGAGACAGAGCTATACAGGTCGTCTAGCGCCATCTCTTTAAGACGTCATGGTAGGCGACCTGATAAGATTGATCAATAGCGTGCGATTCTGCAATTGGCGGTACTTGTCGATGGTGATGATTTTCAATACGTGGCTAAGTCTAGCTTCGCTGTGATAGAGAGCTGATGATGAAGAGGCATTCTTTGTTGGACTTGCTTTAGAGCTAAATGTAGTTTTATGTCAAAGGTAATAGTGTAATCTTCTTTATTAATAACGAGCGGTTGCCCGCGGCTGCGCTCGTGTTTTGGTCAGAAATTATCCTACGGGCACGTTGTAAATATAGCCTATGGCACTCGGGGATAATGTAGCTTGCTACAAGTGAAAGAATTTTCAAAATCGGTTCAGTAGGTCCAGAGAATACCCCCTACAACCTCACTAACTTTACCTCTTTATAATATCAGAGTAATTTAAGTAAAACAATTAAAAAGTTAAAGTACGTTGAGTGGTTTTTATGAATGTAATTTTGTGTGCGTGTGTGTATGTATGTTTGTGTGTGTGTGTGTGTTGACTGTTAGTGGATGAGTCTGGTTAGACTAATACGTTAAAAAGAGCTTTTGTGACAAACAACAGCTAACCCCATGGTTTTCGCGAGCGGAGCCGCGGGCAACAGCTAGTTTTTATAAAACTTCAAGTTTTATAATTAAACGCAAATTCTCATATTCATTTGACCAAGAGGTCAGTTTGATTGTTTTAAGTCGTTTTGTTTATATTAAGAAATATTATTTAAATTAAATTCTCATTTAGAAACTAGCCGAAATGGTGAAAGAAGCTATTTGCTTCTCGGCTGGTTTTCTTGACCTTAGTTTCTTACAAATGCAAATTTTGATCTAGTGTTGCTTAGGAATAATTTGCATAGGATTTTTTATTACTTCCAATTCTTACGTATACCTAGTACGTTTCCTTAGTAATAATTGTGTTTTCTCCAGCAGGACTTTATACTATTATTTTTTCCAGGTTTGAAGTAAATTGAGGGTTAGTGGGTCGTCTTAGGGGCGTTGACGTTCTTCTTTCTTTATCATGTGGTTAGTGCCTAACCTGGAGTCACAGTTTTTAAGTCACCCATGGGCCTCTGACTTGGCGTTACATGCCGTCAAGAAATATCACGCCACAATAGTGGCGGTAAGTCCCCTCTTTGAGGAGTGGCTAGAGAGGCGCCACGGCGCCCTCACCTTCCGCCTGACGCAGGTCCTCACCGGACTTGGTTGTTTCGGGAGGTTCCTGCACCTAATCGGGCGGGAGGAAACGCCCGGGTGTCACTGCGAGGATCGATCGGAGGACACGGTGGACGGTGGCCGGGGGCCACGTGGTGGCCACCATAGGCGCGGGCCTGTGGACGGTGAGCTATGGGCTAGCTCGCCGTCCGTCCGTCTTATGACGACAGGCCGTGTCGACGGCGCGTTCGTGTTCCACGCGCGCCTCAAAGAGAGTCAGCAAACAGCAAGGGGTCCGTAAGGACCGATGCCTGCCAGGGTTGCGGGACTGTTCGAAAGAGATACCGCGGCCCCGGAACACAAAGGGCAAAGGAAGGAACATGGATGGGTTTTAGTCTGTAAAAGTCTAACACTCACTCCTGCTCAGCCCAGAGCGGGAGGGTTTATTTGATGATTTCCCACCAGAAAAAAAAAAAAAGTAATCAAATATAACAGTTCACAAATTAGGACCCATTTATGAAGATATTTATCCGTGGTGGTAGGCAACAGGGCTTATCCCAGTTGTAAACGTCCCGTTGTGCCTACTGACCTTGTTTCGTTCTGTCTCCTGCTGATATGGAGGGAAGTAAAAATTATGGTTTTCCGACTCCTCCGCTATACTTTTCTGATTAATTTCGTTGCGGGATCCAAGACAGTTAGATTGTTTCTCTGGGACTTCGTCGAGCTTCATTGTCTCGGCGCTTGTTTGGTGGTCGCCACTGTTGTAATTGTGTTATATTATGAACCGATCGGAAAATGTTATTTTAATTACCTTACCTAAGATTATATTTATTCAAGGCTCTTTCTGATTAGGCCAGGATCCTAATTAAACGGCCTCTTTTAGTCGGTTTTTGAAGGTAATTACATAATGGAAATAGTTTGTAAACTCATTCGTTCGTCTAATGGTCGCAAGCGTGACTACGGAGCATGATGTCCTGGGTTCGATTCCCATGTCGGGTAAAGTGATATTGGGTATTTCTTACTAAGTTTCTCAGAATTTGTACTTGTGCCCGGTTCATGGAAATAAGCTTGTGGACTTGTGGAGGTCAGATAGGCAGTCACTCCATGTAAAATACTGTTATTCTGCTGCATCCGGTAAGACTGGAAGCCAACCCTAATAATGTTGGGAAAAGGCTAGGCAGCTGATTATGATGGATACAGGCTTGGGATGGGGTAATATGGATTATATGTGATTTAAATATATCTTAATCCAGGCGGGTTATTCTGGATGGTCCTAAAAGTCCATAATTATAGTATTATGAAAATTCAACAAACATAGTATTTAGGCAATCCCACTGTCAAAATAATCTCTTGAATCATTTGTTTAAAACTTACAAAACAAATCGTGCAACAAAACGGACCCACCGGCATCTCATTAACACAAATTAATATAATTAATTGCATTAGACAATAATATTTGAAACTCAGTGAGTGTATGTTAATGGTCTTTTATTAATTTGCATTAAATTACCATAAATAACAGCGTATTCAATACAAAATATTTCTTTTAATTTCTAAAATTCTAAATTCAATTTTAGGCACTGCTTATTGAATTTGAATATTAATTTGTACAAAAAGATTTTTTTTTAATATAATGCAATCCTAATTACATTTTTAACGATCTGATGTGAATCGTGATGCGTGATGCGAATGTGATGTGAAAACTGTTATTATTGAAGCAAGTTGTTGTCTCAGCTCTTAAAACAGTATCTATTTTTATCTTGTACCTATTTCTCTGCCTTGTTCTAAAAGCATTTTTCAAAAGTTAGACACAGTATCTGTGGTATTTCTCATCTCGAAAAGCCTAATCACTTGACAACTGCCTAAGATACCGATTTGGTTATTTTTATTTTAATGTTCGTGATAGTCCGAATGAGGTTTTTAGAGAAAGAAAAGCTGCCGGTAAAATTGAGAATTAAAAAAAAAAATGGACGTGCTTTTTAGGGTTCCGTAGCCGCGATTGGCAAAAACCGGAATCCTTATAGATTCGCCAAGTCTGTATGTCTGTCTGTCCGTGTATGTCACAGCCACTTTACTCCGAAACTATTAGGACTACACAGTTGCAACTTAGTAGGTAGATGTATTCTATTTCGTGTATTCCGCTATAAGGTTTTTATAAACAAATAAAAAAATATAAGATTAAGGGGGGTCTCCCCATACATGGAACTGAAACTAAAAATTATTTTTTTCATCAAACCTATTCGTGCGGGGTGTCTATAGATAGGTCTTTAAAAATGACATTCTAATCTAATCTCTCCCCCCCTCTAATTTCTAAAGTAAGAGGAAAAAAAATAGAAAAAAATATAGGATTATAGAACGTAAAAAAAAACTTTCAACCAAAATTGGTTTGAATAAGATTTGACGTTTATTTTTTGAGATATGGGACTTTTTCATCAAACTGCAGCAACAACTTTGTTTTTCATTAACATACTATGAAAAACAAATTTAGTTTTGTTGATGAATGTAAAACAATACAACATATGAACGAATGCCTTCAAAATATTTTTATTATATTGTTTGGTGCTACGAAACCATGTGCGTGTGAGTACGACTCGTACTTGGCTGGTATTTTTATATGGAATTTTGGCTTCTCAAATTCACAAACCAACCACAAACAAAAAATAAATTAGGACAGTACCACCGGCTGTGGTAGCTTGTTACCAACCAAAATCTGTGTCATATTAGCCTCGACCACCAAAACAGACAAAAAACAGGCTGAAGCAATGTCATTTTGTCCAGTCTATATGCTACTAGGTATGAAAGCATCGTAATGACGGGTCAAAAGCAGGTCAGATGCAACTGCAGAGTTCTGCTTACGCAACTACGAAACTAGACGCAAACTAAGAATTTCCTGCTTGCAAAATTTTAGATTCGTTAAGTGAGGCAGTGTGTGGTACGTATGCTACTACTTTTAATTGTACCTACTAACAACTAAGAGTATAAAAAATTTGAAAAATTATTCACTTTGTTTGAAAATTAGGAGATGGGTCTACTTGAAGTTTTCATTTGTACAAATAAATACAATAGAAGTATCTGTTTGTGATTTCAAAACATCAGCTTTTTACTGAATGCATCTGAAAGTATACGGTATTTTAATTTTTGTCTGTCAGTCTGTTTTTCCGGCTAATCTGGGACTTTACTTACTGGCAGATAGCTGATGTTATAAGGAGTAACTTAGGCTACTTTATTTTAGAAAAAGAAATAGGGTTCCGCGCAAAAAAAAAACCGTGAAATTGTTAACAAAATCCAATTTAAATGGGGTAGTAATATTTTTATGAAGGTCGCAAGCAACAGCTCACAGTAATAAAATCTAAACTGTCTGTTTAATTGTATTTTATACCTTAAAGTTCGAACCGCTAAACCATTATTTGTAAAATTCAACATAAAAATAGGTTCACCGTTGAAAAGAACGTGCTTTAAATAAAACAATCAATATGGCAAAAAATCGCCAAGTTTGTGTGAAATATTAACCTCATCAGCCTACTACACGAATCAAATGGGTACCTAATTAATCCACGTAAACACTTCCTGAATGTACAATTATCTTTTGATATGAAGAAAAGTCAAGTAAAAAGATGAACACTTATCTTTTTCCTTTTCCAAGTCGTTTTAAGTTAATTAACGTAAGGAATGCTAAGTATAGTCCGCTGGTTACTTGTCCACTTTCTACATGTCTGTCTGTTTATCAATCTTTTATGTATTATGTACTCGTAATAAAACACTTAATTATCAGCTTTAGGAATCTATTTTCTCTTTATCCGTGCGATGTTAACTAACGGCCGTTTTCTATAACATACTTACGTGTAACGGTTAGTTAATATGCCTTACTCTAGCAGCTATCGGTGTTTCTATAAACAAAGTTAGCAATGAATTGACAGAAATATCCACATCACTTATCAGTCTCTCGGATGGTTGACAGTTGATGTTTCTTTAACTGTTTATCTGAGATAGCAACGTTCCGTTAACTGTTAGTAAGTTAAAGAAAACGGCCGTAAGTGCTTTTAAGTCAAACGATGGACTGTCATGTGTAAACATCTAGTGATCACAAGCACGACTGCTGCGCATGAGGTCCTGGGTTCGATTCCCGGGTCTGGCAAAGTGTTATTGGATTTTTCGATCAGGAATTTCTCAGTAGCAGTCACGGAGTCTGGATTTGTGCCCGGTTGATGATCGAGGATCACCCCCTATTACATGGGACTTTGAAAACATAACTAGCGAAATGGGCTTACAGGCGTTATGTTATGTTATCTAATCTATAAATTTTTAAAGGCGGTTCATGTCTGTATGGTCGTATTTTTCTTCGTAACTATTCAATAGATTTTGGTGTGTGGTTTTCTCTGTCATTTTGAGATTTTATTTGCGAAAGTTTATATGTGGAGAATACTGAAAATGCTACAATAAAATACCTCCCCACATTCTACGAGTACAACTGAATGAGACGAAATTCAAATCTTGTATAAAACGCACACTTTGTAGGCAAGCATATTATAAGTTGGGGTACTGTGACTGTAGCTTTTTTTTTTGTTTGACTTTCAAAAGTGCCTGTAATGGTCTAATTGAAATAAATGCTTTGAGTTTTTGAGTTTTTTTTTTTTGAGTTTTGAAAGTTGAAAGGGAATCGACTGTCTTGGTATGGACATGTAAGATGATATGAGAATACTGTTCAAATTACTTAAACACCGTAAGGGACAGCCCTCCACAAACTTACAGGGTGCATTCAGCTCCACCGGAATTTTTATCCTGTTTTAAAAAAGATCGTTTTTGTTACTAGTCCTTTATTTTAATGTAAAATCACATTCCTTGTACGCAGCATTTATGTATATAATACGGCTAAAATAAAAAATCCAACAACGGATGTTGAAATACTGTAACGAACGACGCGTGAAATCAGCTGTTCAGTTTCTGCCTAGCTACAGATTCCATCGAACTCGTCGTCACGCTTGCCGTTCGCTACTTGCGTTTTACCACGGTAACGATTCATTGCGTATGAGGAAATAAACGAAATCAAATTTATTGGATTCTCAAAATATTCCTGAAATAATTTCTGGTACCTACCGGTCATGACAGATGACCGGTAGGTACCGGTAGTCTGCGGAGGGCTTACCCTTAGACATCATATAGGAGTACGGATCTGCGCCTGTAGCACGAGTTTTGAAGTTTAAAAAAATTAAATATGCTGGTTTCTCAAATAACATTTTCATAATTTTAAGAATTTAGTCATATCTATTGATCATACTGATTGTGCTTGTTGCAAACAATTTAACTGAAATGCTTTATGGTAATTGTATTTGCGATTAAAAATCTACGTATTTACCTTACGAAAAACGTCAAAACTTGTGGTAGGGCTTCTGAATCTTGATGTTTAGTCGCTTCTTTAGAATGTGTGTGAAGCAGGGGCGGCACTCTAATATGTCTGGCGGTGTCTGTTTATGTTGTAAATTATGTACGTATTCAAAGCTGTTTTGTTCGGTTTACCGCAACAAATAGCTATAGACTTGAACATTAATAACCTATTCTTATCGCGAAGTTATTGTATTTGTAACTCGATGAAAATATGGCAGGTACGTACTTATCTATACAGGCTGCCGTTTTGTATCCTGGTCAAATTCAAGGAGTTATCTATACTAATGATTCTCGACCCGAATCGATAGTGAAAAGGGTAGGTTTTTTTATTTTTACGGAAATCGGAAAGTGTAAACCACACGTATTAAACCGCAGCCCGTCTGTTCCTAGACCTATGGCGAGGGCTGCGATTCGCGCCGTCACCCACACAATCGCAAACCTTTATTCCATACTATAAATATCGACAGTATTTACACTAGGGGGTAGTTTACACTTAACGATTTCCGTAAAATAAAATAAAACCTAAGTACCCTTTTTATTATAGATTCGGATCGAGAATCATTAGTATAAATACCTACTTGAATTTGACCAGGGGCCTTGGGTACTATAATAGGTTGGAAGTAAGGCGCAACTTCGCTCTTGTAAAATATGTTTTTATGGTTTTTCGTGGTATGCTCAAATATTTTAACCGTTGGGATTACTCACTCCACACAGGAGGCTGCGGTTGGGACCGAGGGAGGGCCTTTTTAAAGTTCCGGCAACACGTACAAACTTATTAAAGTTTGCACCATGGATTCGTGCAATGAAAATACTTTATAGTGTCTTTCGGCGTTTGGACATATTTTCTTGCTCTTTGGCGGAATTCCAGAGGGTGACACTTAGTATGTTGTCCACTGTGTAACTGGTGCTTCTTATACCCAGGGGCCTTAGTCTGCTATTGCAATAGTGTCAGAATGGTCTATAATTGATTTAATAAGGCCCCTAGCCCACGGCGTATTGAAGCGCGTTCGAAACTCGTTTGACGTGCGTACAAAGGGTAATTCGTCTGCGCGGGGCCTTATTAAATCAATGATAGACCATTCTGACACTATTGCAATAGCAGACTAAGGCCCCAGGATGCAAGGCGACAGCCTGTAGAAATCTTATCTTAGACAAAATAATAATCTGATTCGGTAGTTTCTTATTTTGTCAGGGGGCGAATTCTACAAATAAACTGATCGCGATCAGATGTGAACCGCGTCAGCAGCTGTCAGAGTCTATATTCTACAACAATGGTGTCATTGACAGCTTTAGAACTTCGTTTAAAGTTGCTGATAGTGTCGAAAACAAATATCAGTCAGAGTCAAATCCACCACCAATATGGCGAAAGACGATAGTTTTTCTCTGTATTCTTTTTTATCGAAGTACCACTTCATAGAAAGACACGCTCTCAAATATGTAATGGGTGTGAAAATACCCTGAACGAAGCCGAAAGGCAGTTAATCTCCCCGTCATTGCGATCATGGAAACGACCTGGGAACCTTTTCGTTACGGAGATGTTGCAACTTTTTGGCAAGTATTTTTTTTAATACAAGTTTTGAATGTCAATGCTTTCATCAGCACAATGTTTTGAGTGCGGTACATTGAGTCCTAGCGTAAAACGTGAGTTTTCACCCCAAAGAAAGCCTTTTCGAGCAATGATTTTCGTTATGTTACTTAGTTTGATGTACAGATTAGATTGCTTGGTTGACGGCTTCGTAAACGGTACGTCTACACCTTGTATACCAATGTACAGTCACGAACACTAATAAACACACTAGTTTATACTGAGCCAAATTCAAAAGCGATTTTCTCGTCTTACTGCGTGTATATATATTTCAGCTCGTGACTGTACATGTACGCATAATATATAGATTTCTATAACAATCTGGTGAACAAACATAGTGCATTGTATCGTAAGTTTCTCCTCTTGGAATGCTTAAAGTTAACGATCGCTTATTTGATTCTTAAACATTGATTTTAAAAGAGATTAACACTTGGGCAAACCTCTAATAGAACCACTGTGTTAAATGGTTGTTTTCACCGAAATAGAATTTTGTTCAAGTAGAAATCATTTCTTAGAAAATTATTTCAGATGTTTTTGCAGAGAGTAAACCACAGGATTAGAAGGCGGATTTTGTTTTATTGTAAATAGAAGTATTTTGTACAGGGATTTGAATTTGATTAATGGCTTTTAGAATACCGTGAAGAAAGGGCAGCCATTTTCGCGGTTAACTGGAAACAAAATCGGGTAGGTAGGTACCTAAACCTCTTTTGTCTTTGTCGTGACTATAAAGTTGATTGGTCTTAATTTAACACGAACGCACCCATTACATTGAGCAGTTGGCCTCGGCTGTCATTTGTAGATCTTTGGCAGTCGTTACAGGTAGTCAGTGGTCCAAAAAGTCTGACAACCAGTCTTACCAAGGAGTATCGTATTACCCAGTTCGAAATTGGTTGTGGAGGTTAGATAGGCAATCGCTCCATGTAAAGTACTGGTATTCAGATGCATCCGGTTAGACTGGGAGCCAATCCCCAAATTTTTAGGAAAATGCTAGGCAGATGATGGTTCTTTTGCGAGGACGTAATGTCGCAAAAGGAGGAGGCGGAGCGCGCGCGGGAGGACGATCCTCTCGCTGCACCGCTCCGCAGACGAAGGGGTCAGAGAAGGCGCCGTCCTATCCCTCCCCATGGTGACGGGCGGGCGACAGGCACGGGGGTGCCTTCGCACGCATTGCACCCGTCACCTTCGTCTGTCATTCCCGACCCCCCACACCCGTGACGGCGTGAGGGGTCCGCCATGAAGGGCAATCGTCGGCGGAGGACTGGACGCAAAGGCTATGCCGGTTTCCCAGTTCCCCGCCACTCGGACGAAGCGGGAATGCCGCTGGGTCGTTTTAGTGGGTATACCGGGTCCGCCCGGGGAGTCCCACATACCCCTCCCATCCCCCGATGGGAGGGTATGCGTAATGCATTTTTTCCCAGCGAAAACAAAAAAAAAAAAAAAAAAGGCAGATGATGGTGATCTTATTTTAACATTCTCATTTAAACCAATGATTTAGTGAGCTGCAATGTATACTTAATATTATAAAGAGGTAAAGTTTGTAAGTTCGTCAGGTTGTAGGGGGTAATCTCTGAATCTACTGAACCGATTTTGAAAATTCTTTCACTAATAGGAAGCTACATTATCCCCGAGTGCTATAGGCTATATTTACAACGTGCCCGTGGGATAATTTTCGACCAAAACGCGACTGAAGCCGCGGGCAACAGCTAGTATTGAATAATATTGTCTAGTGTTCGCAAAGCCTCGACACTCCTGAGCTTGAGATCCTAGTTTGCGGAAAAACTCAAACTCAAACCGTTTATTTCAATTAGACCTTCGCAGGCACTTTTGAAAGTCAGAAAAACAAAGGCGAAGCTACAGTCACAGACACAAGGCATAATAACTTGTGAAAGTACTGTAGTTGCCCATTCCAAAGCGTAGATCTTTATGGAGAAGAATGGGCAAGAAACTCCATGGACACTCTTTTCAATCAAAATATTGTTACAAGATCTTGGTTACATCATTAATGTTGAGATTATACATATATGTGAGAACGATGTAGAAAGACGTGCACATTAAGAGCGTCCAGAGTTAAAGATTATAACTATCAACAATTTAAAAACAAAGTAGTTAAAATAAACCGTGGCAGCAAAGAGATGACCAGTAACAACTGACAGCGCCCGTTCACGAACATGACGCATGCATCAGTTCCATTCAGCTCAACCATACTGAAGGGAACAAAACGACCCAACACACCCGCCACTATCAGCGAGACATTTTGAGTCAGCCTGACATTCTCTCAGCCACCAGGGCACATTCGAGTCAATGAAGGATAACTAAATGTAAACGGTAGCTTTACAGTACATAGTACTCACACATGTGCTATGCAGTTATATAATACTAAGAGATTGAATCTATACAATGCAAAGATATTTTTACAATCTTCTGCAGCTTCCACACTAATTTCACATGAGCTTCTGATTAGTTTGCCCCTATGGTTGTGGAGCAGGACCAGCATTGAGCCAAGCATTTTTATCATCGATGTAATCCCCTAACTTATAATATGCTTGCCTACATAGTGTGCGTTTTATACAAGATTTAAATTTTGTCTCATTCAGTTGTTGAATGTGGGGAGGTATTTTATTATAACATTTTAAACAGTACCCCATGAAAGATGCGTCTACTTTAGCTAGCCTGAAACCTGGCTGAACTAGTTGGTCCCTGTTTCTAGTATTATAGTGGTGTCTGTCACCTCTTTTACTAAACAAATGCAGATTTTTCCTAACGTACATGATGTTTTCATAGATGTATTGACAAGGTACTGTCATGATGTTAATTTCTTTAAACAGTTCCCTTAAAGAATCGCGCCTACGTAGATCATATATGGCTCTGATGGCTCTTTTCTGCAGAATAAATATAGACTCAATGTCTGCAGCCCGTCGCCATAGTAAAATACCGTATGACATAATACTATGAAAATAACTAAAATAGACTAGCCTCGCGGTATCTGCATCAGTAAATTGGCGGATTTTTCTAACAGCATAGGCTGCTGAACTCAGCCGTCCTGCAAGAGATGTTATATGCGGACCCCATTGTAGCCTTGAGTCGAGCGTGATCCCCAGGAAAACAGTATTTTCGACGAATTGCAGTTTCTCTTGATTCAATACTATGTCACTATCACTACTTTTAACATTCGGTAGAGCAAATCTTATGCACTTCGTTTTTTTCCCATTTAATACTAAATTATTAGCGGTGAACCAATTATAGACCTGCATTAAGGCGTTATTTACGTCGTCGAGATTTGTGGCACGTCTGTTTATCTTAAATATTAAAGAAGTATCGTCATCGAATAACACCATTTGTGGAATATTGGGGTTTAAAAAAAATCCCTACCTGAAAATATAAGCACGGCTTACATTTCTATTGAATAAACTATCTGTTCCTAATTCTCATTTAAGATTAGTTCCTAAGAAATCATTTTCGATAATTCACATCGTTAATAAATAACTTGGTTAATTTTCTCTTCATTAAGATTCTAGTACGAATGTTCTGTGTAAGTGGGTATGTATTAAAGTAAGAAACTGTTGATGTATACCAATATTATAAAGAGTTACAGTTTATAAGGATATAGAGGGTAATCTACGGAATTACTGATCCCACACACGATCCGGACAGTTCCACTCAAATCTGTGTGGTTCTTTCTTCAAGAGACCATCTCAGACACTAATCTGCATAGTCCTCATGAGTTGACCAAGATTATGTCTGGACTTTAAAAGAGACTATAACCTCTGAGTTTGTTTCTGTTTGTTTCTGTTACGAAACACCGGCCCCATCTAGTTTAAAAAAAAAATGGCGTGTAAAAGTGTTTGTAAAAACCTATTTGCATAATGAACATCATTTATCACTTATCCGCTTCCGAAAATTCTTTCACTAATGGGATGTACGATGTACTACATTATCCCCGAGCATCATAGGCTATGTTTAAAACGTTGCCGTGGTGTAAGCTCCGTCCATAACAGGAGCGAAGCCGCGGGCAAAAGTTTGTTATAGATAAAATAAATATCACAATGGGATCAGAAGAAATTAAAATAGACCAAGGAATATAATAATGCTCAAATATTTGTAATTCCCCATTTTATTCCCAGTTTAATCTCATTTTATTTCAATTATTTTCAGTCACATTTCATTTAGAAATTCTGAACCCTTTTGGAATTCCTAAACTTTCAATTTTCTTACAGAAATCAACATTGCTAAATAGATAATCTTACTAAGAAAGATACATGAACTGTTCTCTCGAATTCGTGCCAACACGAAAGATAATACAAATTGAATTAGAAAAGGTTAGTTCACTGACATTTTGAACTAAACTGTTGTTATTTCAATAAGCTACGGAATTACTGAGCTAGCACCTTTATTTATTAGGTGTTGTTACCTCCGATTAAGATCTTTACTGAAGTGAATATCTAAGACATTTTGTATTGGCTTTTACCGTATTTGGTATTTGTCGGCTTATCAAAATCTTCATTCTTTCTGTTGGGAATAGTTTATACTCTGCGATAGTAAGTTAAGTTAAATCCTTAGGGAATGCAATTAGCATTCCCTAAGGATTTAAATAAAAAAATGTTAAAAAAAAAAACAAAAATGAAAGCTCTAACAAGCTTCCCAAGTGTATACAAGCTGTTAACCTCTTATTCATCATTAATAACTTTTGATCTGGACTAAGTTGAATTCGTGAAAAAAAAAACAGATGTTCTAGACTTTTTTTAGACAACACTCGACAAAATTTAGAGAAAACAGATGTTTTTTTCCCGACTGTGTGCCCCTTAATAATCATTAAATGCTGGGCAACGTCATATTTTAACGTTCCTGGAATACCAAGGAACATTTTGATATTGAACTATTTTCACTTACTCATCATTTCCGAATCAATTAGAGCTGCTTTTTCAATATTTATTCAGTATTATTTGTCAAAATCCTTTTTATACCTCACAATTTTCACGACGCATTCAAATTTCAGACATGTTTAAAATAGGTACTACATTTTGACGGGAAGGTTAAATGCAAAAAAACACATTGACAGTTCCTTTTGTGATGTGCAATTTCACAATAAATGTTGATCTTTAATTTCAAACGACCTGCAAAAATATTCAAAGTGTTGTAATTTTTAAAGCGAGGTCAAACTTTCAGTGTGATTTTTAGATTTAGGGTCCCTAAATACATGAATGTATCGATATTGGAAAATGAAAGTCAAGGGTAGACTATCGGCGGCGGCGACCTCTCGCGTCCGGCCCTGGTTCAATCCATGGTCCGGAGCGAGACGGAATGGGACGCTGTCACCTCCTTCTGCGAAGCAGTCATGCTAGCGAAGGAGGTGGTGGGACGTGAGAGGGAGAGAACCTCACGTCCCAGCCGCCGCGGGAGACGCACCGGGCGTCGGGGGCCACGTGGTGGCCTCCGGCCACCGGAGGCGCGGGCCTGTGGACGGTGAGCTATGGGCTAGCTCGCCGTCCGTCCGTCTTATGACGACAGGCCGTGTCGACGGCGCGTTCGTGTTCCACGCGCGCCTCAAAGAGAGTCAGCAAACAGGAAGGGGTCCGTAAGGACCGACGCCTGCCAGGGTTGCGGGACTGTTCGAAAGAGATACCGCGGCCCTAGAACACAAAGGGCAAAGGAAGGAACATGGATGGGTTTTAGTCAGTAAAAGTCTGACACTCCCTCCTGCTCAGCTCAGAGCGGGAGGGGTTATTTGATGATTTCGCATCGGTAAAAAAAAAAAAAGGGTAGACTATGTCATGATAGAACTATGACAATAATTGATTGACAGGTGAATACATGTAAAATGTAATGCTCAGACATGATGGCAAGGGTTATTGTACACACGGCTACACATCAAGCTATACATTTCCAGTTTATGCTGATCTCGCATTGTATAGGATTTCTATACAATGCGAGGTCAGCTTATACTGGAAATGTACAGCTTGATGTGTAGCCATGTGTACATTCGCCACAAAGTAAATTCGCCACGAAAAAAAGTATATGTGTAAACTCACCACAGCGCCATTTCATGAAGAAAAATCCGCCATATTGTTTATTTCCGTACAGACAGCAGAAAAATCAAACAATAAATAGATGAATTTGTTTGCTACCAATACTTTATGCAAAAATTATGAATCTATGAAGACTTGTGACGAATTTACACTTATTTTTTATGCATGTGGCGAATACACTTTCAATGTATGGAGTTTACAAAATGTGACGAATTTACTTTGTGGCGAATGTACAATAACCCGATGGCAAAATGCAATAGTGTCAAGAATAGGGCAAAGCGGAAAATAAAGATTAAGAAGGCTGACAACGAGACAACGCCGGCAGTATTAATCTAGTGTTTTTATTTTATTTTATTCAAAAGGAACAACAAACAGCTGCAATATAAAACAAAGAGACAGGAAACACCTATACCTGTTACCTAGCGTATGTTTCACTCTTATTTGGCCTTGCCTTTGAACTACGTAGAACTTCAGTAGTCCTTCACCGTGATCGCAAGTATGTATGTGTTTGCATTGTCCTTGAATTGTTTAACGACTGTTTAAGGCCTTAAAACGACAGGGACATCACGAAATTATACAAGACAATAGAAACTTAATATTGAGTTGTAAATTAAGATCTAAATCGGATTCAAAAAGTTCCAACATGGAACAGCGAGTATAGACCACCCACCGCATGTCTCTAAAGGATGATTTCCATTAAACGGCTCGCATCGTATCGGATCGGAAAGCATACGAAAGGATGCGGCGACAGCCGATCGCGTCCGGCAGGATGTCGACGCATACCTACGATCGGCCCCGAACCGTCGCTTGTGAATGTATCCCTTTCTGCGCCTTGTCAAATAGTTTCATTCCTTTCCATTACAACGCGACGTAAGCCGAACGTATCCGATCGGATACGACGACAGGCGAACGGAACCGATCGCGCGTCGCAGCATGCTTTCGGTTAAGATCGCGTATCGCGAAAGACGCCCGCGGTCAGGCTGTGGCCTGTGCGCGTCTTGGTATTATAGACTTTAAATACTGTGTACACGATTTAATATCATTTAAAGATTGTAAAATCCGTTCCGATCAGAGGCGATGCGTGGGAATCATTCTTAATAAGGGGATTCCATAAATCTCCTGCTTATTACCGTGACACGAACATGGAATACTCTAGGAAGCGATGTTTACAATCAAATAACGCATTGATAGATTGACCGCGTTATCCATATAAAAGGTTACGTAACTCTAGTCAGCGGGGTTCAATAGCAATAAATGTCTAGCACTAATACTTTATCTGTTACTATTAAAACTTTATCTGGTACTGAAGCAATTAATAAAGCCGAGGCTAAAGGCGATTATGGCCGTATTGACAGGCTGTTAGTCTATGGCGTAGAGCGGTGAAATTAGTAGAAGGGGGTCATTATGGCAGTTGGTCGTAGCAGTCTGTTTGATACCGCTAATCTCAAAAACTATTTACTATAAAATCTTTTATTGGACGTAGATATGCTGTAAAGTATAACTTTTTTCTAGAGAATATTTCAGGGATAACACATTAATTATTAAAATTGGTTCAAGCGTTTACAAGTAATTGAGTAAACTTATTATTGGTATGTTCATTAAAATTAGTCTCTCAAAAAAAAAAAAATGGTTGCGTTTATGCTTTAATTGCAAACCGGACCCGGTTATAGTCACACGCCAATATTAATTTACAGATTATAAAAATCCAAATACAATTTACAGAAAAAAAAAATGCCAGTTGCTGACTTACAAAAAAAAAACTCGACAGTCGTATTTCTTTTTTTAAATACTTTTCAAAATGCGTTTGTCATGTGTGTCTGAAACATATTTGCGCAAACTATTGAATATAATAGATTCTCTTTTTAATGTACACTGTAATAATTAACAGAATATGACATGTAATTTATGGGACTTCTATCTGTTTCATATGCTCTATAGTTAGGTCCTAATTAACGAGGTACAAACTACAAACTTCCAGTATCACCTATGGCCTGTAATTGACTTTGATAACAGTTGACTTAATCTTCTATATTGAATCATGGATGAGATATCCAAAACTAAAGCCGTTAGAGTGTAAGTCTATATTTTTGGTAGGAGCAAATGCGACTGAACAGACGCAACCACCACCAGTGGTGGTAGATGCAACAAATACTTGCGACTGCCACCAGTGGGGACAGGCCGGTGGGGGTATACGGGAATAAACCTAAGATCCCCAGGAAACTACAATGTAGATCGGTTTTACAGGTCTAATCGTCGCAATCACGACTGCTGAGCATTAGGTTCTGGGTTCGATTGCCGGGTCGGGCAAATTATTAGTAGGTTTTTCCATCAGGGATTTTTCAGTAGCAGCCACGGAGTCTGGATATGTGCCCGGTTGATGGCAATAGGATCGTCCCCTATTACATGGGACTTAAACATATCTGGCAAAATGTAGGTGGACTATTAGGTACTCCTCTGCCTAAACCTGCGAGGATTACAGGCGGCAAGGATGAGAACTGGAAAAATATTATGGTTGTCCCAAAATATTATATCTCTGGCGCCACGAGCCACTAACGACGTAGTTGTGTAATCCTTTTCCATCGCGCAAAAGGGTGGAAACGTTGATGTACTGTTACAGCCGATAATGTTTCAAACTGAACGTCTTTTACTTATTACTAGCTGTTGCCCGCGACCTTCGTTCGTGTGAAATTATTATAAAAAATATTACTTCCCTTTTGGAATCGGGTTTTTTTTACCAATTTCAAGGGTTTTAATTTTTTTTGCACGGAACCCTAATCATTTTTCAAAAATAAAAGTAACTTATGTTAGACCTCATAACACCAGCTATCTGCCTGTAAAAGTTCCGTCAAAATCGGCCCAGCCATTTCGGAGATTAGTCGGAACAAACATATATACAAAGATTGTAAAAAATGTGTTTTTGTTTTATGTGCCTTATATATTTTTAATTTAAATGCATTCAGTAAAAAGCTGTTATACTGATATAACAGACGAAGTTCTGAAGAAAGACTCCTTTCAGAGGTGTCAGCCATTCAAGAAAAGACAAATCTACCAGAAATACTTTCAATGTCATTTCTATCTGACACGAGACGTATAGAAGGTTCTAGTAATCTCTCTTTGACCTCCTTTCAGTTCCTTAATCCTGTAAATTGACGTTTTAAAACCGTTTTAGTAATCAGATATCGTCATTTGTTATAATGACCTGCCAAAAATGGAGCAACCTTGTAACAGAGGGAATTTCGACCAGCCATTAAAGAATAAAGAATCAGATCACAAAAGGTCCAATCAACTCACTTGAACGTTATAATTTGGGAAGAATCGAGGGCGAGGCGAGGAGCCCCTGGTTAAATAATAACAGACGCACTGGTGGAACGTCAAGGTGAATCAGCACTTGTCGAGGACGATCCGTGGATGGGTGACCATTAAATACTGAGTTCCCTTCGTGCCTCGGAGTCGTTGGTTTCGGCTGTCACAGCTTCGCAGTCGTTGGTTTCGGCTGTTATCTTTGGTGGTCGTTAGGCGTAGGCATCCAATATATATAACACTCTTATAAAACCTCACCTGGATTATCTAATAGAAGTATGGGGCACAGCGGCCAAAACCAATATTGAAACGCTGCAAATAGCACAAAATAAGTTAATAAAGACACTCTTCCAATATGATTACAGTACACCAACACAAAAATATACAATGAAACTAAGTTAATGAACATATCACAACATACATATATAATACTTGCATATTAATAAGAAAAATACTTAATAAAAACATTCACACACAAATACATTTTACAAAGAAACATCAAATACACAAAATTGGGCTCAGAAATGCAAATGACATACAATTATACCCACCACGCACCAGTTATGGCAAGAAAAATGTTATGTACGAAGGTGCTGCATTGTACAATAAACTGCCAAATGACAATATTAAAAAAAAAACTTAAAATTACACATATTTAAAGCAAGCGCACCATAATACATTTTATACCACATCTAGTTGCACGCGTTCCGTGTATGTTTACATTTTGGTTGTGTTACATTTTTTACCGTTTACCTTATACTTTTAGAATATTTTGTACAATACCTATGTTTGTAATTATTTTGTCAAAACTGTACGTAAATCCAATAATGTTTTTAACTAGTTAATATTTCTCATGTAAGTGAAATTTCTTATGGGAAATAAAGACATCTCAAACCCGAGGCATTAAGCCTAAAAGTCAGACAACCAGTAGGTATTAACCCAGAGTTGTGGAGGTCAGATAAGCAGTCGCTTGATATAAAATACTGGTATTCAGCTGCGGTTGGACTGGAATTCGACCCCAACTTAGTTGTAGAATGACTAGGCAGATCATAATAGGCCAATGAAGCAAAATATTATAATTTCGAGTTATTTTGTATTAAAATAAAATAACTCCAAAATTAAGTAATTTGATGACCTTGACCTTGGGTTGGTTGAAATAAGAAACACTGCGACCTTGACTTGAAACATAATTTACAAATTGTTACAAAACATAACCTTAGAAGGGTGTTTATTTAAATCTGATTTTGTTTTTAAACAGAAGCTATTTGGAACATCGTTTCTTGTGTTACGTAAGTTGAATTCTTTTGACTTGTGGAATCCCTGCGTCATCCATAAGCGTTAAATTTACTTGAATAGCGAGCTAGTTAGAGGGGCTGACCTGTCTGCTCAACACGCTGAACGTATACCTAGATACTAGATCTTAACTTGGCCATTTTATTCATTACTGGCGACCCGTCCCGGCATCGCACGGGTGCAATGTTATGCATATAAACCTTCCTCTTTAATCACTCTATTTATTAAAAAACCGCATCAAAATCCAATCCAACGAAAACATTTCTTGAGAAAAATACGAGAATCAAAATGACGTCAGTTTAAAGCGTGTATTTTAGTATTTTTAAACTATATTTTTTACAAACACCGTTTTCGCCGATAGAGTCACGTTGCCTATAGTCCCTCTGCTGTCCCCACTACTTAAAACCCACGTAAACATATTACCCAACCTGGCTACTTATTAAAATCAGCGCTAACATCCAACACTACAAGTTTTTACGTTGATCTCAGACCCTAGGATGACATAATGTGAAAGGTTATAACTTTTCCCCCGCAGTACCATTGGCTGCGCGATTAATGGTCTACGTAACGAACGGTTCCGGGTTCGTAGCCTGACTGTTGCTAATTTATGGGGAACGGGAGATTGTGGTTCGTTCGTGTGAAATGATTGTAATTATTTTTAACTGTTTCTACTTTGTTGTTTGAGACAATTAGATTTGTTATGGTAGATTATGTGTTTATGTAACTTTTTTTTTATTTATTCAATTACAATGACGTTGTGTCTGAACGTGTTACATAAAAAAAAACATAACCCGAATAATAAGACATAACATAGAAAAATACACCACTAATAATCACTATCACAAATTAAATCAATCAAAAATCACAATAATAAAACAAATGTCAACAAAATTAGAAATATAACCCACCCTTTTTCGCCCGTGGTCCCGGTCCCTTAGTCCCTGGAAGGGACCACGAGTATTGTTTTGTCCGTGGTTCCTTCAAGAAATATATACTGCCGAATTAAATTGACCATTAAATAATATACTAATGTTAACTAATTATAGAAACCAACTTAGTCATCCAACGACGACGTCTATTGTTGGCTAGTCATATGTACGTAGAGCACATTAATGTTTTCTTTCCATGTTAAGGTGTAAGCGTCAAGGTAGCCCGCGAAATTCAAATTTTCTTAAGTTTTTTGCAATTTGCAGGTCAGTGTCAGGTTGTATGTTGATGAAAATATGAATCGCGCCAGTAACACGTATGGAGTTACAGAATTATAATCATTCAAATCATCAATACAGCCCTCCAAGTTCATTTAAACGCCTGCCAGGGTTGCGGGACTGTTCGAAAGACGGTAAAAAAAAAAAAAGTTCATTTAAACACATTCAATAGCTATTTCATGAAAAAGTCACTCTTTGGGATTATATGAAGTTGGAGGGCTGTATTGATGATTTGAATGATTATAATTCTGTAACTCCATACGTGTTACTGGCGCGATTCATATTTTCATCAACATACAACCTAACACTGACCTGCAAATTGCAATAAACGTAAGAAAATTTAAATTTCGCGGGCTACCCTTGCGCATCCACCTTAATGACTCTTTTTAACTGCCATTTAGTAGTTTTCTCTTATGAATGTTACTTAATTGTATGGTGTACATAATGAAGAATATTCTATTCTATTCTTCTTAAAACAAAGATTCAATTTCAAATCGAATTTTCAAGTATCTTTAACCTCAAAGTGCCAGAATGTTGGACTCTGGAAATATGCGGTTATGTATATGCTTAAGTGCCTAATAGAGAGGGAACCAGATTACAAGTCCTCACATTGATACGAAAGAGAAAGAATTTGAAAAATTCCTGGTGGTTTTTTTTTACAAATATTCGCTTAGAAATAACATACTTTTGCTCCCCAAACAGCTTCGTTATCATCATCCACACAGCCTGACATCACTGTGTATAGGCCTTTTCGTGTGTACCAATCCCCATCAAAAACAGCTTAGATACATATAATAAAATATCCACTAAAAAGTTTCTCAATGACCCCAAAAAAGATGACACTCAATTTCACCTTTCACATTGGCCATGAACTGCGCACGCAACAAGAGACATCGGAAATGACAAGTATTTACTTATTAACTTTCAAAAAAATGCATAGTTGAGTTTATGTATGTAACTCTTTACATGTAAGTTGACGACCCGAATGGCGCAGCGGCAGTGAGGCTGCCTTACGTCCTTAGGGTCCCGGATTCGAATCCCGGTAGGAGCAAATGTTTGTGTGATGAGCATGGACATTTGTTTCCGAGTCATGGATGGTTATATGTATAATAAGTATGTATTTACAAACAAAAAGTATCTATGTAGTAGTATCAACTATCTGGTGTCGACGACACAAGCCTCGTTGCTTAGTGTGGCACCTAGATGGCGCTGTGTGTAATGTCCAGCGATATTTATTATTATTATTAAGTACTTGACTATTACCAAAAATATCATTGTGTTTACCGTAAAACATGACTGGAATTTAAATAAGCATTAGGAATTTCACAGTAGCAGCCGCAGTCTGTATTTTAGCTTGATTGATGGCAATAGGCTCGCCCCCTATTACAATGGAACTTAACCATAATTGGCGAAATGTGGGTGTACTATTGGTACCTCTGCCTAACCATTCGGGGATTAAAGGCGTCATATTATGTTCCAGAAGTTTCTAATCTAAATATTTTAAAACAAATTATGTTATATTAATTGAAAGCAATTAGCTTTTAATTAATTTGTACTTAAGGCACGGTCTTACCTCAATATTCCAAAAAAAATGGTTTCTTAGATAGTCGAGTATGACGTAATGCAATGACAATATCTAATGCAAAAAAAATGCAGTGGACAGAGAAGGGTTTAAAGAAAAACTTTAACCGAGCCGAATAATAAATAATAGTTTAATATTCTCAATAAAAAATTTGGAAGTTGCGGCACAAAAATAAACTTTGGCGTCGAAGATCTCTGTATTTCCAGCGATAACAGCATTTTTTTTTAAAGAATTTAATAGAACTAGCATTTTTTAAACTTTATCCAAACAATTATTTAATTTAATGTCTACATTTTGATTAATCTAAAGAGAACCTGTAAAATAAATGCAATTCGCAGCTTAGTCACATGTCAACTCAAATACATATTATTTTCAATTTTCAACCTTATTCACGCTCCATAGTGGTAACAATATCTTACGCGGTCTAGTAGCGATTAAAATCGTAGTTAGTCCGCGCCTTAAGACATGGCTACCTCGATGAAGATCGACCTAGTAATTAAGTACAAGAAGTGTATGAAAAATCGCCCGGAGATTAGCTTTTTAGACGAGGCCATAATTTAATTGACATTTTTAATATTACTTATAAATTATCTAGGAGCTCGTTTTTAAATAATAACAGCGGCTCGGGTCGATCTTTGGGTTAAGTCACGCTTGACAATGTTGGTCCTTGGATGGGTGACCACCCATTATATACCAAGTTTCCTCCGTGCCTCGGAAAGCTCGTTAAGCCGTTGGTCCCGGCTGTGATTTGTAGATCTTTGAGAGTCGTAACAGGTAATCAGTGTCCCGAAAGTCTGACAACCAGTTTTACCAATGAGTATCGTATTACCCAGTACTAAGGTCAGATAGGCAGTCGCTCCATGTAAAATACCGGTATTTAGCTGTATCCTATTAATATGGAAGCCGACCAAAACATAATGTAGTTCGGAAAAGGCAAGGCAGATGATGACTTATAAATTATCTAAGATCCACGTGTACAATGATGTGCCTCTAACAAGCTCAAAATTTTTCGGTAGTCCGAAAAAAAAATCGTAATTATTATAACTTAAGTTTTCTTTTTGAACGTAATATATAAACGAAGTCTTAAATATAAGTATGTTAAACTACATATTAACCTAATTAATAAGAAAGTGTCTTATAAGACTGCCTCGTTGGTCGATTGGTCACAAGTGAGATTGCTGAGCATAAGGTCCTGAGGCCTGATGTTATGTTATGTCTCTTTAAAGTTAAAACAAAAGAAAACGAGCCTTTTAAACAAAACAAGATCGCTAAAACACACAAAAGGATGTCTGTGGGAATTCCAGAGATTCATTATCACATATTACATAACATCCTATATTAAAGAACAAAATTAATGAAATAATGAAACTGCTACTATTGTCCAGTGAATACCAAAAGCGGAACAAAAGGACGGCATTATGCAATAAGTTTAAACGAATCAAGAAGGTTGTCGAGGGCGTAGTCTCAAAAACTCAATCATTATTTTGACATTTTTGGCTGATCATTAATTTGCAAACAATACAGAAAAAAAGGACAAGTGCCAGTAGCGCCTATGTAATTGTTGTTCCGTACCGTATTATTTAGTTATATGTTCAGATACGCCATAAAATTGCATCCACAGGCAGTAAAATCAGAAATTAAAAATGTACCATTTTCAAAACAATGTACAATAGTTAAAATCAAAATCTCGATATAGAGATCAAAATCTCGATTGTTTCATCCTTGGCTCATTATTTAATTATTTTATCAAATAGTCTGTGACATACGTACGGAGACGGAACCTTAAAAGTGAGTGAGTGAGTTATGTACCATAGTCATTCATTATTGAACAAAAGACGGTCTGTAGCTATATTGTTTTGAGTTACTGAACATTGTACAGAGGCGTTGGTCTTTCGTTATTGTGAAACTTTGCATTTGTAAACTTCTTTTGTTATAACACTAGTGCGTAAAACTGAGTGTTTCTAATTAGTTGATGTCTAAATAGGCCTTACAGACGAAGAATTCGTCAGGCTTTTGGAATTTTTGTAAGCGTTTTGTTTTGCTACTATGGGTCATAAATTGTTACAACGTAATACTTTGTACACTGCCTCTTTGGTGTAGTGGTCGCACGTGCTATCGCTAAACATGCGGGTCTTGAGTTTGAATCCTAGGTCGGGCAGTGTTTTATTGGGGCTTTCTATAAGGAATTTCTAGTAGCAGCCTCGGTGTCTTAAGGTCTCAAGGACTTAAACATAACTGACGAAATGAGAGTGTACTATAGCAACCCTTGTGGGAAAAAGTGATGTTATGTAATAATTTGAGGTCAAATAGTAAAACTGAGCTTAAGCCTTAATATTTAATGATTGGAAAGAAAAATGCCAGATTTCTTTGCGTATTTAAGAACTTCTCCTCTTGCATACTAATAGCTATATTTTTATTTAAGAAAACTAGGCTAATTCGATCCGCTATTGACATACCTATACGAGCTTCTACAAACCAAAGCCTGCTGTGCATGTTAACCAATAAACAACCGGTAAATGCTCGGCATCGCTCGTAAAACTGTTATTACTTATGTAGTACACATACAAGGGGTCTACCATGGTCTCTTATAGCAGTACATAAAAAAAAATAAGAAAAAATTCAGAATTAATTAAGATTTAATTGAATTAAGATTTTTTTTTGGAGATAAGCGTTTAAGAACATTATTTTGATCTTAATTCAGTGTGAGAAAGAGAAGGAACTAGAGGTCTTTAATAGCTCCATCCTTTCCCACACTAAAGTGACATTAAAGTAATACTGTCATGAGGTGGTCGGACAGGCTCGGGTGACAGACATAATATCATGAGACGACACTTTTTCCGCACATTAGATAGCATTGTGTCCCACAGCTATCAACTATCAACATAATTACTTAATACGCGTACACAATGCGTTTAATTCTACCTTTGCATTTGTGCGTATGTACTACACATAAGAACGTATTAATTTGATAAGTTTAACTTAAATACTGGGCTGTCTGAATTAATGAGAGTCGTCATGAAAAGCGAAGAAAGTAAAATGGTACACAGCCTACAAAATGAGTAAGAGGTTAGAGAGTCAATAATGATACAGTTTTCGTTTTAGAAGCACATTTTAGTAGATAGGCATCTGGCGAGATAATGAGGATAAAGGGACCGAGAAAACTGCTAATTCATGACATGGTTTATCGTGATATCCGGACTCCGATAGTCTTCCTCTAGTTCTCGTCTTCCTCCATCACTTCCGGGAACCAGTAGATACTTAAATTTAAATGACACTGAAGTAAAATAGGTACGGAACTCAACCACATTACAATTACCAACTAGAATGCACCCCTGACGACGCAGACGCAGTAAAACAACCAACTTCAACAAATAAAAAAAAAAAATAGAAACTAAAGTTCATTGACGTGACAAAAGTCAATTAACAAATGAATTCCGCAAAGATGGAAACAAGATAAATGAAATAATTCTCAGCGATGACATAAGGATTGCAAGATTGTGTTTAATTTTAAAGATTTCTTTGTTTTAATGGAATTCTACTGAACAAACGGTTACGTATGTGTTTTGCATGAGTCAGTGCAAAAAATCTGGTAATTAGGCTATGTCTGAAGCATGATAGCGTGTAAAAACTGTCTCTGTAAGAATTGTCTGACGGAATTACGTAGTTACTACGCTATGTAGTCATAACTTCGATAAGCTCTATAAAATAGATAGGTCTCAGTTTCAGGATATGCTTTACAGATAATATTTGCCTGTATCTCCAATCGTAGGGACTTACAATTGAGAGCAGTCGTCTTGTTGACATATATCTTAACGCTTTGGGTATATGGGGATTTCAGATGAGCTCAGTACTCTTTTGATTGAGATCTATAATAATATTATAATGACCTAAATACCCCTTGCCGAAGTAATTTTTTTAATTCTTAACTATCTGAAAATGTAATATTTATTATTAAATAGCTAGTCCTAAAATTAAATAACAAATACCCACTGGCATGACATATATGTACATAGAAATACAAGCTAAAACACGTTACGGATAGCATTTCACAATTTTCACAAACATTTCTTTAACTTTGAACTCAATTTCACATTTCTTCCGCTACTGAACAAAACTCATCCAGGATCAAAGCAAATGCCACCGTTGATATGACGTTTAATATACTGTCACTACCGCAAACTCACACGCACGACCACCACAAAGGTTTGTTGCTTCGTATGAAACGCTAACGACCTCTTAAACCACAAATAAACATGTATGATGTAGCACTATATGGGTATTGTATGGAGCTAGCGAAAGTACTGGCGCGAGTTCACTCTCACTATCAAGACGGGCCGCCAGACTTGTAAACACACCACAATTTTGAGATCCGCGTCGAATCTACCGCAAACACAACTTTCACCGTTAACATATAAGCACAGAGTTGAAATTCAAATGCAGTCAAAATAAAATAATAATTAAATTATCATAAATGGCTAATAATTTTTATAATTCTTGGTGATCTCTCGAATAAGTCGGTTTCATTCATTGAATGCTTTTGTCGAAATTGTACTCGAATTTAGGTTTTTTTTTTTATAAAAAACCACCATGAGAAAGTAATAAAAAGAAATGGCGACCGCCCAAGTATCGATGGATAAATAAAAAGTTTAATGGGTTTAATTTACTTTATGTTTAAGGTAACGTAAAATAAAAGATTGTGCCAAACATGGTTTTGGTGGAAGTATGTAATTTTTTTTTGTGCTGGTCATATTAAAAGTGCAAGTTTTTGAGCGCGAGGTCAAAAACATCATAACACTATTCACTTATAGTGTTTCACTCATTCCACTCATTCAATTATAGTGTTTTTTTTTTTATGAAACTTGATTAAGAATCTTGACCTATTTAGTGATGTAATAATAATATGTTTTTATATTTACACGAATCTTATATTTCCAAGAACTATTTAATTTCAGGTCGTATAAAGTACCATTTTACAACAAGTTTAAAGTCTATTTGGGATAATTCTTTTGGGTTTTACCCCGCTTAACCCTGCATTTTTTTCCTATAATTATAGCCCATTCCCTCTCATAGAGAGGAAGCTGTGTGTCCCAGCAGTGGGATCATTATAGTTCTGCATCTTAACTTAGTCCAGTTTTCAATACAATTTCTAACATGTCAATCACTATTAAAGTAGCACATGGTAAGTAGTTGCCTCAGTAAAGTGATTTATTACAGCCAGCTGACCAGTGCAACTTACTGTTTGACAAATAGCTAGATCTATGTTAATGATCCAGTCTGTTTTGTTCAGACCTACTTGCTATGCTGGTTTCGTTCAGACATTATTTTAAAAGTACTTTTTTTAACAGTGATGTCTATTTGAGTAGTGGTGCAAATTAATTACCCTTAAAAAAAAGCTTAGACAACTAAATGCAAACTTTTAACACCGTAATATATCGTCAAGTTGGGTAAAGGACAATACTAAAACGTGTAGTAACTAAACTAAAATTTTACGTTACAAAAATCTGAAATTCATTCACTGTCAGATAACACACAATCTTAAAACACAGTGTCTTAATGCTTAAAATAGTGCACAATGGATCCTTAAATAATAAAAGCGAGCAGTAAGAACGAATTATCGAAAATTCACCCCTAAAGGGGTTACAATGGGTATGAAAGTTTGTATAGAAGAAGGCAATGAGAAATGCGCTATCGGTCACGTGGCTTGTTTTTTAAATCTGAAATGGACTGATACACTTTGCCCGACCCGGGAATCGAACCCAGGACCTCATGATCTACTGATCATGACTGCTGTCGTGATTGCGACCACTAGACCAACGAGGCAGTCAACAAACATAATTCCTTGACTTCGTGATCGATGAAAAACGAATTGTCGCAACTCGTTTATCGTCGATCGATCACCAGATGCCCCATGATCGATAGATCTATCGAGGTAGGCGTGACTTAGTATACGACAAGAGCCAAGAGCTATGCTTAATAGGACTGTGATATAATGCTCAATGTAGAACGGACTTGACCGGTTGCCACAGAGTAGAGGAATTCCGTGGGACTGTGGTTTTGTTGTCCATTTATTGTGTTATGTATGAGTAAGCCTAGTCTAACAGCCAGTACAGAACAAGAAGCCACAGTATAGGTATAAGTAGTAATTAGCCTTGCGAGAATATTTAATTAAAAATAGCTTAATCTGAACTTCTTTTAATTCACCATCGTGGTGCATTGAAAATTATGGAAACGAAAAAGCTCTTTGTAACCTTAAGAGATCAATTACGCGGCCAAAAAACAGAAAATACTACTTTTTTCAGTGCAAATTGCTCAATAACCATAAGATATCTGGTATTTTTTTGAATGCACAGTTGTATATCACGTATGTATCTAATAAGTGTACGAATTTTAATTTTTATAGCCACTCAACATAAATTAGGAAAAATAAAAATCAAACATACGTTTTTACGTGATCACGAAACACCAGGTTTTATAAAAGCTTTTTTTGGCTAACTGGTAATGAATCATAATCTGAAATAAATCTTACATAATGGGCATCCATATAGTATATTCGTAAATCTACGATTTGTTATTTTAAAATTAATTTAATAAAAACATAAAAAAGTGGTTCACACTTAAAAGACCCGATAAAATAATGCGCAAAACCGTCATCTACTCGTAAGAATATGTTGAAAATATCAATAAATATGAAATATTATAAAACTTAAGGTGTTTATCTATCCAATTCAATTTTTTAATATTTTTTTTGGCTACTTAATTAATTATAATAAAATATCGCTGCGTCTGCCGCTCTCGACGTAAAGTACTTGCGAATCGCGCGTGATTTTGTATTACGTCTGACTAGTTTTGATATTGTGAGCATATTTTTTTGCTCTACGATGTTTGTTTGCTGCGTGGACTCTAAAAGTCGAAAGAATTGCAAATGACGACGACTTCTGGCAAACAAAATAGAACTAATACTAAAAACATTTTACATTAAGTGTTTTGTCCGCTATATTTGTTTTGGAGCACTGTATTGTGTTTCGAACACGATCCACTAATTTAACGCCTAGTACACTGCGCTCCATTGCTCGTTGGCAAACCTTGAGTTCATATTCCACTTCCCTCTAAAAAATCTATCAAAACTTGTCCTACTGCATCTAAGTACACTGTATCCGATTTGAACAGTCATGGTGATTAATGAGCAGCATCCGTCGGTTGCGACTGCGACTGCTCGCATTACATACGGGTACGGCAACCAGTAGCCTAGTGGTTGCTCGTTGTAAATTATGCAATAATTCTGCAATTATGATCGGTTGTCATTCGTTATGCATTATTTGAATATGATGTGTGTCCTTAATTAACTGCTTCCGTGGTTTAACATGTAGTTTAGGGGTAGGGTATGATAGATTCAGAGCAATCATAATGCAGAATTTTTCCTATATTTTATATTAGAATTACGGCAATTTTTTCAAAGCAAAGATGATTTTAAGCGACATTGTGGTTTCGATGGACTCAATAACAAAATCAGTAAGATACTGAACTATTTTAATAATGTTTCTTTTTTGTTTCAGGTTCTTACTTTATTGCGTTATATTTTTCTATGATTCTGTAGCATCAGGAACGACCCGGATGAGTTGTAAATTATCTGGTCTTATAGATTGTGATTAAAACATAAATAAATATCAGATCTATTTAATTTGTTTGTATATTTCAAAATACCCTTTCCACAAAAAAAATATCAAGAATACTCCACATACTACACTTTCAATCTAGATTTCACGCTATACAAAGTTATACTTACCCTACTAAGTCAGACCATTATCAAAATCACAGACCACACTCTGTTTCACGACCTATCGTGGTACCTAATATAATGCATCCAAGAGTTTGTAATTGAGCATTTAATTCATATCATGTGAGTGATGAAAAGAATATAATGTCTAGGCTAATTAAACTAAATCTGCACAAGGATCAACTTTTATACATTAGAATAACTAGCTCAGTATGTTTTCTGACAGTATAAACGTGTTGTAAATGATTTAATTTAAAATAAATTCTTGAGTTTTGTGTTTGATTCAGGCCGCCATCTTGATTTTACTGACACCATTCCACTGTCAACGTCATTCAACTGTCAAGAGACTCATGTAGCACTGTAAACATGTTTAAAAAGGGTACTGCCTAAATAGTAGTAGGACAACTAACAATGTTTAAAACCATGGTAAAAACCCAAAAAAAAAAACAAACTGATAGTGATATCAATTTACGAATAATACATTAAGAGTATGACATCGTTCACATCTTTAAATTTTGACCCTAATATAAGATATTTATATCAATAATTAAGCTAAAGTGTATGTTAATAAATCTAAAAAAAAACTAAGAAAAGACGAACACTGACATCCATCCACAAATTAACATGAATCTAGCTAGACTAAGTCATCGCTAACAACTAAACTGCGAGAATTCAATCAACATTACGTCAATTAATCTCATGAAATGTAAAAAAAACGCATCTTTGCAAAAAATAACCGACTTCCAAAAAACACTAAAAAAGTCAAAAATAACTTTACTTTCGGAAGTCAGTGACTGTGTTTGTTTCATTGAATTCATTGCACATCCTCCTTTTTTAGATTCGGTTAAAAAAATTGACACTGACATCAATTTTAGAGACATGCATTCAGACTATGTCATCGTTCACATCTCGCGACCCTATTCTGGTAGACTACTTTACATTAATGCCAGGTCTCAGTCAAGGCATACAACTTACATACAAGTCTATAGAAATCTAAATCAAGCAGTAAAAAAACAAATAAGCATATAATTAAAGTAATTACAAAATATAAAAGTAAAGTGTTTAAAAAAAACTCTGCATGAGAAGTAAAAGATTGTTGATCTCATGGCATTTGGTAATACTCGTATCATGGGAAGTAAGATACGGATAATCATGTCTTTCCGTGAGAAAATACCGAAATAAATGCTTGGTAACATCTTGAGGAGAAAGAGGGGGGAATAGACTGTTCTATGGTGTATTATGGCACCGATTCAAAAACAAGAACAAATAAAGTTAAAAAAAATAGAGAGCATTTACTTCGCCACTGATATTGATATACAAATATTTAAAAGCGTAAACGACATCAAATGAATCAAGCTTATTCAAGAAATTTGAAATTCGAACTTTCGAACGGAATTCTTCGCTTCGAAAATATCTTCATCATAAATTTCGTTCAAATATTTACGTATAAGTTAGACATCTGAGCATCGGACGGTCTGCCCAGTCACCTCTCAATATTAGTGCGTTCACTTTCCACACAATATGATGCTGCCGCTATAATGACTTGCCCAAACACGGCGCGACCACACGGAAGTTGCGAAAGTCACCATATGTTATAAATATTCAACTGAAATGTTTACGTTCCGTGTCATCATTTCTTGGGTAATAGTATAGAGATCCTCGCACAAATCACCTTTTTGCGTATGACTGGCTCGTTATTGCTACTCCCTAATACTGGTGTCATTATGTCAGAAGCTGCTACCATTAACTATTATGACGTCAGAAGTTGTGTTAGCCACTAGTTGAGGCTAAAAGGGAAAATATGAGAATACACCCAAATGTCAAGGTTTACGCAACAGCATTGTGAAGAACTGCAATAGGTGTGTGTTACGCAATGTAATATTTAGCGAAACTCTCTTATTTTCTATATAGATGTTGCAAACAGCTTCTTTGGGAGTGCATGATGCAACCGAGGTCACGCTGCCCCGTGTTGCGCAACTTCGCCCACTTCGGAGAAAACACCACTTTCTACCATACACCTGTTTATGTAGCGTGTTAATGATATTGACATGTTAAAATGTGTGCTCTGTGGGTGAATGGCATTTTGAAATTCAAATCTTGAGCTCGGATGGAGCTGTGATTGTTTGTATAAACTTGTAGTGTGTGTATTTGTGTGTGATGATAATATTGTTAAGGGATAGTTAATAAAAGTATTGAATTTGTTTAAAAACTTTTTATGCAAAAATAAGAATTTATAATACAACTAAAATTATAGTACATTAAAATTACTATTTACATAAATACATTTAGGCACCGTAATTTTTTCTCTACTTATAACTAGGTTTGTCGCCGGCAGAGCAGGTATCACAATTGCGCGCGCCCGTTGCGCCGTCTAGTAAGGGCCGGACTGGCCAGGGGGGCCGTAGGACGAGCTGACGCCACCACCGGATCCCCCGTGACCACCGCCAATGGAGCCTCCGTGACCACCACCGATGGAGCCTCCGTGACCACCACCGATGGAGCCACCGTGACCGCCGCCGATACCGATAGAGCCACCGCCGATACCGCCGCCAATGCTACCGCCGCCGATACCACCGCCAATACCACCGCCGATACCACCGCCGATACCACCGCCGATACCACCGCCGATACCAGAGCCGCCTCCAATACCTCCAGCACCACCGTCCTTCTGGGTCTTGTACTTGATGAAGTAAACCTCGGGCTTTGAGGGCTGAGTAGGAGCTGCGGTGGGGATGGTGATGTCGGGCTGTTCGTCGGGTTTCTTGACCAACACGTAGACGAGGGTCTTCTCTTCGTTCTGGGCCTGAGCGGGGATGATGGGCGCGAGGGGTGCGGGAGGAGCTGGGGCCTTGATGAAGATGATCTTGTAGTGCTTCTGGGGAATACCGCCGCCGCTCACGATCTGGGGACGCTGTTCTTCAGGTTCTGGGGGTGGGACATGGACGTAGATGTGCTTCTGCACAATAGCGCCGCCGCCGAAGCCAGAGCCGCCGCCGAAACCGGCGCCTCCTCCGAAGCCGGAGCCTCCGCCGAAGCCAGAGCCTCCGCCGAAGCCAGAGCCGCCGCCGGATGAGAATCCACCGGAGAAGCCTCCAGAGGAGAAGCCTCCTGAGGAGAAGCCACCGCCGCCGCCGCCGCCGCCGCCGAGGCCTCCGAAGCTGCTGGAGCTCAGTCCACCGGAGGAGAACCCTCCGTGGCCGCCACCGCCGCCGCCGAGGCCGCCGAGGCCGCCGTGTCCACCGCCGCCGCCTCCGGGCGCGCTGTAACTGTATCCCGCCTCGGGTCTAGCCGAGCCGAGTGCCGCAACGGCAGCTAATACCTGCGGCAGAAAATTCACTTTTAAACAACACTTTTACAAACATTTTGATCGATTGCTCGGCTGTATTGATCGATGGGTATCATCGAGAGATGCACTCGATGAATAGAGCCGAGCGATCGGAGCACTAAACAATCCGATGAGGAAGCACAGCTGCACAGAGCACAGAGCGCGGTCACAGGAGCGGGGGTCGCTACACAGGTCACAAGTCACTTTCACTGCACGAATACCTACCAAGAACGCTTTCATGTTGACTCACGGAGGTGTCGTGGTTGTGTGATGCTCTGTACCACCAACCGTTGGTTTATATACTGGTGGATCGCCGTCGCCTCTCTCCCGGGCTCTTCCTAACATTCGGCCTTCAGGCCATACGAGAATTATGATTTTAATGACACCCGTCCAATTCTTCTTTGGTGAAAACAATGTGGATCTTGTACGATTATTGGGCACTTTCACAGGCTCGCCTATGGTTATAATTGATATGACAACAGAGAATTCGATGTGACATATTAATTTGCTATTGTTGTCGATGTCTCCTATTGTTCAGGCTAATCTGTGAGGTGTTAAATGTGTCGAACAATAATTTATCAAACACTTGTCTCATAATATTCATTCAACTTTTTCTTTAGGTAAAATTTTCGAATTAGTTCTTTGATTACGGAACTAGATAGTTTCCTTGTTTTAGAAGTTTTTGTGTTACTGAGATTACTGGTTTCTTGTGGCTGTGATCTGCATACATTATGGCCCATTATGTTCTTTCACAAATTGCAATAGGTAGTACTTTTAATAAATAGTTCCGTTGCGCAAGTTATTTCGTGATAGTTACAATAATCTTGAGACTTGTTAAAAAAAAATATTTAAAAAAAACTTACCTTGTTGAAAACCAGTTGAAAAATTCACGAAAACACATAATTTTAACTTTCTAATTTCATTGTAGCATAAAATAAATTCCGATTCAATAAGTAAAGATTTCGATTAATGCAGCTCTACTACATTTTTTTCCAGGTCGATGAGGCCACTTTTCTTGCCGGACACTTGCCCAGCAGGGGACGTCTTTCAGCTGAAAGGATGAGGATTTTCAAAGTATAGCGATTAGAATCAGGATTTGATTCTGAGGTCACGGGAAAACGCGGTCTCCTTAAGAATTTTCCTCGTGAAAAACATGTAACGAAAATTCGCAACTCAAGTCCATATTTTTATTGAGGTCAAACAATTCCGAAAACCTAATTATTAAATAGATTGTGTATACCCAACTAATCATCAGCGACTTAGCTGTAACTAATACATCCAGAACAAAAAATCCTGTTTAAAATTATCTCCATCTCAAAAACAGCTGGACCAATTCCAGTGAAACTTTTCCTAAACGATACCATCAGTGAATGTCATAGGTCAAGTTATTGCGATATGACATAACGTAGACATTGCAATAACAATAAAAAAACAACAACTATCTCTATGGAGCACTAACATTAACTAGCTGTTACAAATACATTTATGTTTTTGTTTTACGACCACAGTTTATAATGGACTGTTCAATTTGATTTTGTGCCTGATTGATGGCAATTAGGAGGTCCTCTATTATGTACAAACAAAGTCCTTTAATACAACTGGTTCCCTTTGGGAAAAATATGCGTGATTTTATGTGTTAAGTCACTTTGATGACTATCATCTTATTTATATAATTGTTATCAGTTTTGTCCCAGATTGTCGAAGATCCACGAACTTTAGGGATGCAGGGATCACTCTTACCTCAGCCTCTTGATTTTTTTTCTACATGCTCATAATATCCAAAAGAACTACATAAGTATAGGTCACGAGAATTGAACCTACGAATGGAAGCTCTAAAGCCAGTCAGGTAGCCACTGCGCCATGGTGCCAACCAAACAGTCTTTAGAACAATGACCTAGAGATATACGTAGGTACTCTGACCTTGAAAGATTTGTATCTATATCCCAAAATATATAAGAAATCTTAATGACGTATTTTTAAATAAGATTGCAGCACACAACCTTGAAAAGGACAAAGTTTGTAAATCACAACATTGGCGAACATAACACCAGTTTTCATTGCTTTCAATGAAACTATTAATAAATTACTCCTTGAACACAGGGTCTTAAAACATTTGTGGAAATCATGCAATTTCTATTTTTAAACAATCAATTTTTTTATGTTCCCTGCAGCCTATACAAATTGCAGAATTGCAAACCATATTTTCAAACAAAAAAAAAAATACTTTGATTCAAATCGGTCTTTAGCCATAAAAATGCGCTATTACAACCATTGTGTCCATTACATCTACCCATCTCCTTTATGTAAAGTCATGAAGATATAATGACCCGACCTGCCTTTCCAAGTTATTGACTTTCTCATCTCTTATGTGTTCCGGTCATATAACAGGCTGGTATATAGCCTGTTTACTTTGAGCATAGTTTTGCATATAACCGGCTACTGTTTTTTGCTTTAACAAGGAGGCGGGTTATGTTTTTCTTGGTAGTGTATGGATTGTAAATATGCACCATGGAGATCGAGACTATTTTTGCAAGTCTAGATTTCTGTTTATGTATAACTATCTGTTGCCGCGGCTTCGCTCACCTTTCCCACATTATCCCACGGGCACATTGTAAATACAGCCTATGGCACTCGGGGATAATGTAGCTTCCTATTAGTGAAAGAATTTTCAAAATTGGTTCAGTAGATCCAGAGATTACCCCCTACAACCTCACAAAATTTATCTCTTTATAATATTAGTATAGATAAAGATGTAAAAGGTTATCCAGAAGTAAAAGTAAGGAAGTCTGTAGATTATTCCTGGCCCCTTAGTTGCCAATATGTTTGTTATCCATGGTGATTATAGGCGAAAAACCTATGCTTGTAAAAAGGTATTTCCATGTTGATTGTAATGGGCATGACAGACATATCAAGTCAATTAATCACTGAAATGGAATAAGACTGGAAGCCGACTAATAGTTGAGAAAAGAGTTGGCAGATACTATACTACTAGCACGGAACAACTCTTGTACAAAGAGTCTTAATCACTACATAGTATAAAACAAAGCCGCTTCCCGCTGTCTGTCCCTATGTATGCTTAGATCTATAAAACTACGCAACGGATTTTGTTGCTGTTTTTTTTAGTAGATAGAATGATTCGAGAGGAAGGTTTACATGTATAACATTGCACCCGTGCGAAGCCGGGCGGGTCGCTAGTAATTAATAAAGTCTCCTGTGGCAGTCTGAACCACATATAAAATTTCCCATACGCAGTTCATGTTCCTAACCATACCATTATTGCGTTAGATACAGTACTTACAGGCTATAATTAGCACTGCACTGGTCATGGACCCATTGTCTATAGCCTGCCCCATTAATACTCCCATTGTCAATCTACACTGTTACTGCGATAGTTAGGCAATCTTTACAATTACTTTCTCTTCATATTCTTATCTTGTTGGATGTGATAAGTATAGGTTTGGACTGTCGATGTGTGTGATATGGCCTTAGGGTGAATGACGATGGATTAATGCCCTTTCGCGTGGGGCAAATAGTTCTGGCAAATTGTAGGCATATGCTTTAGTAACAGCCTTTGAACGTTGTTACATCATATTACAGTAAATTGTAAAGACCCATAGGGGTCTTACAAAAATAGCTCAGCCCATGGTATTGGTGGTGAGGCTGACTATTGGTACGACAATAATGACATCAAAACCCTGATCTTGTAATGGGTTGACACAGAACAACATATCAATAAAGCCAAACCAAGAAAAAAGTCGTCGAGTCGTGCCCATGTTTTCCGTCGCTGATAAACACGAGATCAGGGGTGTTACTATGACGTCTTAAAGCAGGAGTAGTTCCAGTGTGGGAAAGAGACAGAGCTATACAGGTCGTGTAGCGTCATCTCTTTCCCACACTGGAATTACTACTGCTTTAAGACGTCATGGTAGGCCACCAGAACTCCTTTAATAAAAATAGATCAAGACGATTTAATTGAGCTATAATTATTTATCAATAAAATATGAATACAATACTACTATTACAAATATCGCATTGCCGCATCACTTTCGCTGTCCGTAAACACTGATCAAATGACAGAAAAAAGGTAAAAGTATTCAATTACAATACGGTTAGAAGTCAAATCGTCGTAAATCTTCCATGTGAGAGGATTTCACAGTGACGTAACGGAAGACGACCTCGCGATGTAAAATTAAAAGAGAATGCGATTATGATTTGATAAAACCGCAGAGATTTGCACTATAACATTGCGAAACGGAACAATTTGAAGAATACTGTGTGAATAAAATAAAAAGAAACATATCGGTGAAGCTCAGTCGGGTGTGGGCTGTGTTGGTAGTCGGACCTCTGCGATTTTTTTTCTAATTTTGACGCATTCTCGTCTCTAATTAGTCTACTAGCTGGGTTGAGCGGTCAGATGAGCAGTCGCTCTATGTAAAATACCAGTATTCACCTGCATCCGGTTAGACTGGAAGTTGACCCCAACATAGTTGAGAAAATGCAAGGCAGAGGATGGGCATAGTCTACAAGGGGGTCAAACTTGAGAGGGTTTAAGGGCCTGTTGCATCCCAGCAGTGTTCTCGAAACTCCTTAGCTTAGATTACTTTGTAGTTGTAACCTGTAAGAGACCTATATTTTATCAGGGCAACTAGGGGAATAACCAAGAAGTAACCATGGAGTTTCTTACCGGTTCTTCTCCATAGGAAACGACCCACCCGTTTCTCGACATTTCATAAGTGCCCACGTGGGCCAAATAAAATATTTTGATTTTGATTGAATACCAACCAGCACTAAGTCCGCGTTGTTATGGTTATTTGACAGAGGGGAATCCTGTGGAAGGAAAGAAGAAGGAAACCGGGAAGAACCACTAGAAACATTAATGGCCGGTTTTGGTAATTAGGGGGTAGTGGAATGAATAATTCATTTTTATTTGGGTTATGATCTAATGAATAGGCCATCCCTTACTCTTCGTGGGTGTTAAAGGAGTTGTGTAGCAATCACCATGATTACGTGGTGATTTCACCACTCCTCATCTTTTTATTTTCGTGTCGATTGATTTTTTTAAATAAGTTGAGCCCTGTTGTCACCCACAGCAGATTTTTTTTTAATTACCGATCAGCAATACCTATGAACTATTTGTATGTGGGGCCCGGATTCAGAATTAATGCAGGGGTATAATGTTATTAGTTTAGAGTCTTAGAAATGTCTAAATAAAGGCCTACAACTCTTGTACAGAATTCGCCTCGCCTTGTTTAGACCCGCTAAATACTTAGAAACATAAACACTAGTACCTACGCAATACTGAAAACAAACCGTCGCAAGAGGTACTTCAGGAGTTCCAAGATGTATTGTGTAATAGCACTCCTTGGCTATTATTACGTAATATTATATAATAGGCTAATAATACGTATGTAATCTAAACAAGTACAGAGTTCCTAAACCCCGGTTCTCGAGTAAAAGACGCTTTTTGAAGTGACATAAGGACCTGAGATAAGACTGTCATAAGACAAACTATGAAATATTCAAAGAAAAAATAAACTGGCAAGTGCGAGTTGAACTCAAATGGAGAGGGTTCCGTACAATGCCAAAGTCAAATGTATCGTATTCTTACATGAATAAAATCAAAACTATTCATTTTAAATTTCCTAATTTGTCCCCCCGAAAATGACTTTATTTTCAATTGATAGAATTCTTATAGGTTTTCCTGTAATCTACAAGCAATGAACTATATTGTGTATTTTTATCAAAATTTTAGGCTCAGTAGTTTCGGTGATCAAATCAAATCAAATCGTTTATTTGTGATCATGGGTAACATGCAGGTGTTCATTACATAGATCAGGGGGGAATGGTCAATTTTCGTCTTCTTTCATGAATAAAATCAAAATTATTATTTTAAATTAATAACAAAAATATATTTGAGATCCTCATAACGAGCCCTTTCTTATGACACAGTAATATTTGTCCCCCGAAAATGACCCTTGATGAATGATTATTTAGAAAAAATAATTATTTACTTTGCACGTCTGTGTTTGGATCATAGGATTACACCATCCTGACAAATTTCACCTGATTTGTGCCAGTAGATTCGGATCAAATTGGCTGTGACCGACGTATTTGGGATCGGAGCAGCATCTCTTCTTCTTCCATATTTCACTTTTACCCGTCGTCTCAGCAATCACCTCCTGTCTACCCATATCATACTTCACACAGTCCACCCATCGTTTCATTGGTCTTCCTCTACTCTTACAGCCATCTTCATTCATACTCATTTGTCTACAAAAAGCAAAATGGTTTTGTTTCAAATATGTGCCATATCTGAAATTACATGAGTTATATGGACAACATAACGTAGTGAAAAGACCCTTGGGGTTTATAGACGCTGGTCTACGTGTATTGCTTTTTCCTGTTGACCGGTTCAGGTTTTGTCTACGAAACTTGGCACCAAAAAAATATGTTTAAATATTTTTCTGGCCTTATAACAGGTTGTGGCTGCTCCTCTACGTTACAAAGATCGCTGATAGGTTTTTTTTTATTTATTTATTTATAACCAACTTAGACTAACAGTTTACACCACACATTCAAGTTAAAAATCTTAGTGGGGTTCGAACATGCGCCCGATAGTTTACAGAGCGATCATGAATCCGCTAGGCTGTTTAAACCATTATTATAGACTTTAGCTATTTCCATAATAACACACAGAAAATAACATCATGTCTGTAATATCTGAGGAACCCCTCAGGGATTACAGACAAGGCTATAGTACGTCCATATTTCGCCAGTACTATACTGATACCCTCTCTTTTAGTCATCATCTGCCCAGCCTTTCCCCAATTATGTTGAGGTCAGCTTCCAGACTAGCTTGTACATGCAGCGACTGCCTATCTGACCTCCACAACCCTGTTAGTACTGGGTATGGGTAATACGATGCCACTTATTAGGACTGGTTGTCAGACATTCGGGCCACTGTCTACTTAACGAAGATCTACAATTGATAGGCGGGACCTATGGTTTAACATGCTTTCCGAGGCACGGAGGAAACTTGGTATGTAATGGGTGGTCACCCATCCACGGACCAGCTAAGGCAAGCGCGGCTTAACCTGAAGATCGACCAGAGCGGCTGTTAGCCACCCTCTACTTAATATAAGTCTCATTATAATTAATGGAGACTGAGAAGGATTTAATTCTTTTAAAGCACAAAGATGAATAAAGAACTTTTTTGGTAGAAAGCAAAAAGAAATCGATTGCATTAAAACGTGATTAAAATATTTAAAGGTAATAAATAACATATTCATGTAATCATCAAATTAATAATGTATGTCAATATGATAGCCTAAAGGCTAAATAATGAGGAGACAGTCAAGATATCAATAATGCACAAGTGTGTTATATTAAACTTTGTATATTAAAAGCCGCACTATGACATTAGTACAATGATTAATGGATCCGTGAGGTGAAAATAAGGATAAAAACATGTGCTTACGTATTCAAATGCAAATAATCAAGATATATCCTCCGTAGTTAGCATACATATTCATATTCAAATGAGAAATAAGCAAACATTCTTATTAGCCTTACTTTTACCTCTTTTTTTAATTCATCAGCTTTTTTCTTTTGAAATGGGATCATCATCATCATTTTGGCCGAAAGACGTCCACTACTGAACATAGGCCAACCCCCAAGAGTTGCCACATTGACCGGTCCCGTGGGCTTGCATCCAGCGGATCCCCACAACCTTCACCAGGTCATCGGTCCACCTAGTGGGAGGCCTTCCAACGCAATGTCATCCGGTTCGCAGTCACCACTCCAGAACTTTTCGGCCCCATCGGCCATCCGTTCTGCGAGAAATGTGCCCTGCCACTTAAGTTTGGCAATTTTACGGGCTACGTCGGTAACCTTGGTTCTCTTGCGGATGTCTTCATTTCTGATTCGATCACGCAAGGAAACTGCGAGCATAGCCTTCCCCGTTGCCTTGAAATGGGATCAGTCAAATATAACCGCAGGAACGTGGTGAACCACGTTTCGTTTAACTGAATAGTTTCTGAAATCCTATGCTATAGTCTACTCCGCTCGCTATGTTTTGTATGGATCAGAATGTAGGGCCACAAAAGGGATAAATGAAAGGCATTTGCATGTGGCTGAGATGAGAATGCTAAGGGAGATTTGTGGTGTAACGCGAATGGATAAAATAAGGAATGAGTCTGTTGCCATCAACCGGGCACAAATATGAACTCCGTGGCTACTACTCTGAAATTATTGATGGAAAAACACGATAACACCCCCACCCGGGAATCGAACCCAGGACCTCATGCTCAGCGGTCGCGTTTGCGACCACTAGACCAACTAGGCAATCCATTCTAAAAGTAGTAAATAAAGTCTTTCATTTTAAAAATGATTTATTTATTTACACAAAGAGAAGTGCCTATCTAAATTCGAACCTGGGATATATGCTGCTGTTTCCACTAAGCTATCATTTTTATCTCTGCTTGTCGATACAAAGCCTCTTATTTACCGATGATCTAACAGTAACTTTGTCACATTGGTTCAAGAGTACCTACAATGTATGTACGGTTAAACTTAAACAGCTTCCGTTCAAACGAACCTTTTAGTTAAATAAGCGAGTTACGTGTCACTGCTACCGGAGTTGACGTTATTTTCTATTTTTGCGTTTGCTTACTAAACGTTTCACAGTTGCTTTGATAGTTCTGTGTTTGGGGTACATTTTGAAGTTTGATAAGTTCATATACTTATACATGGTGTAACAGGATCCTTCACGAAGCCGTCAACCAAGCATTATGTCAAAAATGATTGCTGGTAACCGACTTTTTTTTGGGGTGAAAAATTACGTTTTACGGTAGGAATCGATGTAACGCACTCACACCATTGTGCTGATGGATGGATTGAGTAGTACGGGGGTCGTGGAGGGGTTTAAATTAAAAATCTTACATTTAAAACAGGTATCTACAAAAACCTTGTAAAAAAATTGGAACTTTGACCCCATTATCTCCGTAGCTAGAAGGTTCCCAGGTATGGTCTAGAACAAAAAAAATATCGCAATGACGAGGAGAACAAGTGTTTTCCAGCTTCGTTAAGTGTCATGTTACACCCTTTATATCTACAACCCCAGGTTGATTTGTAAACCTAAAGGATATTGAACTTCGAAAGTGTGTCTGTATACTCGTATATTCGTACGAGTATACAGACATTCAATCATTTACAAGCGATAGATGGGACAAGACGACGAGAATCGTGATCCAATACTTGCTACTACTTACTAACAAATCGTCTGTCTAATGACATACGGCCGCTTGTGGTAGCATTCGTGTATCAAAATCGAAAATGACCGGGATCAAAAATGTGTGAAAATACGGGTTATTCCCAATGTCCGATCTACAAGTATTTTTAATCTCTTTGTACATATGTATTTTTGTAAAATAAATGTAGAAGTAATCTTTCGTATACTAAATTCGTTAATTATAAATAATTGTAAATACAGTACTGTCAAATTATTTATTAATTATCTTATGAAACAAGCTCATTTATCCATCGCAATATATTGCAATCGACGACGTCTTCTTGCTTCGTCGGCCGCATCCACATTAGTCTTGTCTAGGTAGGGCTGCTTCATCGCCGAAGCCAAATAACTTGGCTAATGGTTTATATTTATGTCTTGTGCCGCGAAAACAATAATAATCTCTCGTTACCTACTTCGCAAATCATCAATCAAAGAATCACTAATTGGCACAAGCCTATATTATAGTTCAAGGGAAAACGGAATATGGATATATCAGTCATCATCATTCTCCTGATCTTATCCCAATTTATTTGTGGTCGGCGCAGCATGACTTCTTCTTCTTCTTCTCTATTAGTCGTCATCTCAGCAGTCACCTCCTTTCTAGCCATATCATCCTTCACACAGTCCATACATCCATAGTATGGTATGGAATGTGGTATGCTGCATACCATACCATATTCTCTTTCTTTCATATCTGAAGATCTCAAAACTTAAAATCAATATAAATGATAAAATAACATAACATAACATCACGCCAATAATCCCCGACGAGTTAGGCAGAGGTGTTCCTAATAGTACACCCACATTTCGCAAGTTATGTCTAAGTCCCATTGTAAAGGGTGAGCTTATCATCATCAACCAGGCACAAATCCAGCCTCCATGACTGCTACTGAGAATTTCCTGATGGCAAAACCCAATACCAATATGCCCGACTCGGGAATCGAACCCAGGACCTCATGCTCAGCAGTTGCGATTGCGACCACTAGACCAACGTTGCAGTCTACATGACTTTATGTTTATAAATTCAGGGCGGAATAAATAATGAATCAATGTACACAAGCAGGCTGGTTTCCCCAACCTGTTGCATAGTGATAGCTATCACACCAACCTGTTGCTGTTAGTGTAAGCTCTTTCATTTGCCTCCAACGATAAACCTGCCACCCTATTTGTTAAACAACACTATTATAGAACTATCCAACGATAAGTAACCACCCCTATTTGTTGAACAACACTATAGAACTGCTATGTGTGATTTATTGGGCTTTAATTTTATTTTTTGTTCCATAATAGGTTTTTTTTTATAAGCTTGTTTTTAAGCTTTTATCATTTGTAGATCTTTTTCAGGCGCATTACTTTGTGTAATTTATTTCATCACCACTGCTTTCAAAAACGGTAAAGGAAAACATCGTGAAGAAACCATGGCATGTCCTAGAACCAAAAATTCGAAGACATGTAACATCTACCAACCCGCACTTAGCCCGCGTGGTGGATTAAAGCCCATTCCCTCTCATAGAGAGGAGGCCGTGTGTCCCAGCAGTAGGAACATTATAGGCTGATTATGCTTTGTAGATCTTAGTCAATCGTTAAAGGTAGTCAGTGGCCCGAAAGTCTGACAACCAGTCTGGCCAAGGGGTATGGTATAACTCAGTATTAACTCGGTTGTGGAGGTCAGATAGGCAGTCACTCTATGTAAAATACTGGTATTCAGCTGCATCAATGAAACAAACAAAGACACCGACTTCAGAAAGTATAATTTTTTAGACTCTTTTAGTGTTTTTTTCTGTCGAAAGTGACTGGATCCTGCGATACAGGTTATCCTAGTGCGGGATCCAGGGTCATAGCTAAATATTGTAACACTTTTTATGAATCAAAAAACTTTTTTGTGTTTTTTTTATTTATTGGAAGTCGTCTTTTTTTGCAAAAAGGATTGCTTTGGCTTGGTTAGCATATTGCACTACACCTGCAATCTGTAAACCTAGACATCCAACACTATGCTTGCCGAAATGTGGTTTCCACTCCAGGTCACGTTGCTTCATCGGCCATCGGTCTTTCGACAGACATGACTAGCCCACAGCCACTTCAGTTTGCTTACTCTGCAAGCTATGTTGGTAACCATCATTTATCTCAGAATGTTAATTACCTCAATGGTAAGGTTCTTCGGAAAGGTCAGGTGCGTACTCGCTACCGGTGTGGGTGTATGACTAGATGCATGAACGTGGACGAGGCCAAAGTAATATGTATGGATCGTAGCTAATGGCGTACTGTAGTGTCTGCCTGCCCGCCTATACCTACTATTAAATGAACAAAATTTGTAAGTTTGAAGTTGCAATATAGGGGTTTACGGGGGTGAAAAAACGATCTAGGCAGGTCTCAGATCCGTCTGATCCGTAGGGATCCAGCAGAATATCAGCGTCAGGTCCATGTCTGACATATGCTGAGCTGGACTCCAATTTGGTGCAACCTTGAGATGCACACCGCACCTTGTTTAAGTACTCGTTATTTTATTTGAAGTTTGTCATGGGGTTACTACTCGTATACTTCTTTCGTAAATTATGTTTTCCTTTTTGTGTATTGGCACCTTGTGCACCTTGAATTCATGTTAATTGTATCATTTAATTGTGCTTCTGTGTGTTGTGTCTTTTGTGTAGATACACTAAATAAATGGTTTATATATCTATCTTATATCTAGATAAATTCGTTTTTCCTATTGTCACCCGGGCAGAGCTCAGTCGCCCAGGTACTTTGTATGTGTGTAATAATTACCTAACAGAATGAGATCGTTAAATAAACATCTGCTGTTGAACATGACCTTTCAAAAAATATTAACAGATTCGTACCTAATTAGAGAATTATAAAATAAGCAAGCACGAATGACAAATAATTAACTCAATTATAATAAAACGGCACAAAACTTTTCATTCCCTTAACATACGAACTTTTAATTAACCATTGATTTTTAAACGCAATTAACGCCGTGAAAGGTAAATCTCGAAGGAATTGCCTTCGTAACTTCATGCTTTTAATCTGTGACAGGTTCGGCAGTGGTGTTTCTAAAGTACACCCACATTTCGCCAGTTATGACCAAGTCCTATGTATTAGGGGGTGAGCCTATTGCCATCAACCGGGCATTCATCTAGACACCGTGGTTGCTACTAAGAAATTCCAGATGGAAGAATCCGATAACATTTTGCCCGATTCGGGAATCGAACCTACAACCACATGCTCGGGTATCGCGCTAGCGGCCATTGGACCAACGAGGCAGTCTTCTTAGCGTGTCGAAAGCAAGTTTTCATTAAATGTATTCAAGGCATTAAGTTTAATACACAACATTTCATTAATTAATTGAATTTTTTGCTCAAAACTCAATTCAATCTGTGAAAGGTAAAACGCGAAGGATTTGACTATTTAAGTATGTATGTAATACTTATACATATGTATGTGAAATTATTTTATTTCAAAAAAATGTAAAATGGTCGTGATCTTTGATCTCGGGCACTTGACCTTAATAATGGTGTTGCATCGAATTCGAGATGTTATTTTGCTGTCATAATACTCAAATCTCCGCTTATGATGGTCGCAATATTATATGCGTAGGCGTAACTTGATTTTTTGTTGGATTTTCCGCTAGGTAAAAAAATAGTACATTTTGACATATGTGGGGAAACTTTGTTATTGCAGCCGAGGCGGAATTCAAGCTGCAGGCGAGGGTGTTTTGGAGCCGAGAATTGCAGTAACAAATACCAAACGACGTTTTTTTAACACATTATATAAATTGATGAAACGAAAAATATTTTAGCCATTATATTATTAGGAAACTATGATTTAATTTCCGCGATGCTAAACCAATAGCATTAAACCAGCCCCTAAACCAGATCCAGCCTGTCCCCTTGCTGCCACCCCCTGCGACGCCTTAAGCCGAGGCTCGTACCCCGCAGGGGGTGCCATTAGCGAGTGGCCGCTTAGATTTGTAAGCTCATTTTGCCCCTGGCTGGAGGCCTTAAATTCAAGGCATCTACATGATTAGACCGGTTAAGCAGTAGGCTCATAGGCTGAACTGCGAGATGCCATCATCAAAAAGAAAAAAATAAAAGATTTAATTTGCTTTATACCCCGTTTTGCTTTCACCAGGTTAATGAAGAAGCAAAGATATGAAACCGCTAAACAGCCTAATATGTAAAATAGAAAATTCCAACTATTTTTGAATTTAGGACACAAATAAAAATGTTAATTTGTTCATAAAAGTTTTTTTTTTTTTTAATAATTATGTTTATTTATGATATTCAATTTAGACACACAATTTAAATATTCAAAAAATATTTACGCCATAAAGGCGCATATCACTTTGCCGAGATTTAAAAAAAACAATCACTGCCGGCTATAGGAATTGAACCAATTTGGGACTTAAGATAGTAGGATAGGATAGGATAGTGGTAGGTACTTAGTTATTTGTGGAAAACTTTACTTTCGCACTAGTTGTGGTAAATAAAAAAAATCCATGCGTGTGAAATTCATTGCACATTGAACCTAATCGTAGTGCGATAAGAACAAGTTTTCGAGGAAATGTATTGAAACGTTTTTTCTGTTAGGAAACAATTTTTTGCACTTTTAAAAACACGACGTCACGGAAGATATCCCGTAAGTGACAGTTTATGTGGAGAAAAAGAGGTTTTCATTTATGGCAAACTTAAATCATGAAACCTAAATTATTAATCTGAAGATACTAAAAAAACTTTAAAATGTGTATCTAAATAAGGTTTTGATTTAAAAAAATACTCCTTATTTACAGCAGTGTATCCGGCTAACACTTACAACATACATGTAATTGGTGGCCATGTAAACTGATAATTTAATTGCTATAATCTTTGAACCTATAAATTCATCACGAACATTACACTTACTTTTAATTGGCTTCAAGCTACAATCTTAGATCTAAGTAAGCCGCTCGAGAGTATATAGAGACCGTTCGCTCATTTGCTGTCATATCCACCGGATAACGGAGATAGTCATTATTTATTACGGCTGTCTACAAAGTAATACACTGTAGATATAGCATAGAAACGTGGCTGAATACAAGGTATACACAGTCCCTTCACGAAGCCGTCAATAAAGCATTTTGTACATCAAACTAAATCCTTTAAACAAATTTAAAAAAAAAAACTATGTTACCCTAGGCAAAATTATTGCTGGGAAACGACTTTTTTTTTTGGGGTGAAAAATCACGTTTTACGGTGAAACCCAATATAACGCACTCAAAAAATTGTGGTGATGGAATCATTGAATAGTAAACGGGTCATGGGGGTATTTAAAGTAAAATTGTAACCCTAAAATATAGTTAAAAAAAAAGAATATGTTAGAACTTTAACCTCTAATATCTCCGTAACTGGAAGGTTCCTAGGTCTGGTCCAGAACAAAATAATGCTCGCAATAACGGGTAGAATAAGTACCTTTCGAGATAAATATGTACGATGTTTGCATGTTCCATCATATTTTGTCGTCACCTAACTCCGGAGCTGCTCATAGTTTAATTAAGTTTGTGTTGTTACGATTTACATTACAAGGTCCGATGGGACTGGCGTGTACATCCGTATAAAAGTCCCTAATAATAAATAAAGAGAAAAAAAAAAGTACCTTTCGGCTTCGTTATGTATTTACATGCCTTGTACGAAAGGGTAAAAAGCAAAGGAGTCTACACAAACATGTCTCCTTTTTTGTTAAGGTTACATTTTATAGGGATTCAGCTACAAATTCTGACTCTGGACTGCTTCAGAGAATTTTGATAGAGGAAAACCTACAATAAAACTTAGCCAGACCTGGGGATTGAACTCTATAACAACACTCGTGACCAGACCAGGCAATTGTAGACTATGGAGCCGAGAGTGCAATGATAAATGCTCAAGCGTTATCGTGTATCGTTTTTTCACGACATATACATCACAGAAAAAAAAAAAAGAAATTTACACCACTAAGAATTTCTCAATTAAAAATATACAAGCTCAAAAATGACGCTTGATGGATCCACGAAACAGTCTATGCGGAAAGATTTATTTAAATTCAAAATTTTACAGCACTAGAGCTAAAACAGTATATATATTAATGTCTCTAAACCATAACACCATCATTATAGTCACCTTATAAGGTTGAATCCCTTTTCATTTCTATAAATATTTCCTAGACAGCCCGATATACAATTACAGTCATCTTACATTTATTTCCTCCTTTTGAACCTATCCATTTCACTGTATTGAGATGATTATAATCTGGACAATCAGAATGCTGGACGGTCGTCTGTTACGTGTCTATGTATTACCTAACGTGTAGATCATGTAAATAGTTGTTATGTATGGTGAATGAGATTGTGTCGTTTAGAATATTTCTTTCTGTCGGTCTCGCTGGCTAATTTAAGTCGACATCAGTGGTACATATTTATAGAAATGATTTTATCGGCATAATTAAGCTGAATTGCTCGTATTTGTCTTGTGGTGATGAGAATGTTTAGATGAATGTGTCTAGAATGTATAAAATAAGAAATTAGTATATTAGAGGAAGTTTGAAAGTGGCCCCTGATACAGAAGAATTGAAAGGAAGTCGTTTGTCTTTGTATGAACATGCAATGAGGAGGGATGAAACGAATGTGACTAAAAGAGTGATGGACATGAATTTTGATGGATGGAGAGGGAGAGGAAGCCCAAAGAAAAGATGGATGGATTGTGTGAGGAATAATATGAAAGAGACAGGAGTAAATGATGCCGTGACGTCTGACAGGAGGGAATCAAATACATCGGGATAAGGATAGGAAGATGATGCTCGCATTTTTCCAGCACAATACTTATTCATGTCAAAGAATTGTTTTATTATCTCTGAATTGATTTTTTATTTCTATAATGCAGGCAATCAAAATATTTAAAGTATTTTACAAATGACTTTTACTTTCTATCATGAGTGTACACATTTTAAAAATGACGATTAGATAAATAGACGTTCTGTTATACAGACCATCTGATAGTTGGACGTTTTGCTACATGCAAATTTTGCTAATTAGACTTACTGCTCATTAGACGTTTCGCGTAATTGGACATTTTGCTACTCAGACCTTCTGATCAGGAGGGATGTCAGCAACCACCACCTTGTTTATTATCCGTTTCTGCAAAAAAACTAAATTAAAAAAAGAAACAGCAGAATTGAAAGATGAAGAAAACCGGATAAGTGCAAGTTGCACTCGCGCATAAATGGTTCCGTAGCATCATAGGCTGTAAGGGAGCCCCCTATAATTTGGTTTTATTAATTTCTGTAATAGCGGTAACAGAAATACACATTCTGTGAAAATTTCAATTGTCTACCTATTACGGATCCTGAGATACAGTCCACTGACAGACAGATGAACGTACGCACGACGACTAATTAAGCTATGCAAAACCAAATTAAGCTGATCTGATCTCGTTGTACGGAAACCTCATACAAAGCGAGATGAGGTTATACTGGATATGTATAGTTTGATGTGTCGCCGTGTGTACAGCGGAAGCTTAGTAGCCCCGAACCGGAACCGGTTACCGTTCGGGTACGGAACGCTAAAAAGAAGCAGCAACATTGTTGATACGAAAGTTTGATTGTCCTCTCAAACGCCCTAAATTCATTTACAACGTTTGAGAGAACAATTCTCCAAGGTGGTCCATTTGTAACAAGTTTAGTGATGTGGCAAGGAATGAATCATTCATTTATATAACAGAATCGGATGTCATCATGTTAGGTAAAGAGCGTGTAATCAACGGCAATCCTGCCTTATAAATACTAATTAGTTATACTGGTTTAACTGTACTCGAATCATCTCACGTACCTAAGATAAAATGAATTAATTTATAACAAGATGAATTCATGAGTAATCCAAGATGTTGAATGAAACCGGCATGTCCTAGACCCAAAAAAAAATCGAAGACGGGTCACATCTACCAACCTGTACTGGGCCCGCGTGGTGGATTATAGCCCGTTCCTTCTCAAAGAGAGGAGGCCGTGTGTCCCAGCTGTGGGAACATTATAGGCTGATTATGCTTATGCAAGATGCTTCGACTGACTGCGTCGTTGGTTTAGTGGTCGCAGCCGCTGCTGAGCATGTGGCCTTGGGTTCGATTCCCAGGTCGGGTAGTGTTATTAGGTTTTTCCATCAGGAATTTCTCAGTAGCAACCACGGAGTCTGGATTTGTGGCCGGTTGATGGCAATAGGCTCGCCTCCTAATACATGGGACTTGAACATAACTGGCGAAATGCGGGTGTACTAATGGGGACACCTCTGCCTAACTCCTCGGCGATTACAGGCTTGATGTTATGCAGTCCAGGACCTGGATTTGTACCTTGAAGATGGTAAAAGTCTAGGCTCGCCCTCTATTATATGGAACTTAAATGCAACTGGCTAATCGTGGGTGTGCTTGCCTAACCTTTCCGCGATCTCCGGCGTGATGTTACGATGATACAGGGTGTAACAGGACCCTTCACGAAGCCGGGCACCAAGCATTATGTACATCAAACTAAGTAACTTTACGCAAAAATGATTGCTGGGAAACGACTTTTTTTTTGGGGGTCAAAAATCATTTTTTCGTTTTACGGTAGGACTCAATGTAACGCACTCAAAACATTGTGCTGATGGATGGATTGAATAGTACGGGGGTCGTGGAGGTGTGTAAAGTTAAAATCTTACACTAAAAACAAGTATTCAAAAAAAAAACTTGTGAAAAAGTTGGAACTTTGACCCCCAATATTCCCAGGTATGGTCTAAAACAAAAAAATGATCGCAATGACGGGGAGAACAAATACCTTTCGGCTTCGTTAAGGGTCTTGTTACACCCTTTATGTATGTGATCAAAGATTTATGAGAGGTAATCATGCTTGTTTCAATGATGAGAATTTGAAGTGTGTCGGTCGATGTTACTTAAAATTATGGATATGGAGTGATTGCAAATATGATTACGGACTTGACGCATATTTTATTAAATGTAGAACATATTTTTAGCGTTTATGTATTTGTTATGTAAGAGTTGTTTACGTTGCAGCTTTGGAAATTTTTGTTAAGCTCTTATAGGCAAGTGGACTTTTGTTTTTTTTTTGGTGATGTTAATATTGTTCAATCGCCTGCCGAAATATTTAATGTTTTTTAAGACTTTGGGATTGTCCAGCATAAACCCTATGAAACTGATTTAATAGGCGCTTGGAATTGTGGCTTCTAAATAAACTAACAACAAAAGGCTTCTGAGGTAGACTGCATTCGGGAGGCAAGCCTGTAAAAGTCTGGCAGTAAGCTCTGATGGTGATGACTTAAAACCACATGAGGGGCTCTTGGCTAAATAATAACAGACGCTCGGGTCGATCTTCAGGTTAAGCCGCGCTTGCTTAGATTTGTCCGTGGATGGGTGACCATCAATTACATACTAAGTTTCCTCCGTGCCTCGGAAAGCACGTTAAGACGTTGGTTCCGGCTGTCAATTGTAGATCTTCACAGTCGTTAAGTATTCAGTGACCCGAAAGTCTGACAACCAGTCTTACCAAAGGCTATCGTATTACCTAGTACTAACTGGGTTGTGGAGGTCGAATAGGCAGGCGCTCCATGTTTGTTTTATCTTATTTTCTTATTTCATTTAATCAAATATTTATACTGTCTTATAGCTTCCGTACGTTTTTGCACGGGTGACTAAAAACCAGCGCTGTGCTGTGGGCCCCAATAGCACAGCATCATGCTGAGTGGTAAACCTGCTTGTCAAAGTCACGACGTGCAAGCTACCAACTGTGTGTGTTTTTTTGTTTCTGTCTATTTAAAATATTTGAATGATTATTGTTAATTTATTTTATGCACGTCATGTCCGTGCGACAAATAATTTTATGCACGATATGTCCGTGCGACAAATAATTTTATGCACGATATGTCCGTGCGACAAATAATTTTTTCTTTCTTTCTAAAATACTGGTATTCAGCTGCATCTGGTTAGACTGGAAGCTGGCCCCTGTCAGTTGGGAAAAGGCTAGGCAGATGACGATGACTTTAAACCACATAAAACTGCCCAACGTTATACACGTAACGTAATATTACATGTTACATTACATGACATGTTACGTTACGTGTGTACTATATCCTAACGTTGCACACAATGTTTATACCGCCTCATATGTTTACTGCGTGAACTAAATACAAATATGTTTAGGTATCGTAACACGATTCTCTTTTTGGTCAAACCGTGGGAGTACGATAGCGGCCTATTCCAAAATACAAGTATTTCAGTCCTTCCCATATCATTCGCAGTTACATAAAGTCGATCACATCCGTGTATTACGGAAACCTTTAAGCTCTGACCAAACTGGACTGCACTGCTTTGTTGGTCGAGTGGTCGCAAGCACGACTGCTGGGCATGAAGTCCTAGCTGGGTTCGATTCCCGGGTCGGGCAAAGTGTTATTGGGTTTTCCTATCAGGTCTTTCTTAGTGGCAGCCACGGAGTCTGGATTTGTGCTCGGTTGACGGCAATACGCTCACCCCCTAGTACATGGGACTTAAACATAATTGGCGATATGTGGTTATATTGGCGTGATGTTGTGTCATATTATGTCAAACTGACCGAATCCCATGCAGAAACGAAATTCGCTCACATCCATTGCGTAAACTAACTTGTTTAGTGGTGTTCATACTGGCAGGAATAGTTGCGTGACTAATCACTAAAACAATTGACGCCGACGCCGGCGACGGCGACGGTGGGATTCGCCATAACCATGCCAAGAAATTGATCAGCTGAAAATAATCAAATCCTTGATCAGAAAACATTACTTTCCTAGGCTGGTACGGATATTGGGTTGTCAATAATTCAATTAGAAGCCTTAAGTTTACAAACTTTTATTTCATTTTTCATATCTCGACTAAAAACTCGAAAATTACAAGACACAAGTTTGCGACAAAAAAAAACAGTAAAGAGACAAGAAAGACATGAAATATTAATTATTATCAAATGTCGACAAGAACTGAGATGGTGTCACCTTTTTACTCAGATTAAAAAGCCAAGAAGCAGAATTCCCTGCCTGCGTCGGTGTTCCCAAGTTCATATGACCCCAATCTATTTAAGTCGCGAGTTAATAGCCTTCTTTTGGGTTAGCTCATTCCATCGTCGACCTCATCGCTGTCCTCAGGATTAGATTAAGGGCAAGAGTAAGCCCATTTAATAAAAAAATATACAGATATTTTGATGTCTATTAAATTCTATGATTCTCTTTTACGTAATTTATTGTTCTCACGCATCACCAAAAGATACTCCATGGAGTCTCTATCGGAACAATCGCATAAAACCCATGGTAGATAAAAAGCTTTACCAATACACAAAAAAAAAAAAAAAAATGATGAACTCATGTAGATTTCAAGTTAATGCTTTAAGTTTAGTATAATGTAACGTGACCAGTGTTGAAGCACGATCCTAGTTCTTAAGAATTAAACCACAGCAAACAATTAAATAAATTTAAACAAGAGCGCGGACCACCATGTCAGAGGTAGTTTACTCTTTAAAAAAATCAAACTTATACTAAAGCTGTAAGACTTACATAAACCTCGTAACTAAGCACGGTGTGAAACACTCTAAAGTCGAGGAACCCCAACCATAGACATATTCCTATCGCATAAACAATAACATTCATTGTATTAGCATGCATTTGCATGTTCACAATTGTTCCCATCCGCGTTGCCAGCCCACAAAAACTTATTACGTTACATTACGCGATAGAGAAACTTAAAAGTGAGTAATAGTAAAAATAGGTACATAGACAATGAGTTAATCTTCTATTTCTATCAGATTTCTATGCGCAAGCACACCCCAGCATACGTGATAGTTCATTCAAAGCGCGTACGATTCGCGGTAGGCCTACGGAGATCAAATTAGCGTTGGGTGTTGCCACCATGTAAATTTCACGTTACGTCATTTGTAATCGGAACTCCGTAAGGAGTTTATGGTTGTGAATTGAACCTTTTTAGTGTGGGTTTGAATTATTATCTCAAGATAAACAAGGATGTTGAAATTATTGGAGCAAGGTTGCTTTCAAGTGTCAATATTTTGCGCGTCTCAATGTTTTTTCGTGTTTTTAAATATATTTAAAGCAATGACAGCATAACCTTCTGTTGCATAACCAAACATGGCACCATAAAGTCGTTCATCTTGTTTTAAAAAAAGTAAGAAGGTGAAGTATTTGATCTAAATAATAACCAGGTGAAACTTGTTGATCGTTTATGGAACTCGATACTGCGTTCTAAAATTCAAATGACCGATGTAGGTCACACTAGACTCTAGAGAACTAGACTGGCCACATCTGTCGCATGTCCGAGCAGCCAAGGGCTGAAGTAACCACACAATAGGTCCCGAACAGCAGCAAACGGCAACGAGGCAGGCCTAGAAGGAGATGGCGGGAAGAACTCGGCTCTTTTCACAAGGATTGGTGAATAACAGCACTGGATAAGAGGAAGGAGGGAAGGGAGGCTTTTGCCCAGCAGTGGGACAAACATTGCTGATAATAATAATAAGGTCAGGTGGTTCGTAGAAGTTCTAGTGGAGATCACGTATCAGCAAGCGTAGCGTGGGACGCCCCCGACTAGATGGGCTAACGACCTTAAGAGGGCCCTTCCCGGCTCGTCTGCCGTCAACGCGAGCATGATCAAAAAGCTTGTTGTTTCATCCAGAGCCACAGCGGCGATTTCCTTTCAACTCCCCCGTATTACCCCGCCCTGACCCCGCACAACTCGTCTCCCACGCACCTCACCGCCTACCGCCTAACGCGATGACATTGAACGAAAAATAGTGTGTGTGTGTGTGTATTGTGTGTAAACTTGTTCCAGGAAATGCGTATTTTTTAATAAGTCTTATAGGTGTGTGAAATAAATATTTGTAATTAAGAATCTCCATTACATGAACAAGGTTTCTATCGAGATGTTTTCTTTATATTTACAGTTTATGTGTACAGTATGAACGGCCAAAGTTAAGGTAAAATTTGTGCAAGAATTTTTTCAAAGATAGATGTGTAACAACGACATAATCACGTACGAGCGTTTGTACGAAAAGTATGACGGGTTGGCCGCTCTTAAAAGTTTGCTGGGTCAGGCTGGATGCGGATGCCAGGGGGACATGGTGGTGTGGCGGAGCTTGAAAGAGGTCTTGTCCATTAGTGGGTTACGATAGACTACCGTGACGAAACAATAACCTAGTTAAAATTCGTAAAGTTATCTGATAGATCTTACCAATAAAAAATAAATGTAAAAGTTTGTGAGGATGGAAGGATAAATGGATGGATGATTGTTACTCTTTACCTCGAAAAATACTGAACGGATTTGGATGAAATTTGGCACATAGGTAGTTTATAACCTGGATTAACATCTATGCTACTTTCTATCCCAGTAGTATGATCCCGTCAGACAGTTGCCGAACTTCACGCGGGCGAAGCCGCGGGCAACAGCTAGTTTTAACATAAAATCAGGCCTGTAATTTCCAAAAGGGTCACAGAACTTAACATTCAGTCTTATTTTTAGGTAATTTTGGCCCTTATAGACTAACATACATATTATTATGATAAAATACAACTTGTGTTAGTAAACATAACCTTAAAACTATGTAAGTACGACTTCACTTAGCAAGAAAGCAAAGCTGACAGCAGCAGCATGATAAGCAGAGGTGTACTCATTAGTACACCCACGTTTCACCATAGTTGGGTTTAAGTCCCACGTAATGGGGGGGAGGGTGGGGGAGGGGGTGATAGATATTATAAGGTCCATACATATAGGTTATAGATATGGTAATAGGTATTATCTTAATCTTACAGTCAAACTGACTGACTGTCCAAACTTCAACTTTAATATATCAATATTCAAATATCTGAATTCAACTCCGTGTTCCTCTTTTTTCACAAAATCCAAACGTTGTCCCGCTTCTTCACTTCATTAAAATATTGGGTTTTGAAGAAAACTTCGTTGTGTCTATACGAAATACGTATGCCCACGCGAAATTGCCAGGCCTAGTTATTATAACATTTCGTATAATAATTTGGGCAAACTTGGAAATAACATCGGATCAAATCTCGAGAGAAATTGCTATTGAGTAAGAACTAAACTAATAAAAGTTAACAGAACATTAAAGATATTGAGTCGCTTTTGAGGTGTTTGCATAGGGAATTGTTGATTATTTTAGATACCATTTCTGTTGATAAGGAGTCAGCATTTTGGGTTTCAACATTTTGCGAATTCAACATTGTAGACCAGAATGGACTAGACTTATTTACCTAAATAGCCTCTGTAAGTAGAAATATTTAAGTTAATTGCTTTCGTAATGGATTTTGTTTCTTCAACACGAGTGTTTTTGACCTGAGAACCGGGTTTTAGAATTCTGCTTAATTTTTAGGGTTCTCTATCCAAGGGGTAAAAACGGGACCCTTTATTAAGACTCCCCTATCCGTCTGTCTGTCTGTCTGTCACCAGGCTGTATCTCATGAATTGTGACAGATAGACAGTTGAAATTTTCACAGATGATGTATTTCTGTTGCCGCTATAACAACATCAAATACTAAAAACAGAATAAAATAAATATTTACGGGCTGCTCCCATACTAAAAAAATTTTTTTTTTAGATTAAGGTACATTTACTGAATACTTGGTAACCGTTCTAACGTCGGTATCCCTTCTACCCTGTATACAGGGTGTACCCTTCACGAAGCCGTCAATCAAGCATTCTGTACCTCAAACTAAGTAACTTTACGCAAAATGATTGCTGGGAAACGACTTTATATTTTGTAAAATCACGTTTTACGGTAGGACTCAATGTAACGCACTCAAAACTTGTAGTGAGGGATGGATTGAATAGTACGGGGGTCGTGGAGGTGTTTACAGTAAAAATCTTACGTTTAAAATATGTATAAAAAAAAAAACTTGTAAAGAAGAAGTTGGAATTTTGACCCCCAATATCTCTGAAAATAGAAGGTTCCCATGTATGGTGTAGAAACAAAAAAAATATCGCAATGATGGGGGGACAAATACCTTTCAGCTTCGTTAAGGGTCTTGTTACACCATTTAGTTATAATATAAACAATATATTATGTTCATATTATACATAAATGGTGTAACAAGACCCTTACCTATTTTTGAGTTTTTCGTCTTCCTGTTATGATACCAGCTTATAATTGGCCGTGTGGTATCCGGCGGAGTAGAATAGAACCAACCCATCACACTCACGGGTGTCGTATAAGGCGACTAATGCCTGAGGCAGAACACCTTGCGCCTCCGTAGACCAGAAAATGGGCAGCAGCGTTTTCTGTTAATAGTCTTTCATCACTGCGATCTCCAATCCGCCTGCCAAGCGTGGGGATTACGGCAAATTCCTCCCATCATGGGAGAGGCTTATGTCCAGCAGTGGACGTTATGGGCTGTTGTAGTAGTAGTAGTTATAATTGGCTAGTCAAGCCCTCATACGCAAACGATTAGAGCATTGATCACCATCCTTGCTCAAGGAATGTAGGCGTTTTCACAGTCTTAGTTAAAAGTTCAGTTTTTCTTTGGATAAAAGATATATTTTGTTCATTGTGCTAAGAATGCTTTGTTAACTACTGAAAACACCCCAATTTGAGTTAATGAGTTAAAGTTTTTACAAAATCTGTTTGTTAGGAACCATGAATGAGTTAAAGTATTTTCAGTAATTGGTAAGAGGCATGTAAGAATGTACACTATATGACTGACTGGTACAGACACGAGCACCAATATGTATACATATTCTTACATTTAAAAGCACTTTTCGCGAGAAATAACGATTGTAACTTGGAGATAGGAGGATCTTTTTTCATAAAAATATGAGTTCCAAAATACTATGTTCGTAACAACATGGAATTTTAATCAGAACAGAAGGAGAAAAACGCTTTAAAAATGGTTAAGTGTTTACATATTGGTGCTCATGACTGTACATTCATTGGTCATGTTAAATATTTTTTAGTGTATTAGCTAAGTTTCCTGTTTATTCACAGCCTATTGTTTAAAATTTAAAACTTACTTTTTTGCTCAAGCTCTCAGATTGTTGATAGAGTTTAGAGGTTTAGAGTAAATCTCCATATTTTCACGAAATAGTCATATTTCCAGAAAATATATTTTCAACATCGATATTAACGATTAAATGATTATGATTTAGTAATTGTTTTATCATTATTGAGAACAAATTGTTCAACATTCAACGTCAAACAACGCTGCCAAATTTTTTTTATCAAGAAATTGAATTTTCGCGGGCAGCCTGGAAGGATAGCTCTTGAGTCTTGATTCCTGGCGTAAGTAAAGCACCTCATTTCCTCTCCTTCAAGAAGTAAGAGTACTTAGATATCTAGTAGTACACACTTGAGATTAAGTGGTGCTTGATACAAACTCAAGGAATTTCGGAAACTTTGATTAGAATTTGGTTAAACAATCTTATCAAGTATTCGGTAACTACTCAATCAATTCAGTTGCTTAGTGTCTTATATTATAGAATTATTCGTTGGTTTATTGAGCGATGATGAGGTCCTGGGTTCGATCCTCAGGTCGGTTTTTCCATCAGGAATTTCTCAGTAGCAGCCACAGATTCTGAATTTGTGCCCGGTTGATGGCAAGAGGCTCGCCCCCAATTTCATGGGACTTAACCATAACAGGCTAAATGTGGGTGTACTATTAGGTACACCTCTGCCAAACCCTTCACGGATTACAGGCGTTATGTTATGTTATGTTGTTTTAAGTCATTATTGTTTATCAGCATTTTATGAGAAACATAAACAGCGTCTATTAATGTTGGTTTAGGGCGATAAAAACTACATATTTCTCCGACTGATGAGGCTCGATATATCAGCCCCCGTAGCATTACCACCGTTAAAATGTGTTTTGTCGACGGAAGAATCGAAAAATGAAAGAATAACAAAATAAATCTGTAATTGTCGATTCTTCCGTTGAAAAAACCCGTTCCTACGGTGGTTATGCTATACGGGGGCTGATGGGTTGATACCAGTTAGGGCCTGCGTGACCGTTGGTTTATCACCAGGATGGTGGGGGTTTTAGTCAGTGGTAGTCCAGCATAACCCTTTTTTCTCCCAAGATGAATAAACTCCCCCTAAAATATAGCTAGTAAGGCAAGCTTTTAATGTTACCCAAGAAACCGTAGGTCAATGTGTGTGGAAAGAATGGTCAGCCATCAGTTGTGTGACCGCGAGAAACGCAGCTTAACCTCATCAATCAATCCGTACATGAGTTATAAAATACTCATGCACTCAGATTTCAAATTGACGGATGTTTCATTCATTTCTGCGCACAATTTGCAAGCCTGTCATCACACCGGAACATTAAACTGTAGAAAAACTGGTTCTTTCTAAACGTAAGAAATTGAATTCTCCCAAAAATGGGCAGCCACCGAACGTTGCGCAACTGTGTAGTTGCTAATTATTCGATTGCGAGGGTACAACGCAATGGTACACCATTATAATTGCCTTCTAATTCCAAGTTACTTCATATTTGTTTGTTTGACGTCTGAGATACATACAACCTATTGCCCGCGGCTTCGCATGCGTGGCACAATCAGTATATGAAGTTTCCACTGCTAGGCCACAAGCCTGCCTCTCCATGAGGAGTGGGCTACTCCATCGCCCGCGTGTAGGCCGAGAATTATCCCATTGTAACGTAACGGAGAACGCCTTTGACCAGGAGTAGGACCCAGAAGCCAAGGAAAAATGAGACTAAGGTTATGATTAATTTTACTGGGATAAAAAGTCCTATGTACTATAAATCTAGGTCATGATTCCCAAATCTTGTATTAACATACGAAAGACATATAAAGGGTGTAACATGACACATAAGTTGAAAGGCACTTGTTCTCTCCGTAATTGCGATTTTTTTGTTTTAGACTATAATTACTTACCTTTTAGTTACGGAGATATTGGGGGTCAAAGTTTCAACTTTTACACAAGTTTTTTTTTTAAATAAATGTTTTTAATGTTAGATTTTTACTTTAATCACCTCCATGATCCCCGTACTATTCAATCCACACTATACTGTACTAATGGTAGTACAATGTTTTGAGTGCGTTACATTGACACCTACCGTGAAACGTGATTATTCCCAAAAAAAGCCGTTTCCCAGCATTTTGCGTTGTTTTAGCTATAAAGTTGAAAATCTATTAAAGAAATTTGACAGATGGTAGTAGCTTGATCTGCTGGCGTTTGTACATAATGCTTGGTTGACAGCTTCGTTAAGGATCTTGTTACACCCTGTAAATATAGACAAACATGTTATTTTCGCATTTATAATATTATTACCTATGAATATGATGGATGATTCTGTTTTGATTGGAGTAAATTCTAAATTGTTTTGATGGTATAGCAATTAAAATAAGACGATAGCTTTCAAGCATGTGTTAATTGTAGGTACGTAGATATGAGTAAATCATTTTACTTGAGATGAACGTGGGAGTTTGATATTAGTAATTTTGTTAGAAATTGAAAATATGTCCTCTTGGGAGAGGGCACTGGCTCCTGTAACACAGCTCCATCACCAGGAGTCAGGGACTTCACACAATTTTGTAACCACTTTTTTTTTTTTTTTTTTTAACCACTTTCTACTTTCTTGTGTAATATTGATTATTGATGATTGGTAAATTATTTTTAAGCTATAACAGGAACAAAAAATAACTTTATTCAAATTCTATGAAATATTTCAGCTCATAAAAGAAGTAGATAAGTAGGTATTGTTTGGCTGAAACTCGATATCGGTACTTACTTTAACTTTTTCCAATAAAATTAATAGTCGAAGTGGATTTAATAAATGCTTTGAAATTGATTGTTCTATTTTCATTCTGTTCTTCAAACCCACGAAACTATTTATATTTGCTATTTATTATTCTACTAGCGACCCGCCCCGGCTTCGCACGGGTCAATGTCATACATATAAACCTTCCTCTTGAATCACTCTATCTATTAAAAAAAACCGCATCAAAATCCGTTGCGTAGTTTCAAAGATTTAAGCATACAAAGGGACATAGGGACAGAGAAAGCGACTTTGTTTTATACTATGTAGTGATTATCTATTTATTTGTCAAACGTTGTACCAGCGCATGAAGTTACTACACACTGTGTTTTCTCATTCGATTTCGAACTTAACCGTCAACATTTTATGGTTTAAAATCATTCGGTTCAAATTTGACAGTTTGTGATAACTTGATGTGCTAGCGACTGTACGTATTGAATTTCTTACGCTCGTAAAGATATTTGTAATTATACTGTTTCATTTTAAGGGAACACATCAATCAAAAGTGATTAGAAATATTCTGAATTCCAATTAAAATATTTTTATAAGTTTTTAGACCGATTCAATTGTCTCACCGCAACACTCCCATTTTTTTCTCCACAGACTTTTGTCTGCTGTTATTTTTTTCCCGTGGCGGTAGTCTCTTTTCCGTGGTCCGATGGATTCTTGATGTAACCTTTTTACGGGAGGAATTCCTAAATATCCCTCGCTTCGTAATTATTGTAATGTTTTAAGTTTCGTTTTGTACATGCACTGATGTGATGTGAATGTTTTGGGATCTCCTTATGTCAAAATGTCGCGTCGAAAGTGCTCGTCTATGGTGTCACCATGACCAAAGCCAAGGACGTGCACTTTCTAGGGTTCTCTATGGTGTGACCACAGGGGATCTCAAGGCAATCGTAGACGGAGAATAGTATTCTCTGCGAAGGAAATATATTAGATTTTATTTTACGTTTTTTAGCTTTGATGTTCTTTTTGTATTTTATAAGGCTGTGTTTTACTACTGCGCGTTTGTAGTCTGTGCAAATAAACGATTTTTCTTTCTTCTTCTTCTTTCTTCGTTGCATAAGGTACTAGGTACAGATCCCAGCACATCATGGTAATCATCGTGTTAACCATTTTCGCAGCGGTGTCGTTTCCACCCCGTATGTGAGACAAAACGTTGCGTGCTATTGAAAAGTGATTACACACAAACGCGTAGTAGAAATAACCTCGTAACTAGCTGATGTGGCTATGTACTATTGTGGTAGGTCAACATAACGGTTTATTTAAAGCTGTACTTGAAATTGATCAAGGTTTTATTCAGTTACAACGTGACTTTTCTTGGGCCCGACTCCCTATACAGTTTGTTCCATTTCTTTATGGCTGGAAACCAAAAACATTTAAATATTTTCGAGCAAGAGACGGGACAGCCGAAGAAAATTTTAATCTACTTCTTGTTACTACTTTGAAACAAGTCGGTATATCTAGTGTAATACGCCCGCTTGTCAGGTAGCATTCATGTGTGAAAATGTACGGCATCAAAATTTTTTTCTGACAATATTCCTGAAAACCCATCCTTAGATTTTATTCCAGTTTCAATAGCAAAGAAGAGTCGAAAAGGCAAAGGTATTACGGAATTTTATTCAACTTTAAGTAAATAAGCCATTCATAATCAGCCATTAATGTGCCCCCTTTTTTCTTTGTTATCTTATATTCTGTGTTTCTTTGTTTATCACAGGGCCCAGAGCGAGTCGTTGGATGTCACAGACCTTCGAATTCCCGATTCTAGGACATTCTATTTCCCTCACCATGGTTTTCTTCCACTTTGAAAGCAGCGGTAATGAAATATATTACACAAAGTAAAGTATTTATGCCATGTATCTCGGTTTGAACGTACACACGGGGACACATCAAATTATACGTTTCCAGTATAACATGGCCTCGCTTTGTTCAGATTTTCAATACAATAAGAGATCCTCATAAACTGGCTATGTATAGCTTGATTGGTCGCTGTGTGTACCACCTACATTTACGTGCAGTTCGTAAGTGGTGGCCATTTCACTAGGCCATCAAACCGTTAAGTCTAATAAATCACTCATCTCATTAGTAAAAAAACAAAAACCATTTGCAAGTACGAAAAAAAAAACGTGTTAATGATTTTAATCTGTAGTTAGAACCTAAGTTTGGACGTTTCATCGCGTAATGAATCGAAAAAGTTTCGCGTTCAAATTGCAGTGTCATGGTTTGCGAAAGGTCAAAAAGAAAGGAATTCCATTCATCACTATGTTTAATTTTGTGTCTGTGGTTTACCGTGATGATGATCGTGCGAATAGAAAATTTATTATAGATTATAATTATGGTGGTTATTTTGGAGAAATTAGGCCACTCTCTACAATTATGCTTTGGGACAAGCCTGCCACTAAAAACCGCAATCAACAATAGCGCCGAGGCATCGCGACGAGTCCCAGAGGAACGATTCAACTATCTTTAATCTGACAATGAAAGAGAACAGCTGAGGAGAAATGACGCCTTGAACCATCATCAGATAAAATCCAGATGTCTATCATTTGTTGTATTGCCATCAGAACTTCATATGTGTGGCATATTTTTTATAGTACCTAGTATGTTATTTTTTTTGTAGTAGTAAGAATATAGGCTAAATTTGACCATGGGACCTTTAACTCAAAAACTGCAGGGCCAAACATTTCGAAAAAAAAAAATACAAAAAATTGTTCTTTGCCTATAGATTATTTAGTTACCGTAACGCCCGAAGCCCTCTCCACGCAAGTCGCGAACTTGCATTTGTCCGGTTTTTTTAACATTGACACTCTCCAATTAAAAAACCAAGTCCGCCTTCAAAAACAGAGATGTAAAAAATTATGCGTATTCTTGCATAGTCTTATTCCTTAAATTAACTTCTCTCACTTTATCCATGTCTCTCCTTTTCCAGCAATATCCTAAAACGAAAGGCAGACGCTCCGTCACGTCGCTAAATTCGCAACATCATAGCAATACATGTTTACCACCTAATCAAACATTCGATTATATTCGCTTCGAGCCTGGCACAATATTGCAAGGCATGTCATAATGATTACACGTGCTTAATTTTCTTACGATATCTGCTCATCACGTTAGGAGAGAGGCGTGAAGTTAGGTAATTAAATCAAATATTTTGTGGTGTGGTTTTCCTTGAAGTTTTGAATGGTGGTGGTGGTTACATTGGTGGTCATCAACCTAGGCAAGCGCGGCGTAACCTGAAGATCGACCCAAGCAGCTGTTATTATATAGGGTGTAACAGGACCCTTCACGAAGCCGTCAACCAAGCATTATGTACATCAAACTAAGTAGCTTTACGCAAAAATTATTGCTGGGAAACGACTTTTTTTTTGGGGTGAATAATCACGTTTTACGGTAGGACTCAATGTAACGCACTGAAAACATTGTGCTGATGGATGGATTGAATAGTACGGGGTCGTGGAGGTGATTAAAGTAAAAATCTTCCATTAGAAACATGTATTTAAAAAAAAACTTGTGAAATGTTGAAACTTGACTCCTAATATCTCCGTAACTAGAAGGTCCCCAGGTATGGTCTAGAAGAAAAAAATGATCGCAATGACGGGGAGAACTAGTGCCTTTCAGCTTCGTTAAGGGTCTTGTTTCACACTTTAGGTAATCAAGGGCCCGAAAGTCAGACAATCAACCAGTCTAACCAAGGGGTTTCGTATTACCCACCCAGTACTAACTGGTTTGTGGAGGTCAGATAGGCAGTTGCTCCATTTAAAAGACTGGCATTCAGCTGCATTCAGTTAGACTGGAAGCCGACCCCAAAATAGTAGGGAAAGGCTAAGCAGACGATGAAGATGATACTGTTGGCGGTAATTAAATGTAGTCTGAAAAGAGTCTCAGTCTGGCTATTTTTACGTACCTAAGTCGTGTCACCAGTTAATGTAGAGATGTATGAGATATTTTCGTAGTGGTAAATAAGCTGAGAAACAAAATCTTCTGCGGATAAAGTGACTCGGAACACAACAAAAGCATGTGCTTTGCATTTAAACCAGTATCAGAAATCGAAGTATTAGTAGTAAAAGCGACAGGTATTGTGTGTATAATATTTAAGCAAAATAAATGATTTGATTTGATGATCAACTAGCTGTTGCCCACGGTTTTGCTCGCGTTTTGTTCGGAAATTATCGCATAGGCACGTTGTAAATATAGCCTATGGCACTCGGGGATAATGTAGCTTCCTATTAGTGGAAGAATTTTCAAAATCAGTTCAGTAGATCCAGAGATTACCCACTATAACCTCACAAACTTTACCTCTTTATAATGTGAGTATAGATTTGGGAGAAAGCATAGCGCCGAGTCAGTTTGATCATGTCTTTATGTCTTGCAGTAGACTGTGATCATCATCATTAGTCTTCTGCCCTTATCCCAATTAATTTGTTGTCGGCGCAGCATGTCTTCTTCCATACTTCTCTATTGCTCTTCATCTCAGCAGTCAACTCCTTTCTAGCCATATCATCCTTCACACAGTCCATCCATCGTTTCTTTGGTCTTTCTCTACTCTTATAGCCATCCACATTCATAATCAAAACTTTCCTCACGACATTTTCCTAATTTCTCCGCATCACATGTCCATACCACTCAACTTTTCAGTCACCGGCGCTACTTTCAGACTTGCAGTAGACTGTGATATGATAAGCAATTGATAAAAAATCTCCGTGTACAAACAAAACCTAATAACCAACATTATCGTGAAAATAGATTCCCAAGAAAGCAAATCACCTTAGAAGTTTATGAAGATTGATGGACGCATAAATCGATACGCATGCAACTTGCCCCAATGGGTGGGGGTACATACATCACTACAGCATAAGACCCGGTTTCACCAAAGCGGAGTCGTGCGGGAAGAAACGTACAAGTCTAGATGACACGAAGGACGCGACGTAGATTTCAACCAATGTGATTAGTGGATTCCCGTATGTCGTCTGTCTCTGCTCGTATCTCCTATGGAGAAAGCCAGGCCCTTTTTCATGAAATAATGGATTAAATGAACTTAGAGGGTTGTATTTCTGTAACCCCATAAAACACATAATCAACATACGACCTGACTCTGACCTGAAAATTGCAAAAAACGTACGAAATTTCGCGGGCTACTATGAGGCCTCCTCTTAAGGGGCTGCTCCACAGCATCCTACGGCTAAGCTATGCTGCGAACCACGGCCACGCTTCGGATGCTCCTGGCAAACAAATGACCGCTCAGCTGACGTCCCAAAAGCTCTCCATATACATCCTACGTAGCAATGGATAGACAGCTTTAAGTTTACAACACGAATGTAATACACATAATGTAATGTATACAGACGCCTATGTAATAAGGTTATGACGTAATATATTAAATTTCCAGTCAATGATATGTAATGAATACGGTAACTAGTGAGATGCGAACTTAGAAGGTATTACTGGACTTAGGACTAGAGAAATGTGGGTTTCCATTGCACATTCTGTTAATCTCGTGGTAAAGTCGCGCTTGCGTAGGTCGGTCCGTGGATGGGTGACCATCTATTCTATACCGAGTTCGCTTCGTACCTCGGAAAGCAGTCCCTGCTGTTATTGTAGTTATTTGACAGTCGTTACAGGTAGTCAGTGGCCCGATAGTCATAGTCTGATAGTCGTCATAGTTTGATATTCTGTGTTACGTCATCTTTAACGTATTATTGCATGAATGAGTTTTATTTGAAATCTCGTTCTTCTGCTGTAAAGTCTGTTTTTTTTTAAATAGCATGAAAATTAAAAAGTCATGTATAATCATTATTGTTCATAATATGTTATGGCGATTTCAGATTGTTATGCCAATTTTTTCTCAATGTGGGTTGGCTTCTATTGATTGACTGTATTTCTCAAAGGTTAAACAGAGGTGTGTACCCATAATCCATCAGATAGGTATCTTAAGTAATGTTTCTTTTCAACCACAAAAAAACCAATGATCTCAAGCATCAAGTTTAATATGACAGCATACCAGCGAGCGGTGTGCTGTGGGCCCCCCATAGCACAGCATCATGCTGAGTGGTAACCTGCTTGTCGCAGTCACAACGTGCTTACAGCTTTTATGTTCTGTCCGTATTTTTAAAGTATTTGTTGTTCTTTGTATGTTTATGATTTTGTTATTTAATATCCCCGTCAGGTCCCTGCGACATATAAATACTTTGATTTATTTCTTTCATTCATACGAAATATTTGACAAGGCTCCCGAATTGTGGATATTGACTGTCAATCACTCATGTCAGAAAGAAATAAAACTTTCCAAAAACATGAGTAAATTACCAAAAAAATAAGAAGGTATTTACTTACCTACATCAAACGAATTTCGTATACTTACATATATCGAAGAAAGCGAGTATAAAATGTCAACTCAGTACGGTCAACGGAAAATAATAAATTAAGTATACAACTTTCTTTGAGATGTGAAATTTTTATTTCAAGTGTATTCGTCGTGTCAACGGTAGCCAATTAGCGTACCGACTGGAGTGTCTGAACGACCTTTAGGCTGCCGACAGATATGCCGGTCGAAAGTCTGTAATGCCCTTTTTGAATGCCTCGTTGTCATGAAGTCCTGGGTTCGATTCCCGAGGCGGACATAATGTTACTGGGTATTCCCATCAAGAATTTCTCTATAGCAGCTACGGAGTCTGGATTTGTGCACAGATGATGGCAATAGGCTCGCTCCTTATTACATGGAACTTAAACATAACTGGCGCAATGTGGGTGTAACTACTATTAGGTACATCTCTGCCTAACCCTCCGGGGTTTTAGTCGTAATGTTATGTTATGTTTTTCGTAATATCTACCGTGTCCTGTGTCCAGTTTACTTACACTTAATTTAATACAATGTTAAATCAAAACTTATCAAAAGGAAAGCCGTGACTGACTTATCACTGGTCAGCCAAAATCCCTGGGTTTTTCAAGGTCCTGACCTTGAGACATAACATTTTGCCCAGAAGTTTACTTTTTTAAAGTAGGCATAATAAGGATCTCCCGCAATTCCCAAGGGACAAAGAATAAGGGGCGTATATAGAACAAAAAAAAAACTATTATTTGCTTCGATCTGATAAATTTCTGGTACAAATATGGTCGGTTAGTTAAGACTGACCAAATCTTCCCTGTAGTCTCAGTTTGAGCTAAGCTATGCGTATAAGAATAGTTTAGACAGTGGTCAAATTATTAGTTACTAACTGTTGCCCGCGACCTTCACTCGCGTGAAATTATTATTAAAAAAATATTACTAATATATAAATATATTACTTTCCTTTTTGAAACGAATTTTGTTAAAATTTCAAAGATTTTAATTTTTTTGCACGGAACCCCTATTAATTTTTCTAAAATAAAAGTAGCCTAAGTTAGATCTCATAACACCAGCTATCTGCCAGTAAGAGTCCCGTCAAAATCGGTTTAGCCGTTTCGGAGATTAGCCGGAACAAACAGACAGACAGACAGACCGACAGCAAGACAGACAAAAATTGAAAAAAAAAAGTGTTTTTGTTATAAGTACCTCAAATATTTTCTTATGCAATCAGTAAAAAGCTGTTATTTTGATGTTACAAACAGACACATCAATTTTATTTATTTGTCGTATGTATAGATGTATATATAGATTATAATTAAGTTCCACGGATACGAACAAAGCGCCATGCTTCCACATTTACTGTGTGAACCGCTAGTCTGTGGAACTCACTGTTGGCTTCTCTGTTTCTCGATCATTATAATCTGGATCTCTTCAAAGTTCCAGTGAATCGGCTTCTTTTAGGCAAGCGTGCCCCACCCTAAGCCGCATCATCGCTTCAAATCAGGTGAGTTGAGGCCAGATGCAAGCCTATTTAGTGTAAAAAAACCAGCCAAGTGCAACGTGGACTCGCGCACGAAGAGTTCCGAACCATTATAAAAAAAAAAACACGTTTGTTGTATGTAAGGGGGGCCTCCTTCCGGGGCTGCGGGACTGTTCGAAAGAGATACCGTGGCCCCGGAACACAAAGGGCGATGAAGGAACATGGATGGGTTTTAGTCAGTAAAAGTCTGACACTCCCTCCTGCTCCGCCCAGAGCAGTAGGAGTTATTTGATGATTTCCCAACCGAAAAAAAAAAAAAAAAATAGGAATAAATAAAAACAGAATAAAATAAATATTTAAGGGGGACCTCAAATATTTATTTTATTCTGTTTTTGGTATATGTTGTTATAGCGGCATCAGAAATACACATTCTGTGAAGATTTCAACTGTCTACCTATTACACATCATGAGATAAACCCCGCTGACAGACAGACGGACGGACGGCCACCGGAGGCTTATTAATAGGGTCCTGTTGCTTACCCTACGGATAAGCAACAGGACCCTATTAATTTATTACGGATACGGGGCCCTAAAAAGGTTTTACCGCCAGGAAAACCGACTCTGAAAGAAAATGTACTGAATAATCAGTGACCAGCTGGTTCTCAATCTTTCTTTCTCCATATATCGGTTTGACAGAAACTCTTGTCGGCGTGGTGGTGACGGGTCTTTGGTCACAGTCAATATGTTTGTAGGCAGCTTTATATTATATGTATAAATCATTACGCTACGCACATGACGCTGTGCGTAATATTTGTATCACGATTTGAAGAATTCTCAATAACCACAAATATTACCTAACACTTTTAAACTCAATAGAAAGTAGAATTTTTTGCTTCTCCTAACATTTGTCATGCTTATCTAGATTTTTTATCGTATTGTGTTATTCATTGTTCGGAGTTTCCTAGGCAATAAATTTCTTTGAGTTTAAATTGCAATTATAGTCATTAATTTACTTTTGATGTATATAGTTTATCGTGCATTTATATCGTTATTTGCTTTAAAACTTCTGGATGAGATCGTGGTTTAATATTTGTATTTGGTTTTTTCACAATCGTTTGATTGACACTATTTATGCTAAGAGACGCATTTTCTTTATTTCTTTTTTTTTACTACTAAATGGAACAAAATTTATTTAATAAATAACCCAGCTTTAGAAGTCAACTAAAATAAACAGTGACATACAACTTATTTACTTAATACTGGCATAAAAACACAAGTTCAAAATATTTTGTATTCCGAACTTTTTCAACAATTTTTTTCATATTTCGGAGGACACGCCAAATTCCATTTCACTTTAAACTTTCAAATAAAATCATTAAGAATTGACAGTCACAGTGGAAACGTATACGATCTTGCGTAAGTTCACGGTTGGTCCGTTCTCATGAGCGCGTGCGCAGGTCCTACGCCTGGAAGCCGTAAATTAAATATTTTGTAACCAACCAAATCCACTACGATGCGTTGGTAGGCGCGATTGGACGTATTTGTATAGTGTTCATAATATAATAATAATAATAAAATTTATTAAAAAATATAAGATACTTACAACGTTTATAGTTTTTCTTAATGGGAGGTACAGACGCCAGCACATCAAGCTACTACAATCTGTCAAATTTCTATAATAGATTTTCAGCTTTATCGCTAAAGCATTAAGTTCAAGGTTGATTGGGGAAATTTGACAGTTTCGAGTAGCTTGATGTGCTGGCGCCTGTACTGTTTGTTGGTCATATTGAAACAGGTTTTTGGGAATGATTATTGTATAGGGGTATGAAGAACGGGGTGTATAGTTCTTCAACCCCATAGAAAAAGAAAGATCCTCCGACCAGGCGGGCGTTGTGTCTGTTGGCTACTGCCCGAGAGTTATTGTCAGGTTTGTTTGTCTATACGGTCTTAAGTCGCGGATGACTTTAATAGCTCGATTTAGAAGTGTGAAGTTAGTTCTTCAATTGTGTCATACATAGCGCTGTAGAACTTCTTGTAAACACACAAGCTATACATTTCCAGTTTATACTGATTTCGCATTGTATAGGATTTCCGTACAATGCGAGGTCAGCTTATACTGGAAATGTATAGCTTGATGTGAAGCCGTGTGTATGTTACCGTAGTACACACGGGGACACATAAAGCTATACAAATCCAGTATAACCTGACCTTACTTTGTATGAGATTTTTTCACTAATAGGAAGCAGGAAGCTACATTATACCAGAGTGCCATAGGCTATATTTATTACAACGTGCCCGTAGGATAATTTCCGACCAAAACGCGAGTGAGGCTGCGGGAAACAGCTAGTAATATTGTAAGTAGAAGTAGGATTCGTATATCTAAAATGAGTAGCTAGGGCTCCAAGTAAAGATGTAATTTTTACCCACTTTAGCGATCTGATTGCTAAAAGCCCCAATTAATTTCAGGTGGTCTACCATCAGCTCTGTCTCTTTCCCACACTGGAATTACTCCTGCTTTAAGACGTCATAGTCCCATAGACCTATTTCCAATTTTCCCGCTCTAAATGGCTATTCCGTAATAACATCAAACCCACACATGTTTTTCGTAATAAAGTTAGTTAATATATTACACGCCCAATGTATTTTTAGAACCATACAAATTGAATTAACTTCGCTATTTCAATTAATTTTGGTACTAGAGCTTATGTAAGAGTACCTGGGTGTATGTAAATAGAATGTTATATAAGTACGAGTTAATATTTTGTAATGCGGTAAGCAATCATAGTAATCCTTAGTAATATTATAAATGCGAGAGTGACTGTCTGTCTGTTAGCTTTCCACGTTCAAGGCCCTTCACCTACGGCGTCTTTTTGTAGCGATGTCGTGCGTTTCTGCATCGCTGCCATCGCGCGATAGAGCGGTTTCAGACCAGCGTAATTTTTCGCGCGTATATGCTCGTATCACTTTACCCGCATACACGCGCGCCACAGTTTGCGCTTCAAAAAATCGAATGCGCGCTTATTCCGGCGTGGTCGCGTGGGGTGAGTGGGCTTGCGGGGAGGCGTCTCTCGCGGCTCACACTTATACGAGGTTATAAGCGCATCAACGCGCGTACAAGTTGAACCTGTGGCGAAAGGCGTGATCATACGTTTCCAAAAACGAGCCGAAAACATGCTAATCTAAAATCGTCGTGAGTCGCATTTGCAACGCGCGCCAGAAGCGATACTAAGATGCGCTACAGCATGTCAGCTTCGCTACTGTATCGTTGTATACACGCGACTGTGTCTGAAGATATCAGGGAACAAAGGGGAGAAGAAGGGGCAACAATACGGCAAGCCCTCAAGGCAAGCAGACTGTTCAGGAACTCTAATATAGTGAGGAATAGTAGATTATAAGGAGAAGTTTTAGTTGTTGTGTTGTTGTTGTGTACGAAAGTACCGCCACTAGGTGTCGCGCATTTGCATCGCTATTGAAGCTCAACAGCATCACGATAGTACAGAATCGTGTTTACGTGGGCGGACGTACACAACCAGCGACAGTATCGCGGCTGCATCGCGCTCGCATCGCTGCAAAATCTCTTGGATGGCAAGTTCCCTAAACGACAGAACAGATATCGATGAAACTTGGCATACAAAAATACCTGAGATACCTTTTTTATCTCGGTAACATCCTGTGCGATAATTTCCGACCTCTTCACGGCTGAAGACGAGGACAAAACTAGTTTTACACGCGTATAAAGTAATGTGTTCTATTACAGTAAGCAATCACAGTAATTCCATTTATTAAGAAGAAGACACCTAATTTATGATTAGCCTCTCCGCGGGTCAATAGTTAATACATTCCTTATACTGCCCGACTGTATGGCTCCTATCTATTAAGGTTCGTGCAGACAGGTCAGAGACACATAGAGTCATTGGCGACATCTCTTTGTCTAGAAACGGTGGCATCCGACAAATTTTTGTCGAGTCTGTGGTTGAAGTGGAAATAGTATGACGATTGCCTCGTATTGTGAAGCCCTCACGTTTGTGTTTTTATTCATAAATAATATTTTAACACGCTTTCTCGTATTCTTCTCAGCAAAAGCTTTCATTTGAAACCCATATCATGGGAATGTTTAAAAATAACTAGTCCGCCATATTGGATTTAGAATGACGTCACTTAGCTAATCATGCATTGTCATCCAAACTAAACATGTGTGCAAAATTTCAGCTCAATCGGAAACCGTTCTAAGATTTTTTTGTATATAGTTAGCTAACTTCACATAAGGCTTTACATATAGTTAGTTATATGTGAAGCCAATAAAGCCGTGTTAAATATGAACAATCGCATATTTGTACGACGATCTCTTTAAACTAGCTTTACCCCGTCTACATATCTTCTGAGGAAGTTGCTACAAGTATATAATATGTTTCGGTTGTCTGAAATTATCTTGATCACACTGGAACAAGATAACACGTTTTCTGCAAATCGGAATCTGCCTTTTCCATTTATAAATAATAGTTTACCCGTTCAAGTTACTCAACAAAGGAAGGCTGGCGTTTTTTTTTTAATGTATTAATACCTGTCAATTTTAAGGCGACCGTAATAAAGCGACTCATACAGGGAATTTGGTTTGGTAACCCCGAATAAAAAAAGGCAGATAGGGGAGAGGAGATCAATCAATGAGTGAAATACTATTAAGAGCAAGGAGGATTGAGAAAAGTCAGGATTCAAAAGCGACCGTAACGAGCTCGTAAAATTTAGCACCCAGTTCGAATTTGATAGGTTTTCTTACTGACTATTAATACAGAAATTGTGTCAGTTTATAAGGAAAAACCGAAAGGAACCCGGTATGTCAGAGCGAGCAAAGCGAGCTCTAAAATGTTTGACCATTCAAACAGGAGTTATGTAAGTACTTAAACGGTTAATGCAGAAAACTCTTGGGAATTTAAGAGAATGCAAGAGCGAGCGAAGCGAGCTCGAAAATTTTTGCCCCCTTCCTCGGATAAATTAGATTATTTTCGTTCTATCTACAACAATATATTTAATACTAAATTTATCCATGCTTTTGCAAGTTTCACACGAGACGGAAAAAACCCTTTTCTTACACGTCTTTACTTATGTAGATACGAACTACAGTTTGAATTATTACGTCTATATATGGGTATTACAGAAGTTATTGGCATTCGTGAATCGTGCATGACTCCGGTTAACATTATGTAGTAAATATGAATTATATATCCTATGTACACATCTGTAGAGAGCGTTGTGTCCATAAGGAAAATACGCTACTTTGTGACATAATAGTTTTTTTTTTGTGTAAGTACTTTTATATATTACCCACTTATTTTCACATATTCTAGTTTCTAAAATAACGCCAATTTTCTCTGAAGGGTTAAAAGTGACCTTTAGCCCCTATAATAGTACACCCACATTTCGCTAGATATTGTAATAGCGGCGAGCCTTTTGCCATCAATCTGTCACAAATTCTGAGTCCAGGAGCTTCTGAGAAATTCCTGGTCAAAAATCTAATAACACTTGGCCCAACCCAGAAATCGAACTCAGGACCTTATGTACAGCAGTAACGCTTGCAACCACTACACCAATGAAGCAGTGACATAACAGATTCAGAAAATTATTCAGAACAAATTGAGATGAACACCAAATTGTTCATGGGTCATTGTCATTTTGAAAGTAAATTCCAAATATGAGGAAAATGTTAAACATCTTTGAATGAGACAGCGAGACAGTATAATAATAGTGCAAAGGTACAAAGATTGCGTGGGAAACCACACGAAGTATACATTTTGTATGACCTAAAGATCTAGAAAACCCAAAGAAATGTCTACGATTCAAGCAATTTTTGTCATGAGCTTGGTAAATTCATTATCACCGACATTATTTCAGCCGAAAGACGACCATCATCCCTCATCTGAGTATCCTTCTCCCAAACTATGTTGGGGTCAGCTTCCAGTCTTACCGGATAACAGCTTAATATCAGTATTTTACAGTGACTTTTTTAGAGTGACTGTCTGTCTGAAATCCACAGCCCAGTAACTGGTTTCTAGCTCTTGGTTGACTGGTTGTTAGAAATTCGGTCAACCGCTCGATCTTCAGTACCGTTTGCCAGTGTTGGTCTGTAGATGGGTGACCATCTATTTCAATCAGAGCTTCCTCCAAGCCTCGTAAAACATGGTAAGCCGTTGGTCCTGGCTGTCATTTGTAGATCTTAGATATTTGTTAGAGGTACCAGTCGAATCAAGGGATAGGATGTCGAGGTCAGATAGGCGGTCATCATTGTCATCATTTCAGCCGAAAGACGTCCATTGCTGGACATAGGCCTCCCCCAAGTGTCGCCACACTGACCGGTCCCGTGCGACTCGCATCCAGCGGATCCCCGCAACCTTCACTAGGTCATCGGTCCACCTAGTGGGGTGGGATAGGCAGTCGCTCCATGTAAAATACTGGTATTCAAGCTGAATCCGGTTGGATTGGAAGCCAACCCTAACATAGTCGGTAGAAGGCTTGGCAGATGTATTGATGTTTGTTTGATTACTTAATCAATCATTCAACTTGCTAAATTCGACACACATTCATCAGATAGACATCTGCAGTTCTGCACTCTACAATTACACATCGCTCCATATGTAAATCACAATTACATTTTACCTTTCATCTGTACATACATCTTAATAACGGATTACATAGACAGATTGTACAACGAATTAACTCCATTAAGAAATCAAGTAGCCTCGGACAAAGCATTTGTGTTTCTAAATCTGTAGCTACAGACCACGGAAATATCTCAGAGGTGCATAGACAATTCTTTGCATGCGAAGCTTTCACACTGATGAAACTATCGATCGAAAATGGTCAGAGGGGATATCCCCTCTGATCGTTTTCGATCATAGTAACCAATTTCAGTGTAAACTGACTGATTATGTGCGCAAACGCAGGAACAGTTCCTCTGCTGTTATTCAAGACCATCCCACAAGATCGGGGAGAGATCAGACGCAGGATCAACGGCATGTTATGTTTCCCGGTGTAATTATACAACACGCACATGAACCCGAAACATCGAAGCGCGTGGCGTGAGTTCTTGGGTTGTATTCAACCCAGGAACTCACACTTAGCAGTCGCGTTCCAACATCTATGTCCAATAGAAACTGACGACTTCAAGGCGATCCGTGGCGGCAGTTGTGCTCAACACAATTTTAGTGCCAAAAATATGACTACTGCCATCTCTAGAGGCTGCAGAAGATTCCGTGCTCTGTGCCCGAAGCGAATAATTTCAGCGATTGGCTGCTGATCGAGTGTACATCAAGGAAGCGACCGCGCCGCTCACTGCCAAAGCAAGATGGACGCAGAAGGTGTAATGGTATGACGTCAGAACATACCGATGGCCGATACAACTGTTTTTGTTAGTTATGTAGTGGTCGTAGAATTATAGTAAGGTGATGGCACTGTTGTAGTGTCAGTAGTTTGCTATCACTCAGACGGAGCGGACATGCAAGAAAAAGTTAATGACTAATAATACGTAATACCAAGTATAGTGTGTACTAGCGATGGAGTATTGCGTTAAATAGTATATGGGTTGTGGAGCTGAGATAGGTCGCTCCTAGTAATAAGCTACATCTACTTATACTGCAAGAAAGAAAGAAGAAAGAAAACATATTTATTTGGCACATGCTACAAGTGCACACAACAAAAAATTAAACAAAAAAAGAGCTTAAATCTAAACAAGAAAAAACAAAAGATAATTGTGTGTCTCACGGCAGCGCCTAATAGGCCCAGTTCAGCAAACTGCCGAGCAGCTAGTGCCCGACGCTGGTTTTCAACTGGACCTGAGATGGTGATGTGACGGATATAAATCAGTTTTGAAGTTCGTGTTACTATTATGGTATGTGTCTGAATAGGCAATAAATGTGTGTGTAATGATAAGAAATATAACTTCATATTAATAATAAAACATAAAATAGAAATAATATAAAAATCGAGCTAAGTGTGAATAATTATTGTATACATCAATTTACTTTACTTTTGTGCAGCATTAGTTCACAAAGTTATTTGTTCCGTGATCAAGCTAATTAGAAAGTGGGTAGAATAGTTTGTAAACTGGAAGCTGGTTCACACATAGTTGGGAAATGGCTTGGACAATGCTGAGTTTGACCACCTATTATTATATACTTTTCCATACGATGGTGTAAACGTCGTCTGAAAGTAATTTCGCAAGATTTTTTACTCTAGATACATTATTCATTAAAGAGAAATAAAGAGAAAATCATCTTTAACTGCTCCTCAATGTTAAAGATTGTAGCTGGGTAACGAAATTTGTGAAGTATCAGCCAAGAAGTGGAATTTCGTATCCTGCCGGGTTTTCTCAAGTTCAAATGACACCGGTCAATTTAAGTCGCGAGGTAATAGGCTTCTTTTGGGTTAGCTTATTCCATGGTCGAACTCATCTCTGTACTGGTACAAGATTGAGGTCAACAATATGCCTATTTAATGTTTAAAAAAATCTTTATCGAAGTTTTTAGGACTATACCTTCGTTTCTTTCTACCGTATGTCTCCAGCTACCTCTTACGATGCATCGAGACTCGACAGCTCTATCTACTTTCTAAAATCACAAAAACATTCGAGGAATTTCTAGTGCTTTTTAAGCAGAGATGGCCAACATTTTAACCTCTATAGGTCAAATATTTTCACTATACCAAAGTAATACTTATTGTACGTGTTGTCCGTGGAACACATTTATCGAGTGTGTCTTAGTTATAGCAGCAAAGGTATATTAAACCACGTGGTCCCACTGCTGGGAAACAGGCAAGGGAGGAAGTTGGCTGTAAATCACCAAGCAATCATGCATAATGCGTGTTGTTAGACGTCATTATATCTTCCCACAAACTTTAATTATTACAGTTCTTTAAACATATAACTCAATGAAATTACTTGAAGACCTATAACAACTTAACCAATCTCTTGTTAACATTAATCTACATCTCTTTATTCATCTATACATTTGGAATTATATTCATACATACATATTTTTCCTACGTAATAATGATACACACATTCCTATTTACTCGTGCCAAAAGTTCGACATCCCTGAATGGTAATGCTGTCACAAATTGGTATAATAAAAGTTGATACACATATCAATAGACGAGCACATTAATATTTAATCGATTCTAATAATACGATTAGACATATAAGCAAAAAAATGAGTGGCTGTATTTTTCTTTTTTTTTTGCGTAACTTTGTGATTGTGTCTTAGTCATATATGGTGTAAGGTTTAATGATCGCTTTGAGCGTAAATGGAGATAGGCTATTAGCCTACATTGTTTTTATTACTGTTTTTTCTTCAAGTGAGTAAATAAGTAGATATAATATGGTATCATACGATAGTCTTCATTTGTGAGTGAAAGAGTAACAAACATCCATCCACCCACCTATCCATCCTCACAAACTTCCGCATTCATAATAGTAGTAAGAAGATTTGTCTCCTCGTTTGATCACAAATGGCGTCAAACTATGAAGTAAAAAACAACAAATTCAAATTAACATACTAAAATGCAACCGATTGTGGTTTTTAATCAAGCTGATTTCCATACGTAATGCAATCACTTTCGAAATTCCGAAAATAAAGTATCATTTAATAAAAAACTGCACAAAAAAAAACTTGGTGTAAATTAGGATTATTCAAATTAATAATTATCATAATAAATCCTTTCACTTATTTAGTTATTGTAGCAAACATTCGCTCCTTGTCATCAATACATATATTATAATTTTGTTTTATAACTTACTAGTTGTTGCACGCGACTTCGTTCGCGTGGAAAATTTGATGTTTCGGTGCGAAAAAAAAAAGTCTATCTAGTCTATGCCCTTTTCCAAGATATAATCTATTTCCTTTAGTTATGAAAGGCAACAAACAAACAGATTTATTTTCGCATTTAAATGGCTTATGCGACTTGTCACTGTTCCAACTCGTCATCGAAATACAAAAGGTCACGATTCCCAACTGTTTAATTTTTTTTTGTTTTCATAGTACCGATTCGTCATCGATGCTAACATTATTATGGAAGTATAGATTATAATCTGTCCCGGTTTTGGTAAAATTTTGAAACCCCTGTTTTAGTACGAACTTGAAATATTAAAAACCTGATGGTTATTTTATTTCATTTGTTGATGTAGTTGTATATTGATTGCACTAAAATACTAATGGATGGTTTCAGTCACCTCCATCCAAATGGAAGTAAGTAGAAGTTAACGAAAACGAGCTGAAGTTAAGACACAAGTTTTACGCGTAAAGCTGAGTAAGTATCTACGAGTATCAAGAAAGGTTTAATATAGTACTCTAGTATTTAAAAGATAGTCATGTTTTTAATAATACAGTCATGAGAATTGAAGAGTTAAACTCATCCAACTCAGGGCTCTCAGACGGATAAGTTTAGTATGAGTTTTATTTGAAGAAGGATTGGTAAATCTCGTCTTGGGGTCCAGCTTTCGAGTAATGGGAACAAGTTTACCTGTTAAGCAAATACGTTATACATTACATATACAAGACACATGACATACACAAGGTGTAAGCGGAATCTTCACGAAGTCGTCAACCAAGCTTTCCGTGTCATCAAACTAAGTAACTCTACGCAAACATTTTTGCTGGGAAACTACTTTTTTTTGGGGTGTTAAATCACGTTTTACGGTAGGACTCAATGTAACGCACTCAAAACATTGTGCTGATTGGATGCATTGAATAGTACGGGGGTGGTGGAGGTGGTTAAAGTAAAGTTATAGCATTAAAACCTGTATTTTAAAAAAATATCTCCGTAACTAGAAAGTTCGCCGGTTTGCTCTTAGACAAAAAAAAAACACTGCAAAGATGGGGAGTTCGTTACGGGTACGTTTACACCCATTATAATCAATCCCTCAGTCCTGATAAAACGAAAATCACAATATTTAACGAGACGTCGCGTCGTAAGTTGCCAAAGCAAAAATGATCTAATTTTGTACTTAGGTTCTTTTTCTCCTGATTAAGTACAATTCAAACTTGATAATAAAGGAAACGTATATTTCGGTCACGTGGCATATTGTCAGAATTTGAGGAAAAATATACTTCTCCGCGTATAAATCGTTAGAGAGAAAGGATGGTAGAGGTCAGTGAGGTCAAATGGTTGAGCTGTACTTCCGTGAACCGACACTTGACATGCTTAGTGGGATTTATTGATAAAAAGTGCTCTTGGACAAGTCGAAAACAATCTTACTACTATTTAATTATAAATGCAAAAGTTTTTGAGGATGGATGTTTCATACTCTTTCACACAGAAACTACTGAACATATTTGTATGAAATTTAGCACACAGATAGTTTATAACCTGAATTAAGATATAGGCCACTTTAAATTCAGGTGTCACTAGCCAGTGGGACAGTTACTGAACTCGAAGTGGGCGAAGCCGCGGGCTTATGCTAGTATAATACAAGTGTCATGGGTGTGACCACACTTAGCGACGCTGAATCGACTTGAACCGATCCGATTAAAGTGAATGGTCCGATGCAGTGCCTAATGAATGATGATTTTATTGCTGGGATACTTTCTAACCAGGACGTCTATTCTCTAAGCACGAAACTCGCAGTTTCGGCCGAAGTTACGGGCGTTTCAAATTCCGTATCACTTACAAGGTTAGTTCTCTCTATGTTTTTTAAAAACTCATGAATCCGAAAAAAGAAGAAAGAAAAATGATGTAGTGACAAAAATTTAAAAGAGTATGCTTAGATGACCATGATGATGATGTTGATGGTCATGTAGAGAGGCAGACAAGGCAGATGTGAGTGGCAACGCTGGTAGTGGACGCCCTGGAAGGAGATACACTGACCTTATTGGTGAGGTTCCTCAGAAAGGTCAGGTGCGTAGTACTCGCAACCGGCGTGCGTGTATGACCAGATTTATGAACGTGGATGAGGTAAAAGGAGTTTGTAAGGATCGTAGCAGGTGACGTTCTGTGGTTTCTGCCTAGCACCTTGGAAAGAAGGCGTCAGTGTATGAATCCAAAATAATACGGAGTAGGGTTCATTTTGCAGTATCGAGCTACTTTCAGACGGACCCGTATCTTTGTTGACAAACTTAGATAGACCCATAGAGCTTTAGCTGATACCGAGCCGACAAATGCAGTCAGTTCCTCACGTCTGGTTCAGGCTTTCATTTAAAGATCTTTGTCAGTTGTTCAGGAGGTTTTATTCTGAACTGTTGATGAATGAAGCTTCATTAGTGACAATACTGTAATACTGTTCGTTCTTATCAAAGCAATAATGAATGGTAGGATTGCAAGAGTAATTGAGAAAACAAAAGGGAATCTAAGTGTTCAAAAAAAAAAAAAACAAAATCCAGTATCATCATCATGTGCCCAACAAAGATGAGGCCGGCTTCCAGTCCATCCGGATGCAGCTGAATACATAGCGCATGTATTTTACATGGAGCGACTGCCTATCGCTGACCTCCGCAACCCATTTAGTATTGCTTAATACGAGTATGATACCCCTTGGTGAGACTGGGTGTCAGACTTTCGGGCCGCTGAATTAATATCCAGTATCATGATAGAAAAAATGTTCAGTCTTTGCAGAGCAAGAGATATGTTTAAAAAATGCACTATTTATTTAGATAAGTATTAAGATTCCCCTCAACGCCTACGCAAGACACAGAAGATCGTAAATAACCATATTTGAATAACTAAGCACTTGCATAATTATGTTTTAATAGATTCAATGTATTATTTAAGTAGAAGCTAACTTTATTTGGATGGTTTACCATATTTGAGTTTATCGTAACTTATTAACATACTTTGAATACCCCAAGGTGGTCACATTGTTGTGCGATACAGGATGAGGTTTTTTATGAAGACCTAATGATTTTCTTGCGAGATTTTCATTTTGATCTTTAATAAAATATACAGGCCGTGTATCGGATATAGAAAAATGCCTCAATTATACCTACTGTTTCAACCCCGTTTAGAAAGTTCTTTTATTAGAGCTTCACCTGATGACGGATTCTCATACAATCTTTCAATCCCTGTTTAACCCGCTTAGGGGTTGAATTTTCCAAAATGTTAGTTCTTAGCGGATGCCCACGTTAAAATAGTTAGCTATATGCTAATTTTAGCCAGATCCGTCCAAGGGTTTGAGTTTTGCGCCGATAGTCAGTCACGACAAATAATTTTATTATTATTAGATAAAAAAATACATTGGAAATCAAGCTCAGGCTCGTGCCCAATTACAATTTTAATTAATTTGTAATAGTTTGTTGGGCAACATATTAATACTATACTAATAGATCAACAATATAATACATATAAATAGATCAACCATAAAATAAACAATCAACCTGTACATACTCGTACGTAACGAAATATTGGTAAAGTGAGCATTATGTTTTAAGTATTCTAGTATTTTGATAATCTAAAAGTTAGAAAGTAATGCGGATAGCAAATATTATGCTCGAATGGCATTTGAAGGTTTCTCTTTTTAGCATATTTTTATTGATTCTAAAAATTACCAATTAATTATTGTGTAATATTCATTCCAATCTAGGCGTAGATTGAGACTATTAATAGCCTTTATCGGAATGAACATCTGGTTAACCATGACGTCTTAAAGCAGTTGTAATTCCAGTGTGGGAAAGAGATGCGAGGCGCTAGACGACCTGTATAGCTCTGTCTCTTTCCCATACTGGAATTACTCCTGCTTTAAGAAGTCATGGTAACCGTCCTGATGTAAGAAGTTGTATTTACGTTTTCTTAGCTTGGTTTTGTCTACGGAGGAGGTCTTGGCTAAATAATAACATCCGCTCGGGACGATCTTCAGGTTAAGCTGCGCTTGCCTAGGTTGGTCCGTGGATGGGTAACCCCCCATTACATTCCGAGTTTCCTCCGTGCCTCGGAAAGCACGTTAAGCCGTTGGTGCGGGCTGTCATTTGTAGATCTTTGACAGTCGGTACAAGTAGTCAGTGGCGCGAAAGTCGGACAACCAGTCTTACTAAGGGGAATCGTATTACCCAGTACTAACTGGGTTGTGGAGGTCAGATAGGCAGTCGCTCCATGTAAAATTCTGGTATTCAGCTGCATCCGGTGAGACTAGAAGCCAACCCTAACATAGTTAGGAAAAGGCTAGGCAGATGATGCACTAGTTTTTACCCACGACTTTGCTCGCATGGATATCGGGAGTTATCCCACGGGAACGTACTATTGGGATAAAAACTATCCTACGTTCTGACCCAGGTCATGCTTTATCTATATGCCCATCAAAATCCGTTCAGCCGTCAAACTGTGAAAAAGCAACACACAGACATAGATTTTCGCATTTATAATATTAGGATGGACAATAAGTATAATACTGCCTCGTGGGGTTCGATTCCCAGGTCGGGCATGTTATTGGGTTTTTCCATCAGGAATTTATCAGTAGTAGTAACGGAGTTTGAATTTGTGCCCGGTTGATGGCAATAGGCTCGCCCCCTATTACATGGGACTTAAATATAATTGTCGAAATGTGGGTGTCCTAATAAAAATAAATAAAATAAATAGTGTTTTATGTCAGGAGAAATAGGTACCCGTATACAACAAAAATAAAATGGAGACAAATAAAATAGTAAAAACCGTAAAGAAATCATAAAGTATCATTAAATTAATCAAAAATCATCAAAAAATCATCATCATCATTAATAACTCAAACTCAATCTCAAAGCGTTTATTTCAATTAGACCTTCGCAGGCACTTTTGAAAGTCAGAAAAACAAAGGCGAAGGTACAGTCACAGACACAAGGCATAATAACTTGTGAAAGTACTGTAGTTGCCCATTCCAAAGCGTAGATCTCTATGGAGAAGAATGGGCAAGAAACTCCATGGACACTCTTTTCAATCAATAAATCACTCACACCTCTGCCTAATCCTTTGGGTATTGCAGGCGTGATGTTCTGTTATTTAATAAGTATAATAATCTAAACTAAGTTCTCATGTACAAAATATGTATGACATAATGTAGGTATCTATGACATCAATACTTAAGGGGATTACCTCGCTCAAATCCTGAAAATACCGTGTGTTTAAAGAAGTTTGTAGATGAATCCTTTTGTGCGTTTTCAATATAAAAAATATATGTTAAACTAAAGGTCATCACAAATACATTGTATTGTTTAAAATTTTAATAAACTAACTCAAATTTTATCGAAAAATCGTAACAAATAGGTCCTTTTTCAACCTAAATTGAAAATTTTCTCTATAACGGCTCAATAACTCGGCATGAATTTTATACCAAAAAATACGTAATGACGTATTTAACAATGTGTATTGATTTTTTTCTCATATTTCTTTTAATATTTTAAAATATATTATAAAAATCGGAAATTTCGCGAAAAGCACTATGTCACTGCCGCACTCGTCCCTCTCTCTCTCGCCGTTTCGTCGTAAGTTAGTACGGGGCAGCATGCTCAAGGTCATTGGGCAATGTAATGCCCTTAATCATCGGCGAACGAACTCACAGCCAGTGCTCTATTAGAATTGAAATTCAACGAGCAAACACAAAGGAACATGTAATCCGAACTTTAACAACTTGTCAAAGTAAAGTGAAAGTTTATACGAACCCATCAATCATTCGATTGTCGGAGACCAACAATACATAATAAGCGCCGCTTGTGAAGCATTTCGATCGTATCAGTTAAACATGGGTTAGTTAAACTGTTGTTTCGTTAAACGCCTGTTAAGGTTAATCGGGCGTGGTGTAGATGGCTGTTAAGTTATGCTATAAAGTTAACTATTATATTTCATAATATAACATAATATCACACCTCATTATCTAGCCTTTTGCCAAACTATGTTGGAGTCCGGTTCCAGTCTAACCGGATGCAGCTGAATACCAGTATTTTACATCGAGCGGCTGTCTATCTGACCTCCACAACCCAGTTAGTACTCGTTAACGATACCCCTTAGTAAAACTGTTTGTCAGACTTTCGGGCCACTGATTACAATGAATTAATATCCATTATCATGATAGAAAAAATGTTCAGTCTTTACAGAGCAAGAACTTTGTTTAAAAGACTTTTTGGGCCACTGACTACCTGTAACGACTGTCAAGGATCTACAAATGACAGCTGGGACCAACGGCTTAACGTGCTTTCCGAGACACGGAGGAAACTCGGTATGTAATGGGTGGTCACCCATCCACAGACCAACCTAGGCACGCACGGCTTAACCTTAAGATCGACCCGAGCGGCTGTTGTTATTTAGCCACGAGCTCACGCCTTTAATCCCCGAAGGGTTAGGCAGAGCTGTACCTAATAGTACACCCACCTTTTGCCAGTTATGTTTTAAGTCATATATAATAGGGAGCGAGCCTATTGCCATCAACCGGGTACAAATCCAGACTCTGTGGCTGCTACTGAGAAATTCCTGATAGAAAAACTCTTTGCTCGACCTGGGAATCGAACGCACGACCTCATGATCAACAGTCGCGCTTGCAACCACTGGACTAAAGTAGCAGTCGTGCTGTGAAGGTAACAATTAAGTAATATTTTATGATATTTATGTAACTTTAATCGTTAATCTTTAAGATTGATCAAAACTTATAACAATGTGAGATTAGAATTTCATAGAATGATGTAACTAATTGTTTAGTAAACTTGCATTGGACGATTCGTTTTGCCAATTTTTATGACTGGTACAACTACAAACGACTCTTTTATGTTTCTTTATATTGTTATTTTATTGTCAATTCTATAAGAGATAATTCTATTGCTGACATGCCCAAGAGTCACGTTTTTTATGGGTGAGCAAGTTCATGGACGTATGTCCTGTGTGCCTATCCTCATGAGCCAAAGGCGTGAGTGTAAATTATACTCACGCCTTTGGCCCATGAGGACAGGCACATACTACAGGACGCCACCTGCAACGATCCATTCATACTTATTTCCTCTCCATTTCCTTCAGTTTGAATTGTTGAATTGAAGTGTAATATCAAAATTACAGCTTTTTAATGAACGCATACGGCACTTATAACAAAAACACATTTATTTCAATTATTGGCTGTCTGTTTGTTCCGGCTAATCTCCGAAACGGCTGGACCGATTTTGACGGGACTTTTACTGGCAGACAGCTGATGTTATAAAGGCTACTTTTAGGGTTCCATGCAAGAAAAATAAAACCTTTGAAATGGTTAATATAATCCGATTTAAAAAGGGTAATATTTTTATAATAATTTCACACGAATGAAGATCGCGGGCAACAGCTAATTCAAAATATTATATTAAATAATAAAAAAAAAAATATATTTCACATGGGCGTAGGGCTATGTGAAATAAATATAAAATTTAATTTTTCATGTGCACTTATAAAACGTCGAGAGAAGATGCAAAAGTGTCGTTGAAAAATAATCGTTTACCTGAAAAAATTCTAGATTTTTTCATAGGACCGGATTAATGGAAACGTAGAAAGCATTTCTTTATCTACAAGCTAGTAAATTAAAAAAAAAAAAACGGTTTACCAATCTTCTGCCCTCATCCCAATTCATTGAGGGTCGGGCAGCATGTCTTCTTCTTCCATACTTCTCTATTACTCGTCATCTCAGTAGTCACCTGCTTTCTAGCCATATCATCCTTCACACAGTCCATCCATCGTTTCTTTGGTCTTCCTCTACTCTTATAGCCATCTACATTCATACTCAATATTTTTCTTACTACTTTTTCCTCATTCGAATCGATTTTTTCAAACGATTTTGCGAAGTACCTATCCTGCAACAAATAATTACATTTTTCTCATCTTTAACGACAGTGGTGTGACAGTAAGGCCGGATGGCCGGAAGCCGGATAATCCTGACCGTGATATGTGAGAATAGAACCCAGACTCAAGGCCAAAGATTTATATATCTCTCACGGCTTGTTTGCGTATACATACCTTAGTATGTAAAGGATATGTCTAATAAGTATGACTAAATCTAACGTGACAACATCATTTGGAATCAATGAGCTGAAATATATGGAGCTTACCAATAGCAAGAAGAAATTACAGAGCCCTGACAATTCATCAACAGCTTCTGTTCGCGTCACTTGGGATTGATGTGTTCAATTTTTATAGAAATAGGGAAATAAAATGGATTTTGTTCCGTTTTCAGCTATCTTTGATTTATTTTTCGTGGTTTTTAAAAAGAGTGTCTACTGTTTTTTTCTCTGAAAGCAATTCCCTATTTAATTGGAGAGTGGTGCGATGTTTTTACGGCTTTCGAATCTATCTGTCGTTATTTGGTAAATATTTTTCCACATTAGAGCAACAGAACTAGTGTATTTTAAAATTCATCTTACTTAGACTTTAATTACCTGTAATGACTGGCTCTTTGGTCTAGTGGTCGCAAGCGCGACTGCTGAGCTGAGCTGATGAGATCCTGGGTTCGATTCCCCGGTCGGGCTAAGTGTTATTGAGTATTTCCATCAGGAATTTCTCAGTTGCAGCTATGGAGTCCGGATCCGTGCCCGGTTGATAGCAATAGGCGCGCTCCCTAACATGGGACTTAAGTATAACTGGCAATGTGGTGGATGTACTATTAGATACACCTCTGCCTAATCCTTCGGGGATTATAGGCGTGTTGTTATGTTATATGTGTAAATGTACCTTTGAAAAGAAATCTCATTATTTTATTTATCTCTACGCTAGATCAAAAATCCATTAATTTGAAAACAAATGACTCTCGGATTAACGATATAGATACACCTACGATATCTCAATGAATCCAATATCTAAGTAATTACTTGATAACGAGATCCCAACATCAAATATAGAACCTTAACCTTAGTAACTCACAAGTAAAAATCGATGTCAAGTAGGTACTCAAGTTTCAGAAATGCGCAGTTTTTGATCAAACTTACCAAACATTTGCCAAAGTTAATTTACGAAAGTTTGGACAAATATTTGGTACGATCGTTGCCTAGCAACCGGTGATCTTCCGTGCCCGGTCTATTGATTGGGTCATTCTTATTTTATTTCGCCTTTTCCTGTACATATCTATTGAATTCTTCTTTGAGATTAAGTTGTGCGTGGTACTCGAATCCGGCGTGCGTGTATGATCAGGGGGTCTAAAATCGCCGCTTTATCTTGACTTTATGGTTAATGACCACAAAGTCCATTTTAAGAGTTTTAAATTTTTAACGTGATTCGTAATAAGATTCTGATAAAGCGGCCATTTTAGAACCTCAGGTGTATCAAAATGAGTATATTAGGATCGTAGCAAATGGCGTTCTTTCTGCGTGCCCCCAAGCATAAAAGGCATGAATTTATGAATGTATGTATAGGTTTCATTTCTGAGTCTGGGTCTTTATTAGTAGAATATATTAGGTACTGATGAATATTTTATTTGTCAGTAGAGATAATTTACCTGAAGGTATAATTCAGAAGATGATTTGCAGCTGCGGTTTGACAGTAGCCTTCGGAAGCGTACCTTTGGGTACTGGTTGCTGAATGCTTTGATTTTCAGTAGAAATTACTTCTGAAATTGCTATTACAAAATTACTTTATTTCAATCATATGAAAAAATAATACACTGTTGGCCGCGACTGTCATTTATATGTAGATGTTAGTCTCTACCAGATTCTACTAGATTTCTAGATCTTTGACAGTTGATACAGGTAACCCGAAAGTCTGACAACCAGTCTTACCAAGGGGTATCGTTATTACCCAGTACTAACTGGGTTGTGGAGGCCAGATAGGCAGTCGCTACATGTAAATACTGGTATTCAGGCGCCTGCGGCTGGACTGGAAGCCGACTATAACATAGTGGGAAAAGGCTAGGCTGATGATGCGACGTTATTTCAGCCATAGTATTACAAAAATACTAATTGACAAACCTCTGCCTTACCCTTCGGGAATTACAAAGCGTGATATTATGTTATGTTATTTAAAAAATATCAGGCCATTCCTTAACGACTTCCTCTTGTATAATATTTAAACTACTTTACGGCTAAACGATTTCAAATAAATATACTTAAGAGGGCCCTTCCCGGCGCGTCTATCGTCAACGCGAGCATGCTCGAAAAGCTTGTTGTTTCATCCAGAGCCTCAGCGGCGATTTTCTTTCAACTCCCCTGTCTTACCCCGCCCCGACCCCGCACATCTCGTCTCCCGCGCACCTCATATCGCCTAACGCGATGACATTGAATGAAAAATTGTGTTCGAAAATTTCTTAAACTTGTTCCAGGAAATACGTGTTTTTGAATAAGTCTTACATTTGTGTGAAATAAATATTTGTCATTAAGAATCTCCATTAAGGTTTCTATCGCGATGTTTTCTTTAATTTTACAGTTTATAAGTGCATTATGGACGGCCAAAGTTCAGTTAAAATTTGTGCAAAACAGCAATTTTTGGAGGCTTATGCTGAATTTGTTTCTACAATTTTTTATTTTTTGCTACCATAGAAACCTAGATATAGTGCACAAAATACCTATTAGTTTAAAAAAATCAAATATAGAGGTGTAACAACTGCATAATCACGTACGAGCGTTTGTATGAAAAGTATGACGGGCTGGCCGCTCTTAAGGCTCTACCATCAATATAAATTCATCAGTATCAAATAGTGATCAACGCACATTTATAAACAATTTTAAACTTTAACAAATATTCAATTTGCAAAATGGTTTTAAATCTTGAATGCCCGTTTTCTCTAAAGCTAAGCAACATCGAAATGAATGCCTAAATATTATATCACCGTTGGAATTTCAGCTTTCGCAGCTGAGCCGAGGGTTGGAAATCAAACAAGGCAAGTTTACTAAAGCATTAATTTAGGTATTGCTAAAAGTTTGCGAGAATTAACGGGCATAAATCCTTTTCCATTAGGTTGTGACATCAAATGTCTTACATTCACTATTGCTTAGCAAAAACGTAGATTTTCATATAATTATGCGTATCCATCTAATTCGATTTGATCTTTAGACGGAGATGGACACCTCAGCATATTTCCACATAATATCTTTTACTATAATTTTGAGAGATCAAACTATATGCAGCTGCAAACAGCATGGGGCCCGCATTGTCCTGCGTCCGGCTGTGAGAACTAGAAATAAAAAAACCCGGCTAGTTGCGAGTTGGACTCGCGCATCGAAGGTTCCGTATAAACTTGTAGTGGTTTTGTTATTAAACTACATTATTACGGTTATCAGATTTTTTCATTTACAAGTGCTGTAAGGCATTGCTTCTTGTTAAATTTCATGATTCTAGGTCAACGGGAAGTACCCTATAGGGTAGGTAGGTTTTGATTCCTTTGTGAAATCGTAAAATATGATACGATTACGATTTTTTCACAATAAATGGAAAAAAAAAATCAATCAATCAATTCATTTAAAAAAAATACAAAAAAAAAAATTCATTCATTCATTCAATTAATTTTTCAATGATTTCGATTTGATTTTTTACGATTTTTTCAATCGTGAGATTTCTTTAAATCGCGTTGACCTACAAGTTTGATTTTTTCCACTGCTTCAAGGTGTAGCAAACTTGAGTATTTGATATTAATTTCAGTTTGTTACCTTTACGCGTTCCTAATGAAAAGGGTCTTGACAGAAGGACAGACAAACGGACAACAAAGTGATCCTCTGTGGTACAGAAACCTATAAAACATTTAAGGTTCTTGTTTTGATTTAGATTTTAGACCCAACCAGCGAATTCAATCAAATAGCGTATTCTTTAGTTGATTTATCTTTGCTTAGGTATTATTAGGCCTTTAAGGTTCCCCACAAGACAGGGATTCTAATAAGACTTTTTCAATGATTTGGGTACTGCAGATGAATTTCAGTAAAAGTGTTACACGAACCTATTACATGACCCGATTAAATTAAGAATTAAGTTGCTAGTTAACCAAAGTGCGAAGGTACTTTCATTTTTAGGTGCCAAAGTTCAAAAACTGTTAAATAATTTGGAAGGTATTTCGCGATTGAGCTCAAAACAAATGTAAGTATACTAAATGTCACTTGTTTCTCAAGCTAGTACTACTTTCGTTTTGGTAATGCACTTTCATTTTTATGTGAACGCATTTCTGTCTATTGGTTATTTCAATATGTCTGTAGGTGGCTTGCTACATCTTCATTGACGCTATCTCCGTCAGTTTTCATGGACAAAATACATAATCTATAATCATTGTCATCATTCTTCTGCCCTTATCCCAATTGATTTGGGGTCAGCGCAGGATGTCTTCTTCCATTCCTCGTCATATCACCAGGCAATATCTACCTAAATAATATTGTGTTTAACTGACCGACGGACGTTTGTGTAATTTATTTGTTCTGCATCAATAGTATTCAATACATAAATTAAAAGACCAAAAACTTTCATCACAGAATCATGAAAGATAATTTAATATAAAAAATATTAAATTAATTTTTAATGCTATTTTTTTTTAATAATCGTTGACAAAGCAACAGGTTTTTTCTGTAATTTCTACCTGGGTTTTGGAAAAAATGTTGTCAGTTCAGTATGTATGTACATATATACTGAACTCACGTCTTTTTATCCAAAAAATAAAATTAAAATGTATACCTACAGGGTGTATACCTACAGGGGGTCTATTTAATATGTAATCGCTACCGTGACGTCTGTGACGAACTTTAATTATAATTAATTTTAAGCATTTTTCTCATGTAAGTGACTTAGTGTCTTTTTTGAGAATAAATATCTTTAAACCTGTGTAACAGAACCCTTCACGAAGCCGTCGACCAAGCATTACGTACATCAAACTAAGTTACTTTACGCAAAAAATATTGCTGGGAAACGATTTTTTTTTTTGTGGTGAAAAATCACGTTTTACGGTAGGACTCAATGTAACGCACTCAAAACTAACCAACTCCAAAATAAAACTTGCTAATTTCGGATATAGACAGTCCTTTTAATTTAAACCTTATACCAATGACACAAGTCACCTATTCGAATACGGCTGCTGTTGACACTGTTACGGTGAGTACGGTCAGGGCCAAGGCTTCTACTGAACCTCGAGGGTTCACAGTAAACACGCAATCGCTAGTTTTTATAAACTTGCACGTGAGCAAGGTTACATTTTGTATTTTTAAAGCCAGGGTTGCTATTTGTAGTTAGTGATAAAAATAGTGTATAGGCTGAATTGTGACAAGGAAAGGTCATAAAATGAGAGAGAGGGCAATAAATAAACCAGCCAAGTGCGAGGTGGATTCGCGCATGTAACGAATAAATTAAAAATGAAAAGGGAGCCTTTTCATTTTTAATTGTTTTGTTTTTATAGCGGCAACAGAAATACACATTCTGTCAAATACCGACCGCGATTCCGGCCCCGCCGCCGAGGCCCACCGCGACCCCCCCGTAACATCACTGACCGACCCTTGCTCGACGAGCCAGCCCGCGCCGCTGAGCATGTAACGTTAAATTCCCCATTAAATAATCCGACCCAGCCAAACTCTAGTTGCCCTCCCCTCAATGACGCACTAAGCCTAGGCCCGAACCCCGCAGGGGGTGCCCTTAGTGACCGTCCATTTAATGTGTAATATCCTTAGTTTGTAAGCCCTGGCTGGGGGACTTAAAGTAATTTTTGGCCATCATAGGATAGTCCGGCTACAACAACATTCGTTTCACATTTTTCTCAGTCACAAAATCTATTAAAGCGGATGTACTTGTAGCCAAAATTATTCACCACACCACTTCAAACATATCTTTTAAACCACAAAATACTGATTATTATGCTACTTGTGCACTTAAGTGATCAATATCAGTCACTCCTGCGCTTGTCTTTGACATTTAGCGAGAGTTCACTCGGTATTTAAAAAGAAAGGCTTGAATGAAATTGAGAAAAAGTATAATCAGTCATGGTCTATAACGGTAACCAGACTTGTTTAAGAAAAACAAAAACTATACCGAATATAAAAAAAAAAAAAACGAAGTATTTTCAGTTGATTTAACCATTTTATTTTTAATTGATCAAGTACCTATAAACTGGCTTCGTTGATGTTAGCTGGCGCAATGTTATCGATCGAATCGAAATTGTTGGACAAAATCTGTTACTAAATCGAATAAGAAAAATTGTTATACAATGATAATCGTTAAATCTATAAACAAAGTGTGAATTAATCCACAGTAAATTGCTAGATTCTAAGGCTCAGCCGTAACCAACTAGCGGTTTACAATCTAAAGATATGAATTTATCTATTCTAAAAAGATAAAAATATCTTTATTTACAAACAGACCATGAAAAAGCCCATCCTTTATCATTTTAAAAGTATTAATATTTAAAAAAACACTACAACGGTCCCTCCAGCAACTTACACATCATATTTGTAACTGACAACAGGCAACTCCAAATATAAAACCCATTATCAATTAATATAACACCTACATATATCGCAACATCACTAGAGAAAACCAAAGGCTACACAATAGGACAGCCATCGATCATTACCGAACCGAAACACCGAGTGTTACGTCATCAAGTTTTTTTTTTCTCACCGGCCAGTGTGCCAACTGGTACGAGTAGATAATCGTGGGGCGCTCTCCACTGCAATTGCAGGATTGCGTACTAAACGAGGCATGAGAGTTGGTCACAGAAGGCTCACTTCGTTCATAGGTCTAATAAGCTCGATACGAGTATAATACAGCAAGACATCTACTACTACACTTTGATATGGCTTGTACTAATAAGCCACCCGCCATAAATTTAGTGTATCCGTGAACATGGTGGCTCAAATTAAATTGTAAACATGGTAATAAATTTCCAGTTTTATTGGCGAGTAACAGCACTAGATAGGGATAAGTGGAAAGAGGGAAGAGAAGCCTTTGCCCTGCAGTGGGACACAAATGGCTAATAATAAATAATAATAGTGATAAGATAGCGGACTAATAAGATTATCATAGCTTGAAACGTGATAAGATAGTTTAAACGTTTGGAGAAATTGGGTGCTGAAATATACGAAGAGTGTTTTAACTAGTGAAACTCTTACATAAAGGGTGTAACAAGACCCTTAACGAAGCCGAAAGGTACTCGTTCTCCCCATTATTTCGATCATTTTTTTTGTTCTAGACCATACCTGGGAACCTTCTAGTTACGGAGATATTGGGGTCAAAGTTCCAATATTTTCACAAGTTTTTGTTTCTAATACATGTTTTTAATGTAAGATTTTTACTTTAAACACCTCCACCACCCGTACTATTCAATGCATCCACCAGCACGGTGTTTTTAGTGCGTTACATTGAGTTTTCCGGTAAAACGTGATTTTTCACCTCCAAAAAAAAAGTCGTTTCCCAGCAATAATTTTTGCGTAAAGTTACTTAGTTTGATGTACATAATGCTTGGTTGACGGCTTCGTGAAGGGTCCTGTACACCCAGTATTAAACAAGTTTGCTCTTTATTAAACTTGTTCCAAATACATGACAGCAAAAACAATTAGGACGAATAGTTCAAAAACTTGGCCACTCATATATTACATAAATAGATTAGAACCTTTTTTTTTTAATTTGGTGTTAGATTATTCTCTCGTCTACTTCTCTAAGAACTGACAATGTCCTTCCAAATATTATTGTACCAATTTCCTCATGAAAGTTTACAATAATAGACAAGACCAGACTTTTTCGTTTAACGATAACCGATGAACGGTTATGGCGATCTTGGCGCGAATCGCACATCTATCACGCTACTTCTGGTAGATGTCGCGCGATATCGGCGCTTTTAGAAACTGCATCGTGTTAGTTTAACTTACAACCAGTGTAGACCTTCGTTTCTCTCTACGTTGTAACATTAACACACTTGATAGAATGTGTGAAATATCAGATTCTCATGCGAAATGTTTGAAACACATCTAAATGCATTTATATATTGACTTGTTAACGTATTTTGGAGGATGTGATTTTTGCCAAATACCATATCTTTCATCTACCCACTCGTTACTTTTGTTTTCAAGTACTCTGTGGTCTCTCAGGTCATTCTCTTTAGTAAGTGAAGGTGCAAACTTGAGACCTAGATGCTTCGGTGATAGTATTGAACAGTAAGTGATAGTAAGGTCAGTACTATACGGCACAGCGGGGGTTTAGTTCGGGCTATGAGCAAATCATAATGATAATGACTAGTGATTTTAAGACCTTGTTTAGAAGTCGATATCGAAAAATTACAAAAAGGTAAGAACGTTTCGGGACTCCATTTCTCATACAAATAAAAAAAAGGTTTCTTACACCTATGTATGCGCGATGGTATATTTTTTTTTAAAGCGGTATGAGGTAAGTTTATCTATCCATTCTTAACTCCCATGAATGCCCAATCGCAATCATACTAATCATTGGCCTAAAAGCAACAACATAACGCAATAACTATAAATAAATAGTTACCAAGTGGCTAGAACCATACATGCAAGAGATGGTTGTACCTCTTAACAAACGCCTTGTAAAGATATATTCGTTACGCTTATAAAGAGGTGTGTGAAGCAATGAGGTGTCAATTTGATGTCAGAGGTGTCCAAACGGTACTCCAAAGTGTCAAAGTCAAGTCAAATGTCAATCTTCAAAGGGAAGCCTAAAGTTAAGGTCGTTTATTGAATTGACGTAACGTTAGGTTAAACTATTAGCTTGGTTAATTGGATGTTTAATTAAATTCGTTGGTCTAGCTTTCGCAAGCGCTATGAAGGCCTGGGTTTGATTCTCAGGGTGGGCAGTGCTATTGGGTTTTTCCATTACATTAGAATTTCCCAACAGCAGCTTGGAGTCGGCAGTAGGCTAATCTATTTATAATTATGTAATATTAACATAAACTGGTGAAATGTAGGTGTAGCTATTGAGGCACGCCTCTGCTTAAACCTTCGGCGTTTACAGGCGTGATGTTATAATTAAGTGATGTGTTAATTGAATTATCTATACTAATATTATAAAGAGGTAAAGTTTGTCAGTTTGTAAGTCGTCGGCGGTAATCTCTGGAACTACTGACCCGATTTTGAAAATTCTTTCACTATCATTAACACTAGAAACGGGGTATTTACCATGTTTATTGTTCATTTTGATATTGATTTTGTTTGTGATTTTGTTCTGTCGATTTGTCTGCTCATAAACACCCACCCGCAATAACTTCAGTTTATCCGTGATCAATTTTTCATGGTGCTTGCAATAGCGCCGAAATATCGGGAACTCAAAATGAACAGTAAACATGGTAAATATCCTGGTTCTAGTGTTAATGATAACGTTAGTGACTATGACAGTTTAACAACTTATATTCTTTGTGCCACAGGCTATATTTACAACGTGCCCGTGGGATAATTTCCGACCAAACCGCGAGCGAAGCCGCGGACAACAGCTAGTAAGCTATAAACCTGTGAAGAGTGTTACAGACATTTAGAATTTTGGATAAAAAAAAAAAAAAACAAAATGAATGAAAGTTAACTTGCGAGTATTCGCCTTGTGTTCGGTTTAAGAACAAAACCTGAAAACCTGATTTAGTTTATTTTATTCTGATATCTGATTACAAGTATTTTTTGCGCTACTACATTCACCTAATTTCCATCGTCTCACAAAGAAAAACCCATTTACTTTGCCAGTCTCAAACACATTTGTCATTTAGCCATGACGCGACCTTTGACGAACGACCCTTTTAGATTTTCGCTTTTCATTCAATTCTATACAATGATATCAACGACATAATACACAATGTTCGAAGGCCTAAATCATTAATTTACTCGTATTACAAAATGTATTACTAAAATACTTTTAGCTTACTGTTAACCTGTGTCATTCTACTGCTGAGCAAAGGTCTCTTTCCATGACTTCCAAATCCTTCGATCATTGGTTCTGTCCAGCTCGTCCCACCATCTCCTGCGAGGTCTACTGCGTCGCCTTCTGGCTGTGTCAGGACTCCACTGTGCATTTTTTAACTTGTAAATGTTTAATTGGTACCTTTTGTTTTCATGCATCTGATTAGGAGTTTCTGCATGTATAACAGGATAAAAGAAAATATTTTAATAAAAAATGCCCAACCCTGTTTAGCTTAAAGTTCAATTTCTTAAAAATATGTCCAGAAATGGTGTGAAACTCATAGACAAACAGAAAAGGCTTCTTTGCGGTTTTCTGATTTCAAAACAAAGTACCTAAGTGGTTTTTTTTTTAAGTATATTTTCTCTCCTCAAAAAGTCTGACAATCAGTCTTACCAAGGGCGATCGTATTACCCAGTATACTAACTGGGTTGTGGAGGTCAGATAGGCAGTCGCTCCATATAAAATGCTGGTATTCAGCTGCATCCGGTTAGACTGGAAGCCGACCCCAACATACATAGTTGGGAAAACGCTGAGGCAGATGACGAGTCAGATTGCTGGATGGGCTTTCCAGATGGATGTCGCTAGGCAATGATGATGGGGAATGGGAATGATGACGTTTTCTTTCCTCATCGTTCCAGCTCAACGTTTATTAAATTCAAAATCGGTTTTACGAATAATTAATGTATTTAGTAAGGCCTATAAAAGTCTTGACCTCAAACATATTGGACGGTGAGTAACAACTTGAACCGTGAATCCGAGTGTAGTGAAAGGTGCACAAGATCTGATCTCAGACCGAATGGCGAATGAATACAAATCCTTTCCGGTAAAGAAAGCGAATTTAAGATGAGCACTGATGCAATTTGGATTCACCATCGAAGTGAATTTCTACGGTACACGAAGTATGGTAATGGGAGAACGTTTTGTTTGTCTGTGTGTGTGTTTAAGAGGCCATTAATTGGTGGTCTAAAAGTCACATAAAGGGTGTAAAAAGACCCTTAACGAAGCCGAAACATACTTGTTCTCCCCATCATTGCAACAATTTTTATGTTCTAGGCCATACCTGGGAACCTTCTAGTTCCGTAGATATTAGGGGTCAAAGTCCCAACTTTTTCACATTTTTTTTTTAAATACATGAACCTAACGTAAGATGTTCAACGCAAGATTTTTACTGTAAACACCTCCACGACCCCCGTACTATTCAATCCATCCGTCAGCACAATGTTTTGAGTGCGTTACATTGAGTCCTTCCGTAAAAAGTGATTTTCACACCAAAAAAAAAGTCGTTTCCCAGCAATAATATTTGCGTACAGTTACTTGTTCATAATGCTTGGTTGCCGACTTCGTTAAGGGTCTTGTTAAACCCTGTATAATGGGTCGTGGGGCTTTCGGTACCGGGACCGATTATTAATGACGACCGAATGTTTCTATACGTTTATTATAAACAAAAGTGAATAATGAAATATGAAAGGCTCCATTAAAATAATAATAATGCTCATGTCTGCCTCGTTGGTCGAGTGGTCGCATGCGCGACTGCTGACGGTCCTGGGTTCGATTACGCGGTCGGGCAAAGTGTTATTGAGTTCTCCCACCAGGAACTTCTCAGTCACGGAGTCTGGATATGCGCCCAGTTGATGGTAATAGGCTATTACATGGGGCTTAAACATAAATGGCGAATTGTGGATGGGAATTGTACATCATCATACGGGTGAGTTGTTAATTACTGCTTTAAAAGTCAACTAAAAGGTAATGGTTAACTGGTTAACAGAATTTCATCAACTTATAGATATGACCCCATTAAAATAAAAATAATTCTTGAAAACGTATTCATTTATTTCTCATTGAGGTTGATAAGCCAATTAAAAGATATTAATAGACACTGATTAAAAGCATTGCATCAACTTGTAAATATTGATTGTTTAAAATAGTGCATTCATTCGTTTTTAATTAAATTAAATATCGTATTGTTTAATGTGGTGCAATAGTGCTTTAAATTCATTGGAGTTTGAGAGCCTTCAGAAAATTATAGTTGGTAATTATTTTTCTCTAAACTGCCGACGGGTTAACTCGGTCTACGTTACCAACAAAGAGACTTATTCAGGTAGTTTATGTGGCTGAAGACCATCACTAACGAGGCAGGCCTAGGAAACATGTAAGACAATGCATTATTAATATTATTCGCAAAAAGTTCACCAGGTAATATCATCATTATTTCAGCTGAAAGACGTCCACTGCTGGACATAGGCCTCCCCCAAGTGTCGCCACACTGACCGGTCCCGTGCGACTCGCATCCAGCGGTCCCCGTAACCTTGACCAGGTCACCGCTCCACCTAGTGGGAGGCCTTCCTTCGCAACATCTTCCGGTTCGCGGTCGCCACTCCAGAATTTTATTCGCAACAATTTCACCGAGTAATATAATACATAGAGAGATATTAAACATGATGGGGGCAGACCCATGCCAAGGAATAGAACAATAATTAAACAAAAGTTTAACAACACGAAATTCAGTTTTTCAGTTCAAAGCGTGTCGTTTCTACACCGACTGTCACCAGGATTGACGTAATTTTTCGGTAGCAGACTACATAATTAACTTTCAAGGTTTTAAAATACTGCAATTGTAACTTTGAAAAAATATGATCACTTGACCTTTCTGTAAAAATATTAAATTCTAACAGTATCGATAATAGATTGGATGGCAGCCAGTTATTTACGGCATTTTTATAAAATTTTTCAGAACCGCTCGGCCTCTGAAAACTTTTGGTCATCATCTGCTCAGCCTTTTCCTAAATATTGGGGTCGACTTCCAGTCTAACCGGATGCAGCTGAATACCAGAATTTTACATGGAGCGACTGCCTCTCTGACCTCCACAACCCAGTTAGCACTGGGTAATACGATAACCCTTGGTAAGACTTTTTGGGCCACTGACTACCTGTAACGACTGTCAAAGATCTACAGATGACAGCCGGGACCAACGGATTAACGTGCTTTCAGAGGCACGGAGGAAACTCGGTATGTAATGGGCGGTCACCCATCCACAGACCAGCCTAGGCAAGCACGGCTTAACCTAAAGATTGACCCGACCGGCTGTTATTATTTTGCCACGAGCTCCTCTGAAAACTTTCAGTGTTGTATTTAAAAAGAAAATTAGTTCGAAAATAGAATGAAATGTGTCACTGGATTTGACAGGGGTAACAGGATCAAAACTAATTTGTGTTGATACATAACAGTATCAATATTTTCGTATAACTTCATGTCGTCTGGGAATTATTATTCAGGAACGATTCTACATTTTCGATCCAATTCGAGAGCGAGTTGGGGAATGTCTTGTAAGGATTCATTAGAATGTTTTCTTTTACTGTTTTGAGATATTGGTCATCATAGATTAACACAGAGTACTTAAAGAACTTGACTGCCTCGTTAGTGCAGTAGTTGCAAACGCGACTGCTGAGCATGAGGTCCTAGGTTCGATTCCCAGGTCGGGCAAAGTGTTATATGGTTTTTCCATCAGGAATTTGACAGTAGCAGTCACGGAATCTAGATTTGCGCCCGGATGGCAATAGGCTAGCCCCCTATTACATGAGACTTAAATATAACTGGCGAATATGGGTGTACTATTAGATACACCTCTGCCTAACCCTTCTGGGATTACAGGCGTGATGTTATGTTCCCTCAAGAGCCCGCACCTCTTTGCAATGGGTCACCACTTTTCTAAACATATGCATTAAACCAATGTTAGAGCTGTGGCTACATCCTGATCGAACAAAATTTGAGTGTAATCAACACGTAACGAAAAAGTATCTCGATAAAAGCAAACAACTGTAATGGAATAATTCGAATAAAAACATTATCATTGACACACCATAACAACTTCGGACGCTACAGCGATGTCCCAGCCCACCAGTTCAGCAAAACATTGCAACGTACATAACTTGTGTCAAGATACACCTCTTCGAGCTCAAAGTTGATCTGTTACAAACGCAATTGCTTTCTCAATCAGTAACTAGAAGCTACGGGTGCGTCTCATATTATATAAAGTTATTTGGTATATTTCCATTTCAATAACGTTCACAAGATATAATAAACGTGAGTTATACCAACTGTTGATATACTTTCTTTAGATATTACGTTTATATACTCTAAAACTTGTTTCGTATATCGTTATTGGATATAACGTTTATTTAATCGAAAATCATTAGGCCTATCGTTTAAAATATATATTTATTTATTACATCTTTATGGTTAACACCCCGATTCAAAGCAATCCGACTCGGATGGGTTAGGTCAGAAGGTTAAGGCGGGAACGAAGCGAAGTGCAAGATCCCCTCTATTATTGGTGAATCATTTGAACAGTGACCATTGACGCGCAAAGGAATGAAGCGAGCGAGCTGCGGGAGCGGCACGACAGAAACAAATCGCTGCAAAACCGACTTCACGTAGTCTTGTCTGCCCTACCCCTAGAGTGTAATTTAAACCCGCGTAGGCGCGGAGAGGCGAGGCGGCCCGCGAGCTGAAACTGCGGTGGTGAGCGGGAAACACATCTGCAACGATAAGCTCGCGTAGGACCGCCTGAGCCGTGACAGAAACCGTGCCTGCTGCATGTTGCATGCTTGCTTGCATGGTGCATGCATGGTATATGCTTGTATGCAAGTTTGCATGCTTATTGCATGCATGGTGTATGCTTGTTTGCATGTTTCTTACAGGGAAATGAAAACCACATATGTTCACAATCAACAGCTTTATAATGATTCATGCTTTGATTAGTTGATGTTCTGTCTTTTAATAACTATCGAAATGAAATGTATGGCAAAAGACGATTCTGACTGTGAAATAACAATTAAAAAAATAATTACACAAAAAGTTATTGCTTTATCTAGACTGGGAATAGGTTTTATGTACTTTGAGTGGTTTATCAAACAATTTTATATTCAATTAAAGTTATGCTTATCAAAGTGAGTTATTTTAAAATTATATCAATCGTTTATTATATTAACAGTAACTGATCATTATATCAAATAAAATTATAGATTCAGTTGTTATATCTTGTAAATGTAAGAAATTTTGTAATTATATCATATAATACTTACCCAGAAGATACACCACTTAAATTCACACAATTATTACATTTAACAAGCCTAGACAAGGTGTAATATTTTCAGCGACAAAGATGTTATAGAAGTTGAAAACGTATCGGATTGGCGTTGAGTGATTAGAAGACCGGTGATTAAAATTAATTTTAATGCTGTGATTTCTAATATTCGTAAGGAACGATTCGGAGTTTACAATTATCGTCAACTAGGGTCTTCGATTTCTCAAAGTTGAGTGCTTGCCAGTTTTAATTAGATATTCACACTGGCACCAAGAAGACTTTCAGTGAATATTTACATGTGGAGTTCACTAGAGATAGTTTTATTTGGGCCATCTTTTCCAAAAGTTTATATTGCACTTAATATTTAACATAGAGCACAAAAACTTACTTTCTACTAACTTTAACTTTTGATTGACATTCTTATCGATAAAGATCGAGATAGATCGCCAAATGCCCATCACTCACGCGCGAATGTCAAACATTTCGCGCGCAATATGTCTTGATTTCATCAAAATTTCAAAATGGCGGCGCGCGGCGCTATCTGCGAGATAAGTAAAGCATGACTTTGGTAAACAATCACCTGTTTAGTGGGACAGTTGCATAAATCCTTTTAAGGGGAATGACGTCATTGGTTCGCATATGTTTGTTTGCGATTAGAATGTAAATAGATCCTATAGATCTGTCTTGGCTAACTGCTTGAGTGATTGGGATAGTTTTGTGAGCATAGAAGCAACGGCTGAATCTGAATTGGATAGAATCAGCATTTTGGTAAGGCGTAGTTAGTAGTTAGCGTACGGTTACCATTTCGAAATTTGAAAAGTCCAAGTACGATTAGCACTTCGAAATTTGAAAAGTCACAGAGATCGTTTGGAAAGTTCTGATGAAAACCCAGATATAAAAGAAGTCCTGATATTATCCATACTATCCTTTTTTCACAACCTATGTGACTATTAAACTTTTTATCAACTTAAAAAAAAACCCTTTAAGTTTATACATCAGAACGAATGACAAAACCGGAGAAAGTTCAGGAGGTCCGAACCCCACAACGCCCTTAGCGAGCGGTCATTTAATTGTACCTATATCCTAGTTGGTAAGCCCTGGCTGGGGGCCTTGAATTCATTTAAGGTCACCACATGATAATCCGGTTGAGCAGTATTGCAACCTTATAGAGTTGAACTGGCGAGTGGCCCTACCTAAAAATAAAAATAAACATGGGCTAAAAAGCCTTCTAAAGGCTAAAAAGGACTTCTCTGGACTAGTCCTAACGAATAGACTTTACCACATATTCCAGAACAGCGAACATTCAAATGGACCCAGGACCTAATCTTAACAGTCACACTTTCTACAACTGCACTAATGAGAGTCCAATTCTATAATAACCAACTATCCAAAAACATATTTTTAAATTAAATTCCTCACAAATGACAGTGAAAGCAGATATTATAGTGTGCCTGTCAAAATCAAAACCTGCTTTGTTCCTAAGCAGCTGTTTTGTGGTCGTCGTATATAAATAATGACTTTCTTTTGGTTCGTTAGCTATAACCTAGCCTGGTATCTAGGCCAGCCCGATCTATTCAGGAAGCACTAATGCATATTGACTTTGTAGACATTTCCTGTGTGACTAGAATAAAATGTGTTGACTTTTTGGAATGTAGATAATTATGTTATGTACAGACGCTAGCACATAAACCTACTAAAATCTGTCAAAGGAGGTGTTTTTCCCCCCATACAATTGTGGCCAAACAATGTACCTTAACAATAAAGGTACGAATTTATAGGAAAAAAATCGCAGATTCTGAAAAAAAATATATTGGATTTATTAATGCATTTGTACCACCTGAAATTGTCGATCAAAGATGCTAAAACTTGCAACCCAAGAATTTTAATCTGGCAATCTCGTAATTCATTTCTCCGATGATGCGTTTCGTTACTTCATTTAAACACGTATGAAAAACTAAAAATATACTATTTTGAATTTAGTTTTGTTTTAAAGATAGATTAATTTTCCCGGCACACTTTCTTGTGAAACATTATGGGATCAAGAATTTAAAAAATACATTTATTTCACATTTCAGATTATTTTTTGCGTTTGGTTAGCTACTGGCCAAAAGACAGTGCTCCAGGGCCGATAATTTACTATCTTATTCCTTTTGTTGTTGTTGGTGACAATATTGTCATTCAGATTATTTTAGCCCTTGTCAGACGATCGATCGATCGACCGATCTCGAAAGACTTTAATATTTTGACAGATGGAATAGTTTGACAGCCGCCAGCGCTGTTAATAACGTTTCTTTGAACGCAGTTATGATTCGAGGTAGTGTTTTTTCATATTCTTTTATTTTTTAATCTATCGAATATTGAAGGATTTAAAATACTGCTAATAACACAATGTATTGGAAAGAATTTAAATAGTAATTTGTACCTCGGTACATGTTTGGGCCGAAAAAAAAACACCTCCTTTATTTAATGGATTTTCAACTTTATCACTATTGCAATGGATTCAAGGTTGATTGGGAAAATTTGACAGCTTGCAATTTCGGGTAGCTTGATGTGCTGGCGTCTGTACGTTAATGTTAATGTGGAAGCGCAATGGTAGCCTGCGAAATTTACATTTTCAAAAGTTTATCGCAATTTGCAGGTCAGTGTCAGGTTGTATGTTGATGAAAATATGACTCGCGCCAGTAACACGTATGGAGTTACAGACCGTCCAAGTTCATATAACCCCATTCAATAGCTGTTTCATGAAAAAGTCACTCTTTGGTGGCTCAAAGTGGTGGCAAAAAGTGGCTCTGGATGAAACAACAAGCTTTTCGACCATGCTCGCTTTGACGATAGACGGGCCGGGAAGGGCCCTCTTAAGGAACCCTTGTACCAAAGCGTCTAGACTCAGCTATTTAGGATTTGCAGTATTTGTTAGAGAATTATTGAATTTAATAAAGTATGCATCCTTTTCATTTCCTAACGATGAAATTTTGGCTTGGATCTATTCAAAAACCATTTTAAATAAATGCATAACCAGCCTATAATGTTCCCACTGCTGAGACACACACGGCCTCCTCTCTATGAGAGGGAATGGGCTATAATCTACCACACGGGCCCAGTGCGGGTTGGTACATGTCACATGTCTTCGAATTTATGGTTCTAGGACATTCCGGTTTCCTCACGATGTTTTCCTTCACCGTTTTTGAGATCAGTGGTGATGAAATAAATAACACAAAGTAATGCGCCTGCCGGGGTTCGAACCCACGACCTACTGTTCGTAAGTCGGGCCCGCGACCACTGGGTCACCGCTGCTCTTAAATTTAAATAAATATTTTACCACAAAGACGTATTTATCCAAAGTTCATGAAAATCAAATGAAATTATACTTTTCTTACTTAAACTCTCAAAGTAAGGTAAGTGACTACAAGAGAACAAATTAGCTAATTCAGTTGTGGGTAGGATAACTTCGAAGAGTTAAGTAATCAAGTTTAAGAACCCACCTGGTTAAATGTTGATTTAACAATTGGTTTATTTTTAGGAATTTCGAGAATAGATCGTAGATTCGATTTTAAGGTCTTGGGTTATTGACGACGAATACGGGCGATGAATATCAAGCATACATATCAAAATGTAAATGTATTTAAAAAAAGACAAGAATTAACCTTGCATCAGGGTCATCAGGGACTAACCCCCTGTGTGGACGTTGGATGTTATCCCACGGAGACGTACATCAAGGATTAAAAGAAAAAGTAGATCATGGTCACACTTTGAACTCCGTTCAGCTGCTAAGTCGTGAAAGGGTGACAAACAGACAGACAGACAAAGTTACTTTGGCATTTATAATAGTACCAGAAACATAACATAACATAACGCCTGTAATCCCCGACGGGTTAGGCAGTGGTGTACCTAATAGTACACCCACATGTCGCTATGTTTAAGTCCCATGTAATAGGGGGCGAGCCTATAGCCTATAGCCTATAGCTTTGACGACCCGAATGGCGCAGCGGTAGTGAGGCTGCCTTACGTTCTTAGGGTCCCGGGTTCGAATCCCGGTAGGAGCAAATGTTTGTGTGATGAGCATGGACATTTGTTTCCGAGCCATGGATGTTTATATGTATAATAAGTATGTATTTACAAACAAAAAGTATCTATGTAGTATTATCAACTATCTGGTGTCCACGACACAAGCCTCGTTGCTTAGTGTGGCACCTAGATGGCGCTGTGTGTAATGTCCAGCGATATTTATTTATAGCCATCAACAGGGCACAAATCCAGAGTCCGTAGCTGCTACTGAGAAATTCCTAATGGAAAAAGCCAATAACACTTTGCTTGACATTATTCGACTTACAGTGTGACCAGTTTAAGTTTGCAGTTCAAAGTGTCGCTGGTTGTCAAGAAAACATGCGTCGATAAGGAAAATTTAGTACAAGTATTTTAGTTCTGTGTTGTGCCGCCTACATAGATAAGTTGGTTGAAGTGTACACTTGCCTAAGACATTACAAAATGACAAATAAATCAATAGAATATCGCAACTTTCAGTCCTAAATCAAGAACTTTTCCCAAGGAAAGTTATGCTCATATAGACTTAATATAATTACATGTCTCCGACAGAGAGCGACCCAGATTGTTTGACAGTTACATCGCGTTACCTTTCAATCTACCGGAAAAGTTTTGGTAATTGGCGAATTTTCCTGAACAAATCGATTTTGTGGAGAAGGCCGCTCGGGAATAAGACTATAAATAAAGAAAGTAAAATGGGCCATTGTCCGCAATGCTACTCAAAATGAAAGTGTTTCAAACTGAAATAAGAGTACGATGCAAGCCCAGTGATGCCTGCCAGGGTTGCGGGACTGTTCGAAAGAGACACCGCGGCCCTGGAACATAAAGGGCAAAAGAAGGAACATGGATGGGTTTCAGTCAGTAGAAGTGTGACACTCTCTTCCGCTATACCCAGGGAGGGGGGGAGTTAATTGATGATTACGCATCCGAAAAAAAATGAAGGGCCCCAGTGGTGGAGGAGCTCATGGCTTTATAATAACAGCCACTCGGGTCTATGTTTGGATGGGTGACCAACCATTGCATACCGAGTTTCCTCCGTGCCTCGGAACGCACGCTAGGCCGTTGGTTCTGGCTGTCGTTTGTAGATCTCTGACAGTCGTAACAGGTAGTCAGTGGCCCGAAAGTCTGACAACCAGTCTTACCAAGGGTATCGTATTATCCAGTACTAACTGGGTTGTGGATGTAAGATAGGCCGTCGCAGTCCATGTTAAATACTGGTACAACAGCTGCAGTCGGTGACTGGCAGCCGATCCCAACATAGATCAGGTGATGATGGTGGACCAGTTGTATCAGTTCCTCAATAACAAAAAAGATCAACTCCTACATAATGACCACCACTACACAAGAAAGTACTTACGTTTATAAGCCAGAAGTGAAAATATTCAAAGGTTGATCAAGATCCATTTCAGTACTCCTATTAATAGGATTTGTAGTACTTCCTATACATGAATAAACTTTGAAGGTACGATGAAATGGTTTAGTAGTTATAGGACTTATTCGGTACGTTGACAAATAGCCGATGCTGGCCTTACTGCTGCTAGGTTGAGGTGGAACTGGGCTGGGCATATCTGCCGCATGTCGGAGGACCAATGGGCAAAAATTACCACTCAGTGGATACCATATTACAGGAAACGACAACGCGGCAGGCCCAGAAGGAGATGGCAGGATGAGCTGGACTCTTTCTCAAAGGATTGGCCTACAATCGCACTAGATTGTGAAATGGGAACCAGTTTAACAAGAGCTGATGGACCGTACTGAAAGTGTCAAACTAGTCGCCAAATTTTGGGCTGAATTATTTTAGAATGCCTTTGATACGTTAGGCCGAAGTTTAACTGAGCCCTCACAACGTCATAATTATTCTAAAACTCATGTTTATTTCAGTTATACGTAGCACCCATTACAAAGTTAATATGATACCGTTACGGCACAGAGGGTGTGCAGTGACCTTGTGCTTGTGTAATCTTTGAGTTTGTTCGCTGGAACGAGTTCTGCTCATACGGTCAAGTCCAAGGTGTGAACGTGGAGATGGGCACATAAGTAAATAATTAAACTTGTCTTTGGGTAAACATTATGTTTGGGTTTATGGACCTTTGTTATTTACTTCGTTTTGTTTATTATTAAGGTATTGAGAGCAGGATGATTAGTATGTGAAGTTCTGGTTCGAAAATTAAGAGAAAACATGATCGAAAATCGAACATAGATCCAAGCGCCATGATGGCGGGTTGATGGCGCTTGCAACAGCGTCGAAATATCTCAAAATAACAGACAATCACGGAAGATATCCCGTAAGTGACGGTTTATGTGTAAGTGTAAACCGTGAAAGTTTAAAACAGTGTTTGAGGTAAAATTTGTTTGTAAGTATGTATGTATGGGGTAATCTCTAGATCTACTGAACCGATTTTAAAAATACTTTCACTAATAGGAAGCTACATTATCCCCGAGTGACATAGGCTATATTTACAACGTATCCGTGGGATGATTTCCGACCAAAACGTGAAAGAAGCCGCGGTCAACAACTAGTATTTAATAAGTTGCTAGCACAATTTGGTACCTACAAACCAACCTACCTACTTTGGTGGTGGTGGTCTTGCGACATTTCTTACGGGTGGAGATTCATAAATGATTCAGAGCACTTAGTTTTCAAAGCTTGGCACTCCACCGAACAAGTCAAACCTACCTTTTAGTATTGCCCGGTTTCACAAACACTAGTCGACTAAAAATAGCACCTCAGTAAAAGAGGAATGTTGGATTTTCAACGCTGGACTCAACATCAAGAGTTGAAAATCCTACGAGATAGATTGCTATATAGAATATACTTTATTATGTACACCATACAAATTTCAATTTACTTAAAAGAAAACAATTCACTTAGGGTTACACAATGGGCGGTCTTATACCGATAAGACAGTCAAGATTGCTTCTAAAGAGTATTTTTTTCAAGATAACCTTTGGATGGACCGACTTACTTACGCATTACTTTGTGTAATTCATTTTCATCACCACTGCTCTCAAAACGGTGCAAGAAAACATCGTGAGGAAACCGGCATGTCCTGGAACCATAAAATCGAAGGACATGCGACATCTACCAATCCGCACTGGAACCTAGTGGTGGATTTTCCCCATTCCTTCTCTTAGGCGCGATTTAGACACAAATGGCGTAAGATGAGGGCGCGGCGTAGGAGCAACGCATGCATGATGCCGCTTCAAAACGTTTTCATACAAAATGTACGTAGGCGACCTGTCGTGAATTACACTCAAGCGGCGCGGCGCAGGCACGCCGTTCTTTCATTTTCTTATAAATTCCATACCTGCGCCGTGCCTTCACCTTATGCCGTTTCTGAATAATTCGCACCTTAGAGAGGAGGCCTGTATCCGAGCAGCGGGAGCGTTATAGGCTGATTATGATGATAATGATATATGATTATAACAATACTGCAGGTGGAGTACTACCTACGAGGTAAGGTATTACATTTAAGTAACAGCTCGTGTTAGGCAAACCCGGGCATGAATCTATTACAAAATAGACAACCACTGTAACATCTAGATTAGACGAGACAGCTCTTCTTAAATTCGTGAGATGTAACAGAGATAATCTTGAATTTCTGTGTCATCGCCATTTTGATCAACAATCTCAAGATTGCATGGATGATGGCGCGTTTTAGCGAGAATGTGTCGAAAATGTGATGATTATCTGGTACCTAATGTTACGAGTTATGGACTTGTGATGAGTCATTTCGCCGTTCTAGTACTGAACTGGAGCAGAGACGAGATTGCTGTCGGTCACAAGGCCTAGGCGATTCAACTGATTTTGTATTGAGTGTCTTCTCTACCCATATGTCCTTAATTTTGTAGTATTCACTTGTAATTTCGTGAAAACTAGTTGAAAAGAATCTCATTAGTGTTTGAGCTACTTTCCTAACGTCTTATTCATCTTTCGAATCGATGATGACGACTCGTTCAATTTCTTAAGCCCAGTAGGTGGCCACGTTTATCGTGACGTCTGTAACATTGTTATGTATCCAGTAGGTTAGGAAGGCTACCTACTCAACGCTCTTTTACACAGAAATGAGATGTTTTTATAAGGGCAACCTATTCGAGGTACACAAAAAAAATATAAAGATAAGATATTAATCTATTGTACTCCCAAATGATGACGAGTTAGTCTCACGAGATCGACCTTTTCCACGACAGCCCGCAGCTAAGCTACGCAGGTACGTACTTCACTTCGTATGAACTTGCAGATGGATTCGTCGATTAATGTGAGATTCTAGAAATGCCAGATGATTTTAAAACGCCAGATTCTATGAATGCCAGATTCTACAAATGTCAGATTCTATAAATGTCAGATTCTATTGATGTCAGATTTTTAATAATAATTGCAATATAAAAACTAAACTGATAAATAATTGACAGGCGCCATCAGTGTTGTTCCCGTACACGGTAAAACGTATGGGGTCGCATATAAACTTTCGCCTTTATAGTATTAGTGTGATGTATGCGACTGTCCTTGTACATTTATTTTGGAATCATTTTATCACCGGTCCTTTGGAACGTAGAAAATTTTTCGTTACGGTCGAATGGCCCGCGTGCCGTTCGTATTGGGCCTAAATACCCGTCCATTAAAATCCACGAATTTCTTTTTTTCTTTTGATTTAAACAAAAAAAAAACGTTACCCCACACTAGGAATTTCTCGTGTATCGTGGGTGCGTTTACAAATACTTAAACTCACATACACAAGCAGTCAGACCCGAACAACCTATAAGCCATACAAATATTTGTTCCGTGTGGGAATCGCACGTCACAGCTATCAAAAAAGTACTCGCTCAGCAACGCTCGCTTGGCGCGTAGGGGGACTAAAATGGCCGCTTTAGCACTTTAAAAATTCTTGAAATATGTGACTATTTTAAGAATTTTACTCAGTTAATGTTATGAATTATCACTTTGTAACCATTTTACAAAATAAAACGTAAATAATTTTATTCACGCTCGCTTGGCGAGCAACACACTCGCTGAGTGACTCTCGCTTGGTACATAAGCGTACCAGCGAGTAATGACCACGCACTCGCTTTTTGTTGTTAGTCAACTAGTTTTTAGGCTAGTTTTACTCGCTTCTCGTTAATCGCCTGCGGTGGAACAGCGGCCTTAATCAATCATTTTAAGATTTTTTTATCTCCATTAACAAGCACCGAAAATAGCCCAGAGTAGCTCTCGTCCTACCTTCCTTTGAAAGTCATAAGTACTACTTACTGCCCGACGGATTATATTACAGCCCGAGGATACTTGGTTTGATCTGAAAATGTTGGGCACGTTTGGAGGTTTTATGTAGATTAGCTGAAAATCGAGCTTTATCATATAAATCAGGATTACGTTATATCTAAAGGGATTGGACATAATCTCAGAAATAATTGGGAAAAGCTTCGGGTTTCTGCTGGGGGGGGTTAGAGTCTTAGAGCAGGAGTAATTCCAGTGGGAAAGAGACAGAGCTATACAGATCCTCTAGCGCCATCTCTTTCCCACACTGGAATTACTCCTGCTTTATGATGTCACTGTAGGCCACCTAAAGTTAGAATCATCTGCCTAGCATTTCCCCAACTATATGTTGTGGTCGGTTTCCTGTTTAACCGGATGCAACTGCATACCAGTATTTTACATGGAGCGACTGCCTAACAGACCTCCACAATCCAGATAGTACTGGATAATACGATACCCCTTGGTAAGACTGGTTTTCAGACTTTGGGGCCACTGACTACCAACAACAACTGTCAAAGATCTACAAATGACAGCCGGCACCAACGGCTTAACGTGCTTTCCGAGGCACGGAGGAAACTCGGTATGTTATACCGGTCACCAATCCACGGACTAACCTAGGCAAGCGCAGCTTAACCTAAAGATCGACCCATGCTCCAGTTATGTGCTCTAAAGTTAGTCAATGCAGGCTGAAAATAGATTTAAGTTTAATATTATTTCATCAGCACTGCTTTGAAAACTTGAAGGAAAACATCGTCAGGAAACGGGTCATATCTTAGAACGGAGATTTATTTATTTATAACATTTAGTAGAGCATAAGCCATAAATACTAACTAAACTTAGGTAGTCAGTCTTCTCAAAGATCCACAAACATTCTAACATTATCGTCTTCCGTTCATCAGCAAACACGTCCTATCCAGTGTTGCTCTCCACGAGCGCGTTGAGCATCCTATGCATACGAGGTTTAAGGGAAGTGGATCGAACTACAGTGCGACAAAATGGGACATTAATTGTATTGTATAGCGGGCTGGTGTCCGCAACTCCACGTCTAAGCGCGTATTTTGCGTGCGGGTGGGAAATCTATTCGATATGGGACATTAAACAATTCATGCTTTCTAGAGCGATTATAATTATTTGGAACAAATAATTGACACAGCTCCGCATGTAAATCCGAGGCTTCGGTATAACCATGTATAATTTTATACGCTGTTGTTATTTGATCAACAGCACGCCTAACTTTACGAGAATTAAAATTCAAACACTTTAAAAGAAAGTGAGTAGGATATGGATGACATCTATACATGTTTGTCGAGATATTTGGGAAAGGCTTTTTGCACTTTTTCCAGCATGAGTGTACAGGTAACCTCATGAGGATTCCATTCACAAGCGCTGGTTTCGAGCTTGCACCGAACTAAAACGTTGAACAAGAGCCCGATAACTGCCTGGTTTTTAAGCCCTTGACAGTTACGTAAAATTGAAACCTAAGGTCTGAAAGATTCTATCGCCAAGCTTATAATGTTTGTATGAAAGGTCAGTTTGCTACCAAACAGTACACCTAGATGATGAGATGTTCGAGGAGATGTGACATCTAACAACCATAGACCTGCATGTTGAATTACATTCCACTCCCTCTCACAAAGAAGAGACCTGCGTCCATACAGTTCCAACATTATAGGCTGATTTTCGTTCAGTTTTCTAAACATACAAACATATTTCGCAATTAGAAAGTAAACTAAGACTGACTTGTTGGTCTAGTGGTCGCAATCGCGCATGCTGAGCTTGACGTCCTGGGTTCGATTCCCGGGTCGGAAAAATTGTTATTTATCAGTTGCAGTCTGTAGCAACAGGCTCGCCCCCTATTACATGGGACTAAAATATAACTGACGGAATATGTGTAGGAACTTAATAGTACCTACCGTCATATTTCGGCAGTCGTCCGCCTAAGCTACAGCATCAGAAAGTTCTTAGGTACTTATCACCCACCCACCAAGTATAATAGCATTACGTAAATATGTAATAATCATTCTTCCACCCACAGTCCAGGCAATAAAAATAAATAGGTTTCTAAAGGTACAATACCCAAATAATAAACGTAATTGGTACCTTCAAGTACCATTGATCTAAGGGTCAATAAGTTTGATACCCAAACGAGAGAACTGACCTTTTGATATAATAAAAAGCTAAGTCGAGTGTAGTGTGAGGCTAATGATGCATGCAATGAGGTACGATTTAATTTTCATCATTCACTTTTGTAGAACAGCGATCTATGGATACAACTAACGTAGTATACGTTCAATCCAACAAGAATTATCCTCTGTACTTGATAATAATTCAAATAATTTTAACCGATTGATTTGTTTTTTTTTTTTTAAGTCTTACACAGACTGCCCGAAATTGGTTAAAAGATTAAGGATTTGCTCAAGAAAAGTTTTCAGTATTGAATTAAATACCTGTTAAATAAAAATAATTTGTGTGGTATAGGTACTACCACTAAAAACCCCGACTACTGAAAAATCACGCTCTAATTAAAATCGAGGCTTTTTACGGTTTGTAGCTTATGTTACCCGGGCCGTAATAATGAATCGATTGACACCTCATTCATCAAAATTGGATGAATAGTTTAGGCGCTACGGAGGAAAAACATACGTATACATACAAAGACTGCTAAAATCATAACCCTTCCTTTTGGCTTCGCCGTAGTCGGGTAAAAAGGTACCAGATTTTTTAATTCGGAAAAGTGCTAATTACATATCCTTTGTCAGACAAAACATACAAACTATTCATCAATGATTGTCAACCTTTGGTCCACGGTATTTGTCGGCAAGTTGAGGCTTTAAAAAATAAGTTTATTTATGAGCTAGACTAGACAGTAGACAGTTCAATAGCTTTATTTACTGCGTTTGTGTTGAACCGGACACCTTTAAGCACAGGCTTAAATCATTGGACAAACGAGAATTTCCTAGTGTTTCTAGTTTATGGTTATGTATGGTTGCAAAATTGATGTAAAATGCATACGGTATTTTTTTATAAGTCTACACAAACTTTTTTTCAACCCCTTTAACGGATGACATTTCATTAATTTCTCCCATTGAGCTCACTTTCGGTAAACATAAGGATTGTTTGTGCAAATTTTCAAGCGTATAGACCTTGTGGTTTAGGCTGTGCGTTGTCTGTCAGTGAGGGAATTCAAGGTTATTATTAAGTTTTACTAAATTCAAATTGAGTTACTTGAAAATTATTGTGTGAGTCGGGGCACTGTTTCCTTTCTAAATTTAAAACAGCAAAAGACGCGCTGTTTTCTTCCTTTTTTATCATAATGAACTTGGACACTCATGGCACAATTTTAATTAATGAAGGCTAAACAAAAAAGGTTGAGCATCTCTGCTAAACTCATAAAAATGTCAAGTGGGCGATGTCTTCGAACAATTTTGGTCAGGGGTCACGAACACAAAGAAGAGATCGCAAAAAAAATTTGGAACGAATTGTTTATCTATAGGCGGTTCCATTATTTTTGTTTAATTCTTTTGGGAAAAAAAGAAAAGGTCGGCTTAGTTTAGTTTACGTTATTTTTTCTTTATTTTGTTTGAAGGTTGGAAAATGGATTCCTTAAACTTGGGTATTGTTGCTATGTAAGAGTAATGAATGATGATGGATTTTTTAAATATTTTTGTGTAGCCATCTTAATTATATCAGTCTAGAATTTGGCGACGAGTATAACATCTTCAGTAGTGTCTATGGTGTGGCCGTCGGCAAGACACGCACCTCTGATTTTTCGGGTTCATGTGCGTATTGTATAATTATCATTTGCTTCGGTGAAGGAAAACATCGTGAGGAAACCAGCAGGCGTGAGAGATATTTCTTAAAAACTCTGACACCAGGTTAGGCACTAACCACGCGATAAAGAAGAAAGTAAGAAGAATTAGTGTCTATCAGTACTTATAATGTGTAGGCAAGTACACGATATTACACGTAACATAACATAACATCACGCAGGAGTGTACCTAATATTACACCCACATACACAACAAAAGTCAACTTTCTCATAAATAAGTACCTTTCATATCAAAGTTCTTCTATACTCTTGAAAGACAAATAATGTTAACACAAATTGTTTTAAGTAAATCCATTCTGTAACTAGGTCCTCATCATTATATAATATACAATTATATGATCTAAGTTCAAACGGAGCGACCTGTACATGCCAAGAACTGTGAAAACCGTAATATTACCTTTCACTCTCAAGTACCCTAATGACTTGAGTAAGAATTAACACCTATTCTGCTAAAGTCAAAGAGCAAATTGTACTCAATAACTATATTTAAGCAAAGATAAATGCCTCATTAATTTTATTGAGGGATTATTTGTATTTCTTCTTTATTTGGCTAGAATTTGGACTGTCTCTTAGATTCGTTATTGAGTGTTTACCATATTTTAAATATCTACTGATTTTTTTCATACCTGTCTAACCTTTTGAACATAACAACATCATCATAATTCTATAATTACATATTTGTAGGGATGTACCGATAAGTCGGGAAAGCCGACTAGCCAGCCAGTCATATTTGTAGTCGGCAACTAGTCGGCAAAGTCGCTAACTAGTATAGGCTGAAGTGATTGAAACGAAGTAACATTTTTGTAAATGATTTCTATTTTTATCCTTCCACGCAGAGCTTTTCCTTTGCTTGTCAAAATTGAACTTAAATCAAGAGAACTAAAATTTTAATAACTAACTGAAAAATGAATTTGGAATTTCTATGACCACACTGCGGGTTCGAGCGACTGCATTTTATGATGTACTTAATTCAAGCGACTCATCTGTACATGAAACTCCAAGGATATTGCTGATGCCTCTGAACTCCACCAACAGCAATGATCGGGTTGGCCGACCAGTCAGCAAAAGTCAATTTTTTTTAGGTATGACCACTCGCATCGCAACAACTCTACTGAGGTTGAAGCTGCTTAACCGGACTATCCTGTGGTGGCCGAAAATTACTTTACGGCCCCCAGCCAGGGCTTACAAACTAAGGATACACATTAAATGAACAGACACTAAGGGCACCCCCTGCGGGGTTCGGGCCTAGGCTTAGTGCGTCATTGAGGCGAGGGAACAAGAGTTTGGCTGGGTCTGATTATTTAATGGGGAATTTAACGTTACATGCTCAGCGGCGCGGGCTGGCTCGTCGAGCAAGGGTCGGTCAGTGATGTTACGGGGGGGTCGCGGTGGGCCTCGGCGGCGGGGCCGGAATCGCGGTCGGTATTTGTTTTTGTACTTACGAAGTGTACTAGTTTCCCTACTGCTCTCTTGAAGGAGGGTGATGGGGTCAAAAGTCGGCCCATCACTACATATTTGTGACGAGTACTGACCTCTAAATTGCAAAGATCTGGATATCGTGAGATCTTATCGCATCCACTTTAATAAAGGCAATAAGGTTCATTAAGGATGGTCAATAAGAAATCTGCCTACATGGAAGACGGCTAAGCTTATCCGAATATAAGTCGAACAAAGGCAGACTACGTTATAAGTTTTACGTACTTCTTTTTTTATTTAATTTTTAGGTCAGCATTTCAAGATTTATAAGTCACAGCGAATTCGAATTTTGTTTTAAGAAAGTACCAAGATTTTACGACTAATTCGATATAGGCGTACCTGACCTTTCGGAGATCAAAAGAACATACAATTTTATTGAGTAAATTTTTGAATTTCCTTCTAATTGACCACAAGGTAACCTCGATATTTCGTATGCCTATTGAATGGCACTGACGGTTCGTTAGCGCTGAACTCTTGCTTAAGTTTTAAAATATTAGACGTTAAAAGTATTTGCCGTCTAGTTAGCATACATTACAACCAAACAATCCAAAAAGTGTGATATCAACCTACCCACACTGAGCCCTTGGGATGATTGGGGCCCACTCTCGGTCACAGAAAGGAGGCGTGTGTCCCAGCAGTGGGGTATATGGTTGGATGGATGGGAGCGTGGAATTGAAATATTTCTATGATTATTGGAATTTCTCAAAGATAGCTATCGTTAGGGGAAAGCGGAGGGCGTGTCAGCTTAAACTGAGGGTTGATTCCATTCTTAGCTTGGACTCTTGTGAAAGACCACTTCTCTTCCGTCAATGATGATCTTAATTAAGGGTCTAAAACTTCAGACATCAGTGTGTCTTAACACCCCTAACATTTTTCTGCGATACAAAAGAAGAATCAGTAGTTCCTCTGAAGATTTCTTTCTTCGTCACGAAAAAGAGGACCACTGTAAATACCAGAGGTCCTAAGCATGTTCTAAAGATGGTAACCGAGGAATCTAACAAATAGTTCGTGGTATAATTTTCGGCTGTAGCGCGAGCGAAGCTGAGGGCAAAAGCTAATCCTACTAATATTAGAAATGCGAAAGTTTGTGAGGATGTAGAGTTGATATAGATTTATGGATGACGCAAAAACCACTGTACGGATTTCGATGAAATTTAACACACTAATCTAATCTAGATTAACACATAGGTTACTTTTTATTCTGGTACCATGATCCCGTGGGGCATTTATCAAACTCCGCGAACTGCGGGCGAAGCCGCAGGCATAAGCTTGTAGATACTTAATAAAAAAAAATATTGCGTAGGTACTAGTCTGTACCTTTGTAGTTCCACTGTAAATGTCAAAGATTCTTCACAGGTACCAAACATGGCCGCCGGGAAATTTAGAGAAAATGAAATTTAGATATCTAGGTAATGGAATGTTTCAAATAGAACAGTCGGCCTTCTAAATTCTAAGTCAGAGGCCCATTGGCGGCATAAAAACTCTCGACACCAGGTTAGGCACTAACCATACGATAAAGAAAGAAAAGGCCTTCTAAATATTACATACATAATCACGCCTGTAAGCCCCGTAGGCTTAGGCAGAGGTGTACCTAATAGTGCACCCACATTTCTCTAGTTATATCATGTCCTATGCAATAGTGGGCTACCCTATTGCTATCAACCGGCCACAAATCCGGACTCCCTGGCTGCCACTGAGAAATTCCTGATGGAAAAACCTAGTAGCACTTTGCCCGACCCGGGAATCGAACCCAGGACCTCATGCCGAGCAGTCGCCCTTGCGACCACTCGACCAGGCAGTAAAATATTAGGTTATGTAAATAGACAGAAAAGCTTAAATATTTCATCAATTTATTTGTACTAATTAAGTACACAGTTCAAACCGAACTCTGACTCAATCCTTGAAAGTCAAGAGCATTATAATTGCCAAAACTATTTCGACACAGTTAACTAAAGCGCTTGTCTTCATTATAATGAAACTCATTCAAAGTAACTATTTCAAAATATTATGAAACAATATCCGGTAATGGCAGCAATATATTATTGGTTATTGCACACTCGTGTATAAATAAAATAAAGCAACTGTTTGTTGAAATATTTATCATAATTATAATAATAGGGAGTTTATCATCAATCTAGCTTTTTTCGCAAAGAGGTTTGCTAACTTGAAGGCTTTACTTTTCTACGCAATTGACCACTGCAATGACCATTGCGAACATGCTACAAAATAGAACCAAAGAGATCTAGACCCAAATCGGAAAAAGAAGGTATTCAATACTTGGTGTAACAAGACCCTTCATGAAGCCGTCAACCAAGCATTCTGTACATCAAACTAAGTAACTTTACGCAAAAAAAATTATTGCTGGGAAACGACTTTCTTTTTGGGTTGTAAAATCACGTTTTACGGTAGGGCTCAATGTAACGCACTCAAAACATTGTGCTGATGGATGGACTGAATAGTACGGGGGTGGAGTGAGGGGGGGTGGAGTTGTTTGAAGTAAAAATCTAATATTGAAAATACGCATTAAAAAAAAAAACCTAAGGAAAAGTTGGAACTTTGACCCCCAATATCTCCGTAACTAGAAGATTCTTAGGTATAGTCTAAAACAAAAAAATGATCGGAATGACGGGGAGAACAAGTGCCTTTCGGCTTCGTGAAGGGTCTTGTTACACCCTTTATATTTAAAGTTCCTTTTGTTAGGGGGCAAACAGGGCCTAAATTCAGACACTAAACATATCCGATACTTTAGATCATAGATATGGAAAACATGATATCAACCTGTCGTGCTATAGCTCATCAGACCCAGCACCATACATACACCCTGTCCTTCATATCCCCTTTATGCTTAAGCTTAATAAATTATGGAGTAAATAAAATAGAGTGACAGGAACATCGAGCATTCTTTTACACGATTTCAAAATCACTGAAGATCAGATCAGAAATTTCTGAAACATTACACAAATACACTGTTACATCTTACATCTCTTCACGGCTATTTCAAACATTAGATCTAATCACGTTACATTAAATTAATAGGAATCCGTTTCATTTGGCATTATAAATAGGAGCTACCGCCATTTTGAAACTTATAGTTGACTAGTGATTGTCTGCGGCTTCGCCAGTGTGGAAGGTCGAAAATTACCCTACGGGGACGTACTATAAGGATAAAAAAGTACCCGATGTCATATCACAGGTCATGGTATACCTGTGTGCCTTGATACCAAATTTCATCAAAATCCATTCAGTCTGACGTGAATATTTTACAAATATATGTATAGAGTTGCTTTCATAAAAGGGTGTAACAAGCCTACAAGGCCCTTAACGAAGCCGAAAGGCTAGTTATCCCCATCATTGAGATATTTATTTTGTTCTAGACCATACCCGGGAACCCTCCAATTACGGAGATATTGGGGATCAAAGTTCCAACTTTATCACAAGTTTTTTTATAAATACATGTTTTTAATGTAAGATTTTTGTTAAAACACCTCCCCGACTCACGTACTATTCAATCCATCCACAAGCACAATGTTTCGAGTGCGATACATTTCGTATTACCGTAAAACGTATTTTTTCAACCCAAAAATAAAAGTCGTTTCCCCGCAATTTTTTTTTCGTAGCGTTTTTTGTACAGAATGCTTGGATGACGGCTTCGTTAAGAGTCTTGTTACCCTGTAAAATAATATAATATGAGTAAAATTGGATGTTTCACCATATTACTTATGAATGTATTTAACGGTGTTAGTAATGGTGGTCATCTGTATTCTTGATTCTTATCTTTAGGACAGGTCGAAGCTGACAAGATTTATAGGGTTTATATGTGTCTCATGTTATCAGTGCTTTGACAGTTTATAGAAGTTTGTTAATTGATTGTTGGCTTAGAACCATGTCATGATTAAGTTGCTGACTTTCTTTTGTAATCGTTCAAACCTAGAAGGCTTGGGCTTTGCAGTGTTTCATTGTCATCGAATCTAGATAAGTAAACGTTTCTCAGCAGAAACTTGAGCTAAACGTTGTTCTTGCCTGTGTCGCAAATCTGTCGACCACGAGCAAGATAGCGATGGAAACATTAGACATGTTTCCGTCTCTGTCTTCAAAACAATAGACTTAAAAATTGAAGACTATCACAATATGGTTGACAGTTCATTAAGCATAAAAATCGACTTTCCGCCTTCTAAGGTTTTCGACAATAAAGAATAAAAGCAGTTCCCGATCCAATCAATGTATAGTCAGGCATCAGACATTTCTCTACAAAAACTATAGATTAAAATTTCACTCCGATGTTATGAAGACGTCGATTACCGTTAATCGTGTTATGATAAAGGCAGCTATAAAGACTATTACAGACATTATAATCTGTCTGGCAGTTAGTTTAGCGAGAAAATTGCCCGCTTGATTGTGTGGGGCTTGGAAACAAGCGATCTGAGAACGCATTTTGTTCGATAGTTTTTGTCTGCTCTAATGTGGTTGTCCGTTTTTTATCTAATCCGCTTCTTATTACCCCTTTATTTTTCGGTTTTATCGAGTGAAGCTATGTAACTACGTGAAGAGTGAACAAATAAATAATTAATAAGCGTGTTGAAAATTGCTTTCTTAGTTTTCTTAAAAGTAAATAAAAAACTGTCATTTTTAACCGACTTTCTTCAAAAAGGAGGAGGTTCTCAAATCGGTTGTTTTTTTTTTATGTTTGTTACTTCAGAACTCCGTCATTTGTAAACCGATTTGAGAATATATTAATTGTCACATCACGCGACGTCGCGTGCTGGCGCTCTAATGTACATGACGCGACGTCGCGTGGTACTTGCTAGTTAAATTTGACACACTTCCCGATTTCTGATTGAGCTGAAATTTTGCACGCATGTGTATATCGCGAAACAATGCAATATTATGATGACATGGAGATGATCTGATGATGGAGCTGCAAGGTGGCCTTACGAACTCTGTAATAAAACGACGCAACGCCGTCGAGTTTGGACTCGTTTGATTTGTCTTGACAAGTACTGTAGTCCTAAATGGTAACCAGGGTCTAATGATGGAGCTGGAAGGTGGCCATAGGAACTCCATTTAAACGACATAACCCTATCGAGTTTGGGTTCGTATAAATCATCTTGTCGAGTACTTTATCTCTAGATGGTACCCAGGGTCTGGTGATGGAGCTGGAATTCTATTGGTCTTCTCACCTTCCAGCTCCATCACCAGACCCTGGGTACATACATCACGTCACGTCAGTCGGTGGCAAAAAAGATACAAACAAAGACACCGACTTCCGAAAGTAAAGTTATTTTAGACTTTTTTAGTGTCTTTTTAGAAGTCGGTTTTGTTTTCGCAGAAAGTTTTTTTTTTAAGTTTGCCGAAAGCATTAAAAACATTCTAAGAAAAAGAATCGAAAATAAAATCATGGTTATTCTTTATCCCCAAGATGTTATTTTAGTGGCATTCATTCACTAATAATTTTGTATTAAAAAAACATTTCAGCACATTTATTTTTCTAATAATAAATTGTATATATAATCGTTATTTGAGTTCAAAAATTAAAAACAGTAGTAATGTAATTAAAATGACATGGAACATTATTAATAGCGAAACGGGAAAGTCTTGCAATCGAGATAGTGACTACAGCCTTGCTATTGGCGATAATATTTTGAATTCAGACACTCAAGTTGCCACAGCATTTGAAAATTTCTTTGCGGATATTCCCGTATCGACTACTAAATCGCTAAACTCGTCACCTGCTGCTGCCGAGTCTTTATTAAGGGAAAACGTTTCAGTCTGTGATTCCGAATTTAATTTTCAATATGTCACCTGTAAAGATATAATTAAAACTTTTCACACGTTAAATGTTAAGAAGACCGCCGATCTATGGGGTCACTCTGTGGACGTTGCTAAGTCCATTATAACCATTGTAGCTCCTTCTTTAGCTGTAATATTTAATGATTGTATTGACCGTGGTGTGTTTCCTGATCTAATGAAAAATAGTAAAATAATACCATTGTCTAAATCGGGTAGTAAATCAGACCCCACTAATTATAGACCCATTTCTGTACTACCCACCTTCAGTAAAATTTTTGAAAAACTAATTTTAGAACAAATGCAAAGATTTTTCAATAAACATAAGTTATTGCATAAGAAACAGTTCGGTTTTACAAGGGGTCGTTCAACTACTGATGCCGGTGTTGAACTTATAGGGCACATTTATAATGCATGGGAAGTTAAATGCGATGCTTTGGGTATTTTTTGCGATTTGTCTAAGGCTTTCGATTGCGTTCTTCATGAAACATTAATCAGGAAACTACACCACTACGGAATCCGGAACGCCTCTCTGGATCTTCTTGCGTCATATTTGAGCGATAGGATTCAGAGAGTTGATGTTAACGGGAAAAGGTCCCCCGGATCCGTAGTAAGAATGGGGGTACCCCAGGGCTCAATTCTTGGCCCATTTTTGTTTCTTATTTATATAAATGACTTGCCTTACCTCCTAAGGGATAATCATGACATAGTGTTGTTTGCAGACGATACCTCTCTTTTATTTAAACTCAAACGTCAGCAGCTAGTTACGGACGATGTTAATAGCGCCCTGGCAAAAGTCGTTAATTGGTTTAATGTTAACAATCTACTCCTAAATGAGAAAAAAACTAAATGTATTAAGTTTACGATACCCCATGTAAGACAAGTGGAAACTAGTGTACTAATCAAGAATGAAGAGTTGAAACCGGAAGATAACACAGTGTTCTTAGGCATAACTTTGGATGCCAAGCTTCAGTGGGGCCCCCATATAGATAAATTGTCAAAAAAGCTTAGCTCTGCAGCATACGCCGTTAGAAAAATTCGTGATTTAACTGATTTAGAGACAGCCCGTTTAGTTTACTTTAGTTATTTCCACAGTGTGATGTCGTACGGTATTCTCTTGTGGGGCAATGCCGCCGATATTCAGACAATATTTGTTTTGCAAAAAAGGGCAATTCGTTCAATTTATAAATTAAGTCCTAGACACACCCTCAGAGAAAAATTTAAAGAGATTAATATACTTACTGTCCCCTCTCAATTTATTTATGAAAACCTTTTGTACGCACATAAAAATATTAATTTGTTTAAAAAATACAGTGATATCCACAACGTAAATACAAGGAATAAACACAAATATGTTGTTCCTGCAACGAGGCTAAAAAAAATAGGGGGTACGTTCAGATGCCAATGTATACGTTTTTACAATAAACTTCAGAGTCATATTCAATTACTAAGCCTAAATAAATTCAAATCGTTTATAAAACGGAAGCTATGTCTGAAAGCCTACTATAACATTAATCACTATCTCGAAGATAAAAAGGCTTGGGATTAAGCTGCTCCAATTAAATTTACTCTGTGAATGTTGAAATTTCGGACTTCGCTTGTTTATTATTGATTCCTTTCCCATATACACTGTGACATTTAATTTATTTGACATGAATACTTTTAGTATTTTATTATTATTTTCTTTATTCATATTTTTACAAACCAATTACATTTTTAAATATTCCTTAGAAAAAACAATATAAAAAACATTTAAAAATATAAAAAATTATTGCCCACCGGTATCGGGAACAGGGTCCAAGCTACCGGTGGTCAGGGCTCCAGAGAGAGAAACCTCCTAACAATACGAGCCGTGTCCAGGAGTACTGCTTTCTGAATCAAGCCCTTGATCCAGCTGCCTAACGAGAGCCTCCTCAGGTATTCATCGAGGCTCTTAGCAATTAAGCCATGGGCTGATACGACTATCGGCACAATGATCGCTGAGTCCACATCCCACATGTCGACAACCTCGCGAGCCAAGTCAAGATATTTTATTTGCTTATCTTTCTCGGCTTTCACGAGGTTCTCATCATGCGGGACCGTTATGTCAACAATCATTGCGCGCCGCTCTGATCGATCCACCACCACTATATCAGGCTTATTGGCTAAAATAGTCCTGTCAGTGATGATGGATTGATCCCAGTACAATGTGATATTGCCATTTTCGAGAACTGGGTCGGGCACATACCTATAGTACGGCACTTCCGATTCCACAAGTCTGTATTTTAGAGCAAGTTGCTGATGGATAATCCTGGCTACAAGGTTGTGTCTATGCAAGTACTCTCCGTTAGCCAAACGAGAACACCCAGAGATAATGTGACGGATTGATTCACCTGGACGGTGGCATGCCCGACATATGTCAACCGTGCCGTCCTTCACAATAAATCTCCGGTAGTTATTCGTCATCATAACTTCATCCATAATTGCACAGACAAAACCTTCGGTTTCTCCGAAGAGGTCCCCGGAACGTAGCCAGGCTACGGACGCTGACAGGTCTACATCGGGCCCGTGCAGGGCCCGGAAAAAGCGTCCGTGAAGCTCCTTACTCTGCCATACCTCCCTGCGGTCGTTAGTGTCAAGCACTACAGGTTTGCGCCAGTTCTCTTTAGCCAAGGAGAGCGGGGTGAGGCCCTTGTCCACCGCGACCACATCTCGATGCATCCCCACGTCGTCGGCTTCTAGGAAATATTCCCTGAGACTGCATATCTCGCGATTGTGGAGAGTCTTAGCGTTTAAAAAGCCTCGACCCCCACACTTCCGCGGGATATACAGTCTCATAACCGAAGAACGTGGGTGATGCATTCGATATGCCGTCAACAATGTACGGACCTTCCTATCCAGGGCGTCTAGTTCTGTTTGAGTCCATTTCAGTATGCCGAAAGAGTACATCAAAACCGGCATGACCCAACCGTTGAAGGCACGCACCTTATTTCCGCCTGCTAAAAGACTAATAAATACTTTTTTCAGGCGGCCAAAGAAGCGTTCCTTCAACGATTGCTTCATGTCAGCAACATTGATGCCCAGCGCTTCCGACATACCCAAATACTTATAGGTTTCGGTTGCTGAGAGGGATCTAAGATTTATGGAATCCGAGAGCTGGGTTCCCACAGATTCCACAATCTCCCCTCGTTTTACATGCATGACCGCACATTTGTCCACACCAAATTCCATCCTGATGGCGCTACTGAAAGTTTCAGTTACCTTCAGTAGCTCCATCAGTTGCAAATCGTTGGGGGCAAAGAGTTTCAGGTCATCCATGTAAAGGAGGTGAGATACAACTTGACCACCTCTCCTCAACCGATAGCCTAGACCTGAATCCTCCAGCAGCGTGCTAAGAGGATTCAAGGCTAAGCAGAACCAAAGTGGACTCAAACTGTCGCCCTGAAATATACCTCGCTCTATCCTTATCGGCTCGCTATTCCTCTGGATTTGCCGACATCCTGGATAGCGAAGGACTGTCCTCCATTGTCCCATACACGACATCAGGAAGGTGCGCAGAGTTGCATCTACTTTATACAACTCTAGCACCCTGATGAGCCATGTATGTGGCACGGAGTCATAGGCCTTCTTATAATCTATCCAACATGTCGACAGATCCCTTCGGGAACGGCGAACCTGTTGGCTAATGGCCATATCAATGAGGAGTAGCTCCTTAGTACCGCGGGACCCGTTCCTACATCCATTTTGAGAAGCGGACATGATAGAATTATCATCAATGTGTTTGTTAATTTTAGCTCTCAAAATGGATGTAAGAACTTTATAGACTGTCGGAAGACAGGTAATCGGTCTATAATTTTTAGGCTCCGCAGTACTACCCGATTTATGGAGCAGGTGGGTTATACCTGTTGTCAGGAACTCGGGCAGCGACCCTGACTCTAAGGCTGACTGGAACAGGGTTGCCAGGCGAGCGTGCGACCTTGTGAACCATTTGATCCAGAAGTTGTGCAGCCCATCCGGCCCTGGAGATTTCCAGTTAGGCAACGGACGGACTGCACGAACTACGTCTTGGGGGCAGATGGTGATTGCCCCCATTTCTTGTACTGGATCGCACGCTCGCTCGACCTCCCGGGTCCATTCATCCTCGGTATGGCTAACAGGCACCGACCAGATGCTGCGCCAGAACGAACACATGGCATCATCATCCGGCAGGCGCGTGTCAGCCACACCTTGGTCCGGTCGCTCCCAAGCCCTATAAACCCACCTTTCATCTCTTTGGAATGTGCGATTCTGAGTGTATCGGTCGACCCGCCGTTTATACCTACGAATACGGTTTGCCCATGCATACACTTTCTGCTTCAGGAAGTCGATGCGCTCTGTGACACGGGACATGTAGTCTCGAGGACTGATATCAGTCCCCGAGAACGCCCGCTTCACAAAACGCATCACTTTAGGGCGTGTATTGCCCTCCCTGAAGCAGATCAGTTTGCCGATGAGTGCTCTGGCCCCACCAATACGTCGTTCAATCCTGTACTGCCATGCTGGTATGGCTGGCTTAGGTCGTGTAGCTCTGTCATCAGAAAATTTGACGTGAGCTACACGACATGCCGCTACAGCTGCACAATACAGGATTGAATGAGCATCGATGAGGTCTTCGCAGTTATCAAAATAGTTTGACAACTGCGAATCCAGAACAGCCACCAGCGCCCTATTTTTGTTATGCATGGGCAAACGAGGTATGCGTGGCCTAAGGTCGGCTGGCATGAACCGATATTCCCGAATCGCACCTTCCAAAGCACTCCTCATTTCCTCATTGCACTGGGTACTTACATTAGTAACCATGTCATCACTTACGTCGTTATTGCGATTTGGTATTATGCTAGACTGTGGTGGAACCACAGCCTGCGACGGCGTGGCAATGACATGGCTACTCTGCATTTCAGTCCGCAAGCGATCAAGTACGGTGTCATCCAACATACGATTACGCTGGATGACTCGCACCTGATCCGACAGTCGTTGCGCCGACACGTTGACAGCTGGCTCAAGCACCTGAAACAGAGAGAGCATCCGAACACGGTACGCGGTCGGGTTGTTTCCTCCCTCTGTAGCCCCATAATATGCGCGCATGACATTCTCGTTTATGGAATGAGTCCATCGCATGCGCGACACATTTCCACCGGCAGCGGGGACCCTGTTCGGGGCCGGTTGGCCACGAGGTCCCAAGCCCGCTGGTGGCCGTCCTCTTGCTCGTCGTCGAGGCGATGGTGGTGGTGGTGTCGACGGCGGGGAGAAAAACTCGTCGCTCGAGCTCGACGCAACTGCAGCGACCGGCGACACGATGCTCACGGATGTGGCGCGTCCCGGCGGCTGCGAGGCGGAGCTGAGCGACGAGCCCGGAGATGGTGGGTGTGCCTGTTGTTTGGCTCGGCTTCTGGTCAGCATCTTTTATTATTATTATTTCCTTCATTTATTTTCTTTACATATTATATACATTTTTAAATATTTTTAGTAACAAAGATTATATAAAAAACATTTAAAAATATAGAAAATAGTAGCCCACCGGCATCGGGAACAGGGTCCGAGATACCGATGGTCAGGGCTCTTGAGTGAGGAACCTCCTAACAATACGCGCCGTGTCCAGAAGTACTGCTTTCTGAATCAAGCCCTTGATCCAGCTGCCTAGCGAGAGCTTCCTCAGATGTTCGTCGAGGCTATTGGCTATTAAGCCATTGGCCGACACGACTATCGGCACAATGACTGCTGTACTCACGTCCCACATGTCGACAACCTCTTGAGCCAAATCTAGATATTTGAATTGTTTATCTTTATTATTATTATTATTATTTTGTTTTATATTGTTCTTATTATTATATTTAATGATTTGACATGAATACTTACTTTGCTAAGTATTTTACTTTTATTTTTATTTTTTATTGTTAATGGTCACATTTAATGACATTTATTTTGTAGAGTATTTTGTATTAATTTTATTTGATTATTGTGAATGTGAGGACCATGTGTATCTTTTTCCACTATTGTCTGGCAGTTTGAGTACTATAAGCGACCTACCCAAATGTCCTTTCTTTGGTATTGTTCGTCGTGTCGTTGAGCTCCTTGAGTTATAAGTCGAGCTACACGATAACTGACAAATGCTTGCACTGACTGGACAGGTCCACTCAAATCTGTGTGGTTCTTTCTTCAAGATACCATCTCAGACACTAATCTGCATAGTCCTCATGTGAGTTAACCAAGATTATGTCTGGACTTTAAAAGAGACTATGACCTCTGAGTTTGTTTCGGCTGTTTCTTCTCAGAGTAGTCAGGTACGAAACACCGGCCCCATCTAGTTTAAAAAAGAGACGTGTAAAAGTGTTTTTAAAAAACCTATTTGCAAAAAAAAAAAAAAAAAATAAGTATTAACAAATCGCTCCGCTCATTGCCCCGCTTGTTCTATAACCCAATTTACCGACACTGGTGCATTACATCATATGATTGCGGGGCAGAGCGAGCTCTACGGACTCATGGACCATTCTCATTTCTCGTATAACACTTTACCTAATAACTTTATAAATTACAAAATTTTTGTATTTCGCATATTATACAAATGTAATAAAACTATGGTTTTAAAATTCAGACTACCTACGATTTAGTCAGTAGTAAACCATAATTGTTTTTATGTTTTTGTAAAATTTGTGATAATTTTAGCCAGGTTCACGTCGATAGTCTGTACTGTCGACGTCAACACCAAGCCTTTTCCCAATTAAGTAATTTGAGTTCGGCTTCCAGTCTAACCGGGAGCAGCTGAATACCAGTATTTCACATGGAGCGACTGTCTATCTGATCTCTACAACCCAGTTAGTACTGTGCTATACGATACCCCTTGGTAGGACTGGTGGTGACGGCGATGAGAACGTGGAAAATTGAGATAAATACAGCCAGGTTTAACGGTTCAGTATAAACAGTTAGCGCTTTTGTTTCAAGATCCCTCCCCCGCTTTTCTTCTTTGTGAGAGGGGCCAGGTTATGTAGGCACTGACAAGAGAACTTCAAAATTTAAGCAGCTCGCGTCCGCCACATTTATTATGTTCTTTGTGTTCGTTCATATAGAGACGAGAATATAAGTATCTCCGTCAACTTATGAAGAACTTAAAATGGGTAGGATGCATTAGCGAGCGAAGCGACCTTGAAATTTTTTGCATTCTGCCTCGGAAGATTAGTTTCTCTTGTTAGACAAAATTCTAAAATTTCCGAAAAATTGCTATTTTAAGAATATTTTGGGGGGACTTATCACGACCCCGTGACCGGCCCCTGGGACCGCGCCTGAGTTAATTAGTAGCTCATTATTTAAGAAAATACATTCAACTATCTTAGTTATTAATTTGAAATGTACGCCATTCAAAGGCTTGACGAATTAATAGTGTTGTTCCTGACGGAAATTGTTGTTTGAAAGTTATGATTAAAATATTAGTTAAGTATATGAAAGGCGTTGGAGCATGGGAGGTGAAATCTACTAGTCTAGCCCCCCAACTATGTTTGGCTCGGCTTCCAGTCTAACCGGATCCAACCTTCACAGCCCAGTTAGTCCTGGGTAATACAATCCCCGTTGGTAAGACTGATTGTCAGACTTTCGGGCCACTGACTAACTGTTACGACTGTAAAAGATCTACAAATGGCAGGCGGGACCAACAGCTTAACGTGCTTTCAAAGCCACGGAGGAAATCTGTATGTAATGGGTGGTCACCCATCCACGGACCAACCTAGGCAAGCGCGGCTTAACGTAAAGATCGACCCGGGTGGCTGTTATTATTTCGCCATGAGCTCCTCAAAATCTATTTATTACAAATCATCTTACTGACAGACAACGGACACGACAAGCTGGGTTTAAGAGCATTCCATTCTGCAACAGACTTCCTTATATAACGAAGGTGATGTGAAGCAATCTCTTGTTGATCTTTTGGTCGCAATTGCGACTCCTGAGCTTGAGGTCCTGGGTTCGATTCCCGGGTCGGGCAAATTGTTATTGCGTTTTTACGTCTGGATTTGTGCCCGGTTGATGGTAATGGCTCGCCATCTATTACATGAGACTTCATAACTGGCGAAATGTGGGTTAAAAAGGACGTTGAAAATCTCCAATGCTCCATAAAAAAACATCGCCATGCAAACGAGAGGTAATTGTTGTGTTTGAAACGTTAGCTTAAAAATCTCATCAAACAAACATTAGGTACACCACTGCCTAACCCGTCGGTTTCAGACGTGATGTTATGATGATCCCTTAAAGGACTATACAGGGTGTAACAAGACCCTTAACGAAGCCGTCAACCAAGCATTATGTACATCAAACTAAGTAACTTTACGCAAAAAATATTGCTGGGAAATGACTTTTTTTTTTTGGGGTGAAAAATCATGTTTTACGGTAGGACTCAATGTAACGGACTCAAAACATTGTACTGATGGATGGATTAAATAGTACGGGGATCGTGGAGGTGTTTAAAGTAAAAATCTTATATTAAAAACATGTACTTCAAAAAAAAATTGTGTTAAAGTTGGAACTTTGACCCCCAATATCTCCGTAACTAGAAAGTTCCTAGGTATGGTCTAGAACAAAAAAAATATCGCAATGACGGGGAAAACCAGTGCCTATCGGCTTCGTGAAGGGTCTTGTTACACACTTTATAATGGAATAAAGTTTGTATGGATGTTTGTCATATTTAATTTGCCAAGGAGGCGGACTGCTTGTAGACCTGTAATTGAAGAATTTACATGCCTACAGCAAAACAAAACATGCTCTAGTAAAATACAAACACGAACATTGCGAAAAACAAGCCACAAAAAATATAATAATCTATTAGTATGAGAATATTTTCGTAGAAAGTGAATTTAAATGAGCCTGACACAGAGTTAACGATAACATCGAGCGGGGAAGCGAACCTGTTACATCGAACAATGGGCCAATAGTTTCCGCTGAGCCAATCCGATCTTTATCTTTTATGTAAGGCGTTACACAGAAGAACATGAGAGCAAACGTAAATAGGGTTAATGTTATTGGTTGGTCTTTGTCTTGTCGAGACTTTTGATGAGACGAGGTTCTCTGCAACATTTGTCTTGCCAAGTAAAACTTTTTTACAAAGAGAAAATAAGAATGTACTTAAATCATTGGTCACCAAAATCTAGGTCCAAACCGATGTTCTTAACTAAAGGCTCCCGACGCCGACGGGCGGCAGATTCTGCAAGCAAACTGCTTATAAACAACACAGGATATTTACAAAACGTATTGATAGACCATATTTGTTTTACACATTCTATTTTCCATTCTGTTGTGTCAAAATGTCGCGTCGAAAGTGCTCGTCTATGGTGTCACCAAAGCCAAGGACGTGCACTTTCTAGGGTTCTCTATGGTGTGACCATAGGGGATCTCAAGACAAAATCGTAGATGAAGAATAGTATTCTCTGCGAAGGTAATATCAGTTTTTTTTTTTTTGTTTTGTTTTTTGCTTTGATGTTCTTTTTCTATTTTTAATGGTTATGTTTTATTATTGCGCGTTTGTAGTCGGTGCAAAATAAATGATTTTTCTTTCTTTCTATTCATGATGAGGCCCGGTCCTATCCAATCCTTGGCCAACTATCGAGCCAGGTGGAATCTTTAAGAAACGATTGGAAGAGACCGAAAGGAAAGAGAAGAAGAAGCCGACCTGGTTGGCAACACGAGATTGGTAGGTAAATTATGGCTGACGAAAGCACAAAGCATAGAGCGCGAGTCCTCGATTAATTAATGTATTGCCCATCAATATAAAAAGACGCTTTTATGGAAGTTAATTCATTATTGGAAGAGTTCCTTGGATGGTATAAAGCTTATAATACTTATTTCTGCTGTCATAAAAATCATAGATAGGGCTTACTGAATGTCAGCTAATAGATAAGAAATCTCTTCTAATGAGCGAGAATTCCAAATATTGATTTCATACTTGTAAAAGACGATTCCGAAAAAAATTAAACCTGAAAGCGCTGAACCCAGTCTAGAAAAGCAACGTAAGACTCTAACCTATCCTACCGATTGTGGTTATGGCCATAAATCAATAAAGCGGTAAGTACCAAATCCCAGAACTCTCAGATCAAAATAAAATACAGCAAAATTACGTAGATTTCTATCATAGGTCAATTTACAAATCTGTCAAAAACATTCGTCGAGGTCTCGCTCCCTCAGATTATAATATATGAAAGCGACTACAAGGTCAGGTGTTTACTGTTCAACAAAATTGTGTTGTTGTGAAGGTACTTAGTAGACCTAACATTAGCGGTAAGGATTTGACGTTGTATTAGCAGAATAAGATGGCAGTGTATATTGGTTTTGTCGCTTTGGAGTGCGGCCTACTGGACGTAAAGTGATTAAATATGAAGGTTTTCTTCAGTTATTTTCAGGGATTTAAATTATGTTTTTGGTTTTGTACCAGGATTGTTTAGTAAGGCTTGAAAAATGTCTTTCCAATTTATGAATCGATTTAGGTTTGTCTCAAGGCCTAAGGAGTGTTTGTTGGGTTTATTTGAATGTAGATATGTATTTGGTACTCACGGCGACCAATCAAGTTATACAAATCCAGTTTATGAGGATCTCTCATTGAACGGGAAATCTATACAAAGCTAGTCCATGTTACACTGGAAATGTATGGCTTGAGCGGATGTTTCGCCGTGTGTAAATTATCTTTTAAGGATTTGATTGTTGCCTTGGCAAACGCAGGAAGAAAATTAGGTCGATTTCCTGTATTTGCAATTTAGTTTCTTCCAAACATGTAGGCAAATGAGTATTCTTGGAAATATAACTGACACGCAGATCAGTTTGCGCTATAGTTTTTTCAACAGAACTTGTGATTCTGAAATTAATTTCATTTGTACATTAAGGTGATTTTTTTTTCGTTTGAAATAATATCTATTTACAAAGATTCTAAAAAGATGTACACCAACATGTTTTATTTTTGTACCGAATACATACAGAATAAGAAGATCTTATAAAAAAATAAACCTGTATAACTATACCAATATTATATACAGGTTAAGTTTGTATATTCGTAAGTTTGGATGTATAGCGGAAATCCGATTCGGATTTCACTAATAGAAAGCTACAATATTCCTGAGTACCATACACAACACGCCTAGTATACAGGGTGTAACACGACCCTTCACGATGCCGTCAACCAAGCATTGTGTACATCAAACTAAGTTTTACGCAAAAATGATTGCTGGGATACACCTTTTTTTTGAGGTCAAAAATCACGTTTTACGGTGGGACTCAGTGTAACGCACTCAAAACATTGTGCTGATGGATGTATTGAATAGTACGGGGTTCGTAGAGGTGTTTAGAGTAAAAACCTTAAATTAAACACATGTATTTAGAAGAAAAAAACCCGTGAAAAAGTTGGAACTTTGACCCCCAATATCTCCGTAACAAGAAGGTTCTCAGGTATGGTCTAGAACAAAAAAGTGATCGCAGTGGCGGGGAGAACAAGTGCCTTTCGGCTTCGTTAAGGATCTTGTTACATCCTTTATACAAGACATCCCGTCATCCCATGGGATAATCCTCTAATAGAAGGCGAGCGAAGCCGTTAGCAAAAACTAGTATTTTATAAAAACAGAAAAAACTTATTTTGAAAAGTGCTTAGGTTTATCTCTCTACCCATAAAGATAAAAGTTCTGCCCCCGTTACTGTCAGAGTAGACCTTCAGATTTGACCACTATTCAAAGCAAAACGAACCCTTTTGACATGCGAGATTACGAACCCTTATACAACAAAATTCCTACATCAGTGTAGCCCTTCTAATGTTTGTTTTAGAAGTCATTTTCTCTTGGCTAGGTGTTCCTAATTCGAGCTTGCCTGAGACGAAATCTAATCTATTGTTTATTTGTGTTTCCTGTGTGGGTAGTTTTATTTACTATTTTCTTTGTTAGTTGAAATGGGAAAAAAAAACCGTATTACTTGATACTTAAAGCTCATAGTCTGTTGTTGAATGTTGGTTTTTGAATAGACTTAACGTGAAAGAATGAGGCTTTTGGAGTAGTCTGTACTTACGTTAAGAAAATCAAATTTTGATGAGTTTATTAAAATGTTCAAGCACATCTACCAGATATAGTCTGGTTTTTCTTTATTTTTTTCATTTGTAGAAACTTCACCGGCTCATGTCATCTTGACAATGGCCTTCGAAACGCCCTCCAATTTAAATCTTTGTAGCGAGTTTGAGTGAGTTCTAAGGTTACTTCAAATCAGATGAGTCGTCTTTTTAAAACATTCTGGCGAAAGAAGCAAGCAGTAGCCTTCACAAGTTCCTATTGAGATAAGAGTTCCACAGGGAAGTATTATTGGCCCTACTTTATTCGTAACATACATATTTTATCTCTCAAAGATAAACTATTAAGTAAATGATACTGTGACGGCTGCAAGGGAAGAATGAAAGAAAAACTTAAAGCGCCGACACCAAGTAATATAGGACAAGGGCAGAAAATTGTGAAAGATGTATAATTAAGATGCCTTCAATTTCAAAAGATCGTATATTCATAAATTGTACACACATACTTGTCTAAGTACGTTACTTCTATTGCCTTATCAAGCCCAGCATGTTACCGACATTCAGACATTGACAGTCATCTATACTAATATTATAAAGCGGTAAGTTTGTAAGTTTATATTTAGGGGGGTAATCTCCGGGACTAATAATCCAATTTAAAAAAATCTTTCACTGGCAGGAAGCTACATTATTTGTGGGTGCTCTTAGTTATAAATTATATTTATATCATGCATATTTTCCGAGTTATCACAATTTTTGTGGACGAAGTAGCGGGTTAAGTGCTAGTTCTGAATATAAGGGAGCCAGCTGTATTCACGCTTACAATTTCTTGTGAAGTTTTGACATCAATCGAATGTCAATCACCTTACGATTGGTTGACGTTTCATTTACCCGTGTCTTGTTATGTGACAGTACGACTGATGTTAAACAGACGAAGATTAAGTTATTAGCAAAGCATAACATGACAACACGCCTGTAATCCGTGAAGGGTTAGGCAGAGGTGTACCTAATAGTACACCCACATTTAGCCAGTTATGTTTATGTCCCATGTAATGAGAGGCGAGCCTATTGTCATCAACCGGGCACAAATCCAGACTCCGTAGCTGCTACTGCGAAATTCCTGATGGAAAAACCCAATAACACTTTGCCCGACCCGGGAATCAAACCCAGGATCTCATGTTCAGCAGTCATGCTTGCTACCACTCGATCAATGAGGCAATTACTAGCAAAGCTGTGTACAAAAAAACTGGCAAAGTGCGAGTCGGACCCGCGCGCGAAGTGTTGCGTACCATTATCAAAAAAAAAATAAAAAAAATCACGTTTGTTGTATCGGACCCCCCTTAAATATTTTTTTTATTCTGTTTTTAGTACCTATTTGTTGTTATAGCGGTAGCAAAAATACATCATCTGTGAAAATCTCAACTGTCTAACTATGACGGTTCATGAGATACAGCCTGGTGATAGACAGCCAGATAGAAGGACAGACGGACAGTGGAGTCTTAGTAAAATGAACTAACGGTTAGGTGGGGCAGTTATAGCAATAACTAGAGATTATTGTGAAGCACAAAACCCCGACAGTCAGTCTTACCAAGGGCACAGTGTAACCCAGTAGGTTGGCTGGATTGTGTAGGTCAGATTGGCAGTGGCTCCTTGTCAGCAGCATCTGATTAGACCTGAAGTTGAACCAAATAGTTGGGAAAAAGCGTAAATATAAGAAGTGAAGATTATTCAAGAAGAGGTGACTCACACTTATTTCAACCCGAATAGAACTTTGAACCTATACAAATAAATAAATTTGAAATGTCTGTTTGTAATATCAAAATAACAGTTTTTAACTGAAGTATAAGTATATACGGTACTTATAACAAAAACACTCTCTCTGTCTGTCTGTTTGTTCCGGCTAATTTCCGAAACGGCTGGACCGATTTTAACGGGAGTTATACTGGCAGATAGCTGATGCCATAACTAAGGCTAGTTTTATTTTAGGATAATAATTCGGGTTCCGTGCAAAAAAAATAAAACCCTTGAAACTGGTAACAAAATTCGATTAAAAAAGGGTAGTAATATTTACCTATATTATAATCATAATTTCACAGCTAGTTTAGATAATAAAGAAGAAAATTCTTTAATTTAAAAACGAGAATCGAGTGTGGTTAAAAAAGTAATGGAAAAATATAAATAAAATTATTACGGAAAACTTCAGACAGAGGTATATTTACCTATCGCTCTTATTCTTGCTTTTATTACCTCTAGCATGAAATTCCTTTGAGAAACCCACGCAATAAGATCAGATTGCTTGATAAACTAATATTACACGTAGGTAAGAAACCTAATTTTGTAACTGACACTATCTCAGCGCAAAAGCCTTTCAACACTCGCCTAAATTTAATGGTAAAAATTACTTACTAACTTAACTTAATTGGTAAAAATTTCAGAAATTGTCTTTGTACTGAAAAAAAAAAACAAGATGGCAGCATTCGTTCCTAAAACAGGCCGTGATAAAAGATCAATGTGTGACTACAAGTTTCCACGTAGTTTGAAGCTTAGTGAAGAAGCAAAGTAGTCTTAACTAAGAATAGTGTAAGTACACCACCAAACCCGGACTTCGCAAGTCAGGTTACCTTCATTAGGTTACCTTCAAATTAGGTTACCCTCATTCCGAGTGGGTATTGTAAAGGGATAAATGGTTTCAATAGACAGTATTATTTCCCGCCCGTTCATTGTAGGTATTTGAAGATTAATGCTTAGAACCAATTAGGGGTTTATACTATCTTATTCAAACACCCTTTAGTTTCTGAAGGCTTATATTCGATTGAATGTGTTGACAACTGATAATATTCTATTGATTCGTATTATTTTAGTCAAAAGATTGTTCTAGTTCCAAAGCTCGCTTGTGTTATTATAGTAGACTAGCTGTTGCCCGCGGCTTCACTCGCCTTGTGTTCGGAAATTATCCCACGGGCACGTTCTATGGCACTCAGATAAACTAACAGCACATATAACTACAATTATTTACCTATATTTATTAGGTACGAGATACCTGGTAGGATTGCTTGCTTTGCTTGATTGATTGCTCGAATTATATTCGTTCAGTCTTAGGTTCTTGTAAGTCCTAAGACATATAAGTACATGTTTAAAAAATACTTTAGACATACGACTATGACCGTCTTTCACGTATCAATCAGCCATCATACGACCCACCTCACTTGGTCAATTCCCGTCACTTACTGGACATTAGTGCTATCATTAACGTTCTATCTGATCCACTTCAATATGAGTAGCTGGATGCTGCCACGTGATATTATACTATAAAACAGGGGGGCAGAGTTGGTATTGAAGTGGTGAGAGGAGAGTTAATTGTAATTAAAGACTTTGTTAATATTTTATGATGTTATAATAATAGTCATGAGGCTTGACCAACATCTGAGGCTCAACATCTGAGGCTTCTGTTATGCAGCTAGACCTGGAATTGGCGTTATTTTTTTACTTTCTTTCTTTAAAGCGATAGGTTCTCCTGAAAAGCTGCAATCGCTTAAGAGGAAATGCGGTAGGTATTGGAAGAAACTATTGCTGTCCCTCTACGAGCGCGATTTAGACATTGGTGCGACAAGGACAACTACACATCCGATGAGTAAAAAGTCATAATTCGAGGTTTGGCTCTCGACTATTTCCTCCTCCAATATTTGACCAATTTAAAAGATATTTCATAAACTGAATAAGAAGGATATAAACTGTGTCGATATGTTTTTCTTTTTCATTAATAGTTGTCAAATTTGTACACTAGGCCTCTGTTGACAGCGGTCCAAATCGGCCTTTTTTTAGGATTTTGTAAAGATACAGATAAAAGATAGATACAGATTATGTATCATCAAAAAGGAAAACATAGGGACATAGAAAAGGTTGATACTTATTTCCCTGTAAAAAATCATAGCTCTAAAGTCATAAACCAGAAAGAAAACAGGCGAGACCGTTTGTATGGAGAAAAGACCACCCGCATTTCCTCTTACTATGCGTTTCGTATCTTTTCAGTACTTTTCAACAGGATTGCTTTATCGTTATATCCTTTACTTCACTTTTTCACACTATCTAGACTTTTTGGCTAGGACAGATTCATATTATTACATAACATCACGGTTGTAATCTCCGAAGGGTTAGGTAGAGCTATACCTAATAGTACAGCAACATTATGAAAAGGTTTCTCTACAGCCGTATCATCATATAACCTAATTCTTTTGCCAGATACTGGCGGGTTTTAATTATAGCCCTTTATATTCAACCAGCTGTTGACGGCGGCTTCGTTCGCGGTTTGTTTGGAAATCATCCCACGGGCACATTGTAAATATAACCTATGGCACTCGGGGATAATGTAGCTTCCTATTTGTGACAGAATTTCCAAAATCGGTTCAGTAGATCCAGAGATTACGCCCTACAATCTCACAAACTCACAAACTTTACCTCTTTATAATATTATATAGATAGCACCTACATATAAGTGAAGATTATTTAAAAAGATATGAATATTTCACACTCTTTGACTCAGGTTAAAGTTTGTATGCGAAACAAGACGCAGCCAACTAATACTAGGTACTCCTTTATATGTAAATAAGACCTACTTCAATACTTCTAAACCATCAGTTTAGCCGACAATCACCATAGTTCGCCATTGGTATTCAAAAAGCATCAAAATAGTAAAGATTTCTAGTAAACTCTTACACGACTTTATGTAAGAATGACTCACGGTGCTTCGTTCAGAATAATAATGGCTTGAATCAGGAAGGAAAGTACTTGCGCCAGTAGCTAGGATGAAATAATGATGAATGCTGCGTCTGAGACGGTGTTGCAGATGAGTTCGGCTTTTTGTTAAGTGGCTTTTGAATATGGAATTGACTAATAAGTGGATGTAACACCAGTAGCCTGCTGTGTTTACTTCCAGTGCAGTTTTTGAATACAAATTAGGTAAAATGTCCTGATTTACAAAGACTGCGAGAATAAAAGCTAGCGAAAACTGGCGTAGCAGGGCCTTTTATCTTTACCCAACGTAAATTTATACGTAACTAGTTGTAACAAGATACAGATTCCAATGTTCAATGCCGCGAAGGGAAACCCTAGATGCTTTGGGGTCGATCTCTAAACATTGGAATTTGTAACTTTTTACCACTGGCTTATACGCATTAATTTACGTTGGGTAAAGATAAAATGCCGTGCCGTGCAGTGTCCGGTGTGCGCTGGCCTTAAAGGTTCGATCAAACCAGCACTCCGGACGTTTCAAAATTCTCCCCGCATTCCGGACAATGAGCTAAAATTCCGGACGTATGGCAAAGGCAACCTTATGTGTATGGTTCACCTTCAAACTTGAACCTTTAAAATTTTATTGCTGTAATATGTTGTCTTATATACACTAATATAAAGAGGAAAGATTTGTATTTTTGTGTGTGTGTGTGTATGTTTGTAATGAATAAACTCAAAAACTACTGCGCCGATTTCAAATGTTCTTTCACCATTAGAAAGCTACATTCACCCTGAGTAACATAGGCTAAAAAATATTTAAAAAAAATCTTATGTCCACCCATTCGTAGCTGGGACGGGCCGCTAGTACTTTATAAAGGTAAGTACCTAAGTTGGTAACTACCTACCAATTCCGCCTCATCATAATTTTTTTGTTTATATTGTTAGAATTTTCAACGAAGAACGAAATTAATTTCAAGAACTTTTTGGATAATGGAGCATATAAGATCCTACTTAATATTATAAATGCAAAAGTTTGTGAGGATGGATGGATGGATAGATGGATGTATGTTACTCTTTCACGCAAAAACTACTAAACAGTTTTGGACGAAATTTAGCACACAGATAGCAGTATAACCAGGATTAACATATAGGATACTTTTATTCCCGGTAGTGTCATCCCGTGGGACAATACTCGAAGGCTTAAGCAGTGGTGTATCTAGTACACCCACATTTCGCCAGTTATGGTCATAGTCTTACGTAAAACGGGGCGAGCCTATTGCCATCAACTAATCTAGTCTCCGTGGCCGCTACTAAGATATTCCTAATGGAAAAACCCAATAACACTTTTCTCGACCTGGGAATCGAACCCAGGACCTCATGCTCAGCAGTCGCGCATGCAAACACTAGACCAATGAGGCAATACTAGATAAAATATGAATAATTATCGGTTTACTCTATATTTAAATTCTTTTAACTATCTTTCACAAAGACAGTATGGCTTTAGATCAAAATCCAACACTCTTTCTGCATCAACAGACTTAATCACAACTATTGAAACTAACATAGATAAAAAACACATTGCTCTAGGGATTTTCATCGACCTGCAAAAGGCGTTTGATACCGTTAGTCATAGCTTGCTCATGAATAAACTTGCATCCATCGGCGTAACCGGAAAGGCTTACAAAATTTTTGAATCATACCTTCAGGGTCAGGGGCGTGCCGTCCATAGAGGCAATTAGGCCTAGCCTACCCTACCATTCCTACCAACAACGCAACAAATGCATTTATTATAACTATATTAATAAAAAATAAAAAACTCCTGTTATAATACTTATAGCAACTTGTCGCAGCCGTGTGACGTAACTGATAAATACTACGACGCTCGCTCCCGGCCGTCTAGGCAAGGCCGCAGCCGGCCTAATTTCCATTGATAAATTTACGCACACTGATCGTTATTTTCGTGTATATGAACGGCACACATAGTAAATAGGGGCGTAAACTCCTGCGAGTGTAGCTGGCCACAATTGGCTGCCCCGCAAAGTATTATCCGGCTAAAACGGTATGCGGTGATGCAATTATATTTGGTAGTGTTTTTTTCATTGACAAAATAACAATTGTATTTTTCTTAGAAGCCATATTTGTTTCACGTGACAAGCAAAATTTATTTCGTGATCTTGAATATGTTTTGATTATTATAATATCTGACGGTTGTAATTCGTTTTGAAACGTACAGTAGTGTAAATATTATTTGTTGTATTTGTTTATTTACTTAAAAATGGTGTTCTGTTGTGAAGTTTGCGCTGATAATGTGTTTGTCAGAAGTTAAAAACAATAAGTATTCACGATTGTTTGATGTTAAGATTCAAGTTGTGTCTAAAGGAAAATGTGTAGGTACCCGAATTACGAGAACTAACCCAAAATTCATCTCGTACTCGGTATTTCAAATGAATCTTTCTTCTGTTTGCATTGTCAGAAAATCGTGATTTGAACCTTGATTAATGTGGTGAGTTCTTGTATTTATAACTTTGGTTTTTACAGGCTTATTTTCAATGTTTGTTTTTCAAATATTCCGGTCAGACGCTCAAAATTGGGTACGGAACGAAAACTAAACTATTTTTTTTTGTTTACAGCGCCCTCTGTTTTATTTTTTAGATTTTTTTGTAACGAAGCGACATCCTTCGTTCTTGTATTGACAGAATACCATTGAAATTCCTTATATTTAAGCTAGATGGCGTTGGCGTCATACGCTTACTAAAAACACCAGGGGCAGATGCAGGGGCCTGGAAGGGTGAGTGAATATATCAATTAATAGATGTGACTACTTTGAGGGTCATCCTAAGTAGAGCGACGCTGTGATGTTGCGAGTTTTTTTTTTTTTGCGTGGCCTGCCCGCCGTCGGGAAGCACTGCACGCCACTGTTCAGGGTCGCCGGCAGGTCGTCAAGATTGGTGACAATGTTAGTACACCGAGGGTAATTACCTGCGGCGTGCCCCAGGGCTCAATCTGTGGACCACTTTTATTTTTAATCTACATTAACAACATAGACAAGATAGGCCTAAAAGGACATATTTCTTTATATGCAGATGACACTTGCCTTTTTTATTTTGGTCACTCAATTGACTCAATTATACAGGATGCACAAGAGGATCTCAATATACTAGAAAGATGGTTTCTAAAGAACCTATTAACTATCAATGCATCCAAAACGAACTATATAATATTTGCAGCTAAAAACAAAAAAATCTCAAATCACAAGCCTCTTAGTATTAATGGAGTAAATTTAAATAAAGTTAATAAAGAGAAATACCTTGGACTAATTTTAGATAATCAACTTACATGGAAACCACACATAGAGAAAATCTATTCTAAAATATCAAGCCTAATGGGGGCATTACGTCGAATTGTCAGATGTTTTCCTCTTAAAGTCCGCCAAACTATATATAATTCATTGGTAAAACCTCATATTGATTATCTTATAGAAGTGAGGGGTTCAGCAGCTAAAACCAACCTAGAAAAGCTGCAAAGAGCGCAGAACAAAATTATCAAAATGTTATTTCACTACCACTATCTGACCCCCACACACCAAATTTACAAACAAACAAAATTATTTAACATCTCCGATATATATTTATATAACACATGTTTATTAGTTCGTAAAATTCTTTCCAAAGACATACATACACAAATCACATTCACAAAAAACATACATGTACACAAACGTTTTCTGAGAAGTGCTCAAGACCTACATATACCTAGCACTAGAACTAATTATGGAAAGAAAACAATAATATATGAGGGAGCAAAACTTTTTAACTCACTGCCAAAAGATATAAAAAATACCAAATCGTTACTTCTATTTAAAAAAATTATTAAAATGCCAATCTTAAAAGGTCATAACAAAAATAACTAATTTAATTAAAGTAATTTATTTTCACCTAGTGTAAACCTCCTACAAACCAAGATGTGCCGCACGGCGGTAGACAGTACAATGTTATCAACTTATAGCTTGAAGAACTTTGAACTAGTACCTTAATTTTTTTTATGTTGACACTTTATAGTTATATTCTTGCTACTCCTGGACAACACAAATGTATTTTAAATAAGTAACTTTAAGTATTTATTTCTATTCAAGTGATTTGTAATCTTTTGGAAATAAATGAATTCAAACCGTAATTCAGTTGGTAATTCGTTGACCTAGTGTCCTAAATCAGGTCGAGACCAAAATTAGGTTACCCTCATTCCGAGTGGGTGTTGTAAAGGGATAAATGGTTTCAATAGACAGTATTATTTCCCGCCCGTTCATTGTAGGTATTTGAAGATTAATGCTTAGAACCAATAAGGGGTTTATACTATCTTATTCAAACACCCTTTAGTTTCTGAAGGCTTATTCGATTGAATGTGTTGACAATTGATAATATTCTATTGATTCGTGTTATTTTAGTCAAAAGATTATTCTAGTTCCAAAGCTCGCTTGTGTTATTATAGTAGACTAGCTGTTGCCAGCGGCTTCACTCGCGTTGTGTTGGGAAATTATCCCGCGGGCACGTTCTATGGCACTCAGATAAACTAACAGCACCTATAACTACAATTATTTATCTATATTTATTAGGTACGAGATACCTGGTAGGATTTCTTGCGTGCTTGATTGATTTTTTGAATTATATTCGTTCAGGCAAGTCCTAAGACATATAAATATGGCTACTCTATTCTATGGCACTCAGGAGTAATGAAGCTTCCTATTAGTGAAAGAATTTTCAAAATCGATTCAGTAGATCCAGAGATTACCCCCTACAACCTCACAAACCTTTACCTCTTTATAATATTAGTATAGATTTACTGATTCGGTCGGCCACACCGCCAGCTAGCGAGCGAGTGAGCGAGCCGGCGAGCCTCTTTTCATACTTCGTTTCGGCTCTTTCGCATGTGTAGTTCGTAGTGTGAACCAAAGTATGAAAAAAGGTGAAGCGATGCCTCGCCCGGCTTGCTCGCTCGCTCGCTAGCTGGCGGTGTGGCCTGCGCCTTATGCGGCTTTCCTTCTACCGATCTAAAGTATCCAAGATGAACTTAGAGGGTTGTATTGATGATTTTAACCTTTCGTAGTGTATACAGGGTCAATTTTTATTCAGTGCGCAAACTTTGACAAATTAAACTTAAATAAATACCTATTTTTTATTTTGATAAATCTTAGTACAAAAAATAAAGTTATCGTTACCGAAATATTTCTACTTTGAAATTAATTTTATGGCCACCAATTCGCGGGCGGCGGCGGCGGTCCACGCTCGTTTATTTATCATGCACAGGCATCATTTACCTGGGTTACAATGTACTGATCGCCGATTTAATCTGGTTCCAACTAGACTTTTTTAAGGTTTCGCGGTGATCTGAAGTTATTTGAAGAGTAATTCCAATTTTTCCTTCATACTTTCGTGGGCTTAGGACCATCAAAATGAAGAAAATAAAGCATAGGTACTGACCGTGATCAAGCAGCGTTTGAGTGGTTGCTAAAATGGTCCTTTCATTAGGGGGTGTCCATATTTTGCTGATTTAAAGTCGGATAAAAAAATATAAAAAAGTTTTGAACAAATAATGGAAATGTGTTCTATTACTGATACTGAACCACCAACATTTTTTTGCGCACTGTTTAAAAAATATTCCAGTATAGACACAATTAAAAAGCTATTGTGTCTCGCGTGGATCTACGTTCCGCCACACGAAGGGTTAATGACTATAATTCTGTAACTGCATACGTGTTATGGACGTGGATCATATTTTGCTCAACATACCGATACCAGAAGTATCAATTAACGTAAGGGACATTTTGGCGAAAATGAGTTATATACATCATTGGATTCAGAATTTTCTGCTCTATCGATTTGTATTATTAAAAAAATTCTATCGTTAAAAAAAAATCCCTTACGTTAAAAAAATTTGGCCTGCGTAAAACGATTTATGAAAAAAAAAATGATGTAACAGACGTTTACATTTTTTTTTCTCTGAAAAATAAAGTAAGTCATAGTGTCAAATAATTTACAACCTTACCTTAAACCTCAAATCAGTCGATTTAAATAGCATGTCCCTTACTTTAATTCATGATTAGAGTTTTTTAAGAATTATTCTCTTACATTAATATCTCACAAAACTATCTTTATTTTAAGCTCCTTACTGTAATATGCCTATTACGTAACAACTAAAAATCAAATTCGTATTTGCTTTACTTTATTTGTTTAAAAGATCGCTTGCTCGTTGCTAAAATACCGAGTACTTACATTAATTTGATTCTCATAATGGTTATCTCTCCGGCGTGCTTGTTCGCGCGCAGTTGTAGTTTGTTATTGTTACGATTGTGTCATACTATTACATCTATCAACGCTAATGGCTAATGTTTGGATTAAGTGATGTTTTAATGTAATAAGGTGTCCTACAAGTAATTTAAGTAAATAATGTGTGAAAACAATAGTAATATCACTGATAAGTTAAGTTCCTTACTTAAAACTTACGTTATGTATACATTAAACCATACAAAAGAAGGACTGTCTTGTGATGATAGTCGAACACGTACAGCACCAAATAAATATGACGAGAACACAAAACTTAATGCAAAGAAATACATAGAAGCATTACCAGCTTTACCTTCTCACTACAGTAGAAAAAAATCTACCAAATTGTACCTGCCAGAGCAATTTAAGAACTTTTCAAACTTGTACAGGTTGTACATTAAATATTGTGAAGAAAGGTCCGAAAACTATTTGAGCGAAAAATTATTTACATGTATGTTTAAAGAGTATAACTATGCATTTCATGTTCCTAAGAAAGACAAATGTCTCTTATGTACTAAAAACGAAAATAATCCGGATATGACGACTAATGAACAGTTACAAGCTCATTTATTGGAAAAAGAAGCCACATATAGACGCTTTCGTATTCATCAAAATCAAAAACGCGATAGCACGTTTGTTGTATCTAGTTTCGATCTTCAAAAAGTTTTAGGAACACCGTATGGTGAAAGTATGCAGTTGTATTATTCCAGAAAGTACGCTGTGTTCAATTTTACAGTATATGAGAGTGGAACGCAGAACGGATACTGTTACATATGGGGTGAGGCTGATGGTAAAAGAGGAAGTTGTGAAATAGCAACATGTCTGTATAACTACTTAAAAGAACTTGATAACAGAGCAGTTAACACATTATTATTATACTGTGACAACTGCACGGGGCAAAATAAGAATAAAGTTATATTTTCAATGTTCAAACATTTCCTGGAACAATCTAAAAATCTAAAAGTTATACAAATTAATTACCTTCTAGCGGGACACACATATATGCCAGTTGACAGCATGCATGCTGTTATTGAGAGGGAAGTAAGAAAAATAATTGTTTGGGCACCTTCACAATGGCCAAGTTTCATAGAGAGTGCTAGAAAACGGCCTCAACCATATAATGTGAGTGTCTTAGAGCATACAGATTTCATTAACTTCCAGAATCTGGCGGATTCTGTATTCACTCCAGCTACTCTTAAAAATAAAGATCTGCGTATGAAAAACATAAGAGTGTGCACATTTAAAAAAAATGCTCAGACGAAAATTGAAGTTAAATATACAATGTTAGAGACTGGTGATACTTACGACATAGAACTCTCCAAAGAATTACCTCCAAAGAATTTAAACGCAAGAGGAAAGGGTAAAGGGATTGGGAAAAGAAGTGCTGTTAGAGGTAAAATTACAAAAAATATAGACAACAAAAATGAATCTGCAGCTGAAAGTACTAGTAATGACTTAAGTCAAAGGAACACGGACAATTTGCCATCTCTATATAAAGAGAGGCTCCCAATTTCCATTCCAAAATACAATGACCTCAAAAAATTGTGTGAAACCGGTATAATACCAAAAAGATTTCATGGTGAATATTTGAACCTTCCGAATAAATCGCCAGTTAAAGATACCCTCAATGAAACCGACGACGATGAAGATGTGATGACAGCTGATGATGATAACTAAATAAAATACCAAATAGAAAAAGTTCAAACTATAAAGAAAAGAAAAGAAAAGAAAAGTTATTCCAACCATTTCAATTTCACCATTAAAATAGTTTAATTTACTAATAGTTATCATCATAATCTGTCTGCCCATTCCTAATTATTTATTCTTGTAATAATATAGGTACATTTCTTATTAATATTCATTTATATTATTTTATTCATTTATCTTTCAGACAATTAATATTTTTTCATCTGTCTTCCGTTTCCAGTACATTCATTCAATTACTTAAAATAAGACTGTTGATTTAAGTCTAAGAAAACATTTTTTTTATTCATTATGTGATTATAATTATAAAGCCAATTAAACGTAATTATTAAAAGTACAGATTTTGTAGGACTGGTACTTAAAAGAGATCATGGAGTCAATTATACATAATTATTTTTATATTGATAACTAGAAGGTGTGTAAGACTGTTAATTAGAGCACTGTTACTTTTAGAAAATTTATTTAAACTTTTAAAAAAAGTTTTATAGACTGATTAGTGTGTTGAATTTATGATAATTACGCAGACATAAGTCTAAAATAAAAATAAAATATTATCAATAAATCGTTTTATTTTTGTATCCCTAAATTTCATTGAAATCTGTGATAGCTTAGCTGAAACTAACATTAATCATGCATAAAACCTATTTCCATGGTGTTAAAATACCATAATTTTAGTAGATAATCTATAGTTACATCAAATTGCAACACTGTAAAAGTCCTTTACAATAGAATTACGTATAATTTTCTATTTCTCTTGCTGCTTACACTATGCTTGACGGTTTACACATAAAATATTAGTAACGTAAGGCACAACTAAACATATTTTTTTAATGTAAGGGACATGCTATATTTTAAACCGCTGGGTATTCCTAAATCTTTCGTTTAGAGCATGAAAGAAGAAGAAATTCTAAGAAACTTTGCTCTAGACACAATTAAAATTGGAGCAGACAGTAAAAAGTTATACACAGATTTAAAAAAATAAAATCGTTTTTTGGCTCTCCTGAAAAACCGTGTTTTGTCCCTTACATTAATTGATACTTCTGGTATCGATACGACCTGACACTGACCTGCCAATTACAAGAAAAACGTAAGGAAGTTTGAATTTCGCGGGCCACCTTGGCGCTTCCACCTGAAAGGGCTTTCCGAAGCACGGAGGAGCAATGTATACTATTTTATGATAGTTTAGTAAAACTTTTGATTTCATCCAACATTCGTAAAAAATACCTACATCAATACTTTCGACATCTAAATACATTAGGAATCTAATATTTCAGTATTTATGTAGCTACCTACTAAAAATGCAAATCATCAATACAGAATTTTGCAAACATGTTTAGAAAATGATTAATTATAAAATCAATAAATTATTAGAGAGAGATCAATCTAGATGATTTATAGTAAAGATGTGTAGTACAGTGAATACCTTCGAATAATTAATGACTATCAAGAAATATAATGTCAAATTAATTGCCACGATGTAGTGATGTAATTTGTTAATGATAGGCAGTTTGTAGTTCGCATGAGGGACGGGGTGTCGACATCAACATGTGATATATTTATTGAGTTATTAATTGAATTTATACTCAATGCGTATAGCGCTTGCAACAGCGTCGAAAAATCGGGAGCTCAGAATAATATTGATAATCACGGGAGATATCCCGTAAGTGACACTTGTAAGTGAACAACATAAATAATTTTAAATCGCAACTTAAGAAATTCTTAATTGAAAAGGCTTACTACTCTATCAATAAGTTTTTAGATGATAAAAGCATAAAATAAAATAAAAAATGTCCGATCCACTTGTTTACGACGTTACTTGTTTGAAACAGTTTTATCTAGTTTGTAGTTTTTTACGCCTAATTTGTACGCCTTGCAAGGCAAAACATAGTGATACAACACAAATTTTATACCATGTACCATATTACCTATGTTTAACAAATATAATACTTTGACTTTGACTTTAAGTTTTAATATTTTTAATTCTATTTTAGTAAAAAAACATATTTTTTTAGTATCTGATCTGATTGGATTTGGTTTCAGTGTTGTCAAACCAAAACTCCATAAAAAAACAATTCAAATCGATTTAAAATACGGTGCAATCTCTCCACTCTATTTGACATACTCTTCGTTAGATCAGTTAATTAAAAATGTCAATAAACCATTTAGATGATTTAGGACACAAACAATGAAAAACTGACGTTTTATACATTATTTCTGGAGAACCCAGAACATTTTGTTCGATTTCAAATTGATCGATATATTTTTTTTTTTTATATGGCAGCACGATGCTTAAAAAATGTGTGAATTTGTCAAAATGACAGCTATCATTCGCTTTGTGTCTTTGCATCGTGAATGTTGTTTTTGTTCGTTATACAGCGACTAGTTTTGTTTTATTTTTTAAATGGATTCCGCATCATATACCTTGATACAAAACTAGATTTATATCCTCATTCTTAATGATATGAGCTATTAAATCAATCACATATTATTTGCTGAACTGTTTGTTTATGAGTGACCAAAGGTCTATAGAAATTGGTCAATCCCCTTTGTTTATGAGTTTGTATGTAGGGGGTAATCTCTGGATCTACTGAACCGATTTTAAAAATTCTTTCACTAATAGGAAGCTACATTATCCCCGAGTGCTATATGCTATATTTACAACGTGCCCGCGCAATAATTTCCGACCAAAACGCGAGCGAAGCCGCGGGCAACAGCTAGTAAATAATACTTGTGTTGGGGTTGGAACTGAAATGCCGCTACAAAACAATAAAAAAACCTCCCATAATTTCCTAAGCTTAGCACTACACTTTTCTGTTTCCAATAAGTGTTCATTAAGAGACAGAGCTATACAGGTCGTCTAGCGCCATCTTTTCCCCACACTGAACATGAACACCAGAACATTAACTTTTCTCAATCATTGACAACTTTCAAAGATTTAATTTTTTCTTCTTTTTAGTTTCCTTTTCTTATGTCAAGGGACATAAAGATGGACCAAAGCCTAATGAAATTGGCTTGTCAACAGTACCTAAAACTGTTATATAAACATTTGTACTTGACGCGTGTGTTTACTTACCTGATGTTAACGAGACAAGCCTACTGGACACGTACTGAGGAAGGACATCATATTGGGCTATGAAGATAAAGAACAGGGTGTAAAGTTCTTCATCCACCATAGAAAACTGCCTGACATTTGCTAGCGAGTTTTTCTATAGGTATGGTCTTAAGTCGCGGACAAGATGGCGCTGTAGTACTTATAGTACTATGATGTTGTAGTGCTTTTTTGTAGTGACGCTTCAGACATGTAAAGGACACTAGAAGAACTAAGGAAAATAAATGTATGTTCATAGACACACCATACTTTCTTCAATTGATCAAGGATAGGTAAGCAACGCATGCCGCGATCGGTTCGTGTATGGGTGGCCTTATTTTTCATACCGAGAACATGCTTATACGTTAAAGGTAGCCATGAGCCGTAAAGTGATACTAGTACAACCACGTATTCAGTACCTACCTATATCATTCTGAACCACAACGAAATTTTTCGTCGGTATTTTTTTTTCTGCTGGATGCGAGTCTTACGGGACCGGTCAATGTGGCGATACTTGGGGATGGCCTATGTCCAGCAGTGGACGTCTTTCGGCTGAAGTCATGATGATGATTTTTTTTTTAATCAGCTTTTACATACTTTTTGACCCTACAGATATGTAGGAAACAGTTTTTTTTTTAATAACCCTCGATGATTTTCTATGCGGTTCAGAATGATGTACTGAAATTTACTGAATACGTGGTCACCGTTTTACCGTCGGTGTCCCTTCCACCCTGTATACTAGTTATTTTTTATTAGCCCCCGGGTCATAATTCTCCTGTCCTTATCCCAACTTATTTGCAGTCGGCGCAGCATGTCTTCTTCTTCCATACTTCTCTATTACTCGTCATCTCAGCAGTCACCTCCTTTCTAGCCATATCATCCTTCACCAGTCCATCCATCGTTTCTTTGGTCTTCATCTACTCTTATAACCATCTAAATTCATACTCAACATTTTCCAACATCTCAACATTTCAACATTTTTTTTCATTACCCCCCGGGTGCTTATTAAAATATGTTTTATCAAAAATGTAAAATACGTAGCTAGGTACATCTATCTGCTTTATGGCATTGTCCTTTCAATCACGTAAAGTACCTATTTACATTAAAACTAGTTTATTATTTTAATTAAAAAACCTCAGAACTTCTACATTAGACAGTAACGTTTGATCCCTATGTACGCATAATAAATTCACGTTCGCAACTAAAAGTACGGGAGTGGTCGATGTACAGAACCTTACTTATTGCCATCTATTATTTTATTATTAACGGGGTTCGCTAATGGGTATTAGCGAACCCCGTTAATACCATTTTCACTACACAAGCAACACCCAAATGCCTTAATAAAAGCATTAGTTGGATTTTCAACGGTCGGCTATGTGCCAAGGGATGAATTTCCAACACTGCAATAATATTTAAGCATTAATTTGAGATGTTTGTCTAGTGAAATCGGGCATAACTCTGTTGCGGAGTTTTGACAGCTGCTTGTTAGAGTAAACGTTACTTTGTTTGTTTAAATGAGTTATTTGTAGCACCAATTTAGCCCTCGAAAATAAATATGGTTAACGCGCCTGTGACCTATCAGCTGTTAGCTACGTGACGCCGTTCTGTCTCATAACTATCATACCGTGTAACAGTGGGTAAGCAGAGGATACGCGCGGTGAAAAAAAAAAAAAAATTCACTAAATTGGCTTGCTTAGAAATAAGGAAAGAAATCGAGCCAATAGTAGATAAGTATACTTACTCAACTATTAACTGGCTGGGCTGTAACTTAGAGATACCAACAAAGGAAGAATTTATCGCCTAAAGTTTATCTTAGCGGTAAATAATGATTATGGTGGGCATAATTAAGTATCCTTCATAAACACAAGTCCGTTTGTGAATTCTTATTTACCTACTTGTAACCGTTTGTGTAAGCTCTGGGTTATTTTGAGCAACAGCTTTATCGATAAGGAAAAGTGGAAAAATAAAAAAGGTTGGTCATTCTACCTTTATTTACCGTTAACTTTTGCTACATTTTTAAATATATATAATATATAATACATTTAAAATATAATATAAGAAGGAAAAAAAAATTGGCCCCCGGTATCGGGAACAGGGTCCAAGCTACCGGTCAGGGCTCCAGAGAGAGGAACCTCCTTACAATACGAGCCGTATTTAGAAGTACTGCTTTCTAAATCAAGCCCTTCATCCAGCTGCATAACGAGAGCCTTCTCAGGTATTGGTCCAGGCTCTTGGCAACTAAACCATTGGATGACACGATCGCCACAATTATCGATGACTTTATCCTATATATCGACAACCGCGCGAGCTAGTTTTGATCTAGCCACGTGTCAAAAGATCCTTGTACATCTACATCTTATAGGCTGGCAGGGCTCAGGCTTTCTTAAGTTTTGCTAACACTAAGCACAGTTCACGTTTCATTATTAAATAATACAACTTAAAACATTATTGTTCCGACCTCAAAATTGAGGCTTTACGTTTTAAAATGCAGTTACCCTTAAAACTTGTTACAATAGAGAAAATTACGGACAGAAAGCGTTCTTGCCGAACGCCTGTGGGTTTTGTGAAACATTGCCGCAACAATGCGAGTTGCTATTAATATTTTATCAGGCACTTATTAAATAGTTGTTTTAGGTATTATGGTTCTTTAGTAGTTTAATTAGTTCAGTGCCTTGGAGAGTGAGGTTAAGATGCCATTTAAGTGTACCAAAAGGTTACAGAATATATATGCCATAAAAATTAACCTATTCGAATGTAGTAAAGTAAGTTACGATCGTTATACTCGGACAATCTTGTCGGCCGTTAGACATTCGTAGTATTCACTTTGGAATTTAACAAAACAGGCAACAGGCATTATCAAAGGAATCGTGAAATCATAAAACAATCATTTAAATACATGATTGTATCATAAAAAACCATCTTTAACGTTCAATCCGAAACATGTCATTGGTGCCGATTCCCTTGGTTACAAACTAAACCAAATTTAAGTTCAGTGCATCTTTTTCTTTCTATTTCATTAAGAAAAGGACAGAAGATACATTTTAGTTTAGTCCTGTCAATTTAATCAGCGCTTATTACAAGTTTAGACGCGATTAAAAAGTTTACCACTAAAATTACATCAAATTACGTCAGGTGCCGACTAATTTGACAGGACTAAACTAATATTTATCTTCGGTCCTTTTCATAATGAAATAGAAAGAAAAAGATGCACTCAACTTAAATTTAGTTTAGTTTGTGACCAAGGGAATCGGCACCATTGTCCATTATTTTGAACCCGCTCGTGATCCGGTCATGGCGCTTGCAACAGCGTCGAAATATCGGGAGCTCAAAATTACAATCACAGAAGATATCCCGTAAGTGAAAGTATAAGTTTAATTACAAACCGTGAAAGCTTAAAAAGAAAGAAAAAGTATTTATATATATAAAAAATCAAACAAACTGCACCAAAAAAACAGCAAAACGTTGGGGTTAAAACAGTGTTAGTCATTTTACAACTCCATTTTGAAATTGGGTGACAGTTACGTGAGCGATGCTACCGGTTTAGATATTTACCGGATTAACCCTAGCTAAGTACAATCATGATTTATTTACTACATAGCTTTCACTAAAAGGGCCTCATTACAGAGTCACATCACTCCGAAAACAAATAGAAAAGCACATAAATCATTGATTTCACAATGGACGGAAAATTTCAATTCGTCCTCTTATGAAAATAGAAATTTTTAGAGCAATTAATTGCCTCCTGAAAATCATAGCACATAGAGAGGAAATGGGGGAATGTAGCAATAAGTTGCTCCATTAAGGTCAAAGTGATTTCAGTGAAGTAACGGTAGCCGTAGATATTATTAAATATTAATTTCATAATAGGTAATTTATAATCAGAATTTTTTGCACAATATTCATAAAGAAATCGTGAAAAACATGGCTGAAAAAAAATAACATGTAAATAAAAAGATATTGCTACCTAACCTGAACAGTACATTTTGACACAAGTGGCGAAACTTTGTCATTGCAGCCGAAGCGGAACTTACACCCGAGCCGAAGGCGATTCAAAATACACACAAAATATTCACCCCTGAGAACAACTTTTCAAAAATTCTGCGAAAAAAACATAAGATCATCTATTATTCTATTACTCACGTACGCAACTGCAGCGGGAACCACGCAGGCCGCCGCCTTAGTGGCTCGAGAGGAGCGGAAACGGGAGCGGGCCGGAAATACTTCAGCACACGCTTGACGACGCGTGCGCTTAGCACAAAGACCGCCCCCATAGCCCAGGCGCCGATTAGAGCTCCTAGGATTGCCTGGTGGAAGGAATAAATCGCTATAGGTATGAAGGGACTTGGAAAGACAAGCATATATCCTGGAATGCACTGTGGTAGGCTTAGTTGATCGATTCATCATCATTACCTACCTGCCCTTGCCCTTGTCATCACGCTTTTTCGTCCATTCTCCCCTGTCAGACGTCACGTTAAGATTTAATTGTTTTTGTTTCTTAATTGAAGGATTGGTTTAACATTAACACAATTGCTGTGGATCCAATGACTTATGCTTAAGTAAGATTTATGGTTCATTCAAACTGGTACGGGCAGACTGCGGACTATTTTTTATTTTATATATTTCTATTTTCCTATTTTATGTGTGCTTAGGATTACAGCCATATTCTTATCTCTGTCTCCAAATAGGATGAAAATAAATTCTTTGTTTCTCATCAGGTCAGTCAGTCAGTTAGAGAAACGAATACTAGGTAGCTTTAAGTTTTGGCTACCTTTTTTAGCTCATAAAACCATGAAGGAAAACGTGTGGAAATGGGCATGCCTTATAAGAGAAAATTCGAGACAGGTGAAATCTATCAATCCGCATTGGACCCGCGTGGTGGATTATAGCCCACTCCCTGTCATTGAGAGGAGGCCTGTGTCGCAGTACCAGCAGTGGGAACATCAACAGACTGATTACGCCAATTTAATATGTTAGTCATTTACTTACGTAAATTCCGAATGATAATTTGCTCTTAGAAGGCAGTTTCTCGTTTCTCGTAGGAATCGCAGGATCTGCAAGAAAACAAAACATCGATTAGGTCTTGATAACAACACATCGCTGATTATAGCTGCTCTGAAAGTCAGGCAGTCTCTAATGGCGGTGTTTTATACTACACGGTATCTGTACAGAAGTGGTTGCGCAGGTATCCATAAGCGAGTGGTACCAAGGTAGACGTCTACGGAAAACCGTAGCGGCTGTGGCATTACACAAGAGGTTCTACTTCAGAAGTGAGTGACTTGAAAAGTGTTGACATAAACGTAACATCACACGCAAAGAGTTAGGCAGAGGTGTAACCTACGCCCAGTACACCCACATGTCACCACATCGGTTAATAGGGGGGTTACCTATTGTCATCAATCGGGCACAAACCTCGGGTCGCTTCTGAGAAATCCCTGATTACAAAACCTAACAACACTTTGCCCGAGCTGGCAAACGAAACCAGGACTATGAGCTCATCTCTTGTGACCACTTGGCCAAAAAATCACTTAAGAAAAAAATAAAGTGATGAATTCTTACCAAAAACCGTAGCATTTCCTTCAGGTCCAAAGCACCCTCTTTCATCTACCAATAGGACTTTAGCTATTAGCTTCACTTTGAGCGTCATTTCTAGCGATATCGGCAGAAGTGTCCAACGGGTGATGTCGCCTTCGAAGACCAGACCACCGATATCGACGTGGACCGTTCGGTTTGGCACGAAGATAAAACGTGAGGTCGTATTCGTCAGTGTCAGCATTGGCTTGTTGAGGCTGTGGAAGGATAGATGACTGTTTTCAAGATGATTCCGAAGAGATGGGAGCCGTCAGAGATGGAGATTGGTTATTGGACACGGGCACAGAGATTGAAGGTATTATAGAGAGGCTATCAGAACAATGTCAATGAAGAAACGTAACCTTAAAAAAATAACCAGCGCAATAAAAAACAATAGAAAAAAATATACATACACGAACATATAACCTCCTCCTTTTTTGAAGTCGGTTAAAAAATACACGGCTATATGTATGCCGTTCAGTGGTTTTTACGTGAAAAAGTAACAAAATGCCGCCTCCAAACTTTTGCATTTTTAAGTAGTTTTAATAATAATACTAACGTAATGATATAGTTTTGCTTGCCCAGCTTAGCTGGCAGTCTCTGTGGTTGGCTCGGTGTGGGCAGGAACCAGCTCACGTTGGAATATAATGTGTTATTAGTGGTGACTGTAACCGCAGATACCACCGGCTTGGGGAGGCGGGGGGAGTGTGCGCAGGAGCACACCCCTGCCTCACATTCTGGAACAAAACATGCTTGTTAGAAAGAAAGAAAAAAACAATCCAGTCTCTTCTTCATCGTCGTTTTCTCAATGCTGGGGATCGCGAACACATATGACACGTCTCCAAGCCATGCGGTCTCCTGCAGTGTGATATCTGAATCACAAACTATAAATGACCTTGATTTTCTAGAACACGCAGTATTTTTTTCCTTAATTTCAAAAAATACAAACTTACCACCCAGCTCCTTGGTTAGATTAGTAGTGGTCACACCGTCCCAAGGATCAGCGTGCAGTTTGACCAAGTACGCGCATCCAGGACGAACAGCGCACCCACCAGGTACGGTGTTCCAGGTAGGAGGGACTAAAACCCACGTCACATTCTGTGGGTTATAGAACAAGTCTGTTACAGACGGCTTTTGGAAGGATAGACCGAACATGAAAGAAGGCACGAAACTGCGCGCCGAAAAAATTTTTTTCTTTACCTTTTTGCATTTTTCCGGTCAGTGTCAGGCTGTATGTTGACTAATATATGATTAGCGGCCATAATACGTATGTATTTACAGTATTACAATCATTAAAATCATCAATACAACCTGACACGTCTGACCTTCCTAACATATTCGTATTGATTACACCTTCACATAATATTTATATTTGTTTATTCGTTGTACACATTTTATATTTTTTTTAATTCATATTCGTATCTGACCGTGGCATCACTTTGGGATCAGAATACCAGCGCGGTGACGTTTTTTAAATGTTACAGCACCATACTGAGATAGGCCTTTTGGCATCGTACAGGACTAATATCGTTGTTTTTTTTTTAATTTTAGTTTTATTATTCCTTTTATAATTTTGTTGTACTTAGTAATGTGATGTTTTGTCCTGTGCGGGCTAATAAATACTTTTTCTTTCTATATTTTCCCAAGTCCGGTGTCGGCAGTTCGTTCGCAGTCCGCACCGCTCATTTTGACCGATTACCATTATTGATAATTCTCAATGAGTCGCTTAGTTAGTCAGAAAGTTGAAGTCAATGGCCTGTTCCAGAACGTTCTTCTTAGAGAAGAAATTGCACATACCAAGCGGGACTCGCTTCAGTTTAAGGCATTAGAGGATCGGCAGTAAGATCCATAGGTTTTAAACAATGTGGGTATCATTGTTACCAGGCTAGGGAGCTGAATGATACATCACGCATTATTTTTTTGTTTGTTTACATCTCTTAGAGATAAATAATGTTTATCATTCCTGTTTTTTCTTTTAACTTCTATACATCAAGTTAGCCCTGCTACAGTCAACGTTTGCTAATAGTGTGTTTTTGTTATATAAGATGGTAATCTGTGGAAAATGTTGTGGGTAGTATATTTGTTAAACTGCTGTTTGTTTTCCCAAATGTAATAAATAAGAATGCATTATTTTTAATCACAGATTTTAATGAACTTTTCCATCTACACCGAAACCGTCTTGATATAAGCTCAAAATACAGGAAATTCCGACGAAATGATAAATAAAGACCTTGCTGTCAGTGTCTTCAATCATAACTATCTTCTAACGTATTTCTATTCACGAGAAGACAAAATCAAACAGTACGCTGCTGACTTACCCTTTGAATGTCGGTTTGATAGCATATTTGTGACTTGCAGTCGGTAGTATCAGTCACACTCATCACCTCTACGGAATATCCTTTCGCAGGGACTCCTGTAACAAAGAATAAAAATATTCACTAATATCAAAGGGGACTAGACAAAGTGGCGTCCTATTTTACCCCTCCGGAGCAACTGGACAGATTCGCAACTGGAAATATTCTCAGCCGGACAGATTAGCAACTGGACTGAACGTGTACAGTCCATGACATAATTAAAGTGGATGAATGCAATCCTCGGAGGGTTAGGTAGAGGTACACCTCTACCGGCTACTAATACACCCACAGTTAGTACACCCACAGTTAGGTTTTCACATTCTCACTGTCCTACCGGCTACAGTCCTTTCACAGTTGTTTTTATTTTATTTATTTATTTAGGTAACCAAGCGATACATAAAAATATTTTACAAAATATGCGTGTTACAGTAATTATGGCCAATTATAGGTTTCCCTGTATAACTGGGATATATGTTTAATACATGCGAACGGACTAATGCAGATATTTCCAATTAAAAGACAAAATAAAATTGCAATACAGTCAATACAGTACAACATTACTTGTAGAATTAAGATTACTTACCTACAATTTTGAAAAATATAAAACAAAAAAGGTTGTGTTACCTATGCACAGTTGCAACCCAATAGCAACTCTATCGTGCTTAGAATAAAGATCACTTTAATTTTGAAAGACTTGTAAGTGGCAGCAACCATATTGCAACGCAAATAAAGTTCAACGTAATTTTAACAGTGTTGAAAAATCAGACTGAAAGGACTGTATAACGTCGTATGGTATAAACGCGGCCTAGTAACCCTCTAACATTATATCTTGTTAAAAAAGAGATCCTGTTATAGAAATCGTGTTATTGAGACCCTTCATCATTGTGAGAGGCGTTAGGGTTATCCTACTAATTAATAGTGTTAGGTTCTGATGTTATATACAAGAACGCAAAGAGATTTAAAACACTTATAGAGCGGACATTGGGAATATTTTCATAAAAAAGGTTGATCCCGAACATTTTCGATTTTGACACACGAAAGCTACTTGACAAGCGGGCGTATGACACTAGATATGTCGATTTGTTACCAAGTAGTAACTAGTATTAGATCACGATTCTGGACCTCCAGTCTCGACATAGATAGTGATCGCAAACCAACCGAATTCGGTCGCAAAATAATAACGTTGCGGATTTAAGGTGGATGCCGACACCGGCGGGTCGCGCCCGGCTCGCGTCCACCTTAAATCCGCATCGTTATGGCTTAACGACTGAGTTCGGTTGGTTTGCGATAGCTATCTACGTCGAGAATGCAGGGCCTGGTCGTCTTGTCCCGTCTATCTCTCGTAAATATTTGAATGTCTTTGCAAAAACGTATAAACTTAAAAAAATCAGTCTGCCTAGCCTTTTCCCCAAACTCTTAGACAGACACTCAATAATTATGTAAATATTAAGGCTGCTGAAAAATTAACGATCGTCTTGTTTTCTAAACTCGACAGCCCTATATCGTTTGCTGTACGACGAATGACGTACACAACCAGTGAATGATTTACAAGAATGAAGTTTACGTCGAAATCTGGTCAGAAGATGCACGGAACACATAATTTATATGTTTTGACGATAGATCTGAGTATACATATCCTATATAACCTATATCATATATAACCTAACGTGTTTTATGAAGCTTTGTAAAGGAGAAGACGATTGATGTTAGAACTTTGTTTCAAATTATCATCAATGGCTTTTTCATTTTCATGTTAACAGCTCTTTGGAATGTCTTTGAACATTTCTTTTTGTGGCTTTTTAAGTGTTTGAGGTGTTACTTTAATGTCTTTTGAGATGACTGTTTTAGCTTGTACTAAAGCTAAGTCAAGTGTAACCTCAGCAGTTTCGAAAGGCTGAGTTGATTAACTATGCTACAGCTGTAACTTAATTGAATACATCAATTATTAAAAAAAAATTGGGAACTAATAATACAAGGTGCCGAAGCCAGCACAAATCCATCATTCTGTATATCAAACTAAGTAACTCTTCGCAAAAAGTTTTGCTGGGAAATGACAAAAAATTACGGTTTGCTTTAGGACTCAAACTAACGCACTCAAAACATTGTGCTGATGGATGCATTGAATAGTAAAGGGTTCATGGAGCTATGTAAGTAAAGTAATAATAACATTATGACAACAAAAAATCTTTAAAAATGTTGGAACTTTGACTTCCAATATGTCCGTAAGGTATGGTCCAGTACAATAAAACGATCGCAATAACGGGGACAACAAGTGCCAACAAGTGCACCGAATGCACCGATCCCAACTCATAATTGGAATATGGCAGGAGGGATGACAACAATTAACACCAGTCATTTGATTTTCAAAACTATCTTACTTTGTCTGAACTTGTCCAATCTTGTTTTGGCGGGAAAACCCACTATCAATCGATTGTAGCAATGACATTGGAAAGGCTTACCAATCGGATGGAAGCTAAACTCATATTTAGATTAGAAACAGATACGCAGAAGTACTCGATTATCTACCGAAATAATGTCAAATTGGAAAAGATAAACAGTCTTTGTACACATATTGTAATTGCAAAACAAAGATAACAGATATATTCCATATTTTCATCGTCATCGATTATTTGGGTGATAGGAACTTGTGTGTAGGTACGGACCCAATACTGCCTCGGCTTTGTGTTTCGCCATTTTACTTATCTATGGCACGAAACTGGCTGCAACCAGGACATAAATTACAGTAACACCTGAAGGATGCCAGGAAGAATAATAGTATCTATTCAAATGATTCAACCTCAGAAGATTCTGCAATTCAGTTGCCGACTGTACATAATAGTCGTCGTACCAAAGAATACATGACAAGATAATAATATACCTCTTATACTCGTTATCGAATTTCAGCTATTCATAATGCGAGAAAAGTGAAAAAGTCGGTACACAATGTAAGTTTGAAAAATACATACAAAAATATGCACTGCACAAAAAGTCGGCAAAACATTAATTAATTAATTATGTGAAAAGGAAAAAGATCGGCAAAAAGCAAAAGTCGGCAAATACCGAATACGACCGTTTTTTTCTTTCAAGATTTAATGTTTATGGAAAAGGATTGCTTTTGTGTTACCAAATTACGCAACAAAAACCCTAATCTACTAGTTTGTACTTATGATCAATCAAAAGGTAATCCGTTAAAGAAACCTACCTAGATACTCACTTAAGTATTAATGGTAATGATTTCTTAGTCTTTACGAAAATCTGAAGCCCAGCTATCAAAACATTTATAGTTAACAAACAATAGCCTGACGAGATAAATCTCAATGGCACGCGAATATCACTGCAACCCAATGTAGGCATTGGCATTCTCAATTCTAAATCTGAACGCGATTTTTATTTTCATTCGCGTCTATGGCGTCAATAAAGAGCATCAACACAATCCATTAACGATTCACAATCAGTTGAAATTCGCAAACAATTGATATGTTCTTTCAACATTAGTCAGTAATAGTTGGAACTTCCGCTACGTTCAATGTCTGTTTGTATTACGTTTAATTCACGTGTTCTACAACCGGTTTTTGGCTGATTGACGTAGTAATAAACAGTGCTGGAATTAATGTAGGTCGGTCTTCTTTTCTCGTATTGAACTGTACAAAAATAGGTCATCTATGTTCGTGGTACGGTGCAAATCTATGGTAGCCAAACCAGTATGAGCTTATCTCCTATTCTATGGAAACTCCGTATTGTGTTAGGCCAGCTTAAGGCCTGGACTCCACCAAAACAAAGGCGAGCTGAGTGGAGAGATGTGCAAGATTCAACGAATCACAGGAGAGACGAGACCCGTGATGTAGTTTTCAAGCAATGTGATTGGTCAGTTTCCGCACGTCTTTTCTCTGCTCCTCTCGACTCCGCTTTAGTCGAGTCCGGGCCTAAGGCGTAAGGTCCAAGTTTTACGACTGAGGAGCGGCCTGCTGTATGAAAAGTGGAGATCAGAAACAGTTTTGGTCAACGTTTGTTTCAGTCTCAAAAATTGGGCTTCCAGAAAGCCTATATACACATTAATTAACAATAGCTTGAAAAGCGTTTTAAGAAGAAGACTTGCTGCGCTGACCCCGAATGAATAATAAAGGCAAGAGAATGACGATGATGAGCTCTTTTTTTTTTTATTAGGCTGTTCTGTCCCACTGGTGGCAAAGGCCTTACCACATTGCTTTCCAAATCTCCCGGTGTTTGGCCTTCTCCAGAAAACTAGTCAGGAATGAGTCCAAATCGTCATCCCAGCGTTTCTTTCGGTGACAACAACCGTCTTCAGGCACTCACTGTCTTTTCGATAGCTAATGTCAACTCAATATACAATTATGAAGTTTTTAATGCTCTCGTAGAATACGTGCCATTTGGAGGTGTATGTCCCTCTCACAGTATTTCAGGAGGGGTAGGTGGTACTTCATACTTGTAGGCGGACCATAATATGTAACTAATGACGTGTAAACAATGATAAGCAACACACTCGGTCTAAGTACCCACATCCCGATAACGTGTGTACAAGGCGCGGGCGTTTGTTTACAATACGTAATACTTTTGCGTCCTAATTGCTTTCGATCAACGGATGTCTTTCGCACCATCTGACAACAGACTATCAATCAAACAGATTATCATCTTCTGCCTAGCATTTTACCAAGTATGTTGGTGTCCAGTTCCAGTCAAGTTAGTGAACAACATCGGAATCTACTTGCACTAGTTAACCAGCTGGTTGGTTAGATGATTGAACATGGCGATTAAGTCATCTAGCTATTTTTGGCCTCACTCATAAAAGTTTTTTTTATAATGGGTGGAATAATATCCTTAAAAAGAAAACAACCGGTCAAGTCCAAGTCGGACTCGCGTACGAAGGGTTCTGTACCATTATCTAAAAAAAACACCTTTGTTGTATGGGAGGGGGGGGCCCTTAAACATTTATTTTAATCTGTTTTTGATATTTGTTGATATAGCGGCAACAGAAATACATCATCTGTGAATTTTTCAACTGTCTAGCTATCATGGCTCATGAGATACAGGCTCGTGATAGACAGCCATACACGAACAGTGGAGTCTAAGTAGGGTTCCCTTATTACCCTCTTTTTTTTCGGATGGGAGGTCATCAAATAACCCCTCCCGCTCTGGGCTGAGCAGGAGGGAGTGTCAGACTTTTACTGACTAAAACCCATCCATGTTCCTTCCTTTGCCCTTTGTGTTCCAGGGCCGCGGTATCTCTTTCGGACAGTCCTGCAACCCTGGCAGGCATCGGTCCTTCCTGTTTGCTGACCCCTTCCTGTTTGCTGACTCTCTTTGAGGCGCGCGTGGAACACGAACGCGCCGTCGACACGGCCTGTCGTCATAAGACTTACGGACGGCAAGCTAGCCCATAGCTCACCGTCCACAGGCTCGCGCCTGTTGCGCCTGTGGCGGGGGCCACCACGTGGCCCCCGACGCCCAATGCGTCTCCCGCGGCAGCTGGGACGTGAGGTCTTTCCCTCTCACGTTCCGCCACCTCCTTCACTAGCATGACTGCTTCGCAGAAGGAGGTGACGGCGTCCCATTTAGGGCATGAATCTCGGAATCTCGGAATATCGCAATATCGGAATCTCGGAACGCAAGTTCCGATATTACAATTCCGATACTGGATGATCCAATATCGAAATCGGACAAATTTTTCTATTTGAGTTTTAAATTAAACCTATATTTTAGCTTCTTGTGTAGCACCGAGCGCGACAGCGCGCTTAACTGTATTCCTGTTGCCAGCTCGCTAAGCATTTATTTATTTATTAATAAAGGTCTACCAACAGCTTCTGTGTACAATATATCCTAAGTCATCATTTCAGCCGAAAGACGTCCACTGCTGGATATAGGCCTCCCCCAAGTGTCGCCACATTGGCCGGTCCCGTGCGACTCGCATCCAGCGGATTCCCGCAACCTTCACCAGGTCATTGGTCCACCTAGTGGGAGGCCTTCCAACGCAATGTCTTCCGGTTCGCGGTCGCTACTCCAGAACTTTTCGGCCCCATCGGCCATCCGTTCTGCGAGCAATGTGCCCTGCCCACTGCCACTTCAGTTTGGCAATTCTTCGGGCTACGTCGGTAACCTTGATTCTCTTGCGGATGTCTTCATTTCTGATTCGATCCCGCAAGGAAACTCCGAGCATAGCCCTCTCCATTGCCCTTTGGATGACTTTAAGCAAAGCAAAGCTTTAAGCAATGGGCCTTCGAATGAGGCCCATTGTGAGCGACCAAGTTTCGGTCCCGTATGTAATCACTGGCAACAAACACTTGTCATAGACTTTCGTCTTGAGACACTGCGGTAAGTTGGACGAGAAGATACCGCGCAGCTTCCCGAACGCTGCCCAGCCGAGTCGGATTCGATGGTTGACCTCTTTCTTGAAGTTAGACCTACCGAGCTAGACCGTTTGTCCCAGGTAGACATTATCGTCTACAACTTCGAGTATAGAGTCTCCGATCTTGATAGGAGTGCGTGTTACATGGGCATTTAACATGACCTTGGTTTTATCCATGTTCATTTTAAGACACTCTTTCGGAGGCTCTAGTGAGGTCATCGAGCATTGTACTGAGGTCCTCCATGGTCTCAGCCATGACCACTATATGGTCGGCAAACCGAAGGTGAGTGATGTACTCGCCATTGACATTGATGCCTAGCTCTCTCCAGTCCAGAACCTTGAAGACATCATCCAGTGCAGCGGTGAACAGTTTCGGAGATATGACGTCTCCCTGGCTCACACCTCGTTGCAGAAGGATAGGTTCCGAGGTCTGGTCCTGAAGTCGGACTGACATGGTTTGACGACCCGAATGGCGCAGCGGTAGTGAGGCTGCCTTACGTTCTTAGGGTTCCGGGTTCGAATCCCGGTAGGAGCAAATGTTTGTGTGATGAGCATGGACATTTGTTTTCGAGTCATGGATGTTTATATGTATAATAAGTATGTATTTACAAACAAAAAGTATCTATGTAGTAATATCAACTATCTGGTGTCCACGACACAAGCCTCGTTGCTTAGTGTGGCACCTAGATGGCGCTGTGTGCAATGTCTAGCGATATTTATTTATTTATGGTGGCGTTTTTGTACAAACACTTCAACACCTCGATGTACCGATAGTCGATTTGGCACCGTTGGAGAGACTGCAGTACAGCCCAAGTCCCAATCGGATCGAAGGCTTTCTCGTAGTCCACAAACGCTAAACAGAAAGGCAGGTCTTCGGTCTTCTGTTCATAAGTATAATTATGTATATCTTAAGTAAAGCTCACATGACGCTCATGAAGGAAAATGCAGAAAGATTTACAATAAATCTCGACGAGTGAATCTCACTTCAAAACAGGAGGTATATGAATATTAACCTTCCTTGCAGAGCTTATGGAGGTTTTGAATTCAAGAATCTTGGACTCGTCAAAATAACGGGGTCCATGCCAGCTACAGCTAGAGATGGGTAGCTAATCCAATAACTAGCTAAATAGCGGCTATTAACAAAATAGCCATGGCTATGATATCCGTCAACACGATAACCAGCTGTTGGCTACTGGCTGGCTAGAATACGGCACAGTCGATAGTCGCCACAGAGTATAATATAGCTATTAAATTTTGCGGCCGTCCCGGTATTCGGTAGCCGGCTAGCCGGAGTAGCCGATAGCTGACTAGCTGTGTGCGCGCTCGAACTTCATTCGCATCGCACATCTCTTTCTCACAATACTCACAAAATTGATTAGTAATTTCGTTCATTTAGTGCATGAATTTATGAAATACGATAGGTTTAAAGAGATGGCGCTATTGTAGATTTTCGTTTTCTTTTAATAATAATACGTACGACCTTCGAGGGGAAGGCATTTCTTTTCAAAAGAATATGAAATAAAAAGTAAATGAAAAACGATCTCATGACATTTCCTAACTTATTATTAACATCTAGACTTGTTGCCGCGGCGAGGATCGAACTCGATGCCGCTGCACCTCTAGCGAGCGCTAGTCGTTTTTGTTCAATAGCCAAGTAGCCGAATAGCTGCAGCTAAGCTATTGGAATTTCGGCTAGTACCCATCTCTAGCTACAGCAGTTCTGTCGATAATGCGCGAGCACCTTGCCAAATTTAATATCTTTCTTGAGGAAGTATAGGAAAATAATTAGAAATGTGTGATTTAATAAATACAGTGGATATAGGTACTTAAAAAACAACCAAAAATGTTTTTTACTGTACTCAATCCAACCGCATATCGATTTTGTGCAATTTATAAATAAAATGTGCAATTTCTAACGAAATAGCGAAATTCCGATATTAATATCGGAATTCCGATATTGAAATCTAATATCGGAAATCAGTATCGGAATTAAAAACCATCCGATATTACATGCCCTAGTCCCATTCCGTCTCGCTCCGGACCATGGATTGAACCAAGGCCGGTCCGTTTTTACTCCTTGGGTACCTTGGGAACCCGAAAAAGACACTTACTGACCATACTACGGAACCTTCTAGTTACGGAGATGTTTTTTTTAATTCATGTTTATAATTAACTAACTTTAAATACTTCCAAGACCCCTGGCCCTGTACTATTCAATGCAGAATGCATTGTCAGCACAATGTTTTGAGTGCGTTACAATGTCCTACTGTAAACCGTAATTTTTCACTCCAAAAAATAATCGTTTCCGAGTTTGCGTAGGGTTACGTAGTTTGAAGTACAAAATGCTTGGTTGACTGCTTCGTGAAGGTTTACACCTTGTATGACATTACTTCTGATAGCCTCTCTGTAGCATCTATAACCTCTCTGATTGGGCCACAATATAATGACATTTAAGGTTCAACAGATATGAACCGTCCCTACAAGTGGTCTACCGTCTGGTCCATTTGTCGCGAAAGGAAATGAAAATCTTGAGAAGGGAATTAGTGTTTCAAGATGATCTTGTCTGCGATTTAAAACAAAAGAGACTTTAAACGTGACTATAATAAAAAGAAACGAAGGAAATTGCAGAGGTTGGTTACCGCTTAGTTTCTTTTTAACTGCATATGGAGTTCGATGCGATTTAACTATCATTTTTTGTTTATTTATCGTGTGGTTAGTGTCTAACCTGGTGTCAGAGTTTTATTCCGCCCATGGGCCTGTGACTTGACTTTACATGCCGTAAACATCTCTCAGGCACCATCAATCTCTATGATTCATACATAAGATTCATACATAACTAAGATATTGCTCAGAAACTCTTGTTGAACATGTCACCATAGAACATTGCACCCATGTCTAAAGGGGGCAGGGCTGGCAGGGCGCTAGTATCCATGTAAAAATAAAAACCTTACCCAAAGAAGGGAGCCATGACACGTTAAGCTGCAGTTCATGGTCGGATGCCTCCAGCGGAAGAGCGAAGACACTCAGATTCCTCGGTACACCTGCAGGCTTCACCTTGTACTTGTCATCTGGAGGCTTTAAGTCACCTGCCTGAAACAAATGGGGTCATGTTAGAAAAGGATAGTAGATAAAGAGAGTTAACATGTTAATCCTGACAGTGATGCACAATCAGATGTACTACCGCGCTCTAAGACGTTCGACCACTTTTCAACCTTATAACTTAGGGCGTATGGATGAAAATACAGATTCTCAGTGAACTTGGTAGTACTACAATAACTGAACTGGGGGGTTACTATGACGTCATAGGGCAGGAGTAATTCCAGTGTGGGAAAGAGACAGAGCCATACAAGTCGTCTAGCGCCATCTCTTTCCCACACTGGAATTACTCCTGCTTAAAGACGTCATGGTAGGCTTACCATGACGTCTTTACCTGGACTACTGTCTACATGGAATATTTGTAGAGAAAAGAGAGAACGAGAGCACTATTTGACAGCTAAGCGCAAAACTATTATCATCAAGCTCTCTGCGGTCCAACAGTCTTACTAAGGGGTATCGTATGGCCTGTGGACGGTGAGTAATGGGCTAGCTCGCCGTCCGGCCGTCTTATGTCGTCGTCGCGTTCGTGTTCCACGCGCATCTTAAAGAGATGTCAACAAACGGGAAGGCGTCCGAACCGACCGATGCCAGGGTTGCGGGACTGATCGAAAGAGATACCGCGGCCCTGGAACACAAAGGGCAAAATAAGAAACATGTATTGGTTTTAGTCAGTACAAGTCTGACACTCCCTTCCACTCCGCCCAGAGTGAGAGGGTCATTTGATGATATCCCACCCGTAAAAAAAGGGTTATCGTATTTCCCTCTGCAAACTGGATTGTAGAACTTAGATAGTCAGACGCTCCATGTAAAATACTGGTATTCAGCTGCATCTGGTTAGACTGGAAGCCAACCCTAACATAGTTGGGAAAAGGCTAGGCAGATTATAACAGTCATCCAAATACACTTACTAGAAACAAGTCTATTATAATTTGTATGCAACAATTTATAGACACAAAGATTTATTTCCTGACGGTACTATTTAGACTAAACAGAACATAACAATATTTATATCTTTCATTGGTATTGAGAATTCAGAAATACTTTATTTAACTGTTCTTTTTATCGAAACTAAGAAATATCAGGGTAATCATGGTTACAGTCAGATAAAATAAGTATTGCTTAGATGAGATATTCGATAGAAGCTCGGAAATTTATTCCCAGCATAAAACACTAGAAAATAGTCACTGAGATGGGGGACTGTTATAATGAAACTTCATATGCCCAGACTTTTCTGGTGCCGCGTTGGGTAGGCTTCCTGTCTACTGGAAGCATACTCAAGTCAGGTGGGCCTATGATCAGCATTCTCCTGCACTTACTCGTATCCCAATTTATTTGTGGTCCGCGCAGCATGTCTTTTTCTTCCATACCTCTCTTTTACACGACATCTCAGCAGTCACCTCCTTTCTTGCCATATCATCCTTCACACAGTCCATTCCAAGTTTCTTTGGTCTTCTTCTACTCTCATAGCCATCCATATTCTTACTTTTCTCACGACATTCCATTTCATTTCCTCATTCCTCCGCCACATCATATGTCCATACCACGAAAACCGATGCAGCTAAATACAAGTATTTTAAATGGATGGACTCCCATTTGAAATTGAAATCCATTATCTGGGTAATACGACTTCATTTGGTAAGAATGATGGTTGCCAGACTTACAGGGTTTAACTACGCGTAACAACGGTCAAAGATTAATTGTAAATCTTGGATTTATTTGTTTTTTATTTTTAATTCGTTTTATTTGTTTGAACCATTTTTTTAAGACCCAAGCTAACAAAAGTAGTCATCATCATCATCATTCTCCTGCCCTTATTTGTGGTCGGCACAGCATGTCTTCTTCTTCCACACCTCTCTATTACTCGTCATCTCAACAGTCACCTCCTTTCTAGCCATATCATCCTTCACACAGACCATCCATCGTTTCTTTGGTCTTCCTCTACTCTTATACCCATCTACATTCATACTCAGCTAACAAAAAGTAGTCATGAATTGCTAATTGTCCAACCCCAAGTAACCGGCCTGGGGCCTTAGTCTGCTATTGCAATAGTGTCAGAATGGTCTATCATTGATTTAATAAGGCCCCGCGCAGACGAATTACCCTTTGTACGCACGTCAAACGAGTTTCGAACGCGCTTCAATACGCCGTGGGCAAGGGGCCTTATTAAATCAATTATAGACCATTCTGACACTATTGCAATAGCAGACTAAGGCCCCTGGGTATAAGAAGCACCAGTTACACAGTGGACAACATACTAAGTGTCACCCTCTGGAATTCCGCCAAAGAGCAAGAAAATATGTCCAAACGCCGAAAGACACTATAAAGTATTTTCATTGCACGAATCCATGGTGCAAACTTTAATAAGTTTGTACGTGTTGCCGGAACTTTAAAAAGGCCCTCCCTCGGTCCCAACCGCAGCCTCCTGTGTGGAGTGAGTAATCCCAACGGTTAAAATATTTGAGCATACCACGAAAAACCATAAAAACATATTTTACAAGAGCGAAGTTGCGCCTTACTTCCAACCTATTATAGTACCCAACCATCTCTAATACAAACAGAGTTGTATAACGATGTTGTGAAAGTCACCACAGACCAACGGAATCGCCGCGTCGCGAGTCGGTTAGAGACGGCAGAACTAATAGAATTCGTGGCGCCGAATGTGCCAAAAACATCTGCCGAGTTTCCTTAATTAATTTAATTTACCCTGTATAATATTCTCGTACATAATTATTATTCTCGTACGTGCTTATTACGTTAGAGGCATCAAACAAAAACACGTGTTTTCTTTGAGAGTTATGATGAATTCATTACTTTTGTTATTGAAGTAGTAAATAAATAATGGTTTATGACACAGAAGCTTTTTTTGTTTAAATATCCTACTCTCTAGAATAGATTTAAGAGCACTATGAGAAAGGCAACGAGGAGGCTCGTGGTTAAATAATAACAGCCTTTAAGATCTTTAGGTTAAGCCGTGCTTAGGTTGCCCGTAAATGGGTACCCATTACATATGGAGTTTCCTCCTGCCTCGCAAAATATTTTAAGAACGCCCGGCTGTCATTTGTAGATCTTTGACAGTTGTTGCAGGTAGTTAGTGGCCCGAAAGTCTGACAACCAGTCTTACCAAGGGGTATCGTATTACCCAGTACTAAATGGGTTGCGGAGGTCAGATAGGCAGTCGCTCCATGTACAATACTGGTATTCAGCTGTATCTGATTAGACTGGAATCTGATCCCAACATTCATAGTTGGGAAAAGGATAGTCAGATAATGATGAGAGAAGCATTATGATTTTGATTTTTTTTTAAATCACTATATCTAATATAAAACAAAGTCGCTTCCCGCTGACTGTCCCTATGTATGCTTAGATCTTTAAAACTACGCAACGGATTTTGATGCGGTTTTTTTTAATAGATAGAGTGACTCAAGAGGACGGTTTATACGTACAACATTGCACCCGTGCGAAGCCGGGGTGGATCGCAAGTTAATTGTAACACAACCAGAATAAGCTGGGCTCTTATGCTATTGAAACTTCGTACTACGCCAGGCCAGTGCTACCACCGTCGACGTTCAGACGACCTTACACAGATAGGTTAGGATCAAGGCCATCTTTGTTTTTGTTTTGTTAAGAAAACTGGACACTCGGGAACGGCCGAAATTCGCAGAAGGAAGATCTGGACTTCAGTATTTCTGAGAAACAAAATAACTACAAGATAACAAGAAAGAGCAACCCAGGTGCTTTTCATTCGAAAACCAGACAAAACGTTACACTTGACCTTCTTGGTAATTTATACGAGAGTTGCGCACGAGCCGGGGCGCCCGCAGTAATTTAGATGCAAGAAAGATCGCGTTTTATTTGTAAGTGCTGAGCTGTAAGTGGTCCTATTTTATCTGTAGTAGTATTTTGTAAATCCTACGACTTCATGAATGGGTTGGTAATAGTATTTCACCATTATTTTTCATTCGTATCAATGGCATTTCCAGTAAAAGCTGACCTCGCATTGTACTGAAATCCTAGACAATGCGAGATCAGCATAAAGTGGAATTGTATAGCTTGATGTGTAGCCGTGTGTACGTGTTATCAAATTATTTGGGTCCAGTGACCACGTTAATTGCGGAGTCAGAAGCGTTTTACGACCTCTTAAGTATAAGTGTAGAGACACTTGGGACACTTTAGCAATTGGGCCGTAATCTGGTCAGCCGCACCAAATTCGTACTGAGTGTCGGAAGGATCATCATTTTATACATTGAGATTTAAGACGTTTCATGAAGATATAAAACGCGTAACAAGACCCTTAACGAAGTCAAAAGGCTCTTGTCTCCCCGTCATTGCGATATTTTTTTTGTTCTAGACCACACCTGGGAACCTTCTAGTTACGGAGATATTGGGGGTCAAAGTTCCAACTTTTTCACAAGTTTTTTTTTTTTTTAATTCATGTTTTTAATGTAAGATTTTTACTTTAAACACCTACAACCATCCATCAGCACAATGTTTTGAGTGCGTTACATTGAGTCCTACCGTAAAACGTGATTTTTCACCCCAAAAAAAAGTCGATTCCCAGCAATAATTTTTGCGTAAAGTTACTTAGTATGATGTACCTAATGCTTGGTCGACGGCTTCGTGAAGGGTTCTGTTACACCCTGTATGTGAAGGTTATTTTACTGTAGCACCTTACTTTTACGGCCTGAGGCACAGATTAATTAATAATTCCTTACCCTGAGGGTATAAATTAGGGTTGTGGATTATGCCACACTTAAATCTGTATTTCTAAAGTTTCAACTTTATACATTACCGCTTTTCCAACAATTATGATTGTTGTTTGAATAAAATTATTATTGTATAAATTATTTTAACATTGTAAATTGGGGTTATAATAAAAATAAACTGACTACCTCGTTGGTCTAGTGGTCACAAGCGCAACTGCTGAGCATGAGGTCCTGGGTTTGATGCCCGAGTCGGGCAAAGTGATATTGGGTTTATTCCGTCAGGATGCTCTCAATAGCAGCCACGGAGTCTGGAATGGTGGGCACCACGGTTTGATTCAATAGGCTCGTCCCCTATTACATGCGACAAACATAACTGACGAAATGTGGGTGTACTATTAGGTACACCTTTGCCTAAGCTTGTGGGATAGCAGGTATGATGTTATATTATAAGAGTAAACCCATTTTTCAACGAAAAAATATGAATGTGATTTAATTAGAATGTTGTATAAGTGACCCTACAAACTCACAATAAAATTAAGCATCCACAGGTAACTTTTCTAACCCATTTGTTAAAAGAAATAGGAATTATTTATCTTTTCAATTGTTTGATCCTATATTTAGTTCAAACGTGTAGGTATTAGTAATAAAAATATATTGTACATAGTTTAGACTGACGTTGAAGTGTTTTGAAATGTCGAGAGGAGGAGAAAAACTTTGATTAATGAAACGTTTATTTGTACAAGATGAGCTGAACTGTTCAATCTGGCTTTTGAAGTGAGAATGTATTTTTTACCTTGGTGTAATTTATGGTACACTTGAGAGTATAGGAGAAAAGAAAAGCTCCTAGGTCAGAAACAGCCTTGTAACACGTTTATGACATAACTTTTCTTGCCTGTTTTTCTACGAAGTGTTAAGCAGAAATGTACATACATACAGGGTGGGAGACGTCCCGGCCATCGAGGGCCACGTGGTGGCTCCCGGCCACCAGAGGCGCGGGCCTGTGGACGGTTAGTAATGGGCTAGCTCGCCGTCCGGCCGTCTTATGGCGACAGGCCATGTCGACGGCGGCTCAAAGAGATGTCAGCAGATGTCAGATGGTTGGTGACAAGGCAAGGGCTGATGCCTGCCGGGGCTACGGGACTCTTCGAAAGAGATACCGCGGCCCAGGAACAAAAAGGGCAAAGAAGAAACATGGATGGGTTTTAGTCAGTACAAGTCTGACACGCGAATCTGCGAATCATATTTTAATCAACTTACAACCTGTCGCTGACCTGCAAATTGCAAAAAACGTAAGAAAATTTGAACTTCGTGGGCTGCCCTGGCTCTTCCATCTTAACATTTTATTTATATAATGTAACACATAATTTATATACTACAAAACACAGTTTATAATCATGTAATGATTGATAGCTGAGATAAAAATAAACGCACGCGAGTCGGCGCCAAAATATTTGGTGTATCCAAACATTGTTGCTACACGTCTTATATAATAGCTATTTACTGAATGATTGAGATAGATGAGCAAATGGATTTATTTTTTACTTGGGTTAACTGTACTATCGATGTGTATGAGGTACAAACCATCAATAATATACCTAGATAAAAGTTTATATATGTATACATTCATTATCTCACGCCTTATTCCCAAAACGGAGTAGCATTAAGGCGCGAACCCACCGCGGTGCACGCTATGCACGGGCACGGGGCGCATTTTAGCAACCTGGATTCATTTGTTTGACAACGTGGGTCTACGTTTCCACTGCAGTACACACCACACACCCACAAGTATGTACAACTGTAGCGTGCGTGGCCTACCGCGGCATAGTCTTGGGTTGATATTCGTGTATAGCGTGTACCGCATGCACAGCGTGCATGGCCTATGTGAGCGCCTTATTCGAGCAAGCCACGCGTGTACTAATGTCGTCAATTGATGTATAGCGTGTCCGTGGTTTGCAGTGGACATAGTCACGTACATTTTCTTGCAAAGTAAAGCTTAACACACGTGCGTAGCCTATCCGTGCGCCGCTGTGGGTATGCGCCTTTAGTCAAATATACTGTTTTTTTTAAACAATATTTTCCCCACTCTTGGAGTTTCTCCTATATCGTGGGTGCGTTTACAACAGCCAGAGCCGGAACAACTAGGTACCTGTAGGACATACAAATATTTGTTCCGTGTGGGGATCGAACCCGCGACACGCAGGGCAGCAGCCAATCGCTCAGCCACTACGCCAGCCGTGGTGATTGGTTTTCAGGTTCTGATGTCTGACCAAATGCAGCTGAATACCAGTAATTAACACGTAACGACTGCCTGGCTGATCTCCACTACCAAGTTAATGCAATGGGTTACACGATACCTGTTGACCAGACTGGTTGTCAGACCTTCTCGCTACTCATAGGCTAGCTTCGCCTTCTTTGTTTTTTAGACATTCAAAAGTGTCTGTTCTGGTCTAATTGAAATAAATTCTTTGAGTTTGAGATTGAGTTTGAGTTCATCATCATCATTCTCCTGCCCTTATCCCAACTTATTTGGGGTCAGCGCAGCATGTCTTCTTCTTCCATACTTCTCCACTACTCGTCACCTCATCAGACACCTCCTTTCAGACCCTTTGGCTACTGACTACCCGTAACAGCTATCAAATACCCACGTATTACTCAGCTAATATGCTATATTTAGCTCACAGCGGTGTCAATGTGATAATCCCCGGCAAGTTGTTCTTTTTTTTTATTTTTTATTTTTTTATTCATCTTACAACTATCATTACAGGTAATCTGAAACCTAATTCGATAGTGTGGCTATCACTCAATAAAATAGAAATACTAAACTGGAAATACAAAAAGAAAAAATCATTACTCTTTTTAATTGTAGGCATGGCCACCTTATTGACCTACTTTTACAGTGATACCTGTAAATAAGAAACTACGTTTAACAAAACTTTTGCGAATACACTCAAAGTGCACGAAAAAAATTTGTCAAATTTGTAAAATAGGCGTCTGTTGACAGCGGTCCAAATAGATAGCCTATTTGGACAGCTTTTTTCTGTTTGAGCATTTTGTAAAGGTTCTAGTGCTGATACAGATTATGTATCATCAAAAAGGAATACTTATGGACATAGAAAAGTTTGATATTTAGTTAACTGTAAAATTCATAGCTTTAAAGTCATAAACCAAAAAGAAAACAGGTGAGAGCGTTTGTATGGAGAAAAGACCACCCCGCATTTCGTCTTAACCTTCAAGACCCACTGTTGCGACTTTTTTATAAAACCAAACTGCCTCGTTGGTCTAGTGGTCACAAGCGCGACTCCTGAGCATGAGGTCCTGGGTTCGATTCTCGGGTCGGGCAAAGTGTTATAAATAAATAAATATCGCTGGACATTACACACAGCGCCATCTAGGTGCCACACTAAGCAACTAGGCTTGTGTCGTGGACACCAGATAGTTGATAATACTACTTATATACTTTTTGTTTGTAAATTACATACTTATTATACATATAAACATCCATGGCTCGGAAACAAATGTCCATGCTCATCACACAGACATTTGCTCCTACCGGGATTTGAACCCGGGACCCTAAGAATGTAAGGCAGCCTCACTACCGCTGCGCCATTCGGGTCGTCTTGTGTTATTTGGGTTTTCCGTCAGGAATTTCTCAGTAGAAACTACGAAGCCTGGATTTGTGCCCGGTTGATGGCAAAGGGCTCGCCACCGATTACATGGGACTTAAACGTAACTGGCGAAATGTGAGTGTACACCATTGCCTAACCCTATGGGGAGTACAGGTGTGATGGTTAGGTATGTTTTTTAACCTCAAGTTCCGAAATAATTATATAACAAGTAAATACAAGTGAAACCTATGCTATTTGGTAAACCAGTAAAGATAGACGAAAGAAACTAGCAACGTGAAAAGGAAAAACGGCGTTCCCCTTTCAAACTTTTCCCCAGCTTTTTGCTATGAATACCTTCCTCAATTTCCCCCGAGACCATGAATGATGTCACCCCCTCGTATATCTAACTAATAATGCTCTGCTATCAGTATCGGCTGTTAATCAATAGCCGAGTACCATCAGATGTGTAATTTGATGGTAATCCCTCTTGCGCCGGTTATTTCCTCTTATCGGTCGATACTGGGGATGATGGTTATATTATACTGATAAGCAATTATAAAATGCAGTTTAAAAATAATTTTTAACAGGCTATTTAGCTTCACCTGTAACTATGTAAAGAAATCTTAGAAGTTAAATTTGATTCCGATTCCGATTGAGCTGAAATTTTGCATAGGTACATATTAAGAGCGTTAATCATCTTACGGCATTTCATACAAACTTTGAACTCATTTGTTTTCGAAATAACTGAACCGATTTTAATGAATCTTAATACGTGTAAGCAGGATACAAAGGTTAAAAAGTTGACAAGAACATTTTCGAAAAATATTGTTACAGCTAAATTAGACCGATTTTAGATTTACCATAGAAACAGAAATTTCCATTTTTTTTTTTTTTTTTTAACCAACGACGTCAATAACAACATCCATTTATTTCAGGCTTCTTTGGCCCATAGACCAAACACCTAAATTACATCCCCCTTACAGACCTACAGCTAAACCACCTAGACCTTACAGACTAAAATATAAACATCTATAGACATTTTGAAAATGCTCTCCGTCAACTTTTTAGACATATTCAATTCAATAAATTTTATTTCAGATAGATTACATTTATAAAATTATAACTATCCATATTTTTTTTTTAATAATATAAAACGAACAAAAACAGACAACACAACAATGGAGCATTGGATCAGGACCGCAGTACTCGTACATGGAGTTTTGTCCAACGCTCCATGAAGGAGCACTCCATGTCCATTCTCCCAGCAATGAGCTGCAGGAAGCTGTTGGGGGTGCACCGTATGCGGCGCATCAGAGACGCTATTCTTTTGCGATGTATCGCTTGAAAGCCATCTACTTGAGCATGTGCAAATATACCTGATGCGCTACAAAAGCGCATGAATAGGTATCCTGCTAATGCGTATGAAGTTTCATTAAAATTGTTTCAGTCATTTCGGAAACAAATGAGTTCAGTTAGTATGAAACGCCGTAAGACGGTAACGCTCTTAACATGTACCCAATTCCAACCCAACCAACCCAATTCTAGGTTAAGCTCGCCGTTGTACAGTTATATATTGTAATGTTGTGTGCTACTTTTACATATTGTGTGCAATAAAGAATAAGAATAACACGTTAACGCTCGTCTTTGGATGACAATTCATTATTGATGACCCGAATGGCGCAGCGGTAGTGAGGCTGCCTTACGTTCTTAGGGTCCCGGGTTCGAATCCCGGTAGGAGCAAATGTTTGTGTGATGAGCATGGACATTTGTTTCCGAGTCATGGATGTTTATATGTTAAGTATGTATTTACAAACAAAAAGTATCCATGTAGTATTATCAACTATCTGGTGTCCACGACACAAGCCTCGTTGCTTAGTGTGGCACCTAGATGGCGCTGTGTGTAATGTCAAGCGATTTATTATTATTTATATTTATAATTAGCTAAGTAAAGTCATTCCAAATCCATTAAGGCGGACACCCAAACATGGTGAACTAGTTATTTTTTTATGCATACCCATGTTTATATTTATAGTGATAATTATTGATTGGTGCACGATGATGCTGCATATCAATTCTCGTGCCTTACAATTTTCTAATGAAGAAAATGAGACGTGCGCTTAGCAAAGAAAACATTTCTTTCATACAAACCTTATCATACATGCGGCAATGTTTTTAATGATATTTAATACAGTTGCTTTATTTTATTTTGATTATTTACAAATAGATCTAAAAAGCGTGATGTTAAGATACTATGTATGTTTTCGAAAACAAGTATCACAAATATTTGCCAATCAGTGAAAACGCGGGCTTAGGTTTGATAATTGGAAATTGCCAATGTCTAGCATATTACTCTGTTTATTTATTTGTTTAGGATCTCCAACAAAGGATGTAAATAATTAATGTACGAGAAACGTATCACATAGGTGTACTCCTTCACTTACAAGAGACAACAGCATGCATAATAAAATGTATAACTAAACTAACAAACACACCGTATTAATAAAAAAAGAAAAAAAATGGTAATAAAATTGTAAAATTAGATCTGATTTGGTGACCATTAGGTACCAGCACTAATACCCTCTTACTTCAGAAAAAACCCTCTTATGTCCGTTTTCTACCAAACTGAATTACTTTCATCGCAGCCCCTTTGACAAAAGTAATAAAGACAATGAAATTATAAGAAAACTTCGCTTCAATCAACAGGAAATTTTATAACAGAGCTATTGAGGGTAATTTCATCAAGACACCGAAGAAAATTTATGAAATAGAGTCACGGACACCGAATAGACACACACATAAGATAGCCTAGCGTTTTCACAACTCAGTTAGGTGGTTCCAGTCTAACCGGATGCATCTGAATACCAGCAGCACCTACTATCAAAGATCTACGAATGACAGGCGGTCCTACTAATGTGCTTTGTGAATCGTGATCTTTCGTTTTTAACCGACTTCCAAATGGAGGAGGTTATCAATTCGTTTTTTATTTTTATTTTTTTTCAGCGATATCTTCGCCAATTGTGAACCGATTTCGATGATTCTTTTTCGATTACGAGTCGGAACAGTAACGTGTCGGGCAGCCTTACCGAGACACGAAAAAAAAAAAGATCGTAAGGACAGTAAAATTCGGTATCTACAGGGTATAAAATGACCCATCACGAAGTCGTCAACCAAGCATTCTGTACATCAAACTAAGTAACTCTACGCAAATATTATTGCTGGAAAACGGCTTTTTTTTGGGGTAAAATATCACGTATTACGGTAGGAATGTGACGCACTGAAAACACTACTGATGGAGCATTGAACAGTACGGGGTTCGTGGAGTATTTAAAGTAGGTAATGATATAAAATCAAAACTTATATTAAAAAAAAAAAAATATGTGAAAACGTTTGAACTTTGACCCTCAATATCTCCGTAACTAGAAGGTTCACAGGTATTGTCTAGAAAAAGAAATCGCAATGACGGGGACATCAAATTGCTTTCGGCTTCGTTATGGGTATTTTTACATCCATTATATTCGTTAGATAACATAACGAATGATGGTTCAAACATGAAGGAAAAAGTCAGAAAAATTTCAAACAAAAAGATAACTCATTCAGAAAGCACAGAATTATCTTTTCAATCTTTTTGTTCGGGTACTAAATAGATGTTTCTCCGAAAATAGGGCACTGAAAAAAAAACAACCTTAGGTAAAAATTATCTATTTAATTTAAACTTTGTTTGGCCAGTGGACTGCTTTCATTTAACTATCGGTTAGATCTTGATTTAAACAGGACAAATGGCAGCTGGAGAATTAAACAAAAAAACATTTTCGTGAATCAATTTAAAAATGTTTTCATCAAACCTATACATGCGGGTGCCCGCACTGGCCTTGCAATGTTTTACATTTTAGACCTTCCTCTTGAATCAATCTATCTATTAAAAAAAACCACATCAAAATCCGTTGCGTAGTTTTAAAGATCTAAGCATACATAGGGACAGACAGCAGGAAGCGACTTTGTTTTATACTACGTAGTGTTACTATGTGGTGCTAAGTTATACTTAATAATTTTACATTATTTTGTTTTTTTTTTTTAAATGTTGCTCCACACTAGGAATTTCTCCTGTATCGTGGGTGCGTTCACAAACACTTAAACTCACATACACAAACAGCCAGACCTAGAACTTGACCTGTGCCGTCAGATACGGAATGAATATGGTAGACAATGCAGACAATGACATGATGGTGGTCTAGTTAGCTTATAACGCAGGGATGATTATAATGGGGCCAACCTGTAGCTTCTCAACGAAAGGCCACTTGTTGCTGACACATTATTTCATTTTGGTCGTGATGAAAATATCCACGCAATGAAAATTGGAAATAAAACGCCGCGAGACGCACGAGAAGGACATCCACTGGCCTTATTGGTGATTTTCTTCAGAAAGATCAGATGCGTAGTACTCGCATCCAGCGTGCGTGTATGACCAGATGTCTGTAAGGCTCGTAGCAAGTGCCGTTCTGTAGTTCCTGCCTACCCCGCGAAAAGGCGTGAGTTTATTCTGTTTGTTAGCAGTAATACCTACTGGTAGAACTTAACCTACTTAACTATTTACGACGTAAGCTGTCGACAGCAGGCGGAGAAATATAATTTTGATGCTCGCTTTTGGTGTAACAAAATAAATAAAGCCAGCTGTAAGCCCTATCATAGATAATAGAGTAGTTTTAAGCCAAAAACTTTAGCCTTTGTAACTAAACTCAGTTTTCCAAAATCTCGGGATCCCGATGCAAACAACAGATCTTAATTATTCAGATATCTTATTAATCATAACAGAGTTTCGCTTGTAAGCGAGAACTACTCGCAGGTTTAGTAGGCCCAGCATGAAGGCGCGGTACCCAACGATTTCTGAATAGAAAATACGTCTATAACATAGTCTTATTTTTTCTGGGATGGGATCTCATCATATGACTCTGGGCGGAGTGGAAGGGAGTGTCAGACTTGTACTTACTAAAACCCATCCATGTTCCTTCTTTTGCCCTTTGTGTTCCAGGGCCGCGGTATCTCTTTCGAACAGTCCCGCAACCCTGGCAGGCATCGGTCCTTTCGGACCCCTTTCTGTTTGCTGACATCTCTTTGAGGAGCGCGTGGAACACGAACGCGCCGTCGACACGGCCTGTCGTCATAAGACGGACGGACGGCGAGCCCGCGATCCCATAGCCTTTTGGTTTATTTTTTGCGATAAACAGGCCCGCTATGGTCCATAAATCATTCAGTAAATTAACCACCAATAACGAATTACTTTTAGCATTAAATTTATTTATCAAATTATTATTAATTTATATTATATATTATTTATTTCCTTTATTCTATTATACACATATTATTTAAATTTTTAAATATTCTATTATAAAACAATATAAAAAACATTTAATAATATAAAAATAGGAGCCCACCGGCGGCATCGGGAATAGGGTCCGAGCTACCGATAGTCAGGGCTCTTGAGAGAGGAACCTCCTAACAATACGCGCCGTGTCCAGAAGTACCGCTTTCTGAATCAAGCCCTTGATCCAGCTGCCTAGCGAGAGCTTTCTCAGATGTTCGTCGAGGCTATTTGCTATTAAGCCATAATTATTTATTATTATATTTTTTTATATTTCATAATTATTATTATTTTTTTTATTTTTTTGTTTTTCTATTAAATTTATTAATTATTGGTGGTGCCTGCAAGCAAAACAAAAAAAAACGAGTAACTTTTACCCGCGGCCGCTTCGAGTTTGAAACTATCCCTCGAAAACATACTGGTGGGATCAAAAGTGTCATCCAGGTAGATAATGGCATCATTGTCTACCTGTGAGCCACATCGACATCTGTTCAGTTAAAGGTACCTCTTCCTTATTACAATGAGTACAATAGTAGTGTGGATTATCTCAGACTGTTCATACGAGGCTCACATTTCAGCGCTGTTGCTTTAGGCGTATTTGTCTTACAAGCGATTTCATCAAGAGGGTAAGTAAATAATACATAAATTAAACATGATTCCTACACAAATGTAAGCTTTCTGTGGCTGTATATAAAGTAGCAACAAAAAAAAAAAACAAACCATCTAGACTGTATGCTTGTGTAAATACGGCTTAAAAAAAATAATGGACGGCTTCGAAAATTCCAGTTTGTACTAAGTTTGAAGCGACAAAGCATCACAGAGTTGTTGCCAATGGTGGTCACTATATACTAAATAATATTAAATGCGGAAGTAAGTTTGTTTGTTACCTTTTCAAGCCTAAACCACTGAACCGATCATCCTGAAATTTTGCATAATATACGCTGTCAGGTGTACAGAAACGGACATAGGGTACCTTTCATCCCGAACAAGGTCTGTTTCCGAGGAAAACAACATTAACGTTCTTATGATAATAGATGGCACCACGTGTCTTTTTATTTTTTTTATTAAATGGGCCTGCTCTTGACCTCGATCATACATCATCGTCATCTTTCGAATCATGATTTAATTATATTATTACAAGCAGAGTACAACTCGAATTGGTTGTCAAGTTGTAAATTAACGCGAGCGAAGCTGCGGGTAAAAGCTAGTAGGCAAATAAATATCAGTGAATAGCAATGAGAGCCTAGTGGTGTGACTGTCGGACTGCCAAGTCATAGGTTTCACGTTCAAACCCAAAACATGCACCTCTGATTTTTCGGATTCATGTGTGTATTGTATTATTATCACTTGCTTCGGTGAAGGAAAACATCGTGAGGAAACCAGCATTCTTGAGAGATATTTTTCGACGGCATGTAAAGCCAAGTCAGAAGCCCATGGGCAGTATAAAACCTCTGACACTAGGTTTGGCACAAACCACACTTTAAAAAAAGAGGCAAAGAAATCGGGGTTAAATAAATAACATAATGGGCCTATAATGTTACTCTTAATCAGGGAGTGTCAGACTTTTACTGACTAAAACTCATCCATGTTCCTTCTTTGCCCTTCGTGTTCCAAGGCCGCGGTATCTCTTTCGAACAGTCCCGCAGTCCCGGCCAGTCATGGGTCGTGGTTCACCTAATTAGTTCACCCAGGTGAACCGCGGGCACTTTTTCTTGCCCATGGAACACCTTGGTTCACCAGAGTGTACCACGGGCACTTAATCTTGCCCGTGAATCACCTATGTAGTATATCCAACCTATTTTTTCCTCGATCCTTTATAATAGTTTTAATTATGATATTTAAAAATATTCTTTATAATAAGATGACATTAGCGCTGTCATTTGTGTAATCAATTATTTTATTTTCACGTTTTTACGTCATAAAATCGTAAAGCACATAATTATGTCTGAAAATTTGGAAAACGACATTTGTTATGTAAAACGAAAAGGCGGCACAGTTTTACTGTACAATGCATATCAATTTTATAAAGTTAAAACTAACAAAAACGGTATGGTACTATGGCGTTGTTCTCAATATAAAAAAATGTAAAAGAAACGTTTTTATACAGGTAAAACCATTTTTATTTTATTTCAGTAGTTTTTAATGTTATTACTAGTGAAAAGTAGGAACTCAGCGCTGTACATAAGGTCGAAGCAGGCGGAAAGTGCAAGTCTCAACTTTTCGCTTACGGGTAGTATATAAATATACTTAATATTGATACTTTGATAAACATAACCATTTATTTTCAACATTAAAAGGGTAAATTATTAAAATAAATAAAATAATTTATATCATATTTGTTTCAGGACAACCGCGTTGTAAAACAAAAAGACCATTTATGCATATTAAGTTAGCGAAAAATGTAGTGGACAAAGAATTTATAAAGCTAAGAGAACATGTGGTTAAATCCACAGATCCAGTGCCTAAATTGTACAATGACACTTTATCAAATATTGAGCAATTGGGCTTTGATTTGGTAACAGACATACCTTCATTATCCAATGTACAACATAATTTATACAAAATAAGAAATCAGTCCCTAGGAATTAATAAAACAATATTTAAAAGTTACGATGAAGTGGCTGTACCATTTAAATACAATGATTTTGTTTTGGCGGATTATTTTAACGAAGATTTACGTATAATCATATTTTGTAATAACTAATGTAAATGACTTGTGTTTTTGTGATTGAGTGCAAAAATTTTTTCTGCATGAATCATAGTAACGACTTTTTTTATTTCAAAATAAAACTATGGAACAAGGACTTTACCAATTCGCCAAGCTAACTAATGTTTGCGTGGCGTAAAACTCTGTACCGGTGGATCTAATGGTCGTGGGATCAAATCTCCCGTACCCTAAATAAACTTTTTGTGTCATGCTTTTGCAATCAATGAAAGCTAGGACTTAAAATAAAAATATTTTTCAAAAAAAAATTGGATAATTATATAACACAATTTTTATAGAAAAAGTTTACGAAAATTTCAAAATAAGATGGAAAATATTACCTATAGAAACAAACTAGCCAGGTCGCAATCACAAACTAACTTACTGCAGTCAAGTCAAGACATATTAAACTCCACTATGCTAGATTCTAGTATGATGAGCATACAGAGTGCTACACAAATTAGCAATCAATCCTTTGTTGAGGATTTCAGACAGGAAATGAAGGAAATTAAAGAAAAACTAAAAATTGCTGACAAAGAAATAGATAATCTTAGTTATGAGAATACCAAATTAAAACAAGAGATACAGGATCAGCAACGACAAATAGAATTACTGAAAGAAATCACCAACTCTACTCCACAACTCAAAAAAAGCAACTCGACACCCATCTCAAGAAGAGGTTTGAATATAAGAGTAAACACTTCCCGCCATTCTCCTCTACGTCTAGCTAGAAGTATTCTGCCAAAAAGTACATCAGAGCAACCCAGCAAACACATAACACAGCAGTATCAATCGGAGAGTGATGCTCAGATCCAAACGGACACGCCACGTCATTGCAGTGAAAAAGGAACTGGTAAGGGGATTCAGCGCCGATCATCAGAAGGTGAACCGGTTGAAAACCGCAGCAGCTGCCACAGAGTGGTTATACTGGGAGATGGTCAGGGACGTGGCTTGCGCGACGTACTGCAGGATCTCCTAGGGCCCGAGTACGCTGTAGTTTCCTATCTGAAACCAGGTGCTGCATTGAGTGAGGTTCTGAAATGCCCCAAGAACAAAATCAGCAACCTGTCAAAAAACGACTACGTCATTGTATTAGGCGGATGCAGTGACAAAAATCCCTATGATATCGATATAGGTCTACACCGTTGGCTAGCATTAACTGCGAATACAAATGTGATCATCTCGGAAGTACCCAAAAACAGGTTTTTACAAGAATCGAAACGTAACTATTTACTTAGGTTTATTTGTAATAAATATAAAAATGTACTGTACATGGATATGAACTACACTAGATTATTGCCAAGTGGACGAAATTATGTAGTAAACCTTGCAAGATCACTATTAAAAGAAATATTATGTTTAAATTATCATTTCCAGCTCTTTCAATATGAACAAATTATTCAAAATAAATGTAAAAAGTCATTTGAAAATAAATATGTCCAGGTTAACTTAGACTCTGAGAATCATGTACTAGTCAATAAATTAGACGATAAGAATCTAACAGCTGAAATAAAAACACCTACGAATACTTTTTTTCGTGAATAAAAATGTAAACATTATGCACCAAAATATTGCAGGACTCCTAGCAAAATCTGATATGCTCACAGTGTGTCTATGTGAGTTATTAGAAAAAAGTATACAAGTAGACCTACTATGTATTACGGAGCATTTCATGATGGAAGGCTTTGAAGTCCATCTCAATATACCTAACTACTGTTTAGCTGCATGCTTTAGTCGCAAGGAAAATAAAAGAGGTGGTGCTTGTATACTCATAAAAAATGGCTATCAGTGGAGAGAATTACCTAAAATCACTAAATTATCTATATCGGGTATATTTGAATGTTGCGCTATAGAACTTATAAATTATAGCATTGTAATTGTATGTATATATAGAGTACCAAATCCAAGTAATTTTGATGAATTTATGAGTAGATTAGAGATATTGCTACGTGTTCTGATAAAAAAATCATTTAAAAATGTTGTACTGGCGGGTGATTTTAATATAGATATATTGAAGAAAAACAAACAGACTTTAGAATTTGAAAATTTATTATTAAATTTTAATTTAAAATTATCTATACGTCAACCTACTCGTTTAAAGAGCAAGACATGCATCGACAATTTTGCGCATAATTTTGATAAGTGTCGTAAGGGTATAGTTCTGGAACTAGCTTTGTCTGATCATACGGCACAACTGCTCAATTGCCCTATTAGCACTGCAAGTGCTAGAAATCATTGGCGGACCACTAGACGGGACTATAGTAAAGAGAACATAGACAAATTTAAATCCTACCTCAACAGCCTATCGTTTGCTGAAGTATACGAAGCTAACGACCCAAACATTGCTTACAATGCCTTCACAGAAATGTTTTCTTTCCTATATACACAGTGCTTTCCTGAAACTCTTATCTCTGTAAAAGTAAAAAGATGGCCTAGTTGGGTCTCTCATGGTATTAAAATATGTAGCAAAAAAAAACGTCAACTTTTATGGCAATATAGAAAAAAACCTACCGAAATGAATAAAAATAAATTTAGGAGTTATTCAAAATTGCTTAAAAAAATAATTTGTTTAACTCAACGCGCACAAAATATACATAAAATAAAAAGATCAAATAATAGAGCTAAGACTACTTGGGAAATAATAAACCAAACAAAACTAAACATACCAAAAAACACTATAGACAAAATTCGACATAATAATGAAATTGACCCCAAAATTATTGCAAATATATTTAATGATTACTTTGTAGATAGAATTAAACCTATGACTAGCTCGGGAACCACAGTTACTAAACATATTTTAGCCAGAAAAGACTCGATGTTCATGGCCCCAAGTCTAGCACTTGATATATTAAAAATTATCGCGGCCTTAAAAAATACAAACAGTGTAGGATACGATGGCATAGGTACAAAAATTGTTAAGACTGTAGCATATGAAATCTGTAGCCCCATAAGCTACATTATTAATTTAAGCATCAGTGAAGGTATATTTCCGAATGCGCTAAAAAAATCTATTGTAAAACCACTATTTAAGAAACAGGATAGGGAGATACTGGAATTTTACAGGCCAATATCACTAATACCAATAATTTCAAAAAATTTCGAAAAATTTATTTACAGGGAACTTAATACATATTTTGAAAAAAATCACATACTCTGTGATGAACAGAAAGGATTTAGGGAGAAAAAAACAATTAACTTGGCCATATACGACTTCTTGCATACTGTGCATGACAAACATGGATAAAAATACACCAGTCTGTGCCATTTTCTGCGATATGACACAGGCATTTGATTATGTCCAACATAATATACTACTAAATAAACTTGATGCATATGGTATAAGAGGAAACATATTTGATTTAATACAATCATACTTACAGGATAGAAAACAAGTAACGCAAATTGGTCGAATAAATATGAGCTCCAAGCGTGAAGAGATTTTCACGTCATGCGAGCGTACCGTCCCTCATGGAGTTCCGCAAGGCGGTGTACTCGGACCACCCCTGTTTACACTCTATATTAATGACTTCCCTAAATCCATTAAACATCCCATGACACTATTTGCGGATGACAGTACGATAACTATACCATGCCTTAATAAGAATACATATGAAACGGGCATAAAAAATACATTAATTGAAGCGGTAACGTGGCTGAATAATAATCATTTGAAAATTAATATAAATAAAACTCTGATTATGCACTTTAGCCAACGATCATCATTATTATCTGGTCTTGACATTGAATATAATAATAATAAATTACAGACAGCTAATACTACAAAATTTTTAGGCCTAGCAATCGATAGAAACTTAAATTGGAAAGCACATATTGAGGCTCTAGCCAAAAGAGTAAGCAGTGGTGCATATGCTCTATATAAATTATCACGTACTCTAAGTATAGAAGCACTATTAACGGCCTACTATGGTTTATTGAATCTATCGTTAGATATGGTGTCATGTTCTGGGGTAACTCAACCGATAGGGATATCATCTTTATACGACAAAAGTGTTGCTTGCGATCTATGTTTAATCTAAAAACTACCGATAGCTGTAAAAATTATTTCATTAAATATCGTATATTAACATTACCTTCACTTTACATATTAGAAATAGCAATGTTCGTAAAAACAAATCCACATTTGTTTCCTCGTATGGCAGACAAATTTCCAAGAAATAGACGTGATGATAGCAAACTATGTGTACATACATCAAAAACTGCACTTATGCGCAAGAGTGTTTTTTGCATGGCACCAACTATCTACAACAAATTGCCCAAAAGCTGGAAAGAGCAAACTATACCTAAATTTAAACAAGCAATGAAATTTTTTTTGGCACAAAAAGCATATTATAGTATTACGGAATTTTTAAACGACTCATTGTAGTAATTATGGTCATATAGTAGTGGAGAACATAAATATGCCTCTTTTATAAATGTTATTAGAACCTTAACTTAAATGCCTATTAAATTGATGTAAATCTTCATTGTGATAATTGTAATATGTTTGATAATGTAATGTAAATGACTGAATTGAATTTAGTTGAATATATCTATGTATAAGCGTAAATTTAAATTCATTGAATTTATAATAATAATTGTACCTAAAATATTTGCACGCCATGAAAAATGGCAGACATGTCGTGAGCCACTACTATTTAAGATCTCGCATGCATGTATTCTTTAATTCTGTATGTACACAAATTTGTATGTTTGAGCAAATTAAATTTCTTTTTCTTATTCTTATTCTTATTCTTTGTAGTATTGCTAACAGGAAGAAAATTGGAGAAATAAAAGAATTTTTCGGGGATGCGACATTTGCTTCTTGTCCTAAACCATTTACGCAATTGTACACAATACATGGAGAAATGGGTAGCACTGTCACAAAAACGAAAACAGCACCATTAATTTATGCTTTAATGCCAAATAAGAAGCAAGAGACCTATACTGTTGTGTTTGAACTCATCAAACGACAACTGAGTAACTTCAAACCTGTGAAATTCCATTCTGACTTCGAGCAAGGCGCTTTAAATGCTGTTTCACGCGTTTTTTCAGATATTAAATTGGCGGGATGTTATTACCATTGGTGTAAGGCCATATGGAAAAAGGCTAAAAAATTAAATTTAAATGGTAAAAAGGAAAAAAGGCTGGTTGGCTTGACCGCCGCTTTGCCGCTATTGCCTTCCGAATACATTGCTGAAGGATTATTATTTATTAAATCCGAAGGGAAGTTTAAAGAAAAACTGATACCTTTTTAAATACATCGATACATTTTGGATGTCTAATAATTATTCTTCAATATTATTGGTTTTCGGTGAAAGACACCGAACAAACAATGTTACTGAATCATTTCATGCAAAACTTAATATTAAAATAAATAAAACAAATACTTCAATTCTACGTCTACTATCTGAGCTGAAACGGATTGAATCGAGTCCTGTACACAATAAAAAAAGAAAAAATAAATACATAAAGGATGATGAAGACACAATAGAAATACAATTAAAATTGTTAAATGGAGAAATTACGGTTGGTGTAGCGTTAGAAAAATTACGATAGTTATAGCACAGAGAGCAACGCAATTAGGTTTGCAGGGCTAAAATTTCTACGCCATAGTAAAGACTGACTACACTGGTTATGCGTGTGTGAGCTACTTCTTTAAAAAGTGTTTTTTTTTTCGATATCTGTTAGAATTATATTTTAAGTTTTTTTTTTTTTTTTCATTTTCATACAATACAATACGTACACGATAATCATACAATACGTGGGTTTTTTCATGTTAACTGCAAGAATTCTATTTTAAGTTTCATTTTTACATTTATTATACGATATGTGGGTGTTTTTTTTTGTGTTACCTGTTACAATATAAGTTGTTTTTTTTCCTATTTTTACTGTCCTTTTTTTATATTTGTTTTGTGGATCAGAAGTGACCCAGCTACAGGTGTTCCACGGCCCATAGGCGTATTGCTATTGCATGGTCCTCATCAATGAGCTGTTCTACGGGCAAGAAAATGTGCCCGTGGTACACCAAGGTGAACTAATTAGGTGAACCACGACCCATGACTGGTCCCGGCAGGCATCGGCCATTGCGCGCGTGGAACACAAACGCTCTGTCGTCACGGCCTGTCGTCATAAGGCGGCTGGACGGCGAGCTACCCCATTACTCACACAGGCTCGATCTATAATGTTACACTTCTTGAACATTAGGCCTCCGTGGTAAGAACTGGGCCAACCACGACGACGTTGTCACGGTGCGTTTCGGTGTATTGAACAGCGGTAACAGATCTTAGGTCTCATTAAAACCAGCTCAATTAATCAATTGACTGCCGTTGGTCTAGTGGTCGCAAGCGTGACTGCTGAGCATGAGGTCCTGGGTTCGATTCCCGGGCCGGGCAAAGTTCTATTGGGTTTTTCCATCAGGAATTTCCCAGTAGCAGCCATGACGTCTGAATTGGTGTTCTGTTGATGGCAATAGGCTCGCCTTCTATTACATAGGACTTTAACATAACTGGCGAAATGTGGGTCTAAAAGGACGTTGAAAATCCAGTGCTCCATAAAAAAACATCACTATACGAACGAGGGGTAATTGTTGTGTTTTAAACGCTAACATAAAAATCTTATCAAACCGACAGATGTTGTATAAAACACGACCGATATACGATATAGTCTTGCATTGGAAGATTAGCTTTGTCTTTAAAATACATAAAGCTTAAATTATGTTTATCATATTTTATAACCAAGGCCATGACATTCTGTCAGGGAAATCCCTTTATCGGTTGAAAAACTATACCATGTTTATATTAAGAAAAAAATGATAAAACGGTGATCAGTAGCCCACTAGACACAACACCCTATCTGATTGGAGGATCTTCTTTTCAATATGAAGGAAGAATTTTCTTCCCTGTTTCTCTGGCATCATCATTCTTCTGCCCTTATCCCAATTTATTTGTGGTCGGCGCTGCATGTCTTCTTCTTCCATACTTCTCTTTACTCGTCATCTCAGCAGTCCTTTCTTGCCATATCATCCTTCACACAGTCAATCCATCGTTTCTTTGGTCTTCCTCTACTCTTATAGCCATCCACGTTCATACTCAAAACCTCCTCACGACATTTTCCTCATTCCTCTGCATCATATGCCCATACCAAAAGAAACTGATTACCACACAACTTTTCAGTCAACGGCGCCATTTTCAGACTTCTTCTTAAGTACTCATTTCTTATTTTATCCATCGCCTATTCCTCTGACATTACTCGTATCTCGAAAGATTTCCATTATCTATTTAGAAAGAAGAAGAAAGAAAAAATATTTATTTGTCGCACGGACATGACGTGCTTCATAAAAATTGACAAAAAAGAAAAAAAAGAAAAATAACAATAGACATACAACGCATAACAATAAATTAAAAAAAAAAAAACAAAAAAAAATTAGTAAACGTTATTTCAAATAAACAACAATATTTTTATGAATAAATATAACTGAGGAGTCATAGAGACAGTTTAAAATGTTAAAAAACAATTATATTTTAAATAGTTACTATTAAAACCTTTACAGAACATGAGTATCAGCGAGTTTAAAATAGTACATTTTGATATAAGTGGGGAAACTTTGTTATTGCATTCGAGCGCGGAATTAACACCCGAGCTGCAGGCGAGGGTGTTATGGAGCCGAGAAGTGCAATAACAAATCCCCACGCGTCTCAAACGACGTTTTTCAATACACTTTCGAAGAAATAAAATATTAAAACAGAAAGTATTTTTCAGGAATTACTAAGAAACTATGATTTAATTTGCTTTTATTCCGCGCTTTGCTTTCGCCAGGCTGAAGAAGAAGCAAAGGTATGATGCCGCTATGCAGCCTAATATGAAAAGAAGAAAAATCAAATATTTTTGAATTTAGAACACAATTATATGTTAATTTGTTCAAAAAAGTAAATATTTGTTTTAAATAATCATGTATATCTATGATATTCTATTTATAAACACAGTTTAAATACTAAAAAAATATTTACGCCGTATAGACGCATATCTCTTTGCCGAGATTAAAAAAAAACAATCACCACCGTTAAAGCTATAGTCATTGAACTCATTTGGACTTATCTTTGAAAAATTTTATTTCCGCACGTGTGCGGAAAAATATTAGAAATCCACGCGTGTGAAATACATTGCATATTGAACCTAATCGTAGTGCGATAAGAACCAGTTTTCGAGAAAGTGTATTGAAAATTATTAATATTTTTTGAAAACTCTCCTATTCAGGACGTTTTCATGGAACCCCCTACGCATTCACAAGGTTAAGATGGGTAAGCAAAACAAAACTGTTTTCGCGGACAAAAACGTGTAGGCCTAAGGGCATACAGGAAATCATTTGTTATGTTGATTACAACATAATAAACGATTTTGTTTATGGTAAGCGCTTTATCTTCTTTCAAAACCATAGAAATATGTATAATGTATTTACATTCGAAACTTACGTGGTCCATTGGTTCAAGTGGAGATGGCCTTCCTTCCGGTGGCATGCCCGTATTTTCCGGAATGTTTGGAAATCCGGGGGACTGGACTATTATTGGCCGAGGCCATGCTTGCGGAAGTATATCTGGATGTTCCGAGAGGTCCTTTGATACGGGGAACTGGTCTAATGGAGGAGGCCTTCCTTCCAGTGGCATGCCCGTATTTTCCGGAATGTTTGGTAATCCGGGGGACTGGACTATTATTGGCCGAGGCCATGCTTGAGGAAGTATATCTGTATGTTCCGAGAGGTCCGTTGATACGGGGAACTGGTCTAATGGAGGAGGCCTTCCTTCCAGTGGCATGCCCGTATTTTCCGGAATGTTTGGTAATCCGGGGGACTGGACTATTATTGGCCGAGGCCATGCTTGAGGAAGTATATCTGGATGTTCCGAGAGGTCCGTTGATACGGGGAACTGGTCTAATGGAGGAGGCCTTCCTTCCAGTGGCATGCCCGTATTTTCCGGAATGTTTGGTAATCCGGGGGACTGGACTATTATTGGACGAGGCCATGCTTGCGGAAGTATATCTGGATGTTCGGAGAGGTCCGTTGATACGGGGAACTGGTCTAATGGAGGAGGCCTTCCTTCCAGTGGCATGCCCGTATTTTCCGGAATGTTTGGTAATCCGGGGGACTGGACTACTATTGGACGAGGCCATGCTTGCGGAAGTATATCTGGATGTTCCGAGAGGTCACTTAGTACGGGGAACTGGTCTAATGAAGGAGGCCTTCCATGCATGCCCGTATTTTCGGCTCTATCCTGAAATTCGCGTGACAAAGTCGGGTCCCGTTGAGCCCACGACTGTTCACACCACAACACTAACACAAACACAATTCGCACACACATTTTCTCACTAAATCACACTCACACTGCACTTAAATGAGTTCACACACATGAAGTTACACACGCAACTTATTTTTTTTTAACAAATACGTTTCAAAATCGAACATGTCTTTAAAACTATGTCCGTGCACATGTATGTAACACAAATAGGCGAATTGTTTCATGATTAAGATATCAATTTCGGTCCAATCTCTTGATAATGCCAAAACTCGAGTATGGCTGACGCGCGAACTGATAAATATGGATAAGATATAAATTGGTGTATTGTATAATAATAGTCGTATGAGCGTGGTATAGCTTGTCGCTTTGTCATTTTGGGATGTGAATCATGTTATTAGTGGATAGGTAAGCGATATCCTGTTAAGTGACGTTTCTCTTGAAGCATGTTTTCGGGGTAACAAAAAGGTACAATAGCAATGTGGTGTCTGGTATGTATTTGATGGTTCAAAGAAATGTTAGATGATTGTATTAATGTATCCGAAATGATAAAAAGTGGTAACAAATTAATGAAATTGAAGAAACAAAAAACTAAGTTGCTAGTAACGAAAAATAAAAGAAGGTGTTCGTTGAGTTATAATAGTACATTGTTACCCTAGGGGTGAAAGTAACTTATTTAGTCCCGAGCAGGGCATGGCGCCCGAGCTAGCGAGGGCGCCAATAGTTCGAGGGACTAAATAAGTCTTTAACCCGAGGTAAACACTGTGCTTTTCATCACAAATACAAGGAAAGTAAAAATAAAAACATAAATCAACAACTTCGGTGAGATATTTATTTAAAGCTTATGGTAAAATTAGAAAAATTAGTTATTGTTAGTTAAAGCTTCTCTCCGGGTATATTGACATTTGATATTTTCTGCGAAACTCTTGAGAAGTGAAAACTTTGGAATTTTTTTATTTAAATCCGATATTGCCTTTTGAGAAACGATGTTAGTCTCTCGAAATCCTTTAAATTTATTAACTATTACATTGTGTTTAGTACTTAATGTTGTTTGTAACATAGAATACACGCTCCATAATGTTGAAGGTTTGTAAATTATGTCTTTGTTTCGATTTAGGTGGTAATAGTTATTTATCCAACATGTGAGGAAAGTTCGTTTTTCCTATGAGTTTAGATTTTGAGTCTTGAGCGAACGAAGGATTGAAAAATAGAATCACGAGCGCAGCGAGTGATTATAAATTTCAATCCTGAGTAAGCGAAAAGCAAAACGAATAGGAAATGAACTTGCTCACATGTTGCATACAAAACTTTTCACCACTCCCAGCAAGAAAGTATTCAGTCATCATAGGTAAATAAATTTTTATCTATATTTAAAATAACAAAAAAACTGAGATATGTCTCATTCGTGACGGGTCTGGGTCACAAATGACCGTTCTTCTTTGACGATGTAATTTTTTCAATATTTTATTAAACTTTTTTAATGTTTTTGAACTAATTTGACAATAATTTGATAAATTTTATAAAAACCATTAATCTTAACTTATAAATATTTCTATTCTAAGCGTAAAATTATTTATTTTTTAAAATATCTTTAAAACTTAACATAAAAAAATCAGGCAAGGTTAGTTTCTGAACGGGATCATTACTTTCCTCACTGTTCAAACAGTGAGGAAAAACCAACTTTCCTCCCATTTTTCGTAGAGGAAAGACACTTCTTTCGTGCGGGAGTGGTGAAAAAGGTTTTACACTACTGCTTTAGCCTCTTCCCTTATGAAATCAGACGTTAAATCCATATCTGAATCAGGTGAACACAAGTATAGACACAACTCTACAATAAGATAAACTAAATGAAGATCGGATTGCCGCGTTTATTTTGTTTTTTATTTTCTATGGCTGGCCAGCTATTCAGCCATTATTTTTCATTTTCATCATTGAAAAAATGGTAAATATTTTGCCCAAATCTATGTTATTTCAAAGAAATAGTTGAAACTAAATTTTAATAAAGTCATTTAAAAAATATATTCTTTAATTTATACTTAACTTTAGGTTATTTCAATTTTACCTCGCGCTGTAATTGATTGGCTGTATAGAAAGTCGGAACATGGTTCAATAGAAATTTGAAAATAGAACTATTTTTTTTTATAATTTGACGTCTTTCAGTTGAAAACGATTCTCCCTAGGGATGACAAGTTTTACATTCAACCCGCTCCTCAACTTCAGACCCACTTTCCGAGTATGAGTAATTGTAAAAAATAAGTAAGTAATTGTAAGTAATTGCAAAAATTGTATTAATTTTGCTAAACAATTTAAAGAAAATAACTGCTTGTGGTTTTGGCTTCATTCAGACATTTAATTTAATCATATTGATGAAGCCAAGATACTAAAGGTAGACCCTATGTTGACACAAAATTAATGTCTATATTTTGAACCAACACTCACTTACGGAATATTTTCGTTCCGGTGGTTCCAAACATATTTTTGTTTTGTAAACAAATTCGAATGATTGACAAAAGTAATTATGAAATTGATCATTTTCGCATTAACTAACATCATATTATTTTCAAACATTATCGACAGTTATGGTAAGTAAACAGATGCTATCGGTCTATAGATAGTGTAGTTTCGAGGTCATTATTTATCGATAAACTATTTTACGCACATCACAACATCCATGATATTAAGATAAATCAAATAAAGTGTAAATATTATTACTGTTGTAAGAACGCCGTGAAAACTGAAGGGTCGGATACACGTAAATTCTGAGACAATACGGCGGCCTACCTACTAATTTCATTTTCATCCCTTCTATTCGAAAAGTGTCGTATTGTTCCTCTTTAAGCGGGAGCAAAGTAGCTCTTTTCTCCATTAGACTTTTTAGCGGGCAGTAATGAGATTTGAATTTGGAACATGAATCGTTCAATGAAATCGAACGCAAATTGTATAAATTACTGGCTGTAAGTGTTGACTGTACGGTGGGGGCAGGCACGGTAACTAAAAAACAAAACAAAAGCGCGCGATTTACTTCCTTATTCTTGTAATCGGTACGGATTTTATTGTATTTTGCAAAAAAATGAGTTCTACGTCGAGTTCTGAAAGTGCATTAACTCCTGAAACAATAAAAATAGAAGCTAATAACGTCACTCAAAATTTAATGCCTACGAAATCCCGGAAAAAATATTTAAAGGCTTATGACAATTTCATACTATGGCAAAATAGAGAAGGAGGGAAGACATTTTCGGAAAGCGTATTTTTGGCCTATTTTCAAGAATTAGCCAAAACTAAACAACCTTCTACTCTTTGGAGTATATACTCAATAATTAAATCTACACTTATTATCAATAAAAATATTAAAATTGACAGTTAGTCAAAATTAGTAGCTTATCTGAAGAGACTGTCTGAAGGACACAAACCAAAGAAATCGAACGTATTTTCCGGACAAAATGTTGAAACTTTCTTGAATGACGTACCTGATAAGAAGTTTCTCGCCATAAAAGTGAGTATCTTTTAGTTATTCCATTATAAACTATAAACAGTGTTTTATAACGTGTACGTATACGTACTGTACTTAGTCGTCTGATTCCCTTTCTTTTAAATTTTAATTTTAAAAGTGTCTCTTTTTTATTTTCTCATAGAAGGAGATGAAAAGTAGAGTATATGACTCGAAAGCAAAAATATTTTTCCCTCAGGCCATGTACTTTGAATCCCTCGCTACACTCAGGATTCTATTTTAGAATCCCTCGCTATGCTCGGGATTCTATTCTAGAATCCTTCGTTTCGCTCTGGATTCAAAATAGCGCCCTCGCCGTAAAAATATTATTTTGCTCCCTTGTCATACAATATACTATTATCTATCAATATTGAAAGCGTGTACAAAGTTTCGTTTCCGTGCTATTAACCGTAGAGGAGTTCTCTTGTGCCGAGGCGATCCTGGCTGCAGGATCAAGTCATGTCTGTCATAAAAATTTAGTTTATTTTTTATTTATTTTTTTATTTTAGGTGCGTCAGTTAGTGCAAAATTCCAGCTAAAGTGGATACCAACAAGTGGTCGAAAAATGGTGTGCAAATATTGAAGCGAACGCGAACTTACATACATATTTACGAACTATGCAAGTAATTTAAAAGTTTGTAAAAATCAGACTGCCGCCGTCATTCCGACCTCACCGCCGTGGTCCGTCGCAACGTCCCCGTTCAAACCCCCCCGTCCCTTGAAAAAGCCAACCCGCGATGCTGAGCCATTAGCAATAAACTAGCCCAAAAATCAGATTCAGCCTGTCCCCTTGCGGCCCTCCCCCGCGACGCCTCCTGCTCTGAGCTGAGTAGGAGGGAGTGTCAGACTTTTACTGACTAAAACCCATCCATGTTCCTTCCTTTGCCCTTTGTGTTCCAGGGCCGCGGTATCTCTTTCGAACAGTCCCGCAACCCTGGCAGGCATCGGTCCTTACGGAACCCTTCCTGTTTGCTGACTCTCTTTGAGGCGCGCGGCGTGGAACACGAACGCGCCGTTGACACGGCCTGTCGTCATAAGACGAACGGACGGCGAGCTAGCCCATAGCTCACCGTCCACAGGCCCGCGCCTACGGTGGCCGGGGGCCACCACGTGGCCCCCGACGCCCGGTGCGTCTCCCGCGGCGGCTGAGACGTGAGGCTCTCTCCCTCTCACGTCCCGCCAACTCCTTCGCTAGCATGACTGCTTGGCAGAAGGAGGTGACGGATGCCCCTGGCTGGAGGCCTTAAATTCAAGGAATCCACAGGATTAGACCGGTTAAGCAGTAGTCAGCCTCATAGGCTGAACTGCGAGATGCCGTTAACAAAAAAAAAGTGGCGGCGCAGTAATGAAAGCCCCGACTAACGTGTCGCAAGTTGTGGGTTCGAGCCCAGAAGGCTTTTTACCCGACAGCTAAGGAAAGGTGATACATTTCGCTCGTATCTTGTACGTTTTTTTTTTTTGTAAATATCTTTATTACCTCGTATGTTCCAATGGCTGGATGGATTTCAACGATTAAGGTATCATTAGATTCGTCTCAAAAACCCAAGTAGGTAATTGTGTAATCGACCATACAAGAAAACAAACAACCCAAACATCACACAAAACAAAGGAAAACAACAATATAATTATAGGCTGATTTTTTAATGTTTGTGTAAACAAAGAGTACTACGAATTTTATACAACACGCCTTAAGCTTCGTAGGCTAATGATTTTTAATTTTATAATCCATGGAAAACATGCTTGTGATGTTTATATGCTCGAATAATTATTTGTACATGGTATAATCCATAAATTACACTCATTGTGAAGGGTATACAGAGTGTAACAAGACCCTTAACGAAGCCGTCAACCAAACATTATGTACATCAAACTAAGTAACTTTACGCAAAATTTATTGCTGGGAAACGACTCCCTTTTTTGGGTTAAAAAATCACGTTTTACGGTAAGACTTAATGTAACGCACTCAAAACATTGTGCTGGAGTATGGATTGAATAGTACGTGGGTCGTGGAGGAGTTTACCTACGGTAAACCATTTACGTTAGAAACACGTAACTAGAAAAAAAAAACTTGTGAAAAAGTTGAACTTTGACCCTCAATATCTCCGTAACTAGAAGGTTCCCAGGAATGGTCTAGAAAAAAAATGATCGCAATGACGGGTAGAACAAGTACCTTTTGGCTTCGTTAAGGGTCTTGTTACACCCTCTATATCGTTAGTCAGCAGCATACAGTTAGTTTGAAAGCCGACTTATACATATTAAGTACTTGGGAATAGGCTAAGTAGATAATGATGTTCGTTACCCACCAGGCCTTCTAGACTAGAACTTTTGAAACCAGCTGTTTAGAAAAGAAAAGCTGTCAATGCTTTGAAATGTCAATGGTTTAAATGCTTTTGCGGTTTAAAGACCCATGAAAAAAAAATGAAACTGCAGACCTACATATAAAATCGCACAACGATTTTCTACCGTGGCGACTATTTTAAAATGCGGAGTTAAAAAGCTTATCTAAATGATACCTACTAGAAAAAGAGTACAATAAACAACAGTAGCGAAGAGTAATTTTTTTTAAGAGGTAAGCCGGAGTACATATCTTTCATGTGATTTTATTATTTGCATAAAATACTGACTGTGCCATTTTTCAAAGGAAAGCCGGTAGAAATCGAGTTGTATGGAAACATCGCCACTGCTAAACAGTCCTTGTTATGTGTTACATTTAATCTTAATAGAAATCTAAGTTTAAAATAATCCGTATTCCAAATGCAATGGATCGCTTGCTGCATCCGTAAATCACTTTAGGCAATACAATCGATGCCAATACAAAGAAACAAAGCGTTTATCTATAAATCTATTTCTGAACGAGTTGATCGTTGTGGTTCTGAAGTAATGCGAGAAATACTCGATATTTGTATCGATTTTGGTAATGGGCAGGATTTTAGATCGTCTTTGGTGAAGTCAACGAACGTCAAGGCAGTGAAGATTGCGACTGACGATCATCATCATCATATCAGCCCGGAATCACCCACTGCTGGGTACATGCCTGCCCTTGTTGCTGTCACACTTCCCGGTTCTGTGAGTCCCTTATCTAGGTTGACTGACTGACTTACCATAGTATTTTTTTATTTTATTGTGCATACAAGGAAAGCTACCCTAAATCTTAATCAATGCTTTATCGAAGTTGGTTTCAGAACGTAGCCACTAAGACACTAGGAAAGCCGTTTATGATCCAGTAACGCCTGTGCGGCACATTTCATGCTTCGCGATTTAATTGTAAATAGTTTAGATGCTTTCTTTCGCTATAGTAAGGAAGGCAAAGACTTAACTTGTTTATGATCTGATCAGAGACCTTAAAAACAGTTTTCGAATTAAACATAAAAAAATAACATACTGAAACTACTCACATAAGGCTTCCTCGCATAAGGCCTCCTTGCGGGCTTCCTTGGTCTGGTACTCTTCTTCAGAACCAGGACATCATCTGCAGTCGTCACAGACACCGTAGTCGTCGTGGAAGCAGTCGTAAGACGAGGGGGTTCCTCCGTCTTCTCTCTCAACTGCCCGAAGAAACCGGAGATAGAATTGGGGATCACTTGCGGCGCACTCACTTTTGCAAGGTCCCCTTTCGGGGTCACTGTTTTCGACGTCGGCTCGAACTTTGGGTGTAACAAGTTCATTTCTTGGGTCCGAAAGTTCGTTGTTGGCGTTGGCATCATCCATATGAGGATGGAACACACTGCCACATGCCATTTCCTCATCGTGACCACATTCTTTATTCCACATTGAGTTTTAACACTCACTATTTAACACTTGTACAACTAGTTTTTGTAATATACTAACACTTGGTGCGAGGAACATTTTAAAATTGGTACTTTTGGTTGGGGAGGCACAAATGTGGCTGGTTTGGGTAGGTCTATCTATGTATTAAAGGCTGCGGGTAAAAGAAATAAAAAGTCTTAATTATTTGAATTTCTCACAAGAAATAAATATACAACATTATTTATTTACGTTGAAAACAAATAGTTTGAATTTGATAGTGTTTTTTTAACTGCAGCATATTATGACCACGATCTATAAACAATTAGTTAAGAGATTACTCTCCTATAAGGCTCTTCCATTCGAAAAGCTAATTTATATATTTACTAGCTGTTGCCCGCGGCTTAAAAATTATCCAACGGGCACGTTGTAAATATAGCCTATGGCACTCGGGGATAATGTAGCTTCCTATTAGTGAAAGAATTTTCAAAATCGGTGGAGTAGATCCAGAGATTACCCCCTACATACAAACTTTACCTCTTTATAATATTATTAGTATTAGTATAGAAATATAGATAATCCTCATAAACGTCCGCCTCGCCTTTTTCCTCCTACATATTTTCATTCAGCATTAATTTAAGATTCAACAAAACACTAATAGGAATGTTTTCATCACTTAATAAATGCTAATCCGACTTCCAGATATTTTCCATGCGCTTCCGATAGATTTTATTTTAGAATAAGTTCGTGCAACTTTTAGTAGTAGAGTATACATACTATACAATAGCTACGTCCGCGTCATGTCATGAGTGTTATTTATATTGGCTAATATTTTTTCTTGCGTTTGAGTTGAGTTTCCGAATCGTACACACGTATATGTCGGAGACGGTCATTGTCATGTACGGGCTTGAAATGGATCACAAGTACGCGGTGGTGACATCACGCGACCTACTTACAAGTCTACCCACGCCACAGCGTGCTTTTACAGAGCCGTGATGGTAAACTCTGAGCTAGGACGACAGTCAGTCAGTGTCTGATCGCGGCCGAGTTAAGACCTCTTGGAACTGTACCCGATTCATTGTGCCCCGTGTTATTTTGCTAAGTTGTAAAACAGTGTATCGCTCAGTGTCTTTTCATAGCACGAAACCTATCGTCTGCCCACATGATGTAGAAAACTAGCGGAGTAAATCCTGACACGCCAACATATAATGTTAGGTAAATGAGTATGTCAGACATGATTTCGTTTCTGAATGAATAAAGAAACGGTAGTAGACAAACACCACTTTGCAAATGACTCAATATCGAATTCCAATTCGATTGTTTTATAATGTCAAAGTTCCGAGTTTTTTTTCCAATTGCCTAGTTATATTTCTTTTAGTAGTGTAGTTTATCTTTATCTCTAGGTTAAGCCTTGCTTGCCTAGGTTTATATGGGTGACCAAACATTACATGCCGAAGTCCTCCGTGCCTCGGAACGTTAAAACCCTTGGTCTCGGCAATCATTTGTTGATATTTGACAGTAGTTACAGTTAGTTAGTTACATATCCAGTATTAAATGGGCTATGGAGGTCAGAAGCAGTCACTTCATGTAAAATACTGGTATTCATCAGCATCCGGTTAAACTGGAAGCTAACCCCAACAAATTTGGGAAAAGGCTAGGCACATGATGAGGAATGTTTCTATCTTTGCTTTAGGATAGCGCAAATTTTTTTGGGTAATAAATTAACGTGAAAATAATAATGATAGCATAACACTGCTCACTGTAGTAAACAGGTCAACATCCTCTTTTACACCTACACACTAGATGATAACACACCCGACATATAAACATTATCTCTTTTTTCACATAACTCATACCTAAGTCATATATAATGAGGGGCAAGATACTGCCGGAAATCGCATCCAAATCCGAAGAAAGCTCTTTGAAACAAAAGTTTAATCTATCTTTTTAGTTTTCTTTCTTTCTTTTTCATGTGGTTAGTACCTTACCCGGTGTCAGAGTTTTTATGCCACCCGGCCCATGGACCTCTGACTTGACTTTACATGCCATCGACAAATGTCTCTCAGGCATGCTAGTTTCATTTCCTCCCGATGTTTTCCATCACCGAAGCAAGTGATATTTATACAATACGCTCATGAATCCGAAAAATCAAAGAAGCGTGTCTTAGGTTTGAACTCGAGACCTATGACTTGGTCACACCACTAGGCTATCACAATAATCTATATAACTGGCAAGTTTTATTTGAATGCAATGTGGCTTTATTTACAAACTACAATTTATAGATCTATAATAATATATACAAGTATTAAAAGGGTTACAGGTCGTCAAATATTCGTCCACATCGCTGTCAATAGGAAAAGTGTCTATCTAGAAGGCTGCCAGCATTGGGTCGTTGGATGGCAATGCTGATGCTGATTCCAAAAAATAGGCCTGCCCTCTGGTCACAGACAGAGTCAACCAACTGCTTGGCGATTTCCCGAAATACTAGGTGGGCGAACTTGGACCCCATGGCCCTAGTGTTTCAATCCCAAACGGCTCCAACACATAGCTAGCAATTAAGTTATTTTATTTGCGTCGTTTGAGGTTTTCAGCAGCTGTAGCAGCTGCCCCAGCGCAGCCCACTGTGCTAGGAAGATGAGATGGCGCAAGGATGTCGACGCAAATTGCATCACACACCAAAGGCCTACCTAACTTCCATGGCATTACGGTCATACCATCTGGTCTCTTCCCATCGACACGTGCCAAGCCATTGGGTTCTAAGACAGCTGGCACCAGACAGGTGACAACAGGACTACGAAATAAGACGATTTTTTATCTATCTGGCTATCATCTAATCCTTTATAATATCTTATCTTGTGTCAAGGCTGCAGGGACTTTGAAAGCACAACCTTTAACAATATAACTGTCCTGAATGTTTCAGTACCCGTTTTATCAGCGGTGACCTACAGGGATTATTCTCTTTGAAAGGACCTCCTCATACCACAATCATCTAAAAATACTCTCCGTCTAAAAGGAACATTGCCTCCTGACACGTGTGACCTGTCACTTTTTCTCACATTAAAGTTATTATCACGTGTGACACTTTTTTACACACTTGTGTGTAATCGACTTAATATTATGGTGACAAAACCTGAAATAGCTACTTTACTGCAAACATCAGATTAATATTAGCTGAAATACCCTTTCAACTGAAAATATGATGTATTTCGCGGAAATTCCTAAAATGGTTAGACCTATCGAATGAATAACCTAATTCTTAGCGTTTCTTTGTTGCGATCTCCGTAAGGTTCTATTTACTGTTTGAAATTTCAAGATATTGTTCATATTTCATTTTCCGCCAGTTATCTTAAATATTTTTGGTGCTTTTCCTCTGCCATCGACGAAAATAATACTTAAAGTATTTTGTCTTGAACCTTTAGATTAAACCTGGACATTACGGAAACTAACAGCTATTTCATCTGAGGAAGTAACGGGGTCTTATGTTTTCTCTGACTTTTTGTTTATAGTTCAACCAACTCAGCCCGCAGTCCACAGACTTAGGCCCAGCTTCGTCACAACAACATGTTCTCCGCCTTCCACATCTAGTCTGACCCAGCTCTTCTGCTGATGCAAAACTATGAAAGTACGGGGCCTAAAATGGCCGCTTAAGCAGAATCATAATATGATAATATTATGAATTTCGTTACAATTCGTAAAATGGTCACAGAGTGACAATTCTCAATATTAACTGCGTCTGTGACCATTTAAAGATTTTAATGTGATTCTCTTTATTCATTTACATACTTATAAATTACATTTTTAAATATTTCAATATCAAAACAAAAAAAAACATTTAAAAATATAAAAAATAGTAGCCCACCGGTATCGGGAACAGGGTCCAAGCTACCGGCAGTCAGGGCTACGAGCCGTGTCCAGGAGTACCGCTTTCTGAATCAAGCCCTTGATCCAGCTGCCTAAAAAGAGGCTCCTCAGGTATTGGTCGAGGCTCTTGGCAATTAAGCCATTGGCTGAAACGACTATCGGCACAATGATCGCTGAGCTCACATCCCAGATGTCGACAACCTCGTGAGCCAAGTCAAGATACTTGATGATGTGATTCTTATTATTATCCTATTAGTATTCTGCTAAAGCGGCCATTTAGGCCCCCTGATAGTAAATGGTTCCCTGACAGATTTTACTTGGTAACTCTCATGATCGTTACGTATCGAAACTACTGGCAAAAGTTCCATCACTAACATCCATGTTTAACAATAACAAACATCCGAAAATAATACGGATTTCTAATTATACTCGTGTAACTGTTTGGGTTCTTTTTCTGTACTCGTGGTTTAAAAATAACAGGACGTTTGAAGACTTGAAGACGTCATCTGACACTGTATATCTATGACGTATCAAACTGTTTCGTAATTGATTGGCCGATTAATAGACTTAATTCTCTGTACTTACGACCACGACAAACGGATGTGTAAAAACTTACCAGCCTATATAATATGTATGTTTGTTACTGTGTGGCACTCTAGAGACCAAATGCGAGGGCCGATTTTGATTATTCTTACGTCAAATCGATTTGTCTTAATCTTGTGTGTGTCACTAAAGACATGACAGTAACCAAAATTAAATATGGCGTCAACCATACACCATATTGTGAAAAATAAAAATATGAAAGTCAACAAACTATGTTAAGTGGGGTATCATTGAATAAGTGTTTGAAAATCAAGGTTTTCCACGTCATTCTTCATTTCGAATGCCCATTTAGGATTTTTAATGATTAAAGTACATGCGTATATTTGTATTTTATCATATGTATGTTAGTCTGTTAGTCTTTATGGTATATATATGGGCGAAAGTGGCTTGAAAATAAAACAGGATGATAAGTTAAAGTTGGTTATTCGAAATAATAAATCATTTAAAAGTGAAAAAATCAAGAAGTTAGATTGTCTGTGAGATCTTTCACATTATAAAACCGAAAAGCTGGAATAAAAAAATAATATATATAAAATCTAAAAACCCGAATGAAAACAAAAAACAAGGGCATTTGGAAGCTGGTGGGACCCCATTCTATGTTTTAATAATTTTATATTTCACCTCTTTTAGATAAATAACTTTTTTTATTTCTTTAAGATCTCGTCTGATGTTTATTAAATAAGAAGTTTCATGACTCTCCGACACACCGTGCAGGTTTGAGAGATTTTCCGAAAAATTATACCGGAGCACGAACGAGTTTGTGTTTGAAAGATTGCATAAATTTCAGATGGTTTGCATTTATTTCTTTCAATAGTTTTCTCTTTTGTTTCTGTCTCATTTGAATAAAATATTTAAAAAATAAACTGACAGCTTAAAATGAGTTACAGACTAAGTAGGTCGATACTGAACTTAGAAATTTCTGACTTTTTCGGGAAATTTTTAGTGTAGATTTTATTTTATCGGATTTTTAATGTTATAAACAAAGTTTGATCTTGAAACGCCCTTTTGTCGATACGATCACGTTTTAAATCGTTTAAGAAGTTATTACAAAGAATTCGTTTTACATCACATTCGGATTTTGTGGAAAACTGAATTTATTGCACATCCATGGTGGAAAATTTAAATGTCTTATGGGACATAGAGCGTGCATTGGATTTTCAACTTTCCCCTCTGAACAGAAAGCTGCAAATACAGCAGCATCTCTTTGTCCCTTACAGCATTTTAAAATTTAACCGTCGAAATATAAAACCAACTTTGTACTCTCCAAAATAATATTGGCAGAAGAATAAATACTTGTTCTTACACCCGTGTTTACTTGCCTCTGTCGTATAGACAACATAAAACATGTTTTTTACGAGTTTGCGCATTACGTAAACATTTTTGGTTCAAAACTAGTATCATGTGAGCCTGAAATTATATTTTCTTGTACTTGAACTTGCACAAAATGAACGCATAATTTTATGTGTGTTCTGTAAATCAGATCTAAACGAAGCGTCGAAAATGGGAACTTTTGCAGTGTTTCAGTTACGTGTTCACCTAGTGTAGAAAACTGACTTTTTCACACTAGCCATCATCTTCATTTCAGCATCATCATTCTCCCGCCCTTATCCCAATTTATCTGGGGTCGGAGCAGCATGTCTTCTTCCATACTTCTCTATTACTAGTCATCTCTTCAGACACCTCCGCTCTTGCCATATCATAGTTTACACGTTCCATCCATCGATTATTTGATCTTCCTCTAATTTTATACCCATCCACATTCATACTCAAAACTTTCCTCACGACATTTTCATGAGGTACAAATCATGAATAATTATGTACTTACATAAAATAAATATACTTAAACTAGCATGCAATTACCAATCTAAGTAATCAGGATTATGCAGGAAAAAAATAATTATTATATACCTTTTAAGTATTTTTGATATAATGATGCTCGATTTCGTCATGAACATGAGAACCTGGGTTCGACTCCCAAGCCGGGCAATGTGATATTGGGTTTTCCATCAGGATTTATCAATAATTAATGGCAATAGGCTCGCCCCATATTACAAACATAACTGGAGAAATTCGAGTATAAGTAATATATTTTGATACACCTCTGGTGAACTCTGCGGGGATTACAGTCATGATGGTAATGGCAAGTTTCACTAATACTAGGTGGCATCTAAATTATTGCCTAAACAAAAGCTCACAGTGGGATTTCTGTCACTGCATAGAGTTACAATTACAACCCAATAATATTTAGGAACTCATTTGAAGTGTCGCTTTGTTTTAGCTTATATTTAGAAAATGTTAAGATGACTTCCCGAACACGTGTAAGACAGTTACTAGCCCAATTTCCGAGATTTCTTGACGCCCCGTGTCAGCTAGTTTTACCGAGAATTAAAATTAATAAATTATAATTAACAATCAGCAGGATTACATGGGTTGACAAGGAGTTTCAAGAAAAAGAGATCGCTTTTCAATTTCACTTGATGCGTTGACAGCTTCTTTCTAATATTCCCAGAAATTAAAGAAAATTAAGTAGAAAATGTAAACGGATCACGGATGACCGACCAGAAGAGATACTTTTTAATTGTCAAAATAGTTATCAATTAAAAACAAGAAAAAAAAGAAAAAAATCAAGAATAGAATCATGGAGCGACTGCAGCCCATCTGACCTTCACAACCCAGTTAGTACTATCCTTTGGTAAGACTGGTGATGTCAGACTTTCGGGCCACTGAATACTTAACGACTGTCAAAGATCTACTTTTTAAAATAAATAATTCTAAAATTGACAGCTGGGACCAACGGCTTAACGTGCTTTCCGAGGTACGAAGGAAACTCGGTATGTAATGGGTGGTCACCTATCCACGGACCGACTTTGGCGAGCGTGGTTTACCCTGAAGTTCGACCCGAGGGCTGTTATTATTTATTCACGAGCTCCTAAACGAAAACACAATCGTTTAATTTTAATTAGCGACTTGTAAGAAAGACGTAAGGCTGTAGTTCCCAAAGCCCTGGTGCGCCATAAAGTAAAGAGGGACACCGTGAGGCGTTCCTATTTGCCATTCTCCGGAAAATAAACTTAGGTGCTTGCATTGCAAATGAGACCACTTGCTTTTTAGTTTATAAATCTAAAGAGCTTGTTGTCTCTTTTCACGGAACACCGTTCGAAACTCACTGAATGATTTTCGAAATAGGTAGTTTACCGAAGTCGAAAAATTTGCGTGGATCCAAGATACCTTCCATGCAGAGGATCCACCAGAATTCACTTCGCAAGAAGAAGTGAGTCTCACTGAACTCTCTTGCGATAGCAGCCTTAAAACAAAATTCACATTCCGATTTGATTTGATTATTCTTGAGTGTCAATACAATTATAAAAACTCAGTTTCTATTGTGCTTAGCAATTCAGTACCTACCTTGTACCCTATTTCGACTAGCTAAGGCGCCGAGACAAAATATTGAACCTGTAAGTGCGACGCGAACCGAAAAAGTTTGGGAACCCCTGATATAAAGGAAGTTATTAATTCTTAATTATAATAAGCTGGAGTGGTTGAACCGCCAGTAATTTGTGAAAACAATGTTTGAGTTCCCGAGTTAGGATAATTATAATGTTCATGAATAAGCCCTGTGGCCGATCCATGTGTAAAATTCCGGAGGTGCCTTGGATTTCTCAGAATTTTTTGCTATTTTAAGGATTTAAACTACACTTTCATTGGTATTTGTGAGTTTCAAGATAATTATGACGATCGTAGGGTGACTTAGTATGGGCGCGTTCCTTGAGGCGGCGAGCCGCCCACTACCTGAACGCGCCCCAAAAGGTGGTAGCCGTAAGGCTGGTCCGGGGATACCGCACGATCTCCGGCGAGGCGGCGAGCCTCCTTGCCGGATTGCCGCCATGGGATCTGGAGGCGATAGTCCTCGCGCGCCTACACGAATGGCGCGTGGAGGCACTACGCCGGGGGGTAACTCCGCTGCCACGGCAAATTGTCGCTCAGCGGACAGACCTCCGGCGCGATCTCATGGCGACATGGAGAGAGCGACTATCGCAACCCCGTGCAGGGCACGCCACAATAGTGGCGATAAGTCCCCTCTTTGAGGAGTGGCTAGAGAGGCGCCACGGCGCCCTCACCTTCCGCCTGACGCAGGTCCTCACCGGACACGGTTGTTTCGGGAGGTTCCTGCACCGAATCGGGCGGGAGGAAACGCCCGGGTGCTACCATTGTGAGGATCGACCGGAGGACACGGTGGAGCACACGGTGGAGATCTGCCCCGCGTGGGCGGAGCACCGCCGTGTCCTCCTAGCGGCGATCGGCGGCGGCGACCTCTCGCTTCCGGCCTTGGTTCAATCCATGGTCCGGAGCGAGACGGAATGGGACGCCGTCACCTCCTTCTGCGAAGCAGTCATGCTAGCGAAGGAGGTGGCGGAACGTGAGAGGGAGAGAACCTCACGTCCCAGCCGCCGCGGGAGACGCACCGGGCGTCGGGGGCCACGTGGTGGCCCCCGGCCACCGTAGGCGCGGGCCTGTGGACGGTGGGCTAGCTCGCCGTCCGTCCGTCTTATGACGACAGGCCGTGTCGACGGCGCGTTCGTGTTCCACGCGCGCCTCAAGGAGAGTCAGCAAACAGGGAGGGGTCCGTAAGGACCGACGCCTGCCAGGGTTGCGGGACTGTTCGAAAGAGATACCGCGGCCCTGGAACACAAAGGGCAAAGGAAGGAACATGGATGGGTTTTAGTCAGTAAAAGTCTGACACTCCCTCCTGCTCAGCCCAGAGCGGGAGGGGTTATTTGATGATTTCCCATCGGTAAAAAAAAAAAAAAAAAAAGGGTGACTTAGTAATTAGGGTGAATATAGGGATTGTTACTATAAACAGGGTAGAAGGGACACTGACACACAAATGGTTACCACGTATTCAGTAGAGTATTTACATAATAGTCTAGATGACCAAAAAAATCTAATAAGTCCGTCTGATAATATAAATAAATAAATATATCGCTGGACATTACACACGGCGCCATCTGGGTGCCACACTAAGCAACGAGGCTTGAGTCGTGGACACCAGATAGTTGATAGATACATAGATACTTTTTGTTTGTAAATACACACTTATTATACATAGATAGTTGATAGATTTCCAAAAAAAATTAGATGCGTATTTTTTTCTTTTTTCACGTAAACAAAAAATGAAGACGATATAGTGCGTCGAAAACTCGCGTGACGTCACTTGATGTACACATTATACCGGCAAGTGACATCACAACATCGATTATTTGATGCGTTTTAGATAAAACGCCTCAAATAATCGATGTTGTGACGTCTCTTGAAAAAATTACGAACATTCTTCATTTTTTATTGATTTGCTAAAACAAAAAATATGTGGCCAATATTTTTCGATAATCTAACTGACGGACTAAATAGAATCTATTTTTTTTTACTCAGGGATCATTAGGTACTATTCTGAGCACATAACACTAAAAATCTGTTCTTTCATTCATTTTGACCGTGTAGGTATTTCACTTTTGCAGGAAACGCCAGATATTTTTTTAAATTACCGATGAAAAATTTTTAAGATTGGTATGATGTACTGACCACGTGGTAGCCATTTATGCGTCCGTGTCCCCTCCACCCTGAGTAGGTAAAACCCTAGTTTATTATTAAAAAAATACTGTTGATATTAATAAAAAAAACAAGACGTTTTGTTGTGAGCATTTTAACTTTAGTGAATTATTTTAATTATATATAAAATAATTTAAAATTATATATATTTATTATTCATTATTTTTTAAGCTAATTGGAAATTCTCTATAACTAAACATAGTTTACTCTATTTATAATTGAATTCCCACCCTAGTTTATTATTGTTGTATAAATAAAGGCATAAGTAATGATAACAATCATAAAATAACCTACTCAGAAATTATAATTAGGTCCTACCTATTATAACTATTTATTAAGTGGGTAAGTACCTCCAATTTACCTAAGAATTCGATTACCGAATGTTGTCTCATTCGGTAATCGAATTCTAACACAATAGAATTCGAACACAGTCAATCAAATCACATTATGTAGACACGAATGTCTCAAGATGAATATTATTATGTATTACATTCAGGTATTCATAAGTTATGTTATATAACGACAATACCGATATTCGAGCTACCTTGACTACGGGCTCAGATAATGTTACAAGTAATAACTTATTGGTACGGGTAAGGCATAATACAGGGAGTAAGGAACAACCCTCCACAGACTGATGGGGTGAATTCAGAACATCTTACAAAGATGACCGGTACAAGAAATATTTCAGGAACGTCACAACGTTCCTGAAATAATTTCTGAAATATAACAAATCAAATTAATTGGATACCCATAGGAATCAAATTAATTTGATTTGTTATATTTCCTCTTACGCAATGTATCGATACCGTGGCAAAACGCACGTAGCGAACGGCAAGCGCGAAGACGAGTTCGATGAACTCTATATCTAGGCAGGAACTGAACAGCTGATTAGACGCGTCGTTTGTTAGAGTATTTCAACAGCTATTGTTGGATTTTTTATTTGAGCCGTAATATTGACATTAATGGAGTGCTGCGTACAGAGAATGTAATTTTACATTTTAAATAAGGGAATAATAACTGAAAAAACGATTAAAAAAATTTCAATTATCCGGACAAAAGTTCCGGTGGAATATGATTTGAAATAAGGAGCTGAATGCACACCGTCAGTTTGCGGAGGGCTGTCTCTTACATCCTTATAAAGGCGATTAGGTGCAACTCAGCCTATCACGTCGGGATTACAGTCGTGACGTTATGAACTTTAACCTCGATCTAAACTAATACTACAAAGAAATAGAATCGCGATCGAAATCAGATACTTGAAGTGTCTTGTCCGTAGGTAATATAAATTTGGAAAGAAAAGAAAACGCAAGTATATAATTTGACAAGGAAAATGATCGAAAAACGTTTTTTCTAAGTGGCTGACATTTGGATGGGTCGAGGCCTTCCTAAGGGATTTGATCTGACTGAATAGTACGAAAGAAGATACTTGAGCTAGAAGGACATCTATTGCTATAATCCAATAGCTGGGGTGACGGACGTTGCCCTGTCTGATCCCATAGAAATAAGTACTTCCCGTGTTTCTGGAATTTTCCGGGGAACCTTTTCATTTTTTCTTTCAAGAACTTAAAGGTGTGATAGGATCTCACTCCATGTACTCCACTGGTATTCTGCTGCATCCAGTTAGACTGGAAGCTGAACCCAACATAGTCAAAAAAGGCCATGAATCGAGGATAGACTCCAGCAGGGCTATTGCGTATTTCTGTTGAAAGTTCATAGTGATCATCACTTGGCGTTTGGATGTACAATGACAGTTCTGCACGGGGTATCGTCATCAGTTGAAACCAACAAGAACGGTCATTGTATATCAAAACACGCCAAGAGATGATCACTATGAACTGTCAACAGAGATACGGAATAGCCCTGCTGGACCCTCTACCGAGAAATAAAAGAAGAAAAGCAAGCAAGCAAGCAAAGCAAGAATAAAAGTATCAAAAAACATTAACGCGATGAATTCACAGCTATTTTCTTTTTGACGGATAAAAATACATACCTTTATGATATAATTTAATCTAGCTTAATATCTTGGATCTTGCGATCTGTATCGACAATTTTTTTTTTAATAATATCGAATGGCTGCTTCTCGCATTTCGAATGATAAGCCACGGCTTACGAATATCCCCGTGTGGCATACGAAATCACAGTAATCTTCGTGAATGTACGCAAGTAATACATACTTATTACATAATCTTGAAGACGTTTTCTCCTCTCTAGAAGGAAAGCAAATCTCCGCCAAAAATATTTAAGTTAATTTAGGTTACCTTCTTACTTTTACTTGTTGTTTTTCATGGTAACCTAAGCTAATCTATCCAATAACTCTATTACATACAGGGTGTAACAGGACCCTTCACGAAGCCGTCAACCAAGCATTCTGTACATCAAACTAAGTAACTTTACGCAAAAATTATTGCTGGGAAACGATTTTTTTTTGGGGTCAAAAATCACGTTTTACCGTAAAACTCAATGTAACGCCCTCAAAACACTGTGCTGATGGATGCATTGAATAGTAATGGGGTCGTGGAGGTGTTTTAAGTAAAAATCTTACATTAAAAATATGTATTTAAAAAAAAAACTTATGAAAAAAAGTTGAAACTTTGACCCCCAATATCTCCGTAACTAGAATGTTCCCAGTATGGTCTAGAACAAAACGATCGCAATGACGGGGACAACAAGTACCTTTCGGCTTCGTTAGGGCCTTTTTACACCCTTTATAGCTACTTTTCTTTATCAAAAAGAGAAAAGTCGAGGCCATACTTAATGAACGGTTTTAGGTAATTTGATATAATTATTATGTATTGTTTCTATTATTCAGTTTATCACGAGTTCTTATTTTTTTAAATTTATTCTATTTTTAATTTATTTTATTTTTGTGTTTGATGCTCTTTTTAATGTTTAATGACTGCCGTGAGCGCGCCTAATACTGAAGCACCGAAAGCTACTCTTTTAAAGAGTAGTTTAACACGCAACCGATCAGTTCCTCTGTGGAAAAAGGATAATTTCTATTTTAATATTATCATACCTTCAATACTCTCAAAGTTTGCGCCAAAAACGGGCCAATAATGTCTGAGCTAGCCACATTACGCGGGTGGGCCAAAATTGTTTTGTATGTGGACTCAGCGTGCGGCTTGCAATTACAATTGAACGCTGCTCTTGGTTCTTTCTGTATTCTGAGGCTAAGAAGAATACATCTTTTAGATTTCCTTCATTGTTTGCGGCGCTGTTAGAATATGTCAGTCTATACTAATATTATTTATAGAGGTAAAGTTCGTAACTTTGGATGTAGGGGGTAATCTTCGGAACTATTGATCCGATTTCGAAAATCCTTTCATTAATGGGAAGCTACATTATACCATAACGCCTAGGCTAGGCGATCATTGATCTGAGAAACTGAAAGAAAACCCAGAGTAAATGCCAATATACCTACTCACATTGAACCAAGACTTTTGGCAACTCTCAAGGAAAACAAACCCGAATATCGACCCGTTCCGAATATAAACAGACGAAATTGCGCACAAGTAGTCATTAAAAATTAATTACATTACACGAGCCATATTCTACTAATTTGTAAGAGAACTTCAATTCCCTCCGGTTCTTTACTTGGTCCCAGTCAATCGCACAGAGCTACTTATTTCACTTCGTAGGTAATTACGTGCTCGAAAGAAATTAAGAACCTAAAATTCGAAGATATTACGTGACATGTACCAACCCGCACTGGGCACGGGTGGTAGATTACAGCCCACTCCCACTCATGGAGAGGAGGCCTGCGTCACAGGCAGTGGGAACATTATAGGCTGATTATGTTATAATAATAATAATACCAGCCTATTACTGGCCTACTTATGGTCTCACTGCTGGGCAAAGGCCTCTTCTCAACAGAGAAGGCACGAGTATTGATCACCACGCTTGCTCAAGACGGGTTGGCGATTTCCGACTTTTTTTTTTTCATAATTCCAGGTTTCTTCACGATGTTTTCCTTCACCGATGTCTGTGATGTCCAAGATAAACTTAGAAAGTACATATGAATTGAAAAAGTCACATTGGTATTTGTCCGTATTTGAACACACAACCTCATGCATGAGAGGTGAGGCCTTAACCTCTGGGCCATCACGACATATACCCTCCTATTAATAAACACAGACTAAAGTTATTCCAAGTTTAAACCTTTGAAAATGTATGGTTATTCCTTTGTTATTCCTGGTGTAATTTTATTCCGTGTTTATTAATACGAGGGTTACTGATTATGTTATGCCACTCTAAGTAATGAATGCGTATACATCGACGCAAACGTCAGTAGATCTTTCCGAACCGCCACATAACGAAATTTTTCATCAGTAATAAAAAAAAACCAGTTGTTTCCTACAAAAGTGCTATCCCTGCACAGTCAACATGTATAGACCAGCGGAATTTATGAAAAAAATACAATTTCTGAGGGGTTCGGAATGATGTAGGTCCTGAATTCGTGGTAATCGTTTGTGCGCCGATGCCTTCCACCCTGTATATTATTGCAATGTAGGAATGGGGACGCTCTGCGCTGAGTGGTGTTGGAAATCCAAGAGTGCTTTTATCTAGACTTCTATTTGAGTGTCGCCTAATATTTGTGAAAACAGCCAGTAGTATACAAGCAAAAATAAGGTAACCTTAGAGAGAAGCTAAAGACAATATTAGATAAGGCCACATTAAAATAGACGGACAAATTTTAACACAGCGTTCAGTACGTCTAACCAAAGATATCCAAGCAAAAAAAACACTGATTAAAGTGGTTTTATTTTGACCTCTAAGGATGTGTTTATTCTAGTGTGCCGCCGGCTATTTATTATTTTAGGTCAAAATAAAATCACTATGATCAGTGTTTTTTTGCTTGGATATCATTGGTTAGACGTACAGGGGGCCTAAAATGGCCACTTTATCAGAATCATAATACGAATCACGTTAAAAATTTAAAACTCTTAAAATTGACTTTGTTGTCATAACGATAAAGACCATTTTAAGAATTTTAAAATTTTAACGTGATTCATATTATGATTCTGATAAAGCTTCCATTTTAGGCCCCCTGAACGCTGTGTTCAAAGGCGAATGCCCATCGGCCATATAAAAAATGCCTGAAATGAACAACAATGAAATATACGCTAAATGATACTACAAATCGTAGGTAACCCATTACAATTTCAATAATTATCAAAAAACTAGGTAGAAGTCAGTTACAAACCTTTTTCTGAAATATAGGTTAAGTCTAGGCTGAGGATTTAAGGTCCGTCGTCAAACGAGTCGTCGTTTAGGCGGTTCTAATCTAATTCAAAAATGGGTGTCGTGCGCAGAAATTAAATCAAAATCCTTAAAAAATGGCCACAGTCGTCGTTATATCATTAAAAAAGCAATCAGTACGTAACTCAAGTCGAAAGCGCTGGAATCAACTTGTAAACAAACAATCGAAAATGCAGTAATGTCAAACTGTCAGTAAGGCGAAGGACATGTGATTCATACAGCCTACTAGATACGTTTTCTATTTAAAAAATAATTTGATTTTAATTAATATTGACATGCGTATATCATTTTGATTAGATTTATGGTACACTTAAGTCGCAATTTATTCAATTTAAGTATAACTGTGCACTAATTCTGTTAAACACTTCGTTAGAGATTATTTGACGGTTCCTGTTTGGCTGAATGTCACTTACTCGTGTAAAATAAACACTGACCTCCAATAAAAATAAGAATGAACTAAACGGATATCAAGTTCAATATTTTAATGATTCCTATGATTTTATACTCGTACCATAGCTAAAGAAACTTGAGAATTATTTCATTACACATATTTAATTTTAAAAACAATTAAGGACTATTCGTAGTTTTAGTAGTGTAGTTTTTTTTTTTGGAGATGGCATCTCGCAGTTCAGCCTCTGAGGTTGGCTTCTGCTCCATGAATCTAAAGGCCTCCAGCCAGGGGCAGTAGTGTAGTGTCCATTTCAAGCATTTTATAGTCATTCCCCTGTGTCGACCTATTTTAATGGGACCTTAAATTTTGTTCTCTCTCTTTCATTTCATGTACAAGTTCAGTTTTTTTTTTCTTTTTAGAGCCGACGCAGGAATCGAACATACCGTTAGATACCTACGCTACCAAAGAATCCGTGGAGGAGTCACCATCCTTTTCGTTTCAAGACCTTCGGTGCTGACTACCATTTCATTTCATGTTAGTGTATTGAAAATCGGAAGCATCAGGTTAGACTAAAAGGCGACCCAATCTTGATCGAGGAAATAAGGCTGGGCGGATGTATACTGAGGTATCTTCTCATACTTACCTACTAACTAGGACTTAGGTCAGGATCTGAAAGTCCTCCTGTATTTTTAACCCATTTCAAAAAAGGAGGAGGCTCTATGTTCGTCTGTATACTTTTTTATGTACATCACTATTTCCGTCAATTTATGTAACGATTTAAAAAAAAATCAAATTTATATTTATTCACAGTCACCAAAAGGTTGTCGGATAGAGTTTAATAAGAAAACGATGGATGTTTTCGAATAAAATGTAAGTAATTTAGTTAATAGAACATAAACAGTTCATTTAACTATTAAAAAATTAAAAATAAAAATAAATAAATTTAAATTAAATTTCATTCGAAAACATCCATCGGTTTCTTATTAAACTTCAACTATATCCGACGACCCTGGTTACTTAACTCCTTTGGTGACGTACCTAGTTTTGAATCCTCCTGTATTTTTAACAGTCTTCAAAAAAATTGGAGGTTTTATGTTTGGCTGTATATTTCTTTCAGTATGTTCATCGATATTTCCGTCAAATATGGAACGATTTAAAAAAAACAATTTGTTATTCCAGTTTCATTTAGAATTCACACTATCCTTTCTAAAACAATTCCCAACAGAAATTGAAATAAAAAAAAAAACAGATCGACAGTTAATTTAAAAAAATGCTAAGTAAATATTAACACTAAGTCCGTTCATTAAAGACTAAAATCTTTCAGCGTGGCGGTCGCTAAATAATTTACGACGAAAAAGCTTTTTAATATCTAAGAGTGTTATAAGTAGAGCTTAAGATTCTGAATGCGGAAAAAACGTTAAAATCCTGCCTTTATTTCCACGAAATACATAAATAATGAAACACATACACTTCAACAACTTCAAACATTCACGAAAACATTAATGGTTTGCTTTTCCACTTTTGTTGTTCACATTAACATTAGCCGTTAGCGATTTTTTAGACTCGTAGCGGTTTTAACGAGTCGTTGTTTGGTGAAGCGTTTGGGCGGTTACTTTTGGGCGGGCCGCCCTACCGGTAGTCGCGGTTACACTGACGGAGCGTTGTTTCCACGACCTTGAAATAGTAACTACTGGAGCGTAAGTCATTTTGTTATCGCTTGAGAACTCGATTTAAGTTTAAGTATGCTTTATGATTCTACTAGCGACCCGCCCCGGCTTCGCACGGGTGGCATGTTATACATATAAACCTTCCTCTTGAATCACTCTATCTATTAAAACCGCATCAAAATCCGTTGGGTATTTGTAAAGATCTAAGCATACATAGGTACAGAAAGACAGCGGGAAGCGACTTTGTTTTATACTATGTAGTGATTTATTATTGGATTAGTATCTGGACGAAAAATTTAAGTTTTAGACAAGTTTTCTCAACACTACTCAACAGTAAAATTTATAGGTGTAGTTTACTTAGGTACCATCGTCGAGACTACAATATAGTATGTCAGTATTTCATAGTTTCTCTCATGATTTAAAACTATCGAAAATAATATGATTTTCTTCAAAATCCTTATGATTCCTTATGATAGATAGGTACAATCGGCCCAAGATGAATCTGATCACCTTACGGACTATTTTTGATTGCAGTATTCGGCCGCTATAGAAGCGCTTAGTTAAAAAAATTCTCCTCCGTGGTCCTTTTTTGTGTTATTTCTATGAGTCGGGCGGTTGAACACAATGTGATCGCTCTCCATTACATCTTAATACTATTATTATCGAAAGGCTTATAAATGAAAAAAATGTGAAAATAAATTAATGAATGCTGGGTCACAGATAGTTTATCACCTGGATTAGCACAAAGGATGCTTTTTACAACTAAAAGGACATGAATGTTGATGGATTGATTGTGTGAGGAATGATATGAAAGAGAGAGGAGTAAATGATGCCGTGACGTCTGACAGGAGAGAATGGAAGAAGAAAACGGGTTGCGCCAACCCCAAGTAGAATGGGACAAGGGCGGGAAGACGATGAGTACGATCTCGTGGAACAGTATGCAAGAAATACAAAACTTTTTTTTTCTTAAAAATGCCTTGTATTGGCCCAAAAAACATTGTGGTACACTTGTCTAGTTCTCTAATACAACACTTTTTTTTACAATTTAATATGTTATGTAGCGTGTTTTTGGTGAAACGGAACGCAAACACAAAACGCATCGATTCCGGTAGTGACGTCAAATGCTATGTGTCAAAGAAACACTTTTAGTTGAAAAGTACTTAAAGTTTCACTAAGATTTTACTTTATTATTGATAATGCAATTTTTGTTTTAATAAAGCACTTACACTATAGTAAAACTATTCTATTAAGGGCAAAAAATTAGATTGAAACAAGGCAGATAGTGACATCAAATGCTATGACTTGAATGGCCGCGACAGTCATGAACGTTTGAACTGTCCTAGAAAATTGTAGGTGTTTAATATATTTTTTGTGCGAAAAGCAGTAATTGAAATTAACTTTTAATTATTTTCTTGGGCTGATAGTATAATATATTTATGGTTTTATATGTATGTAGTTCCTGGGTGTGTAGTGTGTATGCAGTGTATGTAGGTATCTACTATTGGTAAACTTCTGAGTAATGCTCACCCTTTCGGGCAATTTATACGTGTCAATATTTATGTAATATTTTCTCAGTACAAGGCGAAATTGACGAACAAATTAAACTAGTTGTTGCCCGCGGCTTCGCTCGCGTTATTATCCCACAGGCACGTTGTAAATATAGCCTATGGCACTCGGGGATAATGTAGCTTCCTATTAGTGAAAGATTTTTCAAAATCGGTTCAGTAGATCCAGAGATTACCCCCTACATACGAACTTACCAACAAAATTTTCATCTTTATAATATTATTAGTACAGATTTTCTATGAAAATGCAAAGCGGATAACAGTAACTTTATAATCTAGGAAGCTCGAATGCGCTTCCATGAAATAAAAGGTAAGTCAAAGTACCTAAACCTATCTATATACAGTGGATTTTTATCTAAAGTGCCCTCTATATGACAATATTTTTTATGCGATAATCCATTTCATCGTAATAGCAAAGTAACACTTATTTTATCGGTAATGCGAAGTTCAGTTGTTATGAATCATGCAAAATATTAACTCAATACTCAATACTCAATTTTTTATTGCATTCCATATGTTACAGAGATGGTAATAACAAATTAAAGATACAATATGGACCCTGTCGGGCACGCAAAAATTTAGGAGAGAGGAAGAGGGCTGCATAGCAATTTAATCAAATCAAATATATTATAAGTATTATAAATTATTAGGTGTGTTACATTCGGTATATAATTTTATATGTATATATTATTATGTCAGTGTACATAGGGGTAACATTATATTTATTTTTATTGTTTAGGTATTGCATAACAATAGGTCATTATCATGTCACAATAAAAGTATTTTAGAAGTATTTGTTATAATATGTATGTATTAATGAAATTATGTATTCAAATAGATTAATTATAAGTATATTATATTAAAATAATGTTGTATTTAAATTATATTTTTTATTTATTTTAATTATGTAGATAGATTATTTATTTATTTTTTCATATTTATACAAGAATTACTGTGTTCCATATTATATTATTTTTATAATAGTTTGTTTTTGATAAAGTAATTTCATTTTGCAATCGTTTTATCATCAAGAAATTCCTTTACTGTGTAATATGCCTTGGATTCTAGAAATTGCTTCAATTTATTTATAAATATGTGTGTTTTGCTTATTTCTCTAATTTCATTTGGCAGTTTATTATAGATTTTAATGGACATAATTAAGGGGCTGGTTGAGTGCATTTTGATTCGGGATTGAGGTTTGTTTATTTTGTTTTTGTTATGTCTAAAAGTGTATCTTTTTTGTGTCTCTTCGCAACTGGTGTAGTAATCTTGATGTGTTTTGACAAATTTACATAATTCTAAAATATATAAACAAGGAAGTGTGAGTATTTTATGTTTTTGGAAGTGTGGTTTACAGCTGTCTGTTTGTTCTATGTTTGTTATTATTCTGATTAACTTCTTTTGTAAGATAAATATGGTTTGTGAGTCTGTACTGTTACCCCACAGCATGACCCCATAGCTGAGCCATGCTTGTGCATATGCATAGTAAGTAACAAGTGCAGTTTGGAGGTTTGTAGTTTTTTTAATTTCACGTAAGGCGTATGAGAATTTTGATAGCTTTGCTCTTATTTTTTGTGTGTGGGATTTTTTGGTGTGTGTGGAACTACATCCCACATACGTATAAGTAGTTGTTACCTATCGGTTTTCAGATGAGCTAAAGCCTTTGCCTTGAGTAGGAGGCAAACAATTTGATGATAGTCGGTACCGACTTAAGAGCGGCCAACCCGTCATACTTTTCATAAAAACGCTCTTACGTGATTATGCAGTTGTTACACATCTATCTTTGATTTTTTTGAACTAATAGGTATTTTGTGCACTCTAACTAGGTTTCTATGGTAGAAAAAAAAAAAAAAAAAATGTAGAAACAAATTCAGTATAAGCCTCCAAAAATTGGTGTTCTGCACAAATTTTAACTGAACTTTGGCCGTTCATAATGTACTCATAAACTGTAAAAGTAAAGAAAACATCTCAATAGAAACCTTGCACGTGTCATGGAGATTCTTATGACAAATATTTTTTTCACACATTTGCAAGGCTTATTCAAAATCATTATTTCCTGGAAAAAGTTTAAGAAATTTTCGAACTCTATTTTTCGTTCAATGTCATCGCGTTAGGCGGTATGAGGTGCGCGGGAGACGAGATGTGCGGGGTCGGAGCGGGGTAAGACGGGGTAATCGAAAGAAAATCGCCGCTGTGGCTCTGGATGAAACAACAAGCTTTTCGACCATGCTCGCGTTGACGATAGACGGACCGGGAAGGGCCTTCTTAAGTGAGAAAGATCATCATGATCTTGTTGCTCACACAACCAAACATTTGAAGTCAAAGTCAAAATTTGTGTGTAAGTTGTAGGGGGCTATCTCCAGACTAAATGAACCGATTCCATTTTTTTTTTCACTGATCGAAAGATACATTATTCGTGAGTGATAAAAACTATAAATTTATTATGCATATTAGCCGAGCTATCACAATTTGAAGTCGCGGGCGAAATGCTAGTAATGGTTAATTAAGTAAATAAAATAGAGTACTTGTTGGTAACATAATTATCATATGAATTCAACGTTAAACTCCCTCTCAAAGCTCGGACAAACAAAAAAAATACAAAATAAAATACTGCTTCCAACAAACGCCAATATAGTCAAAGGAGAAGTTCAAAGTACTTTATAAATAATGTTGTTTCAAAGTTGTCAAGACGGGAATATTTAACAAAATTATAATAATTATGCTCTCTCGGATCGGTGACACCAAGATACTACAGATAGATGTAGGTAGTAGGTAGTAGGTAGGTAGAGATACAATCATTTGCATAGGGGCTCAGAATTTATACTATAAGGTTAAAAAGAGGATGACGAATGAGGAGATGACGATTAGGTGATAGGGAAATATGGAAGAAGACATGTCACGGCGACCTCAAATTTTGAGTAAGGCAAAAGAATGATAATGGAGTTCAGGATATCTGTTATCGTCCATTGCTTATTATTAAAATTAAATGAATTATTTAGTCATAACATTGACTTTAAAAAACAAAACAAAAATAGGAATAAAATCCAACATAATTTCTTCTGTGGCAGTTTGGGACGGACAGACAGTGTGTACAGAATCTGTGGATGATGGAGCCTGAAAAATATAACGAATATTAAATACATGATTCACATCCCAAAATGACAAAGCTACAAGCTATAACACGCTCAGACTAATATGTCTATGTAAAGGACTTTGCAACTGTTCTAATTAAGTTTTTGTAGGGATGGGCATCGCTGGGAAGGGCAGCCAAGGGGCAGGCTGGTTCTGAGTGAGATTATTTGGGGCTGATTTAAAACAAATCTTTATCTAACTTAATCTGACTCAGCATCGCGGGCATTGGTCGGGGGGATTTGGCCGGTCGGCTAGTCGGCCCACCCGCCTATAGATAATAGTGTTAAACCCACTCTGTTTCCTGGCGTTACCATGACAACGCGTTATTTATTATTTATTACTAGGCGACCGACTTCCACTTTTGTTATAGGAAAAGAAAGAAAGAAAAAGTATTTATTGGACTCACACAGGATCAACAATGAAAAAGAAAACAACGGGAATGAAACTAAATTTAAAAAAATTAGACTACCAAAAAATCTAAATCATATAAAAAAAAACTACGAGACCAAAAGCTCCCCTTTTTAGGGTTCCGTAGTCGAATGGCGAAAAACGGAACCCTTATAGATTCGTCACGTCTGTCTGTCTGTCAGTGTATGTCACAGCCACTGTATTCCGAAACTATTAGGACTACACAGTTGAAACTTAATTGATAGATGTATTCTGTAAACCGCTTTACGAATTTATATGAAAAAAAAAGATTACGGGGGGGCTCCCCCCATAGAGGGACCAGAAATTAAAAAAAAAAATCTTCAATCCTGTACGTGTTTTTTTTTTCATCAAACCTATACGTGCGGATATAAATAGGTCTTTAAAAATGACATTGAGGTTCCTTAAACCATTTTTTCTCAAAGTTAATCGTTTCAAAGATACTGCACACTTCCAAAGTGGTAAAACATGCCCCCCCTCTCTCATTTCTAAAGTAAGAGGAGAGAAATTCTAAAAAAAATAGGATTGTAGAACGTAAGTAAAACCTTTCAACCAAAATTGGTTTGAATATGATTTGATGTTTAGTTTTTGAGATATGGGACTTTTTCATCAAACTGCAGCAGTAACTTGGTTTTTCAGTAACATACCGTGAAAAACAAATTTAGTTTTGCTGTTGAATGTAAAACAATACAAAATATGAATAATGAGCCTTCAAAATATTTTCATCATCTTGTTTGGTGTTACGGAACCATGTGTGCGTGTGAGTACGACTCGTACTTGACCGGTTTTTTTATTAAGCGATGAAAAATGTCTCTCGCATACCGCACCGTCCGGTATGTATTTTGTGTGCAATATAGACAAAGAATTAATGAATTATGGTTCTTTTTCGGGATCCATTACATACCTCAAAAGGAAAAAAAATGGGGCAAGCCTGTAGAGGATAACTTCATTGTCCGTCTCCTTGTGTCTAAGCACCAATTTATATCTTATCCATATTTATCAGTTCGCGCGTCAGCCATGCTGGAATTTTGGAATTATCAACAGATTGGACTGAAATTAATATCTTAATCATGAAATAATTCGCACCTTTGTGTTACATGCATGTGCACGGAAATAGTTTGAAGGACCTGTTCGATTTTCAATTTGTTTGTTAAAAAAAAATAACTCGCGTGTGTGACTTCATGTGTATAAAATAAGTGCAGTGTGAGTGTGATTTAGTGAGAAAATGTGTGTGCGAATTGTGTTTGTGTTAGTGTTGTGGTGTGAACAATCGTGGGCTCAACAGGACCCGACTTTGGCGCGCGGATTTCAGGATAGAGCCGAAAATACGGGCATGCATCCGCAAGGAAGGCCTCCTCCATTAGACCAGTTCCCCGTATCAAAGGACCTCTCGGAACACCCAGATATACTTCCGCAAGCATGGCCTCGTCCAATAGTAGTCCAGTCCCCCGGATTTCGTAACATTCCGGAAAATACGGGCATGCCACCGGAAGGGAGGCCATCTCCGTTTGAACCAATGGACTTGGACTATGTAAGTTTCCAATGAAAATACATTATACATGTGTTTATGGTTTTGAAAGAAGAATAGCGCTTACTATAAGCAAAATCGTTTATTTTGTTGTAAGCAAACTAATGATTGTCGTGCCGTGTAACGTGTATGTCCGCGAAAACAGATTGTTTTGTGGATCACTTTGTTATCCGTCCCCGTGTCAAAGCACCCAATTCATATGTTATCCATCTTTATGAGTTCGCTAGTCAGCCATACTGTAGTTTTGGCATTATCAACAGATATTTCGCACCATTGTGTTACATGCATGTGCGCGGAAATAGTTTGAAAGATGTTTGTAAAAAAAAAAACTCGTGTGTGTGACTTCCTATGTATGAACTCATTTATGTGCAGTGTGTGTGTGATTTAGTGAGAAAATGTGTGTGCGAATTGTGTTAGTGTTGTGTTGGGTTCAATTGTGGGCTCAACGGGTTCCGCCTTTGTGGCACGCGTTGTTAGACCAGCATCCGGACCAGTTTCGAACATACCTCTCGGAACATCCGGATATAATGCAATCTCCGCTTGTACCAATGAATTTGGACTACGTAAGTTTCGAATGTAAATAAATCATTTATGGGTTTGAAAGAGGAAATAGCGTTTACTACTTATAAACAAAGTCATTTATTATGTTTTAAGCAAAGCAACATTCCAAACGATTTTTGTATGCCTTTGCCGCATACATATTATGAATGTCCGTGAAAACATATTGTTTTGATCACCGATCCTAACCTTATGAATGGATAGGTAGGCAGTTCCATGAAAATGCCGCAATTAACGTGGCCCAATTTGATAAGACGTACGAAAGAATGATTTGGTCTGGTTTCCTAATAACAAGCACCTTTTTTTTTCGGATGGGAAATCATCAAATGACTCCTCCCGCTCTGGGCGGAGCAGGAGGGAGTGTCAGACTTTTACTGACTAAAACCCATCCATGTTCCTTCATCGCCCTTTGTGTTCCGAGGCCACGGTATCTCTTTCAACTGCCCCGTTGGTCTTGTGGTCGCAAGCGCGACTGCTGAGCTTGGGGTCCTGGGTTCGATTCCCGGGTCGGGCAAAAAGTGCTATTGGGTTTTTCATTCGAAATTTCTCAGTAGTAGCCCGGAGTTTGGAAGTTGGTGGTATGATATCCTCGCGCCTCGGAAAGCACGTTAAGCCGTTGGTCCTGCGCCTGATCTCTCTCCGGTCGTGTCGGATTGCCGTCCTCCATCTGCCGTCATCGGACTATGAGAGTAAAGGAACAGAGAGTGCACCTGTGCCTGCGCACACACTTGTGCACTATAATATCTCCCGCGCCGATGGCTAATCTGGGTTGAGATTGGCCGCCGTGACCGAAAACGGTCAGGAGGACTATTATTATCTCTTTCGAACAGTCCCGCAGCCCCGGCAGCCACCGGCCCTTGCGGACCCCTTCCTTTTGCCGACATCTCTTTGAGGCGCGCGTGGAACACGAACGCGCCGTCGACACGGCCTGTCGTCATAGACGGACGGATGGCGAGCTAGCCCATACCTCACCGTCCACAGGCCCGTGCCTACGGTGGCCGGGGGCCCACGCGGGGCAGACCTCCACCGTGTGCTCCACCGTGTCCTTCGGTCAATCCTCACAGTGATATCACCCGGGCGTTTACTCCCGCCCAATTCGGTGCAGGAACCTCCCGAAACAACCGTGTCCGGTGAGGACCTGCGTCAGGCGGAAGGTGAGGACGCCGTGGCGCCTCTCAAGCCACTCCTCAAAGAGCGGACTTATCGCCACTATTGTAGCGTGCCCTGCATGGGGTTGCGACAGTCGCTCTCTCCATGTCGCTATGAGATCACGCTGGAAGTCTGTCCGCTGAGCGACAATTTGTCGCGGCAGCGGGGTTTCCCCCCGGCGTAAAACCTCCGCGCACCATTCGTGCAGGCGCCTCCAGATCCCATGGCGGCATGGCGGCAAGGTATTAAGAAGCACCTGAATTGTTCTTTTTTGTTATATTAAAAAGTGTTTCTCAATAATTCTGGATTTCCAAACTTTCTTCTGCAAATTTGAATAGATTTTTTGGGTAGTTCCCGAGTCTCTAGAAATTTCTTAATAATAGGATGTCCTTGAATCTAACCTATCCGAGGTCAGTCGAACGCACATCTGTGCTACAACGTTGACCCTAAGCTGGCCTAGCATAGTACGGAGTTTCAATAGAATCAGAGACCAGCTTATTCTGGTTTGTTTACACATTCTCATGCCCTAAGTAATAAGGTTAAAAGTGGTCGACCGTCAATGAGCGCGGTAGTACATCTGATTGTGCATCACTGTCATGATTAACATTTTGTCTCTCTTTCTCAAACATCCTTTTCTTAAAGCCTGCAGATGTGCAGTACAAGGTGAAGCATGCAGGTGTACCGAGGAATCTGAGTGTCTTCGCTCTTCCGCTGGAGGAATCCAACCATGAACTCCAGCTTAACGTGTCATGGCACCCTTCTTCGGGTAAGGCTTTTATTTTTATATGGAGAGCTAGCGACCTGCCCCCTTTAGACACGAGTGCAACCGTGCAATGTTCTGTGGTGACATGCCAAAAGCTCAAGAGTTTTTGAGCAATATCTTAGTTATGTATGAATCTTTCTCAGTAAGTGATGGTAAAATCGTATCTATCTCCACGTACGTACAGTTTAAAAGTTTAGTTTTCTTTTTCTTTTTGTCACATTTAAAGTCTAGATGATCTCGTCAGCGACTTAAACAAAAGATTGTTTAAATCGCTGACGAGATCATCTTCAAATAGTAATTTCCTTTTCAAGGTCTTTCATTTCCTGTCGCGATCAATGGAGCAGACGGCTAGACCGCGTTTAAGGGCGGTTCATATCTGTTGAACCTTAAATATCGTAATATTGTGGTCCAATCAGGGAGATTAAAGATGCTACCGAGAGGCTTTCAGGTTGTCTAGGCCCTTTGATACTTATGAATTTTTTTTTTCTTTGTTACAGGAGTCCGTGCGAACGGATATTCCGTAGAAGTGACGAGTGTGACTGAAACTACCGACTGCAAGTCAAAAATATGCTATCAACCCGACATTCAAAAGGTGAGTCAGTATCATACCGTTTGATTTATTATCTCGAGAATATAAATTTTAATACGTTAAAAAGATAGTGATGATTGAAGACTCGGAGAGCGAAAGGTCGTTATTTATCATTTCGACAGCATATTATTTTTCTTTTCACCTTGTAACAAGAAGGTTTTATTGTAGATGGAAAGGTTCATCAAAATCAGTGATTAAAAATATCTCATAAAAGTCCAAGCTAAACTAGAGCGAATCCTTCTGAAATTATGTTTTTTTTTTATCAAAATTGGACTTTTTCCTTTAGTTTTGCCGTATTTCATTATTTTCCAGAATTTAATCCTTATTAGCGACACTATCGAATGGTGTGTAGGTACAGTGTGCGTTTTTTTTCAAAACCAACATGTTCAATTCCTGGCTAGGAATATTGGTTTTTCAAAAATCTAATGATGCTGTTTTAGTTTTCATCAAAATCGAGCTCGAGACTCCTTTGAGCATTTTTCGATATTCTTCATAGTTACGGATTTGGCCATCCACGCCCACTTGGAAAATTCAACCTGTATAACGAAGTTAAAAGGAAAACTATGACAACTAATTAGACTTTAGAAGTTTACGAGTAATAGTTAATCAACCTATAAAATGTACATAAATAACATATTTTCTTAAACATAATTTATAGGAGCACAGATTTTTCAACTGCAAATTTAAGTTTGTTTTTATCATTACAATAAAATCATCGTTCGGAGGCAAATCCGCATATTTTGATAGGCAACTACGGAACCCTATATTTTGCGTGGCCCGACACGAACTTGGCCGCTTTTAATGCTTCTAATTTGAGACGAATCGTAATAATATTTGCCTGAAAAAAATCTATTCAGTCCGTCAGGTAGATTATCAAACAATATTGTACACGTATTTTTTCTTTTGTCATGTAAACGAAAAATGACCACGATACAGGGCGTTGAAATCTCGCCCGACGTCACAAGCCTGTTGCTTTTTACTAGCCAGTCACAAGTCCCCTCTCTTGAACTTTGATGGGCTGTGTCGTCGTAATTTTTGGATTATACGACAAAAAGAAATACCTTACATTTTTTGGTGATCTAACTGAAGGACATTTTTTTCTCGATGTTTCTAAGTAGCTTGGTTGGTTAACTAACATAATATATAACACACTTGTTCTATAACCCACAGAATGTGACGTGGGTTTTAGTCCCTCCGTCCTGGAACACCGTACCTGGTGGGTGCGCTGTTCGTCCTGGATGCGCGTACTTTGTTAAACTGCACGCTGATCCTTGGGACGGTGTGACCACTACTAATCTAACCAAGGAGCTGGGTGGTAAGTTTGTATTATTACCACAGTTTGAAATAAAGGAAAAAAAAACTGCGTGTTCCAAAAAATCCGATGATTCAGACCAACCTTTGGAGACCGTCTTAACCATGCAGTCCACACTGCAGGAGACCCCATGGTTATGAGACGTGTCATATGTGGTCGCGATCCTCAGCTTTAAGTAAACGACGATGAAGAAAAGACTGGATTGTTTTTTTCTTTCTTTCTAACAAGCAGGTTTTGTTCCAGAATGTGAGGCTGGGGTATGCTCCTGCGCACACTCCCCCCGCCTCCCCAAGCCGGTGGTATCGGCGGTTACAGTCACCACTAATAACACATTGTATTCCAATGTAAGCTGGTTCCTGCCCACACCGAGCCAACCACACAGACTGCCGGCTAAGCTGGGCAAGCAAAGCTATATCATTAAGTTAGTATTATTATCATTAATTAGAACATCTAGATAGATATAGAGAGACGTCCGAGGCCTACCCGGTAAACCCACATCAGGTGGACCATGGCTGGTGAGTCGGTCGATGAAGCGACCGCGAAAAGTTGGAGGGACGGATGTATTACTGTTTCACGCAAAAACCACTGAACGGCATATACTGATAGTTTATAACCTGGATCAACATATAGGGTACTCTTTATCCCGGTAGTGCGATCCCGTGGGACAATTACCGTGCCCATAGCGAAGTCACGGACATTAGATAGTATTAAAATAAAATTAAAACAGACTTCAGAATTCGCGAGACCTCACGCTCCGTCTTCGTCAACTTGTGACGAACAAACAGAGCACCTACCTATTTATATTAGGATCGTCTTACCTACACACTACTCTTGCTTCGATAACGTCCATACCAGAGATTTAAAATAGCTCGTAATATTTTAATGTCTTTGGTCCATTCATCTGGTGGCTTACCATGATCTCTTAAAGCCGTATGTTCATGTTAATCTTATTCCAGAGAGGGGAAAAGATGGAGCTATATAGGACGTCTAGCTCCGTCTCTTCCCACTCTGGACGTCATGGTAACCCCACTGGTCATAAACGCGCGCCAGTTACGAGCACTAATGCACTATCTGCGTGCACTATACACCGACCCTTAATGAATGAGAAACACTCTTTTAAATTATATTACTCAATTGAGTTATTCATCCTTACGTCAGGCAATAATAAGACAAGGAAAGGCTTGAAAGAAATACCTTTTTTTGTTATTAAAATATGTTTCCTTTTCTAAACAAAGATCATACAAGACTTACGTGACAGCTGCTCGTTTTCTCACGTACCCTCCGATCCGTCTCGTCAAGGAAAATGGATTAGTTTTCACTTTTGTCTTTGAGGTCATGGGTTGTTTACGAGGTGTAAATTGTTTTCCCTTAATTTCTAAAGTAAGAGGAGGAAAATCTTATCATGACATATGAAATCTTTTAATATCATTTTCTTATCTTATCACATGTAGCTACTATAAAAAACAAATTTAGTTTTGCTGTTGATTGCAAAAATGACCTATGAATGAGCGTGAAAAATATTGTTTGGTGCTACGGAACCCTTTATGTGCAATTCCGACTCGCACTTGACCGTATTTTTTTTATTTTCTGATAGCCCCTCTATACAGAGTGTAACAAGACCCTTCACGAAGCCGTCAACCAAGCATTCTACTAATGTAATTTTACGCAAAAATTATTGCTGGGAAACGACTTTTTTTTGGGGTGAAAAGTCACGTTTTACGGTAGGACTCAATGAAAAGCACTCAAAAAATTGTGCTGATGGATGGATTGAATAGTACGGGGGTCGTGGAGGTGTTTAAAGTAAAAATCTTTCATTAAAAACATGTTTTCAAGAAAAAAACTTGTGAAAAAGTTGGAACTTTGACCCATCTCCGTAATTAGAAGGTTCCCAGGTATTATTTATTTATTTATGTACACACAAAATACTTAACAGGACATTACATTAAGACACATACACACATACATTACATTAAGGTATTGTCTAGAACAAAAAAAATGATCGCATTGATGGGGAGAACAAGTGGCTTTCGGCTTCGTTAAGGGGTTCCCTTTATTAGCTTCAACAAAGACATTCAAATATTAAGCCCTTCAATCTCTGTGCCCGTATCCAATATCCAATCTCCATCTCTGACGGCTCCCATCTCTTCGGAACCATATTGAAAACTGTCTTCTATCCTTCCACAGCCTCTACAAGCCAATGCTGACACTGACGAATACGCCCTCACATTTTATCTCCGTGCCAAATCGAACGGTCCACGTCGATATCGGTGGTCTGGTCTTCGAAGGCGACATCACCCGTTGGACGCTTCTACCGATACCGCTAGATACGACGCTCAAAGCGAAGCTAATAGCTAAAGTACTATTGGTAGATGACAGAGGGTGTTTTGGACCTGAAGGAAATGCTACGGTTTTTGGTAAGAATTCATTACTTTTCTATTCTTGTTGACTTCAAGGTCGCGCTGCTGAGCATCACGAGGAAGAGCCTAGTGTTATTGGTTTTTTAAATCAGTTATTTCTTCAGCCCGGAATTAGACATAACTGGAGACATACGGATATACTAAATTATCTAGGTACACCTTTTTTTTTCGGATGGGAAGTCATCAAATGACTTCTCCCGCTCTCGGCGGAGCAGGAGGGAGTGTCAGACTTTTACTGACTAAAACCCATCTATGTTCCTTCATCGCTCTATGTCTTCCGGGGCCACGGTATCTCTTTCGAACAGTCCCACAGCCCCGCGACAGTCCTGCAGCCCCAGAACAGTCCTGCAGCCCCGGGTCTAGGTACACCTTTGCCTTTGAGGTTTCTGACTTCCAGACTGGCTATCAGTGACGATCGGCAATGTGTTCTCTTCAAGAACAATGCCTATATTCGATAAATATAAATGTTGATGGATGGAGAGAGAGAGGAAGACCAAAGCAAAGATAGATGGATTGTGTGAGGAATGATATGAAGGAAAGGAGTAAATGATACGATTGACAGAGGATAACGGAAGAAAAAAAAAACACTAAAAAAGTCTAAAATAACTTGACTTTTGGAAGTCGGTGTCTTTGTTTGTATCTTTTTTGCCACCGACTTCCGAAAGTCAAGTTATTTTAGACTTTTTTAGTGTTTTTTTGGAAGTCGTTTTGTTTTGGCAGAAAGTTTTTTTTACCCTTTTTAGTTAATTTGTGTGTACACCACACAAATTCTTGTCATGAATTAATTTTACATTGAAACTAGAAGTAAGTTAAAGTACTCGTCAAGAACGACGAATCATACGAGCCCAAACTCGATGAGGTTTTGTCGTTTTATAATGGAGTTCCTATGGCCACCGTCCAGCTCCATCATCAGTCACTGGATACCATTTGGGACTAAAGTACTTGTCAAGACGAATCAAAGCAGTCCAAACTCGACGGCGTTGCGTCGTTTTAATACAGAGTTCCTATGGCCATCCTCCAGCTGCATCATCCAGCTCCATGTCATCATAATATTGCATTGTCTCGCGATATACACATGCGTGCAAAATTTTAGCTCAATCAGAAATCGGGAATTGTGTCAAATTTAACTAGCAAGTATCACGCGACGTCGCGTGATGTACATCAAATCGCCTGCACGCGACGTCGCGTGCTGTGACAATTAACGTGAGGAAAAAAACCAAATTCCTAAACCAATTTTGATGAAATTTCTATGGGACCAATCGGGAAGCATATCCTTTCAGATGAAAAAAGAATTTTTCAGGTCGGTTTACAAATAACGGAGTTATGAAGTAAAAAATATTAAAAAAAAAATACATCCGAATGATGATCTCATTTATTTTATGTTACTAAATCGCACGAATATGCGTGAGGCTAAGTAGGTACGAGGTTGGGTTCAAAAGTTCGTGACTTATAGGGGTTAGAGAGGGGAGAAGGTATTTTTTTTAAACGGTTCTACTCGGTGACTCAATATAACAATAAATACTAAGTTTTCGCCAGATCAATTCATTAACCTTTGGGATATCGCAGGATAAACAAGTCAATCGGGAAGAAAATACAAAGCAAAAACAGAAACAGTAGCGTGCCGGGTATTCCCGCGAGTTTTTGGAGCTGTGTAGTGAGAGCAGGGATGAATTTATGAACCAAAATTTGTGAATAGGTATGAAACTTGGGTCCAACTAGAGCCCATGCAACGGCACAAAAAAAATGAGAACCGCAGGAGTTGCAGGTGTCAAAAATGGCGGAAAAGATTATGGCTACAGTTTTTTGGGATTCAGAAGGGTTTTATTGATCGGTTACAATGTTAAAGATATTAACATCATGGGACAATACTTCACCCACATTACAACAAAAATTAAAAGAAGCAATTAAAGAAAAAGGAAGGGGAAAGTGGTGTCGTGTTGAGCTCCTCTCGCGCGACAACGCAACCCGTTCACAAGAGACATGTTGCAATGGCTGCCTTACACAAATGCGGATTTGAAACTTTGAACCACACCCCCTATAGTTGAGATTTGACCCGTCCTTATTATTATTTGTTCCCAAAAATTAAAAAAGAGCTTCGTGGAAAAAAAACACTGATGACAAAGAAGTGCACTCGGCATTTTCTGCCTATTTTGAGGGTCTTGACAAAATTATTTTTTTCGTCCAGATACATAAATTGTTCGAAAGGTCTGAGAACTGGCTTAAAAGGGACTATATTGTAAAGGAAAAAATAAAAAAAATATTAGTTTCAACCCCCTTGACTCGAAACTCACGAACTTATTGACCCACCCTCGTAATAATAAGTATTTCTAAACAAATAAGATACGACAGCAAAAAGACTGTTAAAATTATAAATAAAAAGATTTTCATATTGATCATGTTTTTCCTGTTTTATGCTATTTAAATGTTTAACAACTCGTTTTGACACTGCAATAAGTCTTTAATTCTACATATATTCTGTAACTAACTTTGCTAGCGATTAAAGCAGTCAATGTATTTCCTAGATACAAATGCAGTAACAAACACGAGTACTCCATTTTACTTCACTACTTTGATGTATTACAAATAGAGACACAAGGTTTAAGTGCAGTATTCGAGTTTCTAAAGACCCACATAAGAAAAAAATACTACAAAACTAAACTAAATAATACTTTATAATTTTATGTACCTTTTCCATAACAAAACATTTGAGATTTATATCAGTTACAGTAGAGATTTAAAAAAAACACTTAACCGCATATTTCTCGAAACCGCCATTTTGCAAGTTCAAGCATTTTTACCAGGGCAGTACGCGACACCTTAAATAATGCGTAAATACTTACCTATCATTTTTCATTACTGCAGTTTCTACTCCCTACGATAAGTGAGAGTCAAAATGGCGGGAGTAACATAGCGAATCGTGAGCATAAAATTCGTAAATAAAAAAATATCCGTAAAATATATATGTGTATAACTATATCAGTATGTCATGATACTCGTAATAATCGTGTTTATATACAATGTGTAACAGAATAAACGCACAACCTCTTAAGGGGTCATTGTACTCATCATTATGAACAACTTTCACTATGGGACTAACCCCGAAACGCGAAAAAAAAAGCAGCTGTTCAGTACATTTTGTCGAATTATGCGCACAGAAATGTATGGGGCAGTCGATTTTTTTTTGCGATTTTAGTTTCAGTCCCATAGTGAAAGTTGTTCATAATGATGAGTACAATGACCCCTTAAGAGGTTGTGCGTTAATTATGTTACACATTGTATACAACGTGTAACAGAAAGGGTATAATCATATGGAATACTGTGGTACGGACCATCAAACTGAACAACTTTCTCTATGGGACCACCATCGAAATCGTAAAAAAATAATCAGCTGTCCTATACATTTGGGTCGAGTAGGTATTGAAATTTTCTATGAGACAGCTGATTATTTTTTGTATACACATTGTATACAAGACACGGTTGTTTTATTTCTCAGGAACTATCCAACTGATCAAGTGTGTGTGTTTTTATGTGGGGTTATTTTTTTTGTGGTAATTATATTTTAGGAGTAATGGTTAAATAATAAAATATTATAGAACACCCGCCATCTTGATGTCAATATGGCGGGTGTACCTACCTTAATTTTGAAATAATTTCGTTCTGAAGGAGGTACAGATTTTTTAGAGCTAGATAAAAAATAGTATGTTTTAGGTTTTTTTTTTTGGTAATTGCTTTAATTTGATTCGCTATGGTACACCGACCATTTTGACTCTCGCCACGATAAGCGGACCCTTGAAAATCAAACAGTGGGTTTATATTTAGGTATTCATTTCGGTGTCCTCTAGAGTTGTAGAAATGTGTTTACATGTTTGTAAATAGATGTTAATCTATTTTGCTTACTACTTAATTTTATTTTCTTACAGATCTTGCGGAAGTTCCTAAGAGCAATTCATCATTTGGAATTTACGTAAGTAAAACTTGTAGTAAACAACTAATACATTCAGGGACTGAATTACCCAGAAATTAAGGTACCATTCAATTTCAGTATAGACGTCATACCGTTAATTAAGGGTTACCGAAATATTTCGGTACCGTTTTATTTTTCAGTAGCGGAATTTTGAGTTTGAGAATGCTTAACGATATGTTTCGGTAGAAACACTGTTACCTTTATAAATTTTTGTTTTAAAAGATGGACAAGTGCACAAGTGCACAAGCCAATCATCCGTTTTTTTCATGCCACATCGGACCGTAAAAAATCGGACTGCGGCGACAGTAAAATTCTTTGTAGTGCACAAACGCCCTAAGAGTTAAATAACGGTATAGCCCAACCTTTATTTATAAAGGTATCGGTATAGCTCAACTTTCATTTTAAGCGGTACCGATATTTTTTTGAAGTATCTTAACCTCTAACCGTAACCGCTTTCAGTCCCTGAATACATTAAATTAGTACTTATATAATCAGCCTATATTGTTTCAACTGCTGGGACTAGGCCTGCTCTCTGTAATAGGAAATGGCCTGTCATCCATAACCCGGGCCCAGTGAGGATTGGTAGATGTCTCAATGTTTTCGATTTTTGGTTTTAGGATTTCCTCACGATCAATTCCTGACAAGAAACAAAGATATTAAGTATCTGCATCACATGTGGAGGTACAAATATAAATATGAATAACGTAAAGTCGGACGCACACTAATATCTATAATATACAAAAACCGGCCAAGTGCGAGTCGTACTCACACGCACATAGGGTTCCGTAGCACCTAACAATATAATAAACATATTTTGAAGGCTCATTCATATATTGTATTGTTTTACATTCAACAGCAAAACTAATTTTGTTTTTTATAGTAGAAAAACAAAGTTACTGTTGCAATTGGTTGAAAAAGTCCCATATCTCAAAAACTAAACATCAAATCTTATTCAAACCAATTTTTGGTTGAAAGTTTTATTTACGTTCTACAATCTTACATTTTTTTTCTTAATTTTCCTCCTCTTACTTTAGGATTAAGAGGGGGGGCACACACACATTTTACCACTTTGGAAGTGTCTATCTTTCAAACGATTTACTTTGAGAAAAAATGGTTTTAGGAACCTCAATGTCATTTTTAAAGACCTATCTATCCGCACGTACAGGTTTGAAGAAGTAACATTTTTTTTTCATTTCCATGTATGGGGAGCCCCCCCTTAATCATTTATTTTTTTATTTTTGTAAAAAAATCGTAAATCGGTTCACAGAATACATCTATCTATTAAGTTTCAAATGTGTAGTCCTAATAATTTTGGGAATAAAGTGGCTGTGATATACAGGACAGACAGACAGACTTGGCGAATCTATAAGGGTTCCGTTTTTTGCCAATCGACTACGGAACCCTAAAAAGCACGTCCATTTTTTTTTAATTCTCAATTATACCGGGCAGCTTTTCTGTCTAAAAACCCCATTCGGACTATCACGAACATTAAAATAAAAATAACCAAATCGGTATCTTAAGACATGGCGAATCTATAAGGGTTCCGTTTTTTGCCATTTTCTGTAGTTCGGTCAACCGGACTAATAACCGAACTACTGCTACAAGAAGAAAAATGCATTACTTAATGAACTAGTGGACAAGATATCTAAATGCCTACATCATTGTCTAAATGTAATCCCGTGCAATTCCTGACAAAGACTAAAGAGAGACAGGATTTCGGTTGAGGGGGCGGTGGAATTTTTGGCGATTTTACCTGCCTTCTAGAAAAAATAAAGATAAATAATGATACACAACTAGAATATTTAGTTTTAATCCCGCCTATAACTAGCTTAAACCAAGTAGGTACACCGCCAAGTAGCTTATGATGGTCATATAATGACGTATTTGGCCGGTTTCAGGGGGTGCAATTGCACCCATTGCCCCCCTCTGTATCCGCGCCTGTCCACCATTTATAGATTTCGTCAAACCGGTGCGGATAAATCGCAGGCGCGGCACACACTGGCACTGGGCGTTCTATCTTCCACATCTAATACTGCCTTTTTCCTCCTCCAGGCAATCCTAGGAGCTATAATCGGTGCCTTTGCTATGGGTGCGGTCTTCGCATGCGTCGTCAAGCGAGTGCTGAAGTCTTACCGCCCCGCTCCCGTTTCCGCTCCGCTTGAGCCACTAATTCGACGGCCTGCGTGGTTAAATAATAAATATGAAAAATGATAACATTTTTCATTTTTATTATTTAACCACGCAGTTTTTTTACTAAAAGGATTCTTAAAATCCTCAAACATGTTTCTATTGTGAATGACTGTTTGATGATTTTACGATTCCTTTTCTATCGCCTCTTCCCATAAACATGCTTGTTTTATTCAACTCCAAAGTGAAACATTACCCAGCTAGCAAAATACCCTTACAAACAAAAGCTTTAAGAGCGATGGTTTCATACAAGGTTTATACGTGTCCTGATTAAGTCAGAAACTCTTAATACCCTTACAAACAAAAGCTTGTAAGAGCTATGGTTTCATATAAGGTTTAAATGTGTTCTGATTAAGGCAGGAACTCTAATAGTGGTATTTTATAAGTCTGTTTAAGTTTTAAGAGCATTCACACTTGTAACATATTCTTATAGACGTATATAAGAAAACGTTATATAATATTAATAAGAGCAGTGGCATTATAAGCGCCTTTTACAAGTCTAATTGCCTTTGATTCTTAAAATACTTATAAATACATTTTATAAGTACAGTCAACCTTAGAAGTGACTATACTAAGTGTTTTATTAGACTTCTGTAAAACTAGTAAAAGCGTGATTTATCTCACCTAAGGCATATTAAAGAGTAATAGCACTTTAAAAAGTCCTACAAGTGTCTTAAATAATTCCCTATTAAGGGCTATTTACTTTCTTTGTTGTGTTTACTCCAGAAATTTTTATAAAATAAGTTAAACTATTTTAATATTTAGTACATAATTATTATCATTTAGTTTCTATCAAATCCTTTTACTTATTAAGGAACTCTAAAATTATTATCAACATGGCCGCGTAGACAGTGGTTTTAGGTTTATTTGACTTTTACGAGTGCGATATAAACCTTACGAAAGAGTACTGGGCTTATATTGCTCTAATAAAACACTTATGAGTCGTGGTTGGTCATAATTTAAAAAATAATAGTCTTTGACTCTATTATTTTTTTAACCGACTTCCAAAAAGGAGGAGGTTATATGTTCGTGTGTATGTACATTTTTTTTATGTATTTTACCTGATTTCTCCCCCATTTTTGGACCGATTCTCAAAATTCTTTTTTTATTTGAAAGATTATACTTCTGAGGTGGTCCCAATTCAATCGCTTGGATGTTTATTGTTTATACAACATCATGACGTAACATTACGCCTGTATGCTCTGACGGGGTACGCAGATGTGTACAATACACCAAGATTTCCATTTATTGGGGATAAGCCCATTACCATGACATGTATTGTTCATCATCTGCATCATTTTCCCAACTATTTTGTGGTCGGCTTCCAGTCTCACCGGATGCAGCTGAATACCAGTATTTTATACACACAATAGCCACGACATAAATGTTAGTAAAAAATAATTTCTAAAGCTATTGAGTCATTCGCGTATGGTCATCATTATCTCATGACGCGGGGCTGATGAAGGAAGGTACAACTCTTTAACGGTTAGGAGTTAGGTGACTTCTTGTTCTAGAATAATGTATAGATAATGCGACTTGTCGCTATCGATAGATGATTTCTCTAGAGACAACAGAGTGAATGCTAGAAACTAGAAGTATTAATCATTTTAACCAACTTTAAGAAAAGAACTGTTGTTGTCATTTAGACGCGTATCCGACTTCAAAAAAAAAAAACAAAAATAACATACCAAAACACAAAAAAAGTGAAAAATAACTTTAGCTTCAGAAGCCGGTGACAAAAACAACAAATCAATCAAACAAAAGTCAAGCATTTTTCACAAGCTGTCGCCTTGCATCCTGGTCAAATTCAAGGAGGTATCTATACTAGTGATTCTCGACCTGAATCGGTAATAAAAAAGGGGTAGGTTTTTTTATTTTTTACGGAAATCGGTAAGCGTGAACCACCCCCCAGTTTCTATACTGTGGAATAAACGTTTGCGTTTGTGTGTGACGGCGCGTGATCAAACTTTGAAAAAAAAAAAAAAAAACTACTCTTTTTACTATACAGCGTGTATCAGAAAGGGTATAATCATATGGAATACTGTGATACGGATCATCAAACTGAACAACTTTCTCTATGGGACCACCATCGAAATCGTAAAAAAATAATCAGCTGTCCCATACATTTGGGTCGAGTAGGTATTGAAATTTTGTATAGGACAGCTGATTATTTTTTTACGATTTCGATGGTGGTCCCATAGAGAAAGTTGTTCAGTTTGATGGTCCCTACCACAGTATTCCATATGATTATACCCTTTCTGTTACACGCTGTAGATTCGGGTCGAGAATCATTAGTATTGATACCTCCTTGAATTTGACCAGGATGCAAAACGACAGCCTGTATAGCCTATGGCACTCAGGGATAATGCAGCTTCCAATTAGTGAAAGAATTTTCAAAATCGGTTCAGTAGATCCAGAGATTACCCCCTACAACCTCACAAACTTTACCTCTTAATAATATTAAGTATTAGATTACGGTCTGACAACACCATCCGATAAATAAAACCACTCAATAAATCAATAAACTTTTATTTGACATAAAACAAAACGCACAGCACTTCATATACTTACATCACAAGATAGAAAACATTACAATGGGGTACAATATTTGATCCGCACTCTTCCTACAAAACAATTGAACATTTAAAAACACTTAAAACTACATCAGTCATTCACACAAGAACTAGCACTACATTTTTAATTTAATAAAAACTTAATTTATTGCAAGTTATTAAAATCCTATTTTTTCGTAATATCATAGCCATAATGAATTATTGGTTTAGATACTGGGGGCCTAAAATGGCCCCTTTATCAAAATCATAATACGAATCACGTTAAAAATTTAAAACTCTTAAAATGGACTTTGTATTCATAACCATAAAGACCATTTTAAGAATTTAAAATTTTTAACGTGATTCATATTATGATTCTGATAAAGCTTCCATTTTAGGCCCCCTGATACTGTTAGCCTGCGTCATCCCAATGCTGGGCAAATCCCCATGACTTCCATTGGTTTAGAAGTAAAATAAAATAAAAATAAAATGATAAAGGTGTGTAGATACAAGCGTAGGTACAATGAACCACACAGGCGTAGGTACAATGCTAAAGAAAACGTTGGTAGCGAATTTATGAAATCTATCGTGTCCTAATTTGTCTGTACGTTGGACAGTCTAGCGTTGTGTACCAGCCTTACTTTAACACACTGTCCCCTCTCCAAATAATTTTTGTTTATAAAAAAATAACAAAACTTTCAATAATGTTGTTTAAACAGTCAGGCACACAAGACAGGACGAACATGAGATAGACCAAAGAATACACAAAACATTTTAACGAAATATATTTTTGCTATCTGTTTGTTAGTACGATAAGCATAGAGACACAGCAATAAATTAAAAATGTAATTCAGTAATTAAATTTTCAACTAAATTAATTAAATGAAATATTTTATACATGCGTTATTTAATAAACTGTAATACCGCGGCCCTGGAACACAAAGGGCAAAAGAAGGAACATGGATGGGTTTAGTCAGTACAAGTCTGTCCCTTCCGCTCCGCCCAGAATGGGAGGGGCCATTTGATGATTTCCCATCCGTAAAAAAAAGGCTGCGTCCTAACCAAAGCCATCGTCGTGCGAACTCGCGACCTTCACGTTAATTTTGTTCGGCGATCTCGAATGTTCGCGCCTACGAATTAGTCGCTTATGAAAGTGATGATCGTGTATTCGTGCGTCTGATCGCTCTGGTGGGGACGTATTATAAATTGTTGACAAAAATAGAGCGCGATTTAATGCATAAGTATATAAGAAAATAGCGTGTGTATCAAATGCTATATTGTGTCAAACTGTTGAATTAAAATGCAAAATTGTGTTAGCTATCCTAGTCAAAAAAGAATACATCAGAATTCAAAATAAGATTTTATGCATCAGTATATAAATATAGATAATAAAAGATTTATACCTATTCCTACATTATTGTTAATAGAAACATAATAAATCTGATATTGCAAAGGTGTTGTATGGGGGGGAGTTTATTTGTTTTTATTAATAGAATATTATGATAAAATCCTTAACATTAAAAAATCTACTGTTATATACCTAACCACACTACTAATTATGTATATATTATGGCAATCATCACTTAATTGTAACAGGCACAGTATAAATCAGGTCACACATTCTAGATTTGCCCATAAAATATTAATGTTTAAACCAGTTTCCGTCTAAATGTGTGACCTAGAAGTTATTTTAAACGATTTATTTACAATCGTTCGTAAACTGTACTCTACTGAATATAATAAGTATAATATGACAGTGGAAATTCAAATGCTGTTAGGCCATGAATGTGTTGTTGAATTTTTAACTTTCAGCTCAGCGCTGGAAGATGAAAATCGAACAGCTTGGTCAATGTACCTTACGGCATTTAAAATTTCCACAGTGGAATATCTATACGTACTTGATATGTTTGGTTATGTCGATGAATATGGATTTATTGCTTCATGTAAGTTAATTATAAAAGTTTCGATGTAAAAATTATAAGTAAGATCTAAAAAGGAGAAAAGTGGATAGATTATAAGGCCCCATATGGTAGCAAATGGGTTACAAGACAAGTTCCTGAGTTATTGCATACTTTCGACGACGATTACATATGCGACTCCTTGAGAAATCACATTTAGAGGCACAGATTGGCATTTTCTTGCATCGTTTTCCCTTTCTGTCACTTAGAATGAGGGCTATCTTTTTTGAATGGCGCTACTGTCGAGTAAGGTCCTGTCAATAATTCTATTTTATACTTTCAAAGTACCAATAATTTCTTGAAAAGTTTATTTTATTACGTATAACAACCTAGTGTAAACTTCGGTTCATCATACAATAATCTGCCTAAAATTAGCAAGCATGAAACATTTAAAAAACATTTTACCTTCAAGTACTAACAAGTAAGATCCTAAGTTGCTACTTAAAATCTTCAAGTCATAATTAATCAGGAATGGCTCAATCTAGACCACAATCGTGAATATTAGTAAAAATACGTGATAATAAAGCGCAACACGCAACGCGCGAGCATTCTATGGCATCTGACATTTGGTGACCTCACGCTACACTAGCGCCTCTAGCGAATTCATACGAGATAGCCATTGCAACTGCCTAGAGCGAGAGGTACAATCGCACGTAACAGTGATTCCGATGCGAATGAATGCGGATGCTTCCCGCGACACGAATGAATGCGGATGCGGACCGGCTCGACTTTACGTGACAGAATGAGATACAGATACCCGAAAATGCTGATTCGTGCATGCAAGTGTCTTGTCACCCTTAAACCCGATCAACTCCGTACCTTGCGGGCCGGCTGCAAACGCTGAACTTTCACTATTACATTATCTATAACGATTCCGATGTCTACAGCTAATCCGCAATCCGTACTAAGTTTATTGTACCGTAACTGGATGAAAAACAATTAGATATAAAAATTGTATGCTTTTAAAAAGAGCATGCATAAAGGGTACAGGGTTTTTTTTGGGGTGAAGAATCACCCCAAAAAAATTCATGAATGGATTGAATAGTACGGGGGTGTTTCAAGTAAAAAGCTTACATTAAAACCATGTATTAAAAAAAATCTTGTGAAACAGTTGGAACTTTGAACCCCAATCGTAACTAGAAGGTTCCCAGGTATGATCTAGAACAAAAAAAAAAAATCGCAATGACGGGGAGATTAACTGCCTTTCGGCTTCGGTTAGGGTCTTGAACACCCAATTTTGTTCTCAATTATTTTCGTATAACGGTTTAACCCTCGTCTCGGTCTCGTATATCGATATCGTGGAACGTAGATCTACGCGAGACACAATAGGTTTTAATTGTTTCTATATACTCGACGTACGAGTGATTAAGAGTTAATTATAATATCATACAAATATTATAATTGAAAACACAGACATTCAAACACGATGCTATATTTTAAAGGTGCAAAAATACCATATATTTTCCAATAAAATTACGTAGTATCGACTTCGTTATACATACTTAGCTATTAAATACTACATAATACAATATTATCATAATTTTGGGTCCCTATAACTTATGTCGATCGAATACGAAGACAGTTTCCAAATTACTGTAAGTATCATGGGATTTAAATACAAAATAACGTAAAATACAAGTTGTTTCTGAAAAATATATTAAAATAAAAAATTACAAATTTTCTTATGATTATAATTACAAATGGCACAGGAAAAGAAGCGATAAAATATCTGTTGTTTTTGGTGACAGGCTACTTTGTCGACAGGGCTCTAAGGGCCTTGGGGGTAAGGTTAAGGTTATTTTGGGCTCGAAAGCTCTTTGTATTCTCCGAACATTACCGAATAAGTTTTAAAAAGACCCCATAGACAGGTCACCGAAATGTTTATCTACTTGAGTTCGCCTTTTATTTCCATCACATATGTACAACAAAATTTCATAGCACTACTATTAATATTTGTAATTACCACCAGGGGGACCAACTACGTCAATTTGCCTTTTGACACAACTGCCAAAGAAATGACGGCTGTGATTTGAATCCGCCCTATCTCGAGCTGTTGATACATTTAGTCTGTCACCAAATATTATAAAAACGTTTAAAAAATATACAACTCGTATTAAATAAATTACTAAATTCGTTGGAAAGGCAAGACTACAGATTACTTAGATTCATATATTATTTAGGTGTAGTGAAAAATCACAGCAAGTGTTAGAAAAATTAAACCTAAAAATAAATATTAAACATCAAAATAAAGTTATCTTATGTTAAACAGTGATATGTGGGATCGATTAATAATTAATTATTCGAGTTTGTTAATCGATAATCGAATAACATCGTGAAACAAACGTTTTATAAAACTTTATAAATTAATAATATACAAATCACTGGTAGAAGTTACACTAGAAATAAATATAAGTGAATAAAGTTCATAGAAAATTATTTTATCACTGTGTTGTTAAAAGATACAAGGAAAAGTTCGATTGAAGTATACTTTGTTAACACAGGCAGAGTCTAAGGCCAACACCTATAAACGTTGGTTAGCCCGAACTTAGGCTAAGTATTATTCCTGTCATTGTCGCACAACTGCGACATGTCACAGACAAAGCACGCGCCAACTAACGTTTATAGATAAACGACTAACCTCTAACTTTTAGAGTCCAATTCTCAGACAATTTCGCGTTTTTCACCTTGTGTTTTTTAACTTATTTAAAACTTAAGTATACTGACTATACAGCATTCTGTAACATGTAAAAAGTTGTTATACTACTTGAAACCATGAACACACTGTTATTTCGTTCAATATTTATTATATACGCCGAATGGGATTCAATACTGGGAACTTTTAATAAAAAATGTTTTATGGATAGTGTTTGTTTTAATACTTCATTAGGTGTCGATGTGCATCACGACTTCGGAGTTCACTAGCTAATTCCATTTGACTCTTATATGTCAGGGAAAATGGTTACCCAGAAATAGAAATTTCTGTGAATTAATAACAACTTTGTAAAACCAATTTCAATCATATTATATAATTTTTAAATACCTAAAGTCGATTTTCGCGTCTTCAATACTTTAGCCCTCAAATTCAGCGTATACAACAAACAAACATTCCTAATACGATCAGTCAGGTCTTACATCGACTGTAAACTAAATAATTGGCAAGGGAGTGCTCACTATCAGTTGGAGCCGCTCTCGGAGCAAGGCTGCGTCAGACCCTGGGTGTAGGCAGTCTGTATGCTCTCACATACGAACTTGTACTGGCTCTGTGGATGGAGAGGAATGTTTAAGTTATTATACTATTTAACATTGCTTTAGGAGTATGAAGAACAGGGTGTAACGTTCTTCGTCTCCTATTGAAAAGTGAGGATCCTCCGACCAGACGGTTGTTGTCTGATAGGCTACTGCCAGACAATTGCTGTCAGGTTTTTATATATAGTCTTAAGTCGCGGATAACTTTAACTGCGCGATTTATGTAGGGATTTGATGTTAGATCTTCATTTATGTTATAGATGGCGCTGTAGTATTTTTGGAGTGCCTCTACATCAGGTAGACGAAATTTTATGTTTGAAAAAATAGTTAGTTTGGTCAAGACTTATTTGTCTTTAGTGACTTTAAGGTTATGTTGAACAAAATGACTTTTTAGTACATAAGAGTTCGTTATACATAAAACCAAATTTGCTAATTCCAAATCAGATGGTATTGTATTTCATACAGGACAGGTGTCCGCAATTTCACGACTAAGTGCGTTTTTGCGTACGGATGGGATTTTAAGAAACCGACATAAAACAGATACATCCAGATTATTTTTCTTTCTACTAATAATTGATAATAAGGCTAGGTAGATACAGACAGAGTAGAAGTGGCACATCTTGGGATGACCCTGCGTCCAGTAGTTGCCAGCTGAGGTGATTGAATCATCATCATCCTCATTTCAGCCGATAGACGTCTACTGCTGGACATAAGCCTCCCCCAAGTGTCGCCACATTGACCGGTCCCGTGCGTCTCGCATCCACCGGATCCCCGCAACCTTCACCAGGTCATCGGTCCACCTAGTGGGAGGCCTCCCAACGCAACGTCTTCGGTTCGCGGTCGCCACTCCAGAACTTTTCGGCCCCATCGGCCATCCCTTTTGCGAGCAATGTGCTGCCCACTGCCACTTCAGTTTGGCAATTCTTCGGGCTACGTCGTCGGTAACCTTGGTTCTCTTGCGGATGTCTTCATTTCTGATTCGATCACGCAAGGAAACTCCGAGCATAGCCCTCTCCACTGCCCTTTGGATTGGGTGATTGAATGAGTAGGTAGTATATACTCACAGCATTCTGTATGCACATGGGGCGCTGCTTGCGCATGGCGCGCACCAGGTCGAGCGGGTACAGGGGCTGGCGCCGCGCCGCCTGCGCCAGCGCCACCTCGCACAGCACCAGCGCGCCCGTGCGCCCCACGCCGGCCGAGCAGTGCACCACCACGGGCGGCTCTAGCGAGCGCTCTTCTTCGATCTCCGAGGGGTCTACTACTGTTGGTATTACTGTCAATTCAAATATAAATTGTTATAATATTATTCTATCATCATTATTTCAAAAACGTGTCTGGGACGATCGGATAGATGTGGTGCAGCTAGGGAGGTGTCTATATCGAGTAGTGGAAACTAATAAAACTAAAGGCCGAAACACACCGGATCCGTACACGTAGACGTGCACGTGCACGTGCACGTACCATGACGTTGTAATATATGGAACTTTATAGAGACATGGCAAACCGCTTGCGTGACGTACACGTGCGCGTAGACTACATGCGTAACGCTACGCATTGCAGCTGCCATGTGTCAAACTTGCTGCGTACCTACGCAGAGCGGAACAGCAACGTCACATTGATGCGTGCAGTAATGACGTTGTAGTCAATGGCATTCCGTATTGGACGTCACACCGAACAAGTTTGAACACGCACGTATCTTTGCTGCGCGTGACTACGCGCGTGACTTACGCATTCAGTTGTATTTGTTTTCAAGTTTTACCGATAGTAAGTGATGTTTTGTTTCGGTTTTAATGATGAATAATGAAATTAAAGAAAAACTAATTGTTTGTACAACACAAAAAACAAAGAGTAAAAAATATGTTATATAAAACTTGAACCCATTGTTTTTTGGCACACCCAGGAATATTCTGTCACAATAACAGTAATATTGCTTCTTCTTCATCAGATGAACTACTTGGTCCATTTACCCAATCTTCTTCAGACATCGTGCACAAGAATTGCTGGGTACGCAAAGGACCGGTGCGTTGCGTGCGTACCACGTATGCGTAAGCGTAAGCGTACACGTATGCGTAAACCGGTGTGTCAGGGGTATACGCGCGTCACCACGCGCGTGTACACGTGTACGTCACGCCACGCATCTGGTCTGACCAGGCCTTAATGCTTTTTTACCATTGCCACTCGAAAAAAGGCATTTTATACATCGATAACAGTGAATAAAATGCTCTTTTACTCACTGAGAGTGAATAAAACGCTTTTTTACTCACTGAGCCTTTTGAATTTGGAACAAGCACGAATTATGAACAAAAAATAAATAAAACGTGCCGCCGACAAGAATATAATGAATGAATATCGCAAATTGTTTTAATTTCACTACACATTTTTAATGTTTATACTAGGTTGGGGAAAAAGTCTTTTCGCATTATAGTATGTATGAACTTGTAATAAAATCTCCTTGGCTATACTATTTGTATCTGGCTGGTTTTGGTACCATTGAAAGTTTAAATTTTAAAGAACATAATTCCAAATGGAAATTAGGAAAATGTGTGATTTTCATTTGTTTTTCGTACCGTCAAGATGACTGAAAAATGAAGAAATTCGATAAATTTTAAAATTTTACTACAAAAAAAGGTAAGTAAAAATGCAACGCAAGCCGCGAAAAAAATTTGCGATGTTTATGGTCCTAGTGCAGTGTCTGTGAGAGTAGCACAAATTTGGTTTAAGCGTTTTCAATCCGGAAATTTTGATGTCAAAGATGCACGTCGCTTTGGTCGCCCTATTACGGATAAAATGGATGCCATTTTTGAAAAAGTGGAGCAAGATGCCGCATATAAATAGTTACGACGTAGCTGAAGAACTGGGAATTGACCACAAAACAGTTTTGGCGCATTTGAAAAAAACTGGGTACACAAAAAAGCTCGATATTTGGGTACCTCACGAGTTCACTGAAAGAAACCTAATGAACCGTGTACTCATTTGTAAAAAGTAGAGTACACAACTAGTGAAAAAAAAACATCTCGGTTCTTGTATCCCTCGCTCCGCTCAGGATTCTACTCTAGAATCCTTCGCTGCTCTCGGGATCCCACTTGGTCCCTCGAATTAAATTCCCTTTTTGTTCACTTGTATAATTCTACTATTGCGCGTACCTTATGTCGTTACCCATTTCCTGCGTTATAGTCAGTAATTATCCGACCCCGAATAAATTGGGATAAAGGCAGAAGAATGATGATGAGTCAGAAGTTATCCTAAAGGACTCTGCTTGGATAAAAAGTTTCGTAGATCTTAATCCTAGTCTGCCACCCAAATCTGTACAGCTGTTTAAGAGTGATTGAGTTAAAACATCAGAATTTAGAGACTCATTATCTACCTAGCAGATCCGAAGATACCTAAGAATATGGACCCTACCGGCTTCCCTTCCTTCAAATTTTCCGATTGTTTCGTCATGGGGGTCATTTTCATGGTTTTTGGTGTCGCTGTCGTCGTGCGTACACTGGTAATTTGAGAGGGAGAACTCTCCGTAACAACACGTTGAATAATATCGCTATCGCCCACAGGCTCTCGCTACAATCACGTGGCCCCAATACGGTCGGATACACGTTGCGCATTCGCATGACTGACATATGAAGACTATATGCTACGCCAAGTCTATTAGTATTTCTAATATTAATATACAGCATGAATATTTCAAGTGGGCGTGGATTGCCAAATCCGAAACTGTGAGGAATATCGAAAAGTGCTCAAAGGAGTTTCGAGCCCGATTTTGATGAAAACTAAAACTGCATCATTGGATTTTTGGAAAATCAATATTCCTGGCCAGGAATCGAACCTGTTGGTTTTGAAAGAAAACAAACACACACACTGTATTACGAGTATTATACCATGCGATGGAGTCGCCATTAAGAATCAAATTCTGTGAAGTAATGAAAAAGTCTAAAAGAAATTAAAAAAAAATGAAAAAAAAAACAATAAAAATCAATTCAATGTAATCTTCTCTTCTTTATCGTGTGGTTAGTGCCTAACCTGGTGTCAGAGTTTTTAGGCCACCCATGGGCCTCTGACTTGGCTTCACATGCCGTCGAGAGATATCTCTCAGGCATGCTGGTTTCCTCACGATGTTTCCTTTCACCGAAGCAAGTAGCATTCAATGTAATAAAAAAGTCTATAGTAATGAAAGTGTCTCAACTTTAGACACTTTTAACAATATACTCACAGGCCGCATCCCGGTTCCTGAGCTGTCCGCACAGCTGCGTGAAGCTGATGAAGGCGGCGGCGTCGTCGGGCACGCCGTGGTCGGGCCACGCGGTGTACTGTAACTGGGTTACATTGCGACACGCTCCTGTGTTCTCCTGGGAACATCATAAAAAATAACATGAAAAAGGACTATCATACATTTATTTATTTAGCCTTTATTTTCCTTAACAATTACAATTTGTAGGATACACTTCAGAGTTAACATTTCATTTAACATTACCTTTAACATTTCATCGATACGTAACAATACATTTAACTATTCATCACATTTACATTTCATTTAGTATTTCTTTATATTTTATTACATTTTTAAGATTTCATCAAACATATAAATATTACATTTAAAGTTACATTTATCATTTAATTTAACAAATTCATACGATTTAAAACATTTTTTTTTTTTTATACATTTCTTGCGATTTATAACATTTCATAAAATATTAGCATATAGCATCATACATAACCAGTAATATTTATAAGGCTCTGCAGTAATTAAAAGATCAGTTTTGACCTGTAATTTGTATGGTTGTGTACCATACAAATTACAGGTCAAAACTGATCTTTTGCTTGAGGCTTGCAGTGGCGAAGGTTCCATACAACTTGATTCCTACCAGCTTCCTTTTAAAAAAAATGGCAGTCAGTATTTTATAGACAAATAATAAAATCTCATTAATTACACACATTTAACAAAAATTGACCCTTCGCTACTGGTAGCTTGTTAAATTACATGGCACGTGGTGCATTGCAAAGCAGCGCACGCACGGGTAAGGTGAGTACACAGATGAAGCGAGGGGGGACAGTGAGATGCGACGCTGGAGTAGCAGCGCTACGCATTGTTGTTGATATGTGGAAGGGGGACGCAACATCATGGTACCCGGTGTTGTGCTGCGACACTGCATTGCCTATGCGTAGTCAGTGCGGCTTAACCATATCGGTTCAGGTTAGCGAGCGGTATCAGGCTAACTGCATCTGATTTTAACCGAATTTAATTCAGTAAAAACATTCGTGAAAGTTCTTACAAACCGACTATTCGTCAATGTGTTATCCTTCATTTTCCATAAACGATCAACCGAAATGTGTGAATGTGAATCCTGCCATATTGGCAGTAAGCAGGCAGCAAATTAATGTCAACCAACCTTTATAGTCATCTCTCTCCTAACATAATGTCCGTGGTTCTGTTCGCTGGTCGTCAATATCGTCAGACTATTGGTCGCCTTCAGCGGCGTGTTGCCGACCTTCGGCCAGTACTGGTGGCACTTGGTCCTGCCCCGCTCGGTTAGAACTGTTAGCATTACTATGAGACTGCTTTCCGATTCCCACACCATTTGCCAAAAGTCGCCTACTGTTGTTGATAGAGGACCTGAGGAAGGGAATATGACAATTAACCTTTTGAGCCAGTGTAGCGCCAGCGTACGCGCCAAGTCAATATCACCTACCATTTTGTCACATATTTATGTCGTTTGGCGTACAGGGCACGCGCTTAATTGTCACGTATATGTGATTATGGCGGTCAAAAGATTAATAAGACATTTTAAAAGGTAATGCGTTTACAACTAATGTCAGAATATTAAGGAATATGCATGTAATTTTTTTTTCACTTAAATCAATAATATGCAGTACTATCAACCCAAGAAAATAATTAAAAGTTAATTTCAAGTCATTTCAAGTTAATTTTGTGCTTGTCGCACAAAAAAATATTAAACTCCTACAATTTTCTACGACAGTTCAAACGTCCATGACTATCGCGGCCATTCATGTCAGGACTTTGATGTCACTTACCTCTATCTGCCTTGTTTAAATCTAATTTTTTGCCCTTAGTAGATTAGTTTTACTAAAATGTAAGTGCTTTATTTAAGCAAAAATTGCAATAACAATATTATAGTAAAATCTTAGTGAAACTTTAAGTACTTTTCAATTAAAAGTGTTTCTTTTATACATGGATTTTGACGTCACTACCGGAATCGATGCGTTTTGTGTTTGCGTTCCGTTTCACCAAAAACACGCTAAACAAAATATAAAATTGTAAAATAAGTGTTGTATTAGAGAATTAAACAAGTATACCACAATGTGTTTATGGTCCAATACAAGGCATTTTTAAGAAATAAAAAAAGTTTTGTACTTCTTGCATATACCCTATTCCATTGGTTGATAAAAAGATCAACCTAAAATAGCAAATGTAGGTTTCACAGATGCTTGTCTTCTGTCATTTGTACTTAAGTATTAGTATCTACATTGTACATTAATTTTCAAAAACAACTGTTTAATTTTTAAATTGATTTTCGTACCCTATCACAATGTTGTCATATTGACTGGTAGAGAATGCCTTGTGGCATAAAGTCCGCTTATGTACCACTATTGTACATCATTCTCTTGCCTTTGTCCCAATTTATTTGTGATCGGCGCAGCATATTCTCTTCTTCCATACTTCTCTATTACTAGTCATCTCATCAGACACCTCTCTTGCCATATCATCCTTCACACAGTCCATCCATCGTTTCTTTGGTCTTCCTCTACTCTTATAGCCATCTACATTCATACTCAGCATTTTCCTCATTCCTCCGCATCACATCATGTTCATACCACGATAACCGATTACCACACAACTTTTCAGTCACCGGCGCCACTTTCAGACTTCCTCTTATGTACTCTTTCCTTATTTTATCCATTCGCGTTACACCACAAATCCCCCTTAGCATTCTCATCTCAGCCACATGCAAATGCCTTTCATTCATCCCTTTTGTGGCCCAACATTCTGATCGATACAAGTCAGCAGGTCTAACCATGGTTTTAAAAATCTTCCTCTTAAGTTTTAAGGGGAATGCGGGAGTCGCAGATTGTTCCCGTGACTTGCCGCCATTTCATTGAGTTTAAATTAATAAATAAACTCCCATTTCTGAGTTCTGCATCAATAATTCATGTTTAAATCGCCCTAGTTTGCGTCCGGTCCTTATCTATACGTCAGAATCGAATCTATCTCTGTAATATTTTTATGTGGTCGTGATCCTCAGCATTTTGAGGAAATGACGAAGAATAATAGTCAATATTCTCCTTATTGATGTTTACTATTACTTAATGCCAATGTGTTTTAAAAAGATTGACACAAACCTTGCGTTGCAATGTAAGTGAGCACTAAATCAGAGTTCGGTATGTCCATATTGATGTAAGATGCGTTGATATAATCGCCTGTTGGTCCATTTTTCAATATCACTCGTGTTGAATCGTCTGCAAAAGAACGTGCATATTTGTATTTATCAGTTTTATTCATGTTAAAAACAGAGAAGTATTATTTTATTAATTTCGGACCCAGGTCCAGGACCACTTAAATTATCCATATTTCTGTACTTTACTCAGGGGTCCAAACAAGTTCTTTATTTTTCGGCATTTTCATAACAGCCATTCTCGTCCTTAGTGTAATAGCACAGATTAAGTAAGTACAGATACTTCACTCCATAGGGCAAGTTAGATACCTAACGCTATAATAACCTAACAAAATATTACAGGGGTTCGTGCGAGTTAAAATGTATCTTACGTTTACGCCCGACGGTATCTATTAAATCGTTTGGCGTGATGTCGGGCGATCACGTGCGTCCTTTAACGCAACGCTATGCTATAAAATGATTACACAAAAGATTATAGATGACTACAAAACAGTTTTTTTACATTAGAAAATATTTTTCTTTATTGAAAATCACAAAAATGCGTCACTTCAATATAATGGTTAATGAACTTTTTACCCTCTCGTAAATTTTGATGACTAAATCTAATCGTCGCAAACATTCTAAATCTAACAAATAACTATAATAAGTATCCTTAGGAAAACAAGCACATAAATGTGTTAATTTCACTTCCTATAGCATGATAAACAGGCTGTTTCCTGGTGGGCTAGTTAATGTTTCTTTTTTTAAATTACTCAAAAATAATGTTTCTAATTCTATAATGTAATTTATAAACGAGTCTGGTGGAACTTTTAGTCTTCCAAAAAAATTTAGCCATTATTAAAAGCGCGGGTGCGGTACGTACTCTCGAGCAAGCGCTTGCCAACCGACTGGATTTTGTTCGCTCGGGCGAACGCGAGTCGTAGGTACTTATGTATGTTTTTAAGTTGGCACCTAACGCTTTGATACACGAGAAGTGTCATTGATATAGATTTTTTTATTATCAAGAAAATTATCAAACGATAATCACCACTTCGAACCCTGCTTTACTGGTACTGACATTCTTTGGCGAGTCCGTCGATAGACGAAGTCCTACCAACTAATATTACTAACTATAACGTACGTTACATAACTATAATATTTCAGGGCAGCAATGTTTCATAGTGCGAACTTGAGCCAAACGTTATTCCTTGGTGTCAAACTAAGACGGGAACATAAACCTGAATCAAATCACGTGCTAAGTAACGTTTACAGATCTCGGCCAAACATTTTAACAAAGTAAAAACAAATCGTTAACTTACAAGGGGCAATATCCCTATACCGATTCTTATTCAAATTACAAGGCAGCTTCGACACATTGGTAGGTTCATCCGGCAATCTCCTCAGCAGTGTCTCGTACTGTTTGAGCGCATTCCCGCTAGCGAGCCCGTCGCCTAGCAACAGTATAGATTGTTCTAGAGCGTCGCCTTCGTGTCGGGATTCTTCGGAGCAGAGGGGCACGAAGCAGACTTCAGGTTCTTCGGATCCTGGGTCTTCAGGGGCGTAGACGGCTGGAAAAAGAAATTGATTATTTTATTTGTAGGTTTATTGTAAGTATTTTTTGGTTTCCAAACGGTTAAAATATAACTACAACACACACACATACTACAATAATCCTCCGCCATTTATCTGTCTGTCTTTATTATTATTATTATTTATTTATTTTATTAATAGAAAGTTTACAATAAAATCTTAACTTAGCTTAACCCCACAAAATCGTTTTCACGGTTTGTCTGTGGGAACGGAACAAATAGTACTAAAAAATTAGGTTTACTAGTGTGGACAATTTGCACTTATTTGGCTTATAAAGCAACTAACAATAAAATCTAATCTATACTAATATTATAAAGCTGAAGAGTTTGTTTGTTTGTTTGTTTGTTTGTTTGAACGCGGTAATCTCAGGAACTACTGTTTCGAATTGAAAAATTATTTTTGTGTTGGTTAGCCTATTTATCGAGGAAGGCTATAGGCTATATATCATCACGCTACAACCAATAGGAGCGGAGCATCAATGACAAATGTTGCAAAAACGGGGAAAAATTATTCTCTTTGATAGTTTCCGTTGCGTGCGCTGCGTAAACGGTTAAAGTTGCACAAATATAATGTAGCAGGGAATTATTCCTCTTAAAAAGGTCTCAAAAAAAGTCCGCGACGGCACATGCCTATCTTTTAAGGTTGACTCACAATAACCATTTTTATGATTTTAAAATTTGGTCAAAATTAATGTTTTATTTGTGAAGGTGTTTTTACCGACATAGTATTAATCCTTATCAAAATAAATATGTTAGTCATCTTTAGCATTCAATTGTGACCAAAATTGACCTTTACACTATGCAATTTAGATGAAAATCTTAGGAGATATCACAGTTTTAAAATAACTCCGCATCAAAATAATGACCCGCGCGCGCTGCGAGGCGGGTGTTCATGTTGTTGGGAAAACCAATGTGATTAGATTCAATGCACAAATATTGTGGGGAACTTAGAGAAGGTTTTAGTTTTTGTTTCATGCTGTAATCAGTGCTCTCTATCAAAAGATTTATAAATTTAAAGTGTTCAAGAAGAACTTACCATCATTGTGTAAGATACATGCAACGACATCTATTGCACCAAAATGGTACTAATTAATAAAAATGTGCTCACAAGATAACTTTTAAATCGGGTCTGAGAGCAAAAAGTACTCTAGATTAGTCTACATGACGCTATAACCCTGTAGAGTGTGTGTTCGATCGCTTTACATGCATTATATTTTAACGGTTAAATTTCGTGCTCGATAGATGGCGCTATTAATTTCACTCCATCTTCTGAGTCGCGGTGTTAAGTTTTCCGTGAAAGAATGACCCTCGCCCGTGTCAAATGTCTGAAGCTTGGTTTATTAACCAACGAAACAAAAAGAGGAGGTTCTCAATTCGACGCGTATATATTTTTTTATTTTATGTATGACCTGACCACGCATAACTTTTTACAAAGAAGTCCGATATACATGATCTTTTGTTTTTTAAATTGAGAAATCATGTTTGGGCTCATTTCCTGCACCTTGATGAGAACTTTAGATCTAGCTGGAGTATGACGTCATCGAAGGTCTGACGATGGAGACGGAAGGCACTTGCAAGAGGTCCTCAAGAGTTTGCAGCAACAATAACGTGTTTGGGCTCAATTCATGCACCTTGATGAGAACTTTAGGCCTTGCTGAAGTATTACTGTCATCGACGGTCAAACGATAGAGACAAATGGCAGTTGCAAGCGGTCCTAAACAGTTTGCAGCAGGTATAATGTTATTGGGCTCATTTCATACACTTTGATGAAAACTTTAAACCATACTGAGTTGTCAGTATGACTTTCATCGAATGTCTGACGATGGAGAAGGAAAGCAGTTGCAAGTGGTCCTCAAGAGTTTACAGCATCTATATCGTGTCTGGGCTCATTTCATGCACCTTGATGAGAACTTTAGACCTAGCTGGAGTATGACTGTCATCGAAGGTCTGACGATGGAGACGGAAGGTAGTTGCAAGAGGTCCTCAAGAGTTTACAGCATCTATATCGTGTTTCGGCTGATTTCATGCACCTTGATGAGAACTTTAGACCTGCCTGGAGTATGTGTATCATCAAAGGTCTGACGATGGAGACGGAAGGCAGTTGCAAGAGGTCCGCAACAGTTTACAGCAGTTTTATCGTGTCTCGGCCCATTTCAAGAACTTTGATGAGAACTTTCGTTCTAGCTGGTGTATGATTGTCATCGAGTGTCTAAAGATGAAGACGTAAGGCTGTCGAGGGTCGCGGGCCTGTGGACAGTAAGTAATGGGCTAGCTCGCCATCCGTCCGTCTTATGACGACAGGCCGTGGTGACGGCGTGTTCGTGTTCCACACGCGCCTCAAAGAGATGTCAGCAAACGGGAAAGGATCCGAGAGGAGCGAGGCCTGCCAGGGTTGCGGGACTGTTCGAAAGAGATACCGCGGCCCTGGTACGCAAAGGGCAACAGAAGAAACGTGGGTGGATTTTAGTCAGTACAAGTCTGACAATCCCTTCCGCTCCGTCCAGAGTGGGAGGGGTCATTTGATGATTATCCATCGGTAATCTATACTAATATTATAAAGCTGAAGAGTTTGTTTGTTTGTTTGTTTGTTTGAACGCGCTAATCTGAGGATCTACTGGTTCGAATTGAAACATTCTTTTAGTGTTGAATAGGTTATATATCGAGGAAGGCTATAGGCTATATATCATCACGCTACAATCAATAGGAGCTGAGCATCAATGAAAAATGATTTAAAAACGGGGAAAATTTATCATCTTTGAGATCTTCCGTTGCGTGCGCTGTTTATACGGTTAAAGTTGCACAAAAATAATGTAGCAGGGAATTATTCCTCTTAAAAATATCTAAAAAAAAGTCCGCGACAGCACATGCCTATCTTTTAAGGTTGACTAACAATAACCATTTTTATGATTTTAAAATTTGGTCAAAAATAGTGCTTTATTTGCAAAGGTATTTTTACCGACATAGTATTAATCCTTATCAAAATAAATATGTTAGTCATCTTTAGCGTTCAATTGTGACCAAAATTGCTCTTTACACCATTCCATTTAGATGAATATCTTAGGAGATATCACAGTTTTAAAATAACTCCGCATCAAAATAATGACCCGCGCGCGCTGCGAGGCGGGCGTTCATGTTGTTGGGAAAACCAATGTGATTAGATTCAATGCACAAACATTGTGCGGAACTTAGAGAAGGTTTTAGTTTTTGTTTCATTGTAATCAGTGCTCTCTATCAAAAGATTTATGAATTTAAAGTGTTCAAGAAGAACTTACCATCATTGTGTAAGATACATGCAACGACATCTATTGCACCAAAATGGTACTAATTAATGAAAATGTGCTCACAAGATAACTTTTAAATCGGTTGACCAGCTACAAAAAAGTTCTGATAGCAAAAAGTATTCTAGATTAGTCTACATGACGCTATATCCCTGTAGAGTGTGTGTTCGATCGCTTTACGATGCCTGGAGAATGATTTTCATCAAAAGTCTGACCATGGAGACGGAAGGCAGTTGCAAGAGGTCCGCAAGAGTTTACAGCAGCTAAATCGTGTTTGGGCTCATTTCATGCACTTTGATAAAAACTTTAAACCTAACTGAGTATGACTTTCATTGAATGTCTGACGATGGAGAAGGAAAGCAGTTGCAAGAGGTCCTTAAGAGTTTACAGCATCTATATCGTGACTGGGCTCATTTCATGCACCTAGATGAGAACTTTAGGCCTAGCTGGAGTATGACTGTCATCGAATGTCTGACGATGGAGACGGAAGGTAGTTGCAAGAGGTCCTCAAGAGTTTATAGCATCTACATCGTGTTTCGACTGATTTCATGCACCTTGATGAGAACTTTATTCCTGCCTGGAGTATGTCTATCATCAAAGATCTGACGATGGAGACGGAAGGCAGTTATAAGAGGTCCGCAACAGTTTACAGCAGTTTTATCGTGTCTTCGTATATATCGTGTATCGTGTCTTTTCAAGAACTTTGATGAGAACTTTCGTTCTAGCTGGTATATGATTGTCATCGAGTGTCTAAAGATTAAGACGTAAGGCTGACGAGGGTCGCGGGCCTGTGGACGGTGAGTAATGGGCTAGCTCGCCATCCGTCCGTCTTATGACGACAGGCCGTGGTGACGGCGCGTTCGTGTTCCACACGCGCCTCAAAGAGATGTCAGCAAACGGGAAGGGATCCGAGAGGAGCGAGGCCTGCCAGGGTTGCGGGACTGTTCGAAAGAGATACCGAGGCCCTGGAACGCAAAGGGCAAAAGAAGAAACGTGTATGGATTTTAGTCAGTACAAGTCTGACACTCCCTTCCGCTCCGTCCAGAGTGGGAGGGGTCATTTGATGATTATCCATCGGTAATGGTATATAATAGGGATTTACTCCTTTTGAGAGCTTCCGTTGTGCGTGAACGATTAAAGTTACGCAATTATCATGTATGTCGGAATTGTCCCTCTTAAAAGCTCTAAAAAAATATCCGCAATGGCCATATGTCTAACTTTTAAGGTTGACGCACACTCTCTCTAACCTCTCTTTCTTTTATTTACGCACGCACGCAGACGAAGTTGCGCGGGTCAGCTAGTCTTACATGTATGGACAGTAAATAAAAAAGAAATCCAATTATCATTTTTCGATGTCGTCATTTTTGCTTTTTATTTTTTTGTCTTTTTGTTATTTTTATTAATGGGCACCTAAATCTTTGTTGTTGCTCTAAAATTAAGATTCGCAACTTCTTATTTTAGTTGGTTTTTGTGTAAAATATATATGCTTGTTCATGTGTTCGAGCGTATGGCACTCATGGGCTGCAGCTCAACATCAGCGTCAGATGGTACACCTTGTGTGGCCATCTGGCACTATGCTGAGCTGAGGCTCTTTTGGTATTATTATTATTTTTGTTATTTTTTGAAGGTGTGTTTTTTTATAATAATGCCGAATAAACACAATTTTCTTTCTTTCTTCTTTCTTTCAAAATGTCCATGTAGCAAAACGTCCAACTATCAGATGGTCTGTATAGCAGAACATCTATTTAGCAAATTGTCATTTTTAAAATGTGTACTCACGATAGAAAGTAAAAGTCATTTGTAAATTACTTTAAATTTTTTGATAAAAAGAAATTTGTCATTGTCTTTTAAAGTAATTTAAAAAAGCAACCATTTCTTCGCTTTTTGTTGCCTTTTCAACAATGCTAGACCAACATTCGATAATATATGGAGAAGGTAGCAGAGGTAAATACCCTTGTCTAGCTCTTGAACTAATAAACCTAATACAACTCACCATTGGGCTTGACGACTAAAGTTAGGGTTCCTCTCGTGTTTCTAATCAGTTGTACTACTTGTTCGTGAGTCATTTCGTCCACGTCCTGCCCGTTTATTGATATAACCTGGAATTATAAAAAGGGTTTTGTTACACGGATGCATGTGTGGAATACATTATGGGTTATGAGCCCCGTGATGGCAATAGGCTGGCCTATTACATGGGACTTAAACATAACTGGTGAAGAGTGTTTTTTCGGTTTTGGGAATACAAGCGTTATGATGCGTACCTGATCTCCCTCTTGCAGCTGCAGCCTCGTCCTGCTGGCGACTCTAGACACGAGCACGGGCGCCCCTCCCCCTCCCCGCACGTTGAACCCGAACAGTCCGTCGGCGCCGGGCTCCAGACGTATCCGCACTCCTCCGTTACACTCGTTGGTCTCGTTCCCGTCGGAGCCCGATTCTGATTCGTCCACGTAGGTGAGAGGGATGCGGAGGACGCGTTCTAGGAGGTCGCCTTCGCTGTAATTTTAAATTTTTGTGTTAAGTCCGTTACGTTTTCGCTTTTATCCTCACATATTGGGTTAACAATATGGTGGTGGACGGTCAACATTCCACGGGTCCACAGCGGAGGGTGTAACAAGACCCTTAAGGAAGCCGAAAGGCATTTGTTCTCCCCGTCATTGCGATATTTTTTTTTGTTCGAGACAATACCTTCTAGGTATGGAGATATTGGGGGCAAAATTTCAACTTTTTCTTTCTTCAGCGTCTTTGCATCAGGACGCATGTCTTGCGATCAACCGGCATTGGACAACCGGATTTTGACGGCACGGTTGGCGCAGTGGCTGAGCGATTGGCTGCTGCGTTGCGTGTCGCGGGTTCGACCCCCGCACGGAACAAATATTTGTATGGCCTACAGGTAGTTGTTCCGGGTCTGGCTGTTTGTGTATGTGAGTTTAAAGGTTTGTAAACGCACCCACGATACAGGAGGAAAAAAATAAATAAAAAAAACCGTTACGGATTTCTGGCGCCGCTAGAGCGTTAAAAGCAATTCTGTCACAAAGAGATACTTTACGACACAGTTCCAAACTAATACAACGGAAAAGGTCGGCCAAATCTCATTGTAGATTGGACCGGATGTGACCATTGAGGTTAAGTTATTTTTTAATTATAAAATGGCGTTAAGGTGGAAGCACTAGGGTAGTCCGCGGAATTCGAATTTTCGTACGTTTTTTGCAATTTGCAGGTCAGTGTCTGGTTGTATGTTGATGAAAATATGATTCGCGTCCGTAATATGTATGGAGTTACAGAATTATAATTTTTAAAATCATCAATACAACCCTCTAAGTTCATTTAACCCCATTTAATGAATGTTTCATGAAATAATTATTGAATGGGATTAAATGAACTTGGGGGACTTGATGATTTATTATTTGTTTGAATATTAGGTCAAATGTTTGGAAAAAGACAATATATTTCATTTCCTATTCTCCTAAAACTTAGGTAGGGGAATGAAGTGAAGTCTAAGATTTAATTAGTAAATGCTACTATTTGAGATATATATTTCAATTCAGTTAGTTCCACGTCCAGATGATTCTTTGATGTATGTCAAATTGTCAATATACTCACTGTATCTCCGACACTGGCCTGCTGACATCCGTCCAGGCGGGGCGCGGCGGGGGCTCGGTGTGAGCCGTGACGCGCGAGCCGCGCATGCCGCCCGGCGACGCGCAGCCCAGCGAGCGCTCGCGTGTGCGGGAACTGCTACGTCTGGGGGGAAACAGAATGTATACTCAAGTCATACAAAAGTTTGAGTAGTCAAAATAGTTGCTTTTAGACGAAAATCGTACAGGACTGGACACAGACCTCCTCCAAACACTGTTCCATCAACCAATCCTGAGCCTCCCTTATTCAGCGGATTCTGATATCCAGTAACAAAACCCCTATTCGTGTACCTGGCTCTCCTCGGATCTTCAAGTTCGTGTCGTATATAAGGTTTATCTGTTCCTACACGAAATCTCTTAAGGGGTCATTGTACTCATCATTATGAAGAACTTTTACTATGGGACCAACCCCGAAATCGCGAAAAAAAAATCAGCTGTTCAGTACATTTTGACGAGTTAATGCGAACATATTGTAGGGAACAGCTGATTTTTTCTTCGCGATTTCGATTTTGTTCCCATAGTAAAAGTTGTTCATAATGATGAGTACAATGACCCCTTAAGAGATTTTGTGTATGAATAGATAGACCTTATATAAGACTTTTCACTTAATTCAGGCTCGTTAGCTCGTTGGGTTAAGCTACAATTTATGGGGCTGTGGACGGTGAGCTATGGGCCAGCTCGCTGTCCGTCCGTCTTATGACGACAGGCCGTGTCGACGGCGCGTTCGTGTTCCACGCGCGCCTCAAAGAGAGTCAGCAAACAGGAACGGGTCCGTAAGGGCCGACGCCTGCCAGGGTTGCGGGACTGTTCGAAAGAGATACCGCGGCCTTGGAACAAAAAGGGCAAAAAAAGGAACATGGATGAGTTTTAGTCAGTAAAAGTCTGACACTCCCTACTGCTCAGGCCAGAGCGGGAGGGGTTATTTGATGATTTCCTACCCGAAAAAAAAAAAAAAAAAAGCTACAATTTATTGTCGCGCGCAGCTTGTGGATAGTTGAAAAAAAAAAAACATTCCGTGGTCCTTCCGGTAGCCCCGACTGTTCGTGAAGCTTTCAACAGTCATGTAACAAATAGTCTTACCAGAGGATATTATGTTATTGTAACTAAGTTGTGCATGAAGGTCAGATAGGCAATCGCTCCATGTTACCGGTTTTCAACTGAATAGACTAAAAACTGACCCCAACAGAGGTAGATGATCACACCAAATTCTTACCTAACAAAACTCCTATTCGAAGACCTCGATCTCCGCGCATCTTCTAACGCCATGGTCTCAGTCCTGGGCACAGTAGGGGCCGCCAGTCCAGCGAGGGCCCCTAGCGCGGCTAACAAGGCCCGTCTCCTCGGGGCCCGGAGTCTGAAGAAGCCGTGTCGCTCTACACTGCAGCGCCATAACGCTTTCGCTGCGCGGCCGGAACGCATGTTGAAGCCGAGGACTGTGTCGTAGGATTCGGACTGAAAGGAAATGAAACATTGATCGGTTACATTTAGAAGAGGGTTACTCGCGCGGTGTTAATTGCATTTATGATAACAGAGCAAATCAAACCACAGTTGTTAAAATAATGGAATATCGGCTAGTAATTCTGAGTAAGTGTAAACAGCTGAAAACATTTTGACTATACTTGTCAAAGTAAATAAATATCGCTGGACATTACACACAGCGCCATCTAGGTGCCACACTAAGCTACGAGGCTTGTGTCGTGGACACCAGATAGTTGATAATACTACATAGATACTTTTTTGTTTGTAAATACATACTTATTATACATATAAACATCCATGACTCGGAAACAAATGTCCATGATCATCACACAAACATTTGCTCCTACCGGTACTCGAACCCGGGACCATAACAACGTAAGGCAGTCTCACTACCACTGCGCCATTCGGGTCGTCATAGCATACAATACAAACGGCGACGTTAAGGTGGAAGCGCAAGGGTAGCCCGCGAAATTTAAATTTTCTCAAGTTTATTGCAATTTGCAGGTCAGTGTCTAGTTGTATGTTAATGAAAATATGAATCGCGCCAGTAACACGTATGGAGTTACAGAATTATAATCATTCAAATCATCAATACAGCTCTCCAAGTTCATATAATCACATTCAATAGCTATTTCATGAAAAAGTCACTCTTTGAGATTATATGAACCTGGAGGGTTGTATTGATGATTTGAATGATTATAATTCTGTAACTCCATACGTGTTACTGGCGCGATTCATATTTTCATCAACATACAACCTGACACTGACCTGCAAATTGCAATAAACGTAAGAAAATTTAAATTTCGCGGGCTACCCTTGCGCATCCACCTTAAAAATGAAGCGTCATTTTTGAAATGTTGATAAATGATGGGCCTCTGAAGTCACACAACTCGCAAGAAGCAGCGGCCGTGCTACGCGATTCTTCTTCTTTACCGTGTGGTTAGTGCCTAACGTGGTGTCAGAGTTTTTAGGTCGCCCATGGGCCTCTGACTTGGATTTACATGCCGTCAAAAAATATTATACGATACGCGATGCATCCGCTTAATAAAGTATCGTTTTGTGATTTTAGAAATATTTTACGATTTGTTCGTTCATTGTTTGGTTGTTCAGGCGATGTCGCGCCACATACTAGCCTAGGAACTGCTCTGCGTTTCCTTTTAAGTTCAGAGTTTTCATTTAGTACAGAAGTGTTAGTCTTCTTCTTCTTTCTTGTCGATGATACGCACGAAGTCCAATCAAGCTATGCAAAATCAAACAAAGCTGATCTCTTATCGTACGGGAAGCTCATATAAAGCGAGGTCAGGTTGTACTGGTTATGGGTATAACTTGATGTGTAGCCGTGTGTACGACTGGCCCAGTATGTGGCCACGTTAATCGCGGCATCTGTAGCGTATTTTAGGTCCTCCAAAGTGCTAATTAAGTAGTGTTAGTAATTGCGCACAAGTTAAAGGAGCAATTTCTCTCGGTTACCCCTATCCCATTCACAAAGACACCATGTATGTCACTTAGTACATCCTGACCAGCAGGGTTATTGCGTACCTTTGTTGACAGTTCATAGAACTTACGAGTTTTGATATACAATGACAGTTCTGCACGGGTAGCGTCAGTTGAAACCAACAAGAACGGTCATTGTATATCAAAACCCTCTAAGTGATGATCACTATGAACTGTCAACAGAGATACGGAATAGCCCTGCAGGATCCTATGTATCAGGATGCAACATATAAATTATCACTATAAATTGTTATTCTCGAACAGCTAACCAGATAAAAGTTTTACTAGTCAAAGGATTTGCCAAAAGCTCTGAAAACTCGTTTATTACTGAACACACAATTAATTTTCTTAAATGATAGGTATATTGATCTGGTACAGACGCAGTACAATCTAAAGCCTGGTTTTCCCACCAAAACAACTAAATGCTTCAAGTATAAGTTGCGATTTGTGAAGCAGAGAGTATAGAGTACGGTATAATTTATAAGTTTTGATTACCTATTTCAATAGTTGTGGATAAGAGCGGTATTCAATTTGAGTTATAGTAATTTATAATCGCCATGGTAATTATTCTTGGTGGGATACGTAACGCACTTTTTCTCGCAAACTTTTTTTAGTTAATGTTAAACTTTTTTGTAGTTATGTTTTTTTTAGAGTTGACGTTGTCAGTTTGTCACCCAAAATGCTTTTCGCGAGAAATATATTTGTTGATTTTTTATATGTTTTTTACAGTATTAGCTAAATTCTAATTTTAATTAAGATTGTTATTGTTTATGTTTCAAATTAATCGGCCTAAATGATAAAATTCTTTCAAATTCAAATAAACTTTAAAACCCAGCATTTTCCTAAGTCATCCTTTTGAAGAAATAATTATAATGTCACAACTTGATTACATATTGAGGTACGTTTTTAAGCCAAGTTTCAAGTGCATAATAATCACAGGAATAAGATATTACATAAAAACTAAACTCCTATAACCCACGTAAAGTTTGGTGTTCGCAAAATCTCTTCTTAATGCTGACGATATCAAATGGACACATTGTGATTTCGAGTTTTTACCATCATCGGTTTGGGCTGAGCGATGATGTCCGGTCACTGGCTTTTTACACATAGTAATTCAAACTTATGTAATAAAGATGCAGACTCTGGCAGTTTAAGAGTAAATATATTAAGATAATACAATAAATATCTACATACACACGTTTGTTAACAATATCCATATGATTATAATTTCAGTAAAGAACGAAGTCATGCAAGGTCAACAAGCTCTACCTACAATACACACCACACAGGCTGGAGACAATATGGTCACCGAGACAAACGCGGATAATGCAAGCTACTTCCCATTTACAACCACCTGCCCAAATTGCAACCTGACCATAATGACGACCGTTACAACATGTCCGTCGTTTAAAACGCACTTGGTCGCTTTCATGCTCTGTTTAGTGTAATTTTTTTTTTCTGAAAAACCCCTAACTTATTATATCAATAATTTAGCCCTGTCATTGTCCACTAGCTTTTTTACCCGACTACGGCGAAACCAAAAGGAAAAGTTATGATTTTAGCAGTCTTATGTATTTACGTATGTTCCTCCGTAGCGCCTAAACTATTCATCCGATTTTGATGAATAAGGAGGTGTCAATCGGTACCACACAAATTTTTGTTCTTAAATATGTTGGGGTCGGTTTCCAGTCTAACCGGGTTATAAATGTCATTTTCCCACTAAATATGTTTTGATTTTTGTGTGTGATCTTCGTCGGCAAAGAAGTCACATGCATTGATCATAATTCTTATTGTTATCGTGTTCTACTTATTGCTCTCAGCCCCGCTGGACATTCATGAGTTCATGAGACATTCTGTTTAAAACCCTGTGGCTTATACGACAAAAATACTTCTGTAACTGTGTACTTGTCTTGTGTGTTCTTCTTCGAGCTCAAGGACATTTTATGAGTGAACTTTTGTCATTCTGCTATGTATCGTTTTCGTTTTAAGGTTAGTAACAAAGTCTGTTCATTCGAGATCCAATCTCGCTAATGCAACAACGGCAATAAACTCAATAGACTTGGAACCCGACCTTCCGGCGACAAGGCATCGATAAATCATGCTAGGCTAGCTGGATAGATGATTTTTTTGTTTAACAATATTCTTTTAATTTTTATCCGATTACGGCGAAGCCAAAAAGAAGGGTTATGATTTTAGACATACATAGACTATATGTTTGTATTTACGAATGTTTCTCCGTAGCGCCTAAACGATTCATCCGATATTGATAAATAAGGTGTCAATCGATTTGTTATTATGGCCCGGGTAACATATTTAAGCTATATTTTAACCGACTTCAACAATAGGAGGCGTCGATTTTACCTTGTCAACACCGAATTTAATTATCATACAATGTTGTTGTGTATTTATGACTAAAACCTATTTATTAGACTAAGTTCAAGTCCTAGATTTCCAGACATGGACATTACATCACCCTAAACAAAAAAACCCCGACTACTGAAAAATCACGCTCTAATTAAAATCAGAGTTTTTTTTCGGTTTGTAGCTTATGGTACCCGGGCCATAATAACGAATCGATTGACAACTTATTCATCATAATAGGATGAATAGTTTAGGCGCTACGGAGGAACATACGTAAATACAAACATAGATACATACATAGACTGCTAATCATAACCCTACCTTTTGGCTTCGTCGTAGTCGGGTAAAAAATAATTTGTTCTATAGGTACAAATGTACGCAGATATTTCCAATTACCTATTACATAATATGTTTCCAGGTTTTGGCCATGTTCGTGTCTACCCTACATTTTTTCCTGCTTATACAAAAGAGAGCATTACTGTCCTAATTGCGGCGCTTACCTCGGAGCCTTTAGTGGTAGTATATATGATTGACATACGGGGTCGTCCAAATAGTGAAGTCATAAAAAAAATCCTCATGCCACGATAGAAATTATTTGAAGCGGTCCCATAAAATGTTCAATAAAATAACTAAAACTATCAAGAATCGCGGAACATACATGGGGTATTTAATTTCATGGGCATGAGGAATCTATTCTTTTAAGACGTCACTATTTGGACCACCTGTATAAATGTGTTCTTATAGTAATTACCTATAAGTATACAGGGTATCCTAACGGCCGTTTTCTGTAACTTACTTACGTATAACGGTTAGTTAATAATATGTCTTACACTAGTAACTATCGGTGTTTCTATAAACAAAGTTAGCAATGAATTGACAGGATCCTATCCACGTCACTTATCTGTGTCTCGGAGGGTTGACAGTTGATGTTTCTTGAACTGTTTATCTGAGATAGCAACGTTCCGTTAACTGTTAGTAAGTTATTGAAAACGGCCGTTAGTGTTCGGTAATGAATGGATAACCTTGAAATGGATAACAGAAGAACTTATCTGGAAAGGAACTTTCATTCAGTATGGGTTTCCGATAGCAAGTATAGCATTGATTGTGACTGTTAAGTGATAGTTTTGTAAACAAACATTATTTTTGTATTAAAATATCTTTAATGGTGACTTTTGTTTAATTTTATGCCCGCGACCTTCGTACGCATGAAACTATTATAATTATAACTTCCCTGAATCGGAGGAATTTCAAGGTTTTTTTTTTCATGGATCTCTAATCCTGTTTCTAAAATAAAAGTAGGAAAGTAACACTGTATTTTTTTCATTTCCCATCGAACAACTTAAATAACTGCAGTTAAAGTAATGGAATTACCCTACTGGTGGTACGATTGGTGGTGAATCGTGAAGATGTATTATGACCTGGGTTCTTGGTTAACACGCAATATGTCGAACGCTTTCTTTAGATCTTTTTCTATAAAAAATATTTCAAATATTTTAATACCTTATTGCCGTTTTGTTTCTTTTTTGTAGCTGACGTCACCTAAAATGCGTTCCGCGAAAAATATATTTGTTGATTTTTTTATATTTTCCACTTAAATTTCGGACTTTCCCCTACGAAATTCAACAGCCACTTCACAATTTTGAAAAATTCCCTTCCTAGACCTAGAAAAGTATTTTTGTCACCAGCCTAGCCTTTGCCCAACTATGTTGAGGCCGGCGTCCAGTATAACAGGATGCAACTGAGTTCTAGTATACTCATCAGTTACTGGGTAACATGATTGATGGTCAATAAGGACGGACCAATAAGGACTGTCAATGATCTAAAGTTGGCACAAACATTTTAGCGAGTTTTTGTGCCTAGTTTCAAGTTACTATAAGCGAAGGAGTAACACAAGTTATCGAGTTAGGGGTTAGCATAATCAGCCTATAATGTTCCCACTGCTGGGCAGACAACGCGATTCGACGACCACGGCGTGCCATAAACCGCTTCAACGCAGCCAAGAAAGCCTCCGCCGTCAGTTCCGAAGCGACTTCTATGTGGATCGCCTTAGTAGAGGTACAAACGAAGAAGCAGATATACCCTTAATAAGTTGACAGTTCACTTAAATATCTCGCTAAATCATTCTTATGGGATGTCGGATGCGATCCCCTTCGAACCTAACCAGTCCGGAGTCGGGATGCTCCAAGTCCCGAGCTCGCTTCGCTCGCTCTTGCATCCTAAGTTGTCTTTGCCACAATACCTTGTTTATGTTGGTATGACACAAAAAAGTAACTAAAATTTGTTTTGTAGGTGTAGGAAATTATCGACCAGAAATGCCATGAATTATGCAATATTAACTGTAACTTGATTACCATACTCCAGACACCACCAGAACAATTTACAAAAAAATAATTTCTGCAATATTAGACATAGAATTTATTTACGTGTTCGAGATCTTAATTATTTGTATTATTATCTACTTGTAATTATAGCGTTTAACTCAATTATCCTTTCCAGATTCTGGCCTAGTGTGATCCTACCCTCCTGTATGTGCAGCTTCTACAATGCTTAGCACTATACCTTCCAAATCTTCATGAATCACATACCCATCATTTATGAACATTTTCGTAAGGACGGTCATACTACATCAAAGGCACTTTTTCGTACAAAATGTGTCGCACTTGTTCATCGTGTGTGTTGACGATTTGAGCGTCAATTCTTTCCTTTTGAGGTTTTCCTAAAAGGTAGGTAAGTATGAGCAGCATAATTGGCCAATATGTATTGGTTCTAAGTTAGGTGTGAAGCTTAACCCTTGCTTAGTCTTTCTAGAAAAAAATATTATTATGTAAGTACTAAAAAAATTTTTTAAATCTTCTGTTCTTAAATACTTACAGGTTCCCTCTTCAGCTGTATAAAGAACTGTTTCTTCTTGAAGGAAATCTTGACGATTTTAGTCCAAGAGAAGGTGTTCACTCTGATATTGTTCTGAAACACGACGATACCTATTGACGTCACGCCAATAAATATGTCTTTGCCGTTGTAATCCTGAAATTAAGAGTTATTATTGAAATGTTGGAAGAAGTTTTGTTTACAATTCATTTTTTTAGGGTTCCGTACGTAGTAAAAGTAAAAACATGTTCTACCACTACTTCGCTCACTCACTAGACCCCGCCATCCCTTTCGTACTTGGCTGTTTTTTGAAAACTCTGAGTAACTGAAACGAAGTAAAACAGGTAGACTCGTCTCTGCTACTCAAATAAGTATATTGAATCTGAGTATCAGAAACCCGGTCCCAAAAAAGGTCAAGGATAACGCAATCATATACTGAATGTTCTAATAATAATGTCGCCTACATGGTGATATAATACAAGTTGTCATTTAATAATTATCCATATTTGGGTCACAGGAAAATATACTTTGCTATCACACCAATTGGGGCCAATAATGGCCGCCTATTATTCTGATATTATCATTCTTCTGCCCTTATTCCAATTTATTTGTGGTCGGCGCAGCCTGTCTTCTTCCATACTTCTCTATTACTCGTCATCTCATCAGACACCTCTTCTCTTGCTATATCATCCTTCACAAAGTCCACCCATCATTTCTTTGGCCTTTCTCTACTTTTGTCTGATATTATATGCAACACATATCTATCTAGAAGGAATGTTCAATGTTGGCGCAAATATTGGCCAACTATTGTGATTCATACAATCAATACTTATCTGTAAATGATATTAGGTTAATTTGGGATTTTATGATTCATAAATCATAAGCAAAATTGCAGTATGATCTAATTGCAGTATGATTGATGATGATATGAGTATGTTGATCGTTGATAGGGATCAATTGGTAATACTTTTGAGTAATTTATCTACTACACACGCTTTGATTTTGTGTCTGACTCATGATATATCAATCAAAACGTAATTCGCCGTTTAATACGATGTCATCTATTAATATTACAAACTAGCTGTTGCCAGCGGCTTGGCTCTCGTTTTGGTCAGAAATTATCCCAGGGGCACGTTGTAAATATAGCCTATTTACAACGTGCCCCTGGGATAATTTCTCGTTTTTTTCGTGGGGTAACTTATAGGAAGCTACATTAGGGATAATGTAGCTTCCTATAAGTTACAGAATTTTCATAATAAGTTCAGTAGATCCAGAGATTACCCCCTCAAAAACTAACAAAATTTACCTCTTTATAATATAGATTAAAGTCGCATTTCATGTTTGTCTTAGAACCGCGTTATTCTTCTAAACAGTTTTTGTTTTTTTCCATAGGTTTAATACATATTCAACTGAATCATCATAATTTTCCTGCCCTAGTCCTAATTAATTGTCGGCGCAGCATGTCTTCTTCTTCCATACTTCTCTATTACTCGTCACCTCATCAGAAACCTCCGCTCTTGCCATATCATCCTTCACACAGTCCACATTTTCAACTGAATATAATAGAGAATCTCGATGTTCTGACGAGTCGTAAGAACCGTGCGAAGCAAAGGATAGTTACAATGTATTGACGTAGTTCTGTTCGGGGATGGAATGTTAGACACCTTGGGAATAATTATTGGATTGTAAGGTAAACCGCAATCCCGGTGTGTCGTCAGCAAATGGGTTTCGCGCGTTTATTATGAATAGCAATATCTGTAACTTAAAAAAACCCACACTAGGCCCCCAACGCATTCATGAAGCTTGAAAAAGAGTTTGTAGTCTTCACACTTTTTTTGCGAAGATTTAATTCTTTGACCCTTCTAGAACGTTATTCAAACTTGGATCCCTTCTTAAAACTATGAATTTCGTGCACATTTGGCAAAGATTTAAGAGAAATACATGATCTGGTGGCCTACCATGACGTCTTAAAGCAGCAGTAACTCCAGTGTGGGAAAGTGATGGCACTAGTCGACCTGTATAGCTCTGTCTCTGTCCCACACTGGAATTACTCCTGCTTTAAGACTTCATAGTAATCCCCCAGTACCTTTCAAGGAGATAGTGTTTAGGGAATTCATCCAGGGGTGTTCATCTGCCTAGCCTTTTCCCAACTATTTTGGGGTCGGCTTCCAGTCTAACCGGATGCAGCTGAATACCCGTATCTATTTTACATGGAGCGTCTGCCTATATGACCTCCACAACCCAGTTAGTACTGGGAATACGGTACCCCTTGGAAAGACTGGAAGTTATCAATCAACAATGAGGGCTATCGTTTTTGAGTTCACCAGATGGCGCCACTGTCGAGTAAGGGCATGTCAATAATTCTATTTTATACTTTAAAGTGCCAATAACTTCATAAAATGTTTTATTACGTATAACAACATAGTGTAAACTTCAGATGCATATTTGCAATATTTTCTCTAAAATTAGCAAGCATGAAACATTTAAAAATCATTTTACTTCCAAGTACTGACAAATAAGATCCTAAGTTGCTACTTAAAATCTTCAAGTCATAATTAATCAGGAATGGCTCAATCTAGACCACAATCGTCAGACACACTCTATGACATCTGACATTTCGATGACCTCGCGCTATACTAGCGCCTCTAGCGGCGAATTCATACGTGATAGCCCCCATTAACTCAGCTCATCGCAGTCCACATAGGAACATACTTCTCACAAGCTGCGCTACAACACCCTAAGCTCCACCTATCTTGTTCAATCTTCAAAAAAAATAAGCGGACGTTTTACAAGCTTTTTTTTCTTCCGTATCCTTGGTACGTCCTATCAAATTACTGGTACTGGGTTGAGTTAGGAGCGTTTTTTAAATCCCCTTAAGTGCAGGTTTAGTGACACTTAACACTTCAGCAAGTGAGTCTTTGTTTGTGGGCCACACGCAGCGAGTCAAAAAGCAAGCGAATATGAAAAATCTAGAACAAAATTAGTCTCCATACCTTAGCAGGGTGCGACTCAACGCCGTAGCAATCCAATCGTTTCGCGTGTTCTAGAAAGTTCGCCTCGGCATCCGCAGGCAACTGTCCTTTATGTAACTTGTGGAGCTCTCTGATTCGACGCTCGTCCTCCGCATTCTGTTTGGGCAGCAGACAGAGGTCTGATAGGTAGTTCGGAGGATGCTCCGATACGTTGTAGTCGCCTAGTTCAGCTGGAAATGAAGTAAAGAGGTTTAGAGTTAAAGCGATACTAATATGATAAATTTATCTTTGAATTTTCAAGGAGGTATTCAAAAAAAGTTTTTGTTAAAATGTTTTGTTAGTTGAGGGCCACAGAGTTCTCTGTTCCAAAATATTTATCCTGTGCGATATTGGCCGAAAAATCAGATGGTAAATTGCATTTAGGTAGCCAATGGAGCTTTGCCAATTCGACTGCACCAATCACCGTCACACAAATATTTTTAGATTTATTAGAAGGATGATGTTAAACAAATTAGTAAGTTATAGAAAAGATTTATTAAAAGAAATCCTTCAAAAGTCCGAATTTAAACAACAAAGATTGCTGGTGGATAGAAAAAATAATTACTACAAAAATAAACTCTGAAGCAATGCATTTTATTAGTTTTTAAACTGACATGGTCACTAACATTATCATTTACACTGACAACGGAATATTGCAATCATTGATAATGCATTTTGCGGATAAACGCGCCGAAATATCGGGAACTCAAAACAAATAGCAAAAATGGTCAATATCCCATTTTTAGTGTTATTGATAATGCATTTTATTGAGTGAAGATTAATAAACAAACGTCAAAATCACGCCAGATGGCACGTATTTTATTACAACCTTACGACATTATGATATCTAAGTACGTATTGATCACGTTTCAACCAATGCGGGGTACATAAGATCAGGATGAGAACAAAATTATACAGGGTATACAGGGTGTAACAGGACCCTTCACGAAGCCGTCAACCAAGCATTATGTACATCAAACTAAGTAACTTTACGCAAAAATTATTGCTGGGAAACGACTTTTTTTGGGGTGAAAAATTACGTATTACGGTAGCAATCAAGGTAACGCACTCAAAACATTGTGCTGATGGATGGATTGAATAGTATGGCCGTGGAGTTGTTTAAAGTAAAAATCTTACATTAAAAACATGTATTTAAAAAAAAACTTGTGAAAATGTTGGAACTTTGACCCCCAATATCTCCTTAAAAAGAAGGTTCCCAGGTATGGTCTAGAACAATACAATGATCGCAATGACGGGAAGAACAAGTACCTTTCGGCTTCGTTAAGGGTCTTGTTACACCATCTATAACTCCAAATTTAAAAAAAAAAACACGGCCTATGTGTTTTTTTACATGGGCATTTATAAAACGTCGAGAAAAGGTGCACGGTTCGGGTTGCTTCTTTTCTAAGGATACACAGGAACAGGCAAGAAACTCCATGGTTACTCTTTTAAAATTATTAAGCAGCTACTACCTACGACTAAAAGCGCAATACCTTTGAGATGGTGATACAGACCATCACACTGGTCAACTTTGCGTAAGGACCATGAGTCAAAAAAATAGGACTCCTAGGAGTGTGGGTATTCAATTGCGTCAGTCGATGCAATATTTTGAATGGGAAGTGCATTTTATTTTTCGAATCATTTTCCTTGTTAAGCTATTGACCATGGGTAATGAGCAGCAATCGGAATAGGTAGAGCTAATGTACCTAAAGTTCAAGCAAGGAACAGAAAAGTGAAAAGATTTCCTTACGACAAAACATTTTTTTCCTCGTCGTCGTTCGCGCATCATTCACTCCTGTAGTTTCTCAAGTTGTAAGCATATTTGACTAGTGAATTGTTTTTTTTTTACCTATACTTGCTTACCTTGGCTTGGGATTTTATGGACTACGTTTTACCGCAAGTTGTTTTGATTTCTGTTTACGTTTAGTTCCAAAAATTTTACAAAATGAATAAATGATATGAAAACCTATAAATTGTTTTTTTACCTTGTTAGTTCTAACTATTAAAGCTGGTATGAAGATTAAATTAGCATCCGCACTTACTTACGGCGTTCAAACGAAGATGAGATTACATTTATTTTTAAACAAATATCGATAATATAAAAATAAAAATCGTGCAGTTTTTTTTAACAGATACAGTAAATGATTTCGATAGTTGTTTTACTTTATTAATTTTAGTTGTACTTAAGTAAAGTTCCGACATTCGGAATAAATATACTGAAAAAAAATTGTCGTTAGGAAGTCTCCACTTTCGTTTCTGTTCCTTGAACTTTAGGTACATTAACTCTACCTATTCCGATCACTGGTAATGAGCATTCTGATTAGATTATGTCTATTCCTCGTCTGATATACTAATCGCTAGTATATCCTTACAAGGCAATGATGAGGATATTGAGTTTTTGACGAAAATACAGATGCTGGCCCTTTTCAAGACAATTGGAATTGCTCGACTTAAAAATGGGCACTCTGTTTAAGGACTTATCACATAGCCGTCAACCAAGCATCCTGTACGTCAAACTAAGTAATACTGAGCAAAGGTTATTGCTGAGAAACGACAGATTTTTTGGTGTGAAAAATCGCGTAATCATGTAAACCGAGATTTTCACGCTCAAAATATTGTGCTGATGGAACACATGGATCTGGGGATGCATGGAATAGAACAAATGCCTTTCGGCTTCGTTAAGGATGTTTTAACACCTGTTACATTACAGGAATAACAATTATTATTTCAATGTATTGTCAAGCCATACAGGTAAATAATAGGTAGGTTAGTATGTATTGTTGTTTAAGGACTCACGTGGACAAACCATTTGAAACCATTTATTCGTTTTGAATTATAGAATGTTTGCCCTGTAGGAAAATTTTGAGGATAATGGTAAAAATATCAAGATAATATAACAGAATAGGCAGTAAGAAATAAAATTGGTAAGTAGCTTTAGAGCTAATCTAACAATGTTAATTAACTATAATGTTGACGACCACAAACAGGAACCTACTAACGTACTAACATGGAGAAAAACAATAATCTTGTACCTATTATTTTTCTATACTTATTATTTATATTGTGCTCTCACAAAATTCAACAGCATTGATGAAACTATTTGTTTATTTACAGGAAGAAATAATATAGCTAATTACCTGCTTGCGCAAAAAGTAGGTACTTGTACGAGGTGCATTCAATAAGTACCTAGCCTCATCGCCAGAGGGCGCTGTAGTTTCAAAAGAGTTTTACCACAGTGTAGCACATTCTTTTTTAATTCTTTTTTCAAATTTTCATTCCAATCCCATCATTTGTTTTAATTTGACAACTTATGGAAGCGAACGTGTCGATCGGTTTTACAAAAATGGAAAAGAGCAATATCGATCGGTGATTCGATTTCTATTTTTGGAAGGGAAAACGCGCATCGAAATCAAAGAGCGCTTGGATGCTGTGTACGGTGACTCTTCTCCATCGATGGCCACCGTCAAGAATTGGTTCAACGAGTTTGCACGTGGCCGTACGTCGGTTTTTGATGAACCACGTCCAGGTGCACCGAAAACAGCTGCTACGGAGGAAAACATAAAAAAAATCGATGATCTCGTGTATTGGCAGATCGCCGATTGAAGGTTCGGGAGCTAGCTGAGACTGTAGGCATTTCAGAAGGAACAGTGCATCATATTCTTCACGAGGAACTCGGCATGAGAAAGCTGTCGGCGCGATGGGTGCCGCGTTTACTCACACCAGAAAACAAGCGCAACCGTGAGACCACATCGGAGACGTGTTTGGCGCTGTTTAAGCGGAATCCAGCGGAGTTTTTGCGTCGTTTTGTGACCGTCGATGAAACCTGGATCCACTGGTACACACCAGAGACCAAGGAGCAATCAAAACAATGGATCCAGACCGGGGAACGTGCTCCAAAGAAGGCGAAAATTGTAAAATCGGCCGGAAAAGTTATGGCCACCGTTTTCTGGGATTCACAAGGTGTGATCTACATCGATTACCTCGAGAAAGGTAAAACAATTACAGGGCTTTACTATGCCGATTTATTGGGCCGATTCGACGCCGAATTAAAGAAAAACGACCCCATCTGGCGAAGAAAAAAGTGCTGTTTCACCACGACAACGCACCGGTTCACACGTTTGCCGTTGCCATGGCCAAATTGGTCGAATTACGCTACGAATTGCTGCCCCATCCACCGTATTCTCCAGATTTGGCCCCTTGTGACTTCTTTCTGTTTCCTAATCTGAAAAAATCACTCGCCGGGAATAGATATGGATCGAATGAGGAGGTCATCGCCGCCACGGAGGCCTATTTTGCAGAGTTTGACAAAAACTATTTTTCGGACGGGTTAAAAAAGTTGGAGCATCGCTGGGCTAAGTGTATCGAACTAAAAGGAGACTATGTTGAAAAATAAATTGCCACTTTTCCAAAATTTTCGTTTACTTTTTGTAGGCTAAGTATTTATTGAATGACCCTCGTATTATATTATGACTTCCTCAGAACACAATGTGACATGTATTTGTATGGTGTAACATTGTTATAGGAAAAAGCTAAAAAAACCCTTATGGCTATCAGACGTCATAATATGTCTGCTTTTAGGGTTTATTCGGATAAATATTAAAAAGGAAATGTATACAGCATGTGTTTTGCAACCCACTTTCGGGTAAACCAAATATTATGGTAACCCTTTTAACGCGCTGGCAACCCAAGTTGCAATGTCGATAGACAACGGTGTCATAATACTACATCCATATTTCACAAGTTATGTTAAAATTCTAAATTCAAAATATTTTATTTCAAAACGTCGACATAAAGGTGCACGGTTCGGGTTGGTCGTTTCCTATGGAGAAGTACCGGCAAGAAACTCCATGGTTATTCTTTTCAAATCATTTGGTATTACAATATTATCATGTTACAGCATTAGTAATTAAGTATGGGGGGACAGCGTAGGGCCGACAATAAGTCGTTGCTTACTACACAAAAAAACGTAAATCAAGATAAAAGTTAACAAGCATTTGGGAATCTACAAAGCCTACAATGTTCACACATCAAGCCTATAAAGTCCCAAATAGTGTAGTAGGCCTGTTGCCGGTGATGAGGCGCTATTGAGACAACCCAATAACAGTTGGTCGGATTCGAAGATCGAACTCTATAATTTTATACAGGATGATTTATCAGTTATCAGCGTACCTTGCACAGTAAACGAAGCCAGCAACAACGCGGTATTCTTCGGCGCGTTCATTCTGCCATCAAGCAGCAGCTTCCTCAGTTGAAGGCATAGCAGGTATCTTGTATACTCCTCGGCCAATCGTGACGGTTCGGGCGGGTAGAACCGAACAGCCAACCAGAACTGTGCGTTGGCGCCGACTTGCTTCTTCACTGATTTTGTACTGTCTAGCCAGCGCTGTGGAAGAAGATAGACATGATTTAGGATACTGAGCTTTATTTTGATAGATTTAGAATTGCATCTTCACTGGTTTTGTACTGTCTAGTCAGTTGTGGAAGAAGTTAAAAATGATTTAGTAAATTGAGCTCCATAGACTTCTATTCAGGGATTAAAATTGTTTGCCCAATCATGTATTTGTCATATACAAATACATGATTGGAAAGAAAGAAAGAAAGAAAAATCATTTATTTTGCACCGACTAGAAACGCGCAATAATAAACATAACCATAAACAATTGAAAAAGAACATCAAAGCAAAAAACAAATAAAATAAAATCTAATATTACCTTCGCCGATTCTGTCTTGAGATCCCCTATGGTCACACCATAGAGAACCCTAGAAAGTGCATGTCTTTGGCTTTGGTGACACCATAGACAAGCACTTTCGACGCGACATTTTGACACAACGTTGACATAAGGAGATCCCGAAACAAAAACATTCACATCACATCAGTGCATGTACAAAACTAAACTTAAAACGTTACAATAAATATGAAGGCAAGATAACTATGTGAAACATAAATGAATCTGCGCGTCCCATCCGTGCAAAAATGGTCGATGCTCAGCTAAATGCTGTGGCTTCGGACGGACCGTAAGTCCTCAGCGCTGATTTTCAGCAAAGACCAAAGGAGTGACATATTGACGCCGCCATGGTGTGTGCTATGGTGTCTGTCATTATTTATACACTAATAAGAATAATGGTAAGTACTAATATTAAATGTATGTATATATGGAAAATAAATATATAAACGTAATGATTGTGAGTTGTAACACGAATATCATATTTGCAAGTGTACAGAATATTTTGAACAAAATAAAAATACATGCTTTATGTTATGCCAACAAACAAAAACCAACACAAAGCTAATTGAAAGATGAAAGATGACGATTGAAAGATGCTCAACAACTAACATGAACTAATTATTAAAATCTGAAATTAAATATCCATTTAATCTCCAGGCACTGATCACAGCATGAAAATAAATTTTCAACAATGGACAATACACAATTCCAGGAATGAAGCATGGGCGTGGCGGCCATATGCATTTTGGCTTATGATATGGCGTCGCTTGTTCAAACGAGGTAAACGCATTTGCCATGGATTAATCCATTGAAAGGCGCAATGCATCAACCGTGAGCGCGCCCTACTCTGTTGGTGACCTTCTCCAATTGCCCTTAGGCCATGACGTTGAGGTAAGCTCCAAGTGCACTGGTGCAATAAGATTTACCCACCATCAGATTGCTGCATTTTCATGAATCTTTTCTTTAAAATATTTAAAAAACACCTTTTCGATTTCAGGACTCTCACTGGTGGTGGAAGGTCATTCCAACAGTGTGTGGCGGCGAATTTGAAGCAACCCCTGAATGCTGCAGTTCTATGTTGCGGATTACAAAGCGGTTGGGTGGAATAACGCGGCTCGTATTTACTCTGTCTCCAACTTAGCTTATCAAAAAGGTAGTGTGGTTTCCGTGTAGTGACCACTCCAAAAAGCAGACTAGCCAGATGCAACCTTCTCCTAGCAGCCATTTTCAAAATATTATTTTCGTTATTAAAAGGAGTGACATGACTTCTACGAGGGATATTAACACAAAACCGTGTACATGCATTTTGTATTCGTTGAATTAGTTTATTGGTTCTTTCTAACAGACAAGGTCCGTACACGGTGTCACAGTAATTAAGTCTAGACAAAATAAGGCTGTCTACTAGTTGCTTGCGTAGTTCAACAGTCAGGTATTCTCTAATGGAGTACAGTAACTTTAATCTATAAAAACAATTCCTCATGGAGTTACTAATATGCTTCTCAAAACGTAGTTGAGGATCCATAGTTAGACCAAGATTGCAAGCAGTTTCTACTCTGTCGATTTTATCGCCCCTGATAATGACTTGTGGCTTAGCCGACAGTATTGCGCTGATCATTTTCGTACTCCCCAAAATCATAAATTTTGACTTTAACGGGTTTAAAACTAGTGAGTTGCTTTCTGACCATTCTACCACTCTCTCCAGATCCCCATTGATTTTTCGTACTGCCTCTGTTGTATCTGTTGGCTTGAACGATATATATAATTGAATATCATCGGCATACATGTGATATCTGCAATGATGGAATGAGTTTATTATATCGGCACTGTAAAGGATATAGAGCGGGGGGCCCAAAATTGAACCTTGAGGCACACCACGCGGCACCTGACGAGGTGGGGATGATATTTTTGATCCATCCTCCCTCTGGACCTCAACGAGCTGAGTTCTATTTTGCAGGTAGCTAGCAAACCACTCTATTGTTTCCCCTGTGAATCCATAGTAGGCCAACTTAGAAAGCAATAGAGTTGTATTTATTGCATCAAAGGCCCGTGAGAAATCCAGAAGAGCAAGGATTGTTCCCTCCCCCCTATCCCTTGCCTCCAATATATTTCCTACTACATCAGAGAGAGCTGTAGCCGTCCCACGGCCTTTCCTAAAGCCAGACTGAAGGTCAGGGAGCATACTGTTAGTTTCCAGATGTGCCAGCATTTGATTGTAAACCACCCTCTCTAAGACCTTGGACAAACAAGGCAGAATGCTAACCGGGCGTAGGTCTTTGAAACTTATTGGGTTACTAATTTTAGGTAGCGGACGCACAATAGCACACTTCCATGAGTTAGGAAAAGTGCTTGAATCTATTGATTTATTTACTATTGTAGTGATGACCTGGAGGGTGGTTGGCAATGTGAGCATGATCATATCCAGACTCAAATCATCAATCCCTTTAGCGTTGGACCCCAAGCCTTTCATAATTTTCGCTATTTCCTCCTCGGTAACATTCTTCAGCTTAAATTGAGCATCTCCATATTTGTTGCAACTGAAATATGATAGCTGGGATGGGGACACTGTGCTCTGTCCAGGTACATTGAGAAAAGCCTTGTTTATCTCATCTGGGTCGTTTAAATGACCGGGGAGAGTACCTTCATGATGGTCTGCAAACACATCTGACTTGAGATTTTGCCAAAGTTTCTTGGGGTTTTTTATCTGACCATTAATATGCCTTTCAAAGTAGACCTTCCTTTCCTGTATCAGTGCCGCAGAAGCTTGTTTTTTTAGATCCAAATAATATTGTTTTGCAGTATCTTGCTTGTTCTTGCGATAGTTTTCCTTTGCCTCATCTCTAAGCTTTATCATTAATTTAATATTGTCTGTTAGCCATGGTGTAGGACGGTCTCTAAATATTTTACCTTTTACAGGTGCATGCAAGTCAAATAATTGGGTGATAAGAACATTGAAGTGTTCTACCATGCAATGCACGTCCGGCAGTGAGCAGACTTCCGACCATGGCATTGATACCAGATCCACCGCAAAGTAATCCTCCAATATATCCCTTAGAGGCCGATATACAACTAACCTAGGTTTGCTCTTCACTTTCTTAATTACAGTATCACATACAATAAATGAGTGATGGCCAAGTTCACTAATATGACTAACCAGCACATTACGAACCCCTATGTCAGTACAGATCACATCAATAAGAGTACTACTATCTCCTACAAAGTGGGTTGGTGACTGTACAACCTGGACCAGATCAGCGTAATTTAGAAAATCCATCAGATCCTTCGTTTTTGTACTATTGATATCCAGTAAATTGACATTGAAATCCCCCAATACCACCAAATGATCATAAGGTGCTAATGCGCTAATACTGTCAGTTATACCATCCAAAAATTTTGCCAAATTAAACCATGGTGGCCTATATGCAGTGCCTATCAATAACTTTTTACCATTGATATTTAGGTTTAGCCACATCTGCTCTACATCAGAATGTTCTGAGTGCGGCCGTACGCGCACCCTAACTCCAGTTTTAATGTAAAACGCCACACCTCCGCCCCGCCCCCCACGTATATTCGCAGGACGCGGCACGTGTTTTAGCCTGTATCCGGGAACCTTAGGAGCCCGTCCATCCTCCCCAGGTCTGAGCCACGTTTCGTTGATTGCCATTATGTCTACCGAGTGCCGTAACATAGCTACTATAAACTCATCCTGGTTAGTTGCTAGTGAGCCCGCATTGAATAAACCAATCTTCATTAATTTTGACTTAGCGTGTGCGTGTAGATTGTAAAAGCTGTATATTTATTATGTGTAGTATTAATTCTAGTGTGATAGAACTTATGTATATAATTTTTAAATAAATGCGGTGCTTAAATGCTTTGTATACATGTGATGGTATGTGTAGTCTTAGTTGTTGTGGTAAGTTAATAATTTTAGATATCTTTAAATTGGCTCTTATAGTAGAACTTATTGCTTATGGCTATATAGGACTCTGTGATGCTCCTGGTTGTCATTAAAGGCTTCGAGATTATGTCTTCGTAAGATAATAGGTACGAATTGTGTATACGACATAATTATTTTATTATAACCCCGTATACCTAGGATAAAGCAACAGTTTTCTAGCATCTGAAAATCGAATCAGTTTAGGTATTTCTATACATATAATAAAATTGTTACAAGCCGATGTCTGTACATTGCAGATATTGAAAAAAAAAAATATATGGGGGTCTTTATTAGAGCCACAAAAGCCAAAACAATAGTTTTTAGAATTTTTGTCTGACTGTCTTTCTGTCTGTATGTTTGTACACGCATCACGCAAAAACTACTGCATGGATTTGAACGCAGGTTTCACCGCTCTACTGCTAGATGCTTAACTTAAAATGTAGGCTACATTAGATATAGTTTTGGACCCGATAGGTGGCGCTGTGCGAAGTAAAAAAATAAAAATCATTTATTTCAGATAAAAAAAGGTTGTTAGTAACACAAATTTTGCTTATAACTAATGTTGGTAATTAAAAAAATAAATCGAAAGAAACTAGCCACACCGTCTACCCCTACACAGTAGGTTCATCGGACTCGCAGCACGTGGAGGTCAATGAACCTTCTCAGCAGAATAGTATCGGTTCTCTCTCCTATAATCCTTAGGACATATAACTAAATAGGTAGTGGCAAACCGCAAGGGAATACCACTCACTCCCTTTTTCCGTATTTAACTTTTCAAATAATACCTAAATGAACTAAAACACAGAACCAATGCGTCACACATCTTATAAGAATGGGTGTCATTGATGGCCATCACAATGAGTGCCAAGTATACTCAGAGAGCAGAAAAAAAAATAGAAATGTCAGGTGACAGATGTTTACTTTTGGCGCGCTTTTGCTGACAGTTGATGACCTTAGCAACAGTATCCGGAATATGATTGCCAATAAAACTGGATTTTTAAAGCTAAAAATATTTGTGAGAGAAAGACTTATGTTGGTGAAAGTGAAGCATGAATGAATAATACGGTTCCGTAAGTACGGTTTGGTTGATTTTATAATGCATTCCTGGCTGAAGTGAAGTGAAGACTTATTAGTAGATAGTTATAGATTCTTTTTTTTTTTTTTTTGATGATAAGAATTTCCAATCATGACGGAAAAAGGCCCAACAGTTATCAAGGGAGGGGGAGGGTAAGAGGTTTGCTTACCTTTGCTGACGAGGACGACGGGGGGATAATAATTGCAATAAATCTGCTTACGAATCTGAACGCCCCCTACTTTTTGTAATCCAAACGAAGTGAAACAGTAGTTCCGATAGAAAACAAACATTCTTTTACTTTCGAGTAATAATTGTGTTTTTCCACACTTATTCTTCATTCTCGTAATCACTGAACTATACAAGATTTATACAGTAAACCCAGTAAAACATAAAACGTATTTCCGCGCAAATGATTATAAAAAACAAGGAAAACAATGTTTATTAGATCGAAATCAGAGATCAGTTCGAAATCAATAAAGGAGTGTGTAATCAAATATTTACAACGATTTAAGTAACAGCTTTGAGTAGTAAAAATATAGAAACATTTGAATAATGTGAACGATAAAATCATCATTATAATATAACGGAAAACTAATCATGTCGATCTCTTTTAAATTGTTTCTTTTTTTAATATCATAAATATTAATAGAAACATCAATTTGCTTAGTGGTCGCAAGCGCGACTGCTTAGGTCCTGGTTTCGATTCTCAGGTCGGGGAAATTGATAATGGGTTTTCCATTTGGAATTTTTGAATAGCAGTCACGGGGTCTAAATTTGGTTGAAGGCAATAGGACTTATACATAGCTGGCGAAATGTGAGTGTACGATCGAACAAGCTATTTGGTACATACGCGGAAATTTTCACAATCCAATGCCGAAGCGTATACTTTTCCAAATATTATTTGATAAAGCTTTTTTCATTAAGAGACTGACTCTCAATGACATAAGCTTTATAAAATAAAATTGCAAACAATATTGTCAGTGTGCTCGGGTTGTGAATATTTCTGCGTGTGTACCAAATAGCTTGTTCGACCGTACTAAGAACTCCTTGGTCTGTGGACTGTGCCACTGTTTACCTACTGACTTCCTGGTGTGGGGTACCTACAACTCTGCCTAAGCCTTCGGGAATTACAGGCGCGATGTTATGTTATGTTCATTATCACATAACGCAGTTATTTCTGCATCGTTATGAGTTATGACTCAACATAATGCTGCTAATTACTTTTCTGTTAAGTAATCCTAGATTGAAGGTCGCCTAGTATATATTATTATACCAATACACAATGAGGGCTATCGTTTTTAAGCTCACCAGATGGCGCCACTGTCGGTTAAGGTCCTGTCAATAATTTTATTTTATTATTTTTAGTACTAATAACTTCATAAAAAGTTTATTTTATAACGTATACAACATAGTAGAAACTTCAGGTTCATATATTTACAATACTCTCCGTAAAATTAGCAAGCAAGAAACATTTAAAAATCATTTTACCTTCAAGTACTGAAAATTAAGATTCTAAGGTGCTACTTAAAAATCTTCAAGTGATAATTAATCAGGAGTGGCTCAATATAGCCCACAATCATGAATATTTGTTAAAATACGTGTAAAAACAGCAAGCTACGCTCGAAAAATCTATGACATCTGACATTTCGGTGCCCCCGAGCTACACTAGCGCCTCTAGCGGCGAATTCATACGTGATAGCCCCCATTAAATACTGATTGAAGTAATCAGAGTTAGCCCTTATGAGGTTCTATACCCCTTATCCCAATTAATTTGGGGCGACACAGCACGTTTATTTATTTATTTAAACATCATGTACAAGTGGTACATAGGCGTACTTAATGCCACAAGGCATTCTCTACCAGTCAACGTTTGGGTTAAATAAGAAAACATTCTGGTATGGTACAAAATAAATGCAGTGCACGCAATGCATGTCTTCTTTAATTTTTCTCAATTACTCGTCATCTCATCAGACACCTCCTTTCTTTCCATATCATCGTTTACACATCATCACCATCATCCACCATCCATCGTTTCTTTGGTCTTCCTCTAATTATACAATAACTTTCCTCACGACATTTTCCTCATACCTCCGCATCACATGCCCACGACAACCGATTAACACACATCGTTTCAGTCTCCGACAATTTTCGACAAATTTATTGACAGCCGGGACCAACGGCTTTAGAAGGCACGGAGGAAACTCAGTACCTATATAATCACAGATCAACCTAGGCAAGCGTAGCTTAACCTTAAGATGGACCCGAGCAGCTGTTATTATTTAACCACGAGCTCTTCACGTGTTAACTATGAAGAGATTTTCATTTATCTGCTACGAAGACTCCAGAAGGGCACAGGGACTTTCTATACCAGAATATTAAATCCATTCGTCTATACTTCTATGGTTCTAAACTAATATTATAAAGAGGTAAAGTTTGTGAGGTTGTAGGGGGTAATCTCTGAATCTACTGAAACGATTTTGAAAATTCTGTCACTAATAGGAAGCTACATTATCCCCGAGTTCCCTATATGCTATATTTACAACGTGCCCGTCGGATAATTTCTGACCAAAACGCAGAAGTGAAGTGAAGCCGCGGGCAACAGCTACTATTTCATAAATCACGTGACCGCACACAGCCAGTGCATGCATAAAACAATTACCGACTATGTTATAGAACAAAGTTTTACTATGGCATCACGCAATTGCTAATCAGTATGTAAGACTTTTAATGTTTTTTTTTCTTCTATACTGGTAACCAAGTGCGAATTCTACTAATTTTAAAACACGGCTTACGTCCGTTTCGCGCACCTTGAATCGATGTAAATAAAAACGGTAGACGGTATCACGTGTCAAAATTATTGAAACTTTCCTATTGGTATTAGGTGCTTCACCTGATATTACAGGCGGATGGTACTTTCGATGGTTATGATTTTCATGCGCTTAGTTTATAAGTTTTATACCCCTGGCTTGAGGCCTTACTCTCAAGGCATCTACAGGATAGTCCGGTTAAGCATTAGCCAGCCTCAAAGGTTGACATGCGAGACGCTAAGCTAATAAAAAAAACCATCTGCAAACAACTAAATACAAGTATTGTATTGGGAATCCCATTCATTTGGAATAAATAAACTATACTTAGAGGAATAAATTACTTAATATACTTTAATTCTCATTTCGTCTACCTGTGTGTCATTGACAGATTAACCAGAAACCGCGAGACGAGTGCCGAAGAAATTCGTGATTTCGTGTGAAGTCTTAATTTATTTTAACGCATTCATAATTCGATTATCAAGGATTATGAAATACACGTTTTACGTTAGAACATTCTGATTAAAATTTGCGCAAGCAATGTGAACCAACACTAGTACCGAAGGTCGTGAACGAAGAAAAATATTTTTATAATATTTTTTTATATATATTTTTTTTTTATACTCTGAAAAAGTCTTGACAGGTGAAAAGTCCTAAAGAAGTTAGGACGGGGGCCAAAAAGTCGAGTGTGTCCGAATAACCATAAAGTTTCTTGCCGGTTCTTCTCCACAGGAAACGACCTACCCGAACCTTACATCTTTTCTCGACGTTTTATAAGTGCCATGTGCGAAATAGAATATATTTTCATAAATTGAATAAATCATCCTTGACGAATAAAAAGAATCCGGAACACGCATGTGGGTATGCAAATAAGGATATCCTTTGGCCCAGATTAAAGAGCATAACCCCATATAAGGCAATACAACGAACAGAGACTAAACGCACAGTAGGATTATCAACGCTCCGCTGAGTAGCAAGAGTTGAAATTGCAACAGCAAAATACAATTTAGCCATTCATGTGTACCAGTGAAAACAGCTGTCCAAGATATCATAAAAATACTAGGAACTCCAGACAGATGACTCACAGCATGACACCATACAATTAAAAAAAAAAAACATAATCTTGCAACTTCCAAGGATTAAATTTAATGTGAATTGCACTGATATTATTGTGACTCATAATAAGATTAAGCTGTTGTATCTAATTGACGACCCGAATGGCGCAGCGGTTGTGAGGCTGCCTTACGTTCTTAGGGTCCCGGGTTCGAGTCCCGGTAGGAGCAAATGTTTGTGTGATGAGCATGGACATTTGTTTCCGAGTCATGGATGTTTATATGTATAATAAGTATGTATTTACAAACAAAAAGTATCTATGTAGTAGTATCAACTATCTGGTGTCCACGACACAAGCCTCGTTGCTTAGTGTGGCACCTAGATGGCGCTGTGTGTAATGTCCAGCGATATTTATTTATTATTATTTATAATTAGTGTTTTTTTTTTTAATTGGGACAATCATTAATTTAACAAGTGGTGATGAAGAATGAGCGTGAAACCTATTATTTAGCATCTGCATGATCTGCCCCCGTAGCATGTCCACCGTAGAAACGGGTTTTGTCAACGGAAGAATCGACAAAAGTAGTTTTTTTCTTTTTTGATTTCTATTGTTGATTTGTCATTTTGTCTGGGGGCTGGGAATTTTTTAACGGTTTTTGTTGTTTATCTTTTATAATTCTCTCTCTTCTCTTTAACGATTTGTCTAGTTTCTGGAAGAGAAGTTGTTCTAATATGACAGTCATAAGTTTGTTGGAAAACTTTGCAGCTGTACGAATATTTCGAATATACATCGCGGTTTTTCATTTGGCTTTTGCTTTTTTTACAAGGAAACCTAATCTTTTTTCTAAAATAAAAATAGCCTAAGTTATTCCTTAAAAGACCAGCTATCTGCCAGTAAAAGTCCCCACAAAATAGGCCCATGCAGATAAAAAAAAAGATTTTTTTCATGTGGTAAATAGCTGTTATTTTGAAATCAGAAACAGATACTTAAATGTTATTTATTGTGTATTCTAATTTCAACGAAACGATGAAACGATGGATGGACTGGGGGTCTAAAATCGCCGCTTTATTAGAATCATAATACGAATCACGTTAAAAATGTAAAACTCTTAAATAAACTTTATGGTTATGACCACAAAGTCCATTTCAAGAGTCTTAAATTTTTAACGTATATTATGATTCTGATAAAGCGGCTATTTTAGACCCTCTGTGTGAAGGATGATATGGCTAGAAAGGAAGTGACTGCTGAGATGACTCGTACTAGAGAAGTATGGAAGAAGAAGACATGCTGCGCCGACCCCAAATAAGTTGGGATAAGGGCAGGAGAATGATGATGTATTCAATTACAAGTCATTGATCCCGGCTGCCAGAAAGTCAGACAACCAGTCTTACCAAAGCTATCCATTTTACCAAATTAGTAGGTTGAGGAGGTCACAGAAGACGCTCCATGTATAAGCATAGGTACTGATATTCAGCTGCGTCAGGAAGTCGGCCCCATTATGATTGCGAATAGCCAACGCAGATTGTAGTTATTTTCAAGACGTGAAGTTTGACTAAATACAATTTGCAGCCTCTACCGAGATGCAATCACCCAGTTATCTGCTAGCTATTTTGGTACTATTTAGTCCATCTGCTATCAGTAATTTAGCCTCAGCGTCTGATTACTGGCCACAATTGCCTAGTATGATTTATTATCTAGTCTAGTTCAATATAGAACAATACACGATTATTTCAGCCCAAGAAATGCATAATACGATAGAAGCTATGAAGAACAATGGTTTATTAATCACAATGCAATCTTGAGTGTAGCTATGAATAATTGTTATTGTTAATTGATGTAAGACATTGATTCACAATTTATTGCATTTCCTCACACAATGCCTTTATTGGATATTTAAATTGGCCATATTATTATTAAAAAAAAAAAACATGCAATATCTTTTGTTTTAACTGCCTGGAGTGAGACGACACGTCGTCATCACCTGCCTGCCTTTTCCCAACTGAGTTAGGGTTGGCTTCCAGTCTAACCGGATTCAGCTGAATACTAGTATTTTACATGGAGCGACTGCCTATCTGTCCTCCACAACTCAGTACTGAGTAGTAGGATACCCCTTGATAAGACTGGTTGTCAAGCTTTCGGGCCATTGACTATCAGTAACGACTGTCAAAGATCTACAAATGACAGCAGAGACCAACAGCTTAACGTGCTTTCCAAGGCACGTGCCTCGGAAAGCGTCACAGTTAGACAGTGGCCCGAAAGTCTGACAACCAGTCTTACCAAGGGATACCATATTACCTAGTACTAACTGGGTTGTGGCGGTCAGATAGGCAGTTACTCCATGTAAAATACTAGTATTCAGCTGCAAGACTGGAAGCCAACTCCTATAAAGTTGGGGAAAGGCTCGGCAGATGATTAAAACTAAATAAAATTTTAATTAAAAGCATTGAAATATTACTTGAGTTATTAAGGTATATACGCCAGCACATCAAGCCACCCGAAACCGTCAAATTTTCCCATTCGGTTGATTGGGAAAACTTGAACCTAATACTTTAGCGATAAAGTTGAAAATCTATTTATGAAATTTGACAGATTAGCTGATGTAGCTCGATGTGCTGGCGTTAAAGTACACATGTGACTTAAACTTGGAGAACTACCTGGTACTAAACAGGAAAAGCAACAAATAAAATAAATGTAAAATAATTGAATAAAAACTGCATAGAATGAAGACTCAAGGTTTACCTTACTATAAAGAATTTATGAATATACCATCACAACTAAACACTAAATAGAATTATTTGCAAGGCTATTTAAGAAAATATTTCTGAGACAATGAGTGATGACTGCTTTAGGCTTCATTCAATACAAGTATTGCATAATACTTGTATTGAATGAAGCCTAAAGCAGTAATTCCAATAAAAACTACGTAATATTCATTCTAACGAATTACTACATAAACATCACGCCTGTAATCCTAAAAGGGTTAGGTAGAGGTGTACCTAATAATACACCCCCAGTTATGTTTATGGCCCATATAATATGGGACGAACCTATTGCAAATATTATTCAAAACGGTTGCTAAAAGCCTAAACACAAACAATTGATGTCATCCTTCTAATTTATTATAGTAAACAAAAATAGGAGTTGTTACATCAACAATTAACCCCCTTTTTTAGTGGACCTATAAATCTCAAGCAATTTATGCAATCAGAATCTACACACAACTCATCAACGGCCTAGCCTTTCCCCAACTATGTTAGGGTTGGCTTCCAGTCTAACCGGATTCAGCTGAATACTAGTATTTTACATGGAGCGACTGCCTATCTGTCCTCCACAACTCAGTTAGTACTGAGTAGTAGGATACCCCTTGATAAGACTGGTTGTCAAGCTTTCGGGCCATTGACTATCAGTAACGACTGTCAAAGATCTACAAATGACAGCAGAGACCAACGGCTTAACGTGCTTTCCGAGGCACGGAGGAAACTCGGTATGTAATGGGCGGTCACCCATCCACAGACCAACCTAAGCAAGCACGGCTTAACCTAAAGATCGACCCGAGCGGCTGTTATTAGTTTTGCCACAAGCTCCTCTCGAATGTACACACAACTATTAGTAACTAAGAGGAACATTTTGGACCGAAAGTTTGACAACCATTCTTACTAAGGGGAATTGTATTACCCAGTACTAACTGGTTTGTGGAGGTCAGTTAGGCAGTCTCTCCATGTAAAATACTGGTATTCAGCTGCCCCCGGTTAGACTGGAAGCCGACCCCAACATAGTTTTGAATTTTTTTCGCAGATGATCTTTACCATCTGCGAAAAAAATAATAATAAAGCATTTTGTGACCATCCCAAAATATTTTATCAAAGCATCATTCTTCATACTGCCTACTACTACTAGTATAATTTGATTTCTCTTTTTTTATTTATTGAAAGAAATCTTTAAGTTGTTTCTCCCAAAATGTACATTTGGCATCTATAGGTATTTGAAGCATTTTAATCTTGTTTAGTTGCTTGTCTTGTTAACCCCCTTGAACTTGTAATTAAAAATTAATTAATTATGGCATAGCCTAATATGGAAAAGCCTGGCAAAAAAGGTGGAATTGGATTTATCTACTTGTTTTAAATACACCAGATTATTAAACCACTGGATTGTGAAAGGAGGTGACTGCTGAGATGTCGAGTAATAGAGAAGTATGGAAGAAGAAGACACGCTACACCAAATAAATTGAATGATGATTGAAGTAATTGATTGATTAATATGGGGCAGGAAAAAGATGATGGTGATGATAATCAGCGTAGTAACTGCTGGGTTACACGCTCCTCTTTATGAAAGGAAGATGGTGGGAGGGGCCCAGTTCGGATAAATGGACGTTACAGTTTGTCTTCTAATTTGCAGTACCAGAACATGCCACTTCCCTCATGACGATGTTAGGGAAATTCATGGCACTGAGTAAAATCACATGATCCTTTTTCTGTTTTGTGGGATTTACATCATCATTTGTGGATGGTTTACCTTATTCATTCAAGTTTTACCTTATTGGGAAAGCAATATTTAAATTGAATGCATTTTAATTTGTCAATTTTGGCAGTTTTATATTCTACTGTATGTATGTATTACTGGATATTTTTCTCAAAGAAACAAAAACGATTGAATGGATGTGTGTGAATGTGAAAAACGTTAATTAATGTGCCCTAACAGGATTTACCATGATAATATCATCATAACTATTCTAATACCAATCAACAACAACAAATCATACCGTTATTTCTGTATTAGTTGCGCTAGGTGGTGCTCCATTTTCTGTGAACTGTAGCCCGAAATAGTCCTTCTCGACTAATTCTAAATGTTGATACACTTGTTCTAGCAGCACATTTCCTTTAGCTTTTTTCTGAAAAGAAAGAAGACGTAATGATTTTACAGATACTATAGAACAAATGAACAGATTTTACATGTCAAAAATAAAGTTTATGTCGGTGTTTGTGTCTTTTAGGATAAATTTTCATTATACAACACTTAATATAATTGCAATACCTTTCCAACAAGCACATGGTATGTGTAAATCAAATTTAAAAGATATTTACATAGAAACTACATTGAATTGAATGTTTTTGGATACTCACTCGTTATAAACACACATGAGGATTAATGCAGTTTTTATACTACAAGTAAAAGATTATCTTCAAGCCAATTTATAAGATAACAGGATCTAATATTGTGATAATTTTAACAGAAATATGGTATTTAAAGTGCAAAGGAATTAATTGATACTTTAAACCCTTGGAAGGCTTAAAAGGTCCTGGATTAACTAGATCAGATAACAATAAAAATAAAAGAATTATAGCATTTGATTTTTAATTCATCATTCTTATTTGAATAATTGGAAAATTTAATAATAATTTCAAAGTTTATCATTTAAATGTTAGCGGTATTATCACTTTCTTAACAAACTGATAGACATTTCCGTTGATAATGTACTGAAAATTGCAAATTATTAATTAATACTTGGTAAAATGCAATAATTGGGTATATTTTCTGTATTTGTGGTGTATTTGTTTTCTCTTCTAAAGATATTGTAAGCTAAAGTTGTATTGTGACCACAGAACTATTGGAACTCTAAGAATGTCAGAAGCAAAGTAACTTACATCAAAAGCAAGGGTCTCGGGTAGTTCACCTCTGAATTTAGGACAACAAACATGACTTAAATTACAAATAAAAACATAAACAAGTACCTCGATTTGAAAGGACTGCTGTGTATCATCCAGAAACTGCACACTGACATTGAAGATGTTGAGTTTGCGTTCACGCGCCAGCTCTGAAGCACGCACGTTATACGTCCCACTAGAACTGCTGAAAGCTCGTCTTGATACACTCTCGATCATCTCATCGATTAGTCACCCGCGGGCCGCGTTTCTACCGGATTCCAACGAGACGAGTCAACGCCCGACGAAGGCGAAACTACACTTATCGCGTAACAACACTTACGACCAGTCAATTACGTATTATCGAAGTAAAACTTCAATGACTCTAATTAACCTCGTGAATCATTGTGGACCTTCGCGACGGCATGTATCTTTGTAATGCACCGTATTCCCAACACATGAGGCCGCCGTGACGTAATGTTCTACAAAATTTTTCGTCCCAAAAGCTTTGCAAACATTACAATCATGTTTATTATTATTGTCAGATGTTCGTTCATGTATTTCGGTGCGCGGTTATTTTTATAACCAATGTATACAGTTTAAAGACACGACTTTGTGCTAAATAGGTCCTTTATTCTTAATATAGTTTATCCTTGTTTTAATTTCTATTTATAAATCTACTATTTTCGTCAGATACTAAACAAATTCACCGAGTCGCTGATAAGAAATTCCGCCATATTGGTTTGGTTTGGTATCAGAAATAATAGTGATGGGCAAAGCAAGCAAAGCGAAGTATAAAATTGACATTTGATTAATCCAATTTCAACTATCCGAAATTTTCGATCATTCAAGCGAGAGCTACAATTATGGAAAGGAAATTTCTAATGATTTATGACATGAACGGTAGACATCATGTTAACATCACAGAACATTGATAGTCATAAGAACTCCCAAGTGAACTCGTAACTCGTAGTATGGTGTACGTATGGTAAACTTACCATGGAGTTTCTTACAGGTTCTTCTCCTTAAAAAACGACCAACCCGAACCGCGCACCTATATTTTGACGTTTGACTTATTATCTATACCTACATAATTATAATAAAATTGTAACCAAAACAACAGTTTTTCAATTATTATCTGTCTGTCTGCCTGTCTTTCTGTCTGTATGTTTGTACGCACATCACGCAAAAACTACTGCATAGATTTGAACGCAGTTTTCGCCGCTTACTTCTATATGAATAATTTAAAATTAATATGGGGTACATTTTATCACAGGAAATGATGTTTTTACGTTTTTTAGATAATATCATTAATGCGAAAGTTTGTGAGGATGAACGGATGGATGAATGGGTGATGATCCATTAGATGATGGTCAATAACTATTTCATGAAAAAGTCACTTAATGGGGTTAAATGAATTTGGAGGGTTGTATTGATCATTTGAATTATTATAATTCTGTAACTCGATAGGTGTTACTGGCGCAATTCATATTTTCATCAACGTAAGACATAGGTTGATGAAAATACATCCTGACCTGACACTGACCTGAAATTTGCAATAACATTTTGCAACACAAGAAATTAAAAATTTCGCGGGCTACCCTTGCGCTTCCACCTTAATTGGTAGTTATGTTTTTGATCCGTTTGGGGTTTTTAAAACATTGGGGCCATGGGGTCCGAATGCCCACTTCGTATTTTGGGAAACTAATAGTCAAACGGTTGGTCGACTTTTCTCATAATTCTATGGTTGGCCTATTTGTCTCGGCCGAAGAATCAGCATTGCCATAGTAGATGTGGTAATGTGGCCAGCCTTCTGGGCATTTTCCCCGTTGAAAGCGATGTGAAAGAACTTTTTGACGACCTTTATTTATTTTCTGTTTTCGACACATGTAGGTTATTTTATGTATTGTAGGTTTATTTTAGGTTTGTGTATTAATTCATGAGAAAGTTCATAAAAAATCTACAGAATATTCAATCAATAGAATTCGAAAAAAAACATGAATCATATTTATTAATAGAATTTCCACAAGATAAATCAAAATATCTGATTCATTTAGGTACTCGTTATTAAAAGTTGATCTAATTATTTATTCGACTTATTTCGATTACTTCCCATCACTATTTCGGAATGTTTCGCGTTTAGTTATTTTACTGTAAAACATTTCTTAAACTTTAACGTTTGTTATTGAAATACTAATAAAACAATAAGAATTTACTTATAATATTAATATTTCACTTCATTATATTAATAATTAATTTAGTTTCAAAACCTAGCGTAGTAGTAGTCACGAAACGTAATAGTTAGCGCCATTGTTATGGCGGCAATGACTGGCGGGCTTCTTAAACGTATCGTGATGTATAAAAGTTTCATCTCTTTCTATCGTGGTTTGTAGCAAAGGTTGGGAAAGATTGGTCATGTCCCCTATAACGGGTTGTTTATTTTCCCCCATCTTGGTGAGTAAAGAGTGAAATCACTTTTATCTTTATGATACATTAATTTATTGATAAAAATATTATTACAAGGCTTATTAATGATTGCTTTATTAATGTTTTAACTGTAGCACAGCTAATACTTATCAGTATATTTTTTCATTTGATTACTCACAGATTACTTCAGGTTTTAGTTTAGATCATAATAATTTAAGGTATTGTAATCTTCTAGAGGTACTTGATTCAATGAGGGCTATCGTTTTTGAGCTAACCAGAGAGCGCGAATGTCGAGTAAGGTTATGTCAATATTTCTAATTTATACTCAAGGTAGGCACCATTATCTTCATAAAAAAATATTTTACTACGTATAACAACAGTGTGAACTTCAGATACATAAATTTACAATATTCTCCCTTATGCATAATTGAAACATTTTTAAAAATCATTTTACCTCCAAGTACTAACAAATAAAATCCTAAGTTGCTACTTAAAATCTTCAAGACATAATTAATCAGGAATGGCTCAATCTAGACCACAATTGTGAATATTAGTAAAAATACGTGTTAAAAAAGCACGCAACACGCGAACATTCTATGACATCTGATATTTCGGTGACCTCGCACTACACTAGCGCCTCTAGCGGCGAATTCATACGCGATAGCCCCCATTATTAGATTAACTTGGAATTATACTTTTTAAATCTTTTTCATATTGTGGAACTCGTGGCTAATAACAGCCCCACAGGTCGATCTTCAAGGTCTAGCTACGCTTGCTGAGGTCGTTCAGTTGATGGGTGACCATCCAAAACATATCCCGTTGGTCCCAGCTGTCTTTTGTAGTACTTTGACAAACGTTACGGGTAGTAACGAGTGTACGTACGGGTAGTCGGGTAGTAAGTGGCCCAACAATCTTACAGTTAGCTTTACCAAGGGGTATCGTATTACCCAGTACTAACTGGGACATCGAGGTCAGTTAAGCAGTCGTTCCATGTAAAAGACTAGTAGGTATTCAGCTGCATCCGGTTAGACTGGAGGCCGACCCTAACATAGTTGGATAAGGCTATTAGGTAGAGGATGAATACTTTTTCATATTATTTTGCTGTTCCCGTCAACAGTCACTCAGTGCAGATTCAGGAAATTCAGGCTTTTATACAGGGTGTAACAGAAAGGGTATAATCATATCGAATACTGTGGTACGGACCATCAAACTGAACAACTTTCTCTATGGGATCACCATCGAAATCGTAAAAAAATAATCAGCGGTCCCATACAAAATTTCAATACCTACTCGACCCAAATGTATGGGACAGCTGATTATTTTTTTACGATTTCGATGGTGGTCCCATAGAGTAAGTTGTTCAGTTTGATGGTCCGTACGACAGTATTCCATATGATTATACCCTTTCTGTTACACGCTGTATATTGAGGTTAAGTTTACCACACTTTTGGTTTCGCAGCACTAAGGGCTTAGGAACGGGTAATAGGTACTAAGATACGATAAAATGAATAAAACAAGCAATCAAACAGTTATCGCCTTTATTCTGCTTCTCTTCATAAACCAGCAGCCATAATCATTCGTTCGGTACCATTATAGGAAGAAAAAATTAATACACTATTACATACTGTTACAGTTTGGTTTGAATATGTGTTACAGCTGAAGTTATGTGTAGATTTTATAATTGTATTACTATTATTATTATAGATACATGTGGATCATGAAAACCAGGGTGCAACGCGATTTTGCATGGTAATATTTTTTTTATTTTAATTATACCTTTAACGGGACTAGCAGTTTTATCGTTAAATTATATCATTTGTACTTAGCATTCTATGCTCTTACTATTACGCTAATGTTTGTTGGGAATCAGATTTTTCATACACTATAAATTGAATGGAGATTGAATACTATACATTTAAAAACGTGAAACGACATTAATTGGCGTTTGTCTTCTAGAAAAGTGTAAAGAAGGTATATCTAAAGAAATGACTTGCAATAACAAGAGTAATCTATATGATTTATAAATGAGAAATCTGATTCCTTTTATTATAAGTACAGAGATTACGTGCAACATCGCATCGCACAATTTTTAAGTCACTGTTTACCTTACTGCTCGTGGCTTGTGTAGTGTTGTGGTGTGTTTAAGTCGATAAAAAATCCTTTCCGTGAATATGATTTTTTAGTTTATGGCCAAACATCCCTTTTTAAATACGCTTTTTTGCATTTGTAATATTTTTGAAAATATAAATTTTGATAATATTTTTTCCCTTTTTTCCTAAATATTAATCCAAATAGTTTTTTTATTATCCTTAATATTGTATTTACAATTTTTCAACAGCCGAAAAATATGTTCAATTTTTTATAATATTATTTTTTTAACGACTCTTGTTAAGTAGTAGGTAACAGTACAAATATTAATGATCACAAGTTGGTTTTCATTGGTCATTAACATACAATATTACAATTACAGCCTTATTACTATTGGCAATACAGATAACAGCAGGTCTTTATTTGAAAACTATCTAACTAAATTATTTACATAGGTATGTGATATTTTGCGAGAGGTATGATTTTGGAAGTATAATATAATAAATAATGTTATACAAAGTATACCTTTCAAAAGGATTTAAATATATACCTACTTAGTCAACCATCAAAATTTAAACGAAATCAGCAAATATCACGGTTTTTAATTTTGTATTCCGAAATATCGATAAGGCACCTGTCTCCATAGACGTGGTGATATAATGCAATGATGTAATTGCAAAATAATATAATTTTGTTTGTCGATGATCTCATATATTTTTAAATATCACTGTGCGTGCACCGAATAGTAACATCGAGTATTCTAAAATGTGAGTTTCATCGAGAGATTTATCATATCAATTTTATTTAGGCTTATTTCTCGCACGAGTTTATTTCTTAGAACATAATTATATATAACGTCAAATTTTAGTATTTTTGGAAAATCTACATATTATAAGTATACTCTTCAAAATCTACATTTCCAAATGCGAGGCAATTTTATTAGTTTAACAGTCACCGTGCGAGAAATATGCGCAATCAAATCATCTAACTTTAATTTTAAGACCCCCTGTTACATGTATTTCTATGAAAATGTGAATATTAATTATTACTCCAATTATAAAAAATAAAAAAACTGCTGAATGAAAATCGAAATCATATAGTTAATATCGCCACAAAATCCAACTTGAATATCGCCTAATTACAATAAAACTTTTTTAAAAAGCTATGAAATTATACTTAATACATAAAACTAATAATACATTTCATTAAAATCAAATTATGGAAACAATATTTACAATTTACGGCAATATTAGATAATTATATTTAATTAATCTATACATATCGTTTTATACCTATCTATCAACAAAAACCTACTACAGATTAATAAAAAATCTCAGTAGGTTATACTAAGATTGACGACACATTTTAACTACTTTCATAATATCGATATTAATCTTAAATCTAAAAAGTGCAACATTCGCTAAAGAGAACGAAACAACTCAGAGTATTTTAATAAATTAATGTATCAGCTACATTACATTGTTATTGACGAAAAATAAACATATTGTACTTATTTACAAAATGCAATCTTTTTACAAAAGAAAACCTGGAAGCTACACTATTTTTTCATGTATGAAACATAAGTTGCCATCTTTGTGAGTTTTGCTAGACCGATGCTTTTATGAAAAGAGTAAAAGTTTCTATTTCTTTAATATTGTTTGTGTGATTTTTCATTTATAATCAGTTTATTTAAAAAATACAAATAATGAGAATGGAAACATTGAAATGGTAAAGTGATTTTGACAATTCAATTTTATTACTTTGTACTAGTAAACACCTACATTAATCGCTACGACATTCCATTCATATCATTGTAAACTACATCGAGACGAATATTTCAGTCGAAATTTGTTTTATAATACATTTACGTTACACTTAATACTATTTATCTACTTCCATGTTTCATATTGGCTGGAATCGCATAAAGATTTGCGGTTAAGGCCAGACTTTTCATCAATAAAAAACAAAAAGAAACATTCGCCTTCATAAATAAGACACTATCGATGCAAATTATTACAATTAATTTGAATATCGAGACGAGATCACGAATCTACGTGCAGATCTTAAAGCGAAACCATCGATATCGATAACATTGTCACACGGTCGCTCCGAATCACTAAACTCTACCTTTTTGTCGTCTTTTTGCGTTTGAGTTCCTGTACACAAATGGAAAAGATTGGATAAAATTCAGCGTCCATTGATGGATTACAAACTAATATGATGGACCTTTTTAATGGACTTATATGGACTTGGAAATGTGTCCAATATTTGCAGTTGTGTACGAGATTTGATGAACTTGTGTTTTTCTTGTTTAAACCATGCCTTTGGACATCATTCGGACAGTATTCTTGAGTGCCTGCCGTTTGTTGCAGAACCATATTCTGATGACCTCGCGTTCGTAGCCAAGCTGATGTGCCAGTCCAGTGATTTCAGTGCCTGAAAAAATTAGAACAATAGCATCAGGTTTTTATTGTACAAGATAGAGTTGAATGTCACATTAGATTAATATAATTTAAGTTTTCCTTTGTTTGTGTGCAAGGTGACATGTGGCTGGCTAAAAAGAATGCTTCATCATTAAGTTTGTAGAAAATGTGGTAGGTACTTTAAAATGTATGAGTAGGCGTTTGTGTAGTTTCCCTTGACTAATATATCCACATCGATCCACCAACGGTGGCGTCGGTTGTGAAGTTCCTGAGTAAATTTGTGGCCTTTGATTAACATTGTATATTACGATGAAGACTGCCTCGAAATCAAAATGTCTAAAAAATACGTGTTTTCATTGTTTCAGCAGTGATAGGCTAGTGTTGTGCCCGTCGGACTGACAAGTCCGATCTTGAGTTCGAACTCCCACTAACACTCGAACGAAGACACGCACCTCTGATTTTTTGGATTCATGTGCGTATTTTATAATTATAACATGCTTCGGTGAAGAAAAACATCGTGAGGAAATGCATGACTGAGAGATATTTCTTGACGGCATGTAAAGCCAGTTCAGAGGCCCATGGGCGGTATAAAAACTTTGACACCAGGCACTAACCAATCAGTATAGAAAGAAAGATAGGTTTTCTACGCTATAGGTGTATGGATAGGCTTTTTTTTCTGCTGTATTGTGGATGCGTTTACACACGCAGATTTCATTCACATGAACAAACACTCACTCGGACCCTACAAAATAGGCAGGTATGGTCATGAAGGTATACGAAACAAACATTTGTTCCATAGGGAATCGCATTGGATGGCGAGCCCAATCACTTCCACCGTTGCGTAGACTATTTTTTTTACACGTTTTGTGTCGTCTAGTTACTGCCAGCTGCTTTGGTTTACGTCTGATTTCGATTGTAAGTGTGTAGTGCTTATTTCATCATCCCTTCAGAGATGACTCACCTATTTATTTTAACTTTTTCTTCGCGCTGTAGTATGTCCAAAAACACAGCTCTGTGATGTACAAAGGTTTTGCTACAAGATTATTTATTTAATTACGAATATTCTTGTCGTCATCGTGCTTTACCGCTTCCACCGCATGCCCTTTCGCCTTCAAAGTTCCCCAATAATTAAGACCCAATTAAATCTTACTAACGTAGGACTAAACTTATTACTAAGTATCGTGAAACCTACCAGAGGGATGGGTGTTCCTTTCAAAATGCGCGTTGAGTAGCTCTAGTGCTTGTGGCGTGAATGAAGTTCGTCGTTTCCTCTTCTTGCTTGGCTCCATCCCTATAAAATCTGTGAGATGGTTCTGCCCCGATGCATACCTGTAATGATTGGAATTTTAAACGTTAATTCCAATTAATTAAGGCGGAATTTTGAGTGAGCTGCTGTAAGAACTTATAATTCGACCGGTCCTTTGTGTAGTGCCCTGTTTATACGATAAGTGCTTGGGAAAAGTGATAAAGCAGGCGTTAGTAATGTTAGTATTGTGATTCACGACAATTTCCTAAGATCATTTTATTAAAACGACAAAATTTGCTAAAGAAATTAGAAAGTCAATTTTAACAACATAATCTTAAGACACCAAAGCCCTTGAAGCTAATATTTCTGCACGTGCCTTACGTAAACTACGCCAATCGAATTTTTAGTGCGATGAATTCGACGAACGTATTTTTCGTATTTAGTAAAAGCTGCACCAAAATGCAAAATGCGATTAAAAATACCAACAGACAGAGGCGAGTCCTGCTCGGGATTTGCCTCAATCTGTTTGAACCATAAGTTCATGTCTAGTGCAAAATGTTTACGTCTACGAAGACTAATGGGGACAGCTTTGAAAGAATTGAAGGATACTTTCATTCACATGCATACAGCCGGACTCATGAACAATAAATGTTGTGGAGGATTCTCGATTAACTAAGCGTTAACTTCCCGATGAAACTATTCTATCTCCCGGCAAAAAAGACCTCCCGAACCCGATTAGGTAGAAACAAGACTGTTAAATTCAACTTATTCATGTACACATTAATTTTAATATTAAACGGCTGATGGTAATAATAAGCCTTGCTCTGGTTTCATAATGCCAATGTAATTTGAATTATATTACATAAATGAATTTTCTTATTTTCCTGGACTCTGGTGCATTAGAGAAATTGTTAAGTTCAATACAGCCGACCTATGTTGTCTATTAGCAGTCTTATCGTCATCAGCTTAATCTTTATCCCAGTTGTCATTACATTATTACGCTTTTATCCGAGGCTTAGCTGCCAGTCTAACCAGGTGCTTCTAAATTATTACGTGCCTCTTGGTTTACCTCGGAAAGTAACATAAACTTCCCATTAGGCTTTCTTTAACTATTCTGTTCTTTAAATGCTCCGTTACCTTTTTAACTTCTGGCCTCTTTACAAAAATAAACGAAGGCTGTCTATCTAGTTCATTCGACAGTTCAGTAGTTTGCTTCCGACTTTAAATTGTAGCTCCATTTATATCAACTGAGTACACCATAATAGATGTACCTAGTTCTTAATAATAAATTAACGAGGTCCCCGAAGTTACAACGGAATTAATTCAAGTACTATCGCCAACAGAGGCGGTCGTTAAAAATTACCACCAAGAGGGACCGATTGCAAATTCAATGCACCCATTTGCAATGTTAAACCGAAGCGTTGCGTTCAGATAATGCATTTTAATGATGCAAAATGTCGATCGATGGATCCTGTTGGGACATCTTACGACGTCTTTGTTAAAGATTTAAATGATTTAGTTTTAAATGTTATGGAAAAACGAGGTTCGTTGTGTGGTTAAGTATTGTCTTGAGTCTAATTATGATGTTTGTTTGAGGTTTTAGTTTATGTGGCGTCATCATCAGCATCTGCCATACCATTACCCAACTATATCGCGGTTGGCTTCCAGTCTATCCGGATGCAGCTAAATACCAGTATTTTACATGGAGCGACTTTAGCCTTACTTTTATGTGGAGTAGGTATCATTTTGATTGTTACTATTAATTTGAAACACCCTATACCGCTTATTGATCTTCTGTAGGTACTAATGTACCTACAAACTTTATAGAGCCCGCAATTTAATCGAAAGCGTTTGTTAGCAAATTAGTTGTCCAGCTTCTGTTCCTACTATATTTTTAGATCTTCAATCGATCCAAGCTTAGAACCTGCAAGATTAGTTCAAACAAAATTCAAGTTACAAACGGCTTGGATCGGTAAACTTTCAGTTTGAAGTTTTATTTTAACTTTAAGATTAGTGAACCTAAATTTAGAATGAAGTAGGTACCTAATATTCGGAGTCTTCAATTTTTTTCGATTATTCGAATATGTTAATGTTACAAGACCGTATGGGAGATATGTCATGGTTCTTTTAGCGCGTCAAAGAAATTGTCAGGAATTCGCTTTTGGTTAATATTTGTGAAATTGCTAGTGGAAATTGTTCTGAAAACACAAAATGACGCTTTAGTTCCGACCGTCCGAACCGTTAAATTCCGTCCATAAAAATAACCGCACTGTAGATTTAATTCTCTTCAAAATTTGTCCATCGTGACATTAGGGAAAACCTACATAAAAAGTTTTTCGTTCTAAAGATTCATAGGTTATCATAATCAACAATACCGATTTGGTAGGAACATCTAGGTGAGTAACACTAATGTTGATGATTTAGAAGTGTGCTTTAGAAATTCGAAACGAAATTATGAACAAGGTGTTAAGAGTTGTGATCACACATGAGATACGCCTAAAACGAAAACGAGAATAACGATGATGATTTCCTAATGACAGTCAAAACGTCTAGAAAGAAACCGAAATGCAGAAAATAACAAAACACGCTCAAACTAAACAACCGCACCATAAAAGCTAAAACATGCATGATATAGCTGTGTGTCAAACCCGTCTTCGATGAACACGCACATTAGGAACAACTGATTTCCGGAATAGACGAAAAGAAATTAGTTATTCCTAAGTTCGTGTATCGGTGAGCGTTGGATGTTACTCGTACAGCGGATCCAAATAAACATAAAGCCTAGCCCGTAAAAGCATTAGTTAGTCCAGATTTGAGAAATGTCTTTCACAACGTTGCTAAGCATTATAGGCCAAATGTTTCACGAACACGGTGTAGCACATAACCACGAACATAACTCACTCAAACAAATATTTACCTCTCTTCAGCTTCCTTCATCCAACGTTCGAGCACCGGTTTGATTTTCTGCGCACTTTTTGGTGTTATATCCAATTTCTCAAATCTGTATCGAACATAAATGTAATGTTAGACTTTGCTATGCGAGCACCGGTCAAATGAAAATCTAACGCGAAGCACCTTTAGAACGCGATGTAACTCTTTACCCGATCCAAATTAACAGAGGCATAAACACAGGACATTGACATTGCGTTAACGATTTTAGAGAGAGAAAAAAAAACAATAGGCAATTTAGTCTGCCGAGGTAATCAGTTTGATTAATACCGAACTAGGTAACAATAAAACAACGAATTCAGTTAGAAACGAAAGGTAACGTATGCCAATGCCCTGGCTTTGAATTGCGCAAAATGAATATTAAAAAAAACAAGAGTAATGAAAATAATACATCATGCTATATTAGATGGAAAGTTAGATATTACTCATCGAGATGTTACAAATAATAAAAGTGATAAAGTTCTCACAGCGATTACTCATAGTGTCGAATCGACATGGTTTGGTAGCCGGCACATTAGTGTAGCGCGTTTGTCTTAACATCAAAATGTAAGTCGGCCGTATGATGTATGGCGCCTTTGCTGTAATTACCCGAATGCAAATACCGTACACGTGTGAAAAGGAAAAGAAAGAACGTCAAAACCGGTAATTACAAATAATTATATACGGCATACATTCAAAAGGTATGCACGGATCGCCGATCAAGATAAGATTACATTAAACAGCGTTGAAACATTTTGATTTAAAGACATTCTGCGTGTGGACTCGGCCGATATAAGTGAGCCAAAGCGTGTACTTAATGTATGTTAAGTATCTACGAATTTATCTCCATTATCTTAACTCCATTTTGAAATGTTTCTACAAAGTAAATTCAAGTTCAATGCAGATGGATGCAGGAATGATGAAGATAAATTTGGAGATATTGTGTGTAGGGATAAAAAACAAAACACATACATGTTTTGTTGTTGTGAAGACAGCTGAGCTGCTAGCATCTGCGAAGCCAGGGCACTGGGGACGGTAACAAATATTATGTTAGATTATTTCGTAGCCAGTGGCGGTGACGGTACTCCGGTGAAGTGAATGGGAGCAACATCACTACATCTCAACAAATCTAGAAAGATTAGGAACAAAGTCGCACGCTATGATGTCACTAAACAAACGTTACTTGATCTTACGCTAGACAATGAGGTAAACATTTGAACACGCTTCGTTGATCAATGTCGTTTGAAAAGGAAATTAAATTTTCATAACGAAATTATTCGGGTTTTACCCAGTTTAGGATGTGGACGTACAATGTGTTGGTTATTTAACTTTAATGTTATGCTGGTGCGAGATGCCCTGACGTATTGTGCTTCATATGAAATTGTAATGCACTCGGACCGTGGTTAATGGTTAATTCAATATTTTGTTATTGACATCGTTCCAGGTGGCAATGACCATGCGCCTGATTGTTTTCAAAACAGATCAATAAGGTACCCATTTCGAACCATTTTAACATTTTGTCGCTTCAATAAAAGTTCTTTAACGTGAATCTCGATGTTAACTCTTTGAGTGGAGAGTTAAAAAGTATTACTTTTACGATTCTGAAATGTTTTCATAGGATTCTTTGGTTAAATTAGATTTTGGTAGCTAAACGCCTTGAGTTTGTGGAAATGATTAAAAAGAATTTTGTTGACTTTTGTTAATTGTGAACTGAAACAAAAAGCTTCAGTGAGATGGAACGAGGAACAACTAAATGGAATTCTTTCTTAAAAACAATAATATGTTTTAATTAAAATGCAAATTAATTAAGTCCAGTATAATGAAAGGGGTATAACTACCATGTAGCGACGTCACGACACCAAATTGGAGGGAGACGAAAGAAAAATTAATGGGAAATGAAATCACGACAGAACAAAGACAGGGGAATTCTACTCTTTTTAATTACACGAAAAAAGTAATTACGGCAAGATAATTAATTAACTGGAACAGAAGTAACGATTAATGATTTTATTATACGAAGGAGGTCGTCGGGGGGTGGCTTGGAATTGAAATTTCCTTCGGCTTGTGCCGGTCGCATTCCGTTTTGCATCGAAATTCGATTTGTTCACGGGCAACGTTGTTTCGAGTGATTTGATTCAATTAAACATTACGAGCGTAAAGCTGTGCTGAAGCGTGATTAATTTGTCGATTTACGTAGAATAAGGTAACGTAAGAAAAAAAAAAATGATTTCCAACTCCGATCGGCCGTCAAACCTGTTTAATTGTACATAGTTGTAGCAATTTTAAAATAAAAATCTTACGATTTAAAATAAAAATCTTACAATTTATGTTATTGATGTAATTGATGTAATTGCAAGACTTGGTAAGAACAATTAAGAAAGTCTGAAATCCTACATTTCGGGTTCAGTTTGACGTGTGAATGGGTTCAGTTCAGCGATTAAAATTGTTTAAAAACATTGATGGGTAAAAACAAAATAATGGAGTGTGAAATTCCGTTTGGTGCTTCGTGTACTTTTTTATTAAAAGCTGGAGAGGCATATAAGAATTTGCATGAATGAGTTATGTTGAACACCAAATAGTTTTGTAAGTTCCAATAGCCTAAGATTTGAACGTTACTGTTAAAAGACTTGGTAGGTTAGACACGAATCAATTCGTAATAATAGAAAAAAATAATTAGGAAACACGCGCCCGCGCCTAGCTGAGTAAAAAATGGTGTAAGCCACGACACAGTGAGCGGAACGGAAGCCACCCGAACGGTAATTAATTAAACGAATTGTAAGCAATGAAAGGAGTCATGCTGTTTTACAAATCACTTCAATTAACGATATTAAAAAGTTGGAATGATAACCGAGCGCCGGCCTGCGTGACGACATTTATAAAAACGATTCTTGAACCTTTTTTTGTCAGCCCCACGATGTTGCCAGCAAACGGTCACATTATTTTGACAAGCGTGCGACTTTATCTCCTTCGGTTACAAGTAAGATATCATCAGATCGTTTTTTAATTTTTTTCTTCTTATTTGACAAATTAGGTACTGTATTAACAACAACAATTAAGTGGCAACATTAACTTTTAAGCTGTGGTCTTGTGTTCTATATCATTTTTCATATGCCATGGTTTCATTTTGTTTTTTTTTAAATATTAATGTTCTTGTTTATTAAAAAAATAATGAATTCAATTACGAAACAGGATGGTAATGATTTTTTCTTAATGGTCGTTGCTGGACCTTCCAGTTCTGTGTTCTAATTCAAGGAAGACAGCAAAATGGAATAGGTTCGCATACATTTTGCAAGTTACCGTTACTGGCAGTTTATTAATTACACGTTGGAAATGTTACGGGACTTGTAACTGCTGCTTGTAGTGACAATCTATTTACGGTCCCTTGGGTGCACCATCGTGTCCAGCAAAAAAATATGTATAGTAAAGGCAAAACCTTTAGATTCTATTATACACAAAACATCAATTAATATCGAAAATATGCTAGACCTTACCTGCAAATCGCGCTTTGACTATAAGCGGGGCCTTCCGTGACAGACAAGGCCTGGCCAACCTGGGTCTGAGTGAGGCCTAGGCCAAGCCGTCGAAGTTTGAAAGCCTTGGCGAATTCCTTGATGTCTTCCAAGTTGATACCGTCCACCACGTTGCTAGATGACTGGCTGATTGTCGGTTGATCTGTTGTGCAAAATTATTTTGTAATGAATGAAGTTAAACGTGATTGTGACAGGCCCCATAACAATTAGACTTAAGCTAATGCATAACAGCAGCATAATCAGCCTAAAATGTTCCCACAGCTGTGACACAAGGCCTCCTCTCTATGAGAAAGAGTGGGCTATAATCCACCACGCGGGCCCAGTGCAGGTTGGTAGATGTCACATATCTTCGAATTTTTGATTCTAGGACATGTCGGTTTCCTCACCATGTTTTCCTTCAACGTTTTTGAGAGCAGTGGTGATGAAATAAATTACACAAAGATTACTTTGTGTAATCTACGGCGCCTGGGTTCGAACCCACGACTTACTGCTCGTAAGTCGGTGCCGCCACTACTTGGCCACCGCTGCTCTGGGCCACTACTGCTCTGCTACATAAGCTAATGACTTACTACTAATTATAAACTACTAGTTTTAAGCTATTGATTGATTGACTGGGGTACATGGATTTACCGGCGATTACTGCTATTTGTAGATAGATTTGACTAGGGGATGAAATCATTTCTTTCTACTCTGATCTATTTAATATCTATGATGATATTATTAAAAAAAATACCTGTGTGCTGACAACAGTGTTGAAAAGCACTATCTACTTTATATTGCCTTGTCTACCCCACAACCCCGCAAAGGAATCACAGTCAATCGAGTGTAATCATTGCGGCGAATTCTCGCAAATCGAGAACCGGGTTTCTAAGTTGTACCTGTAGTGTACTTCCAACGGTACAGGTAACGCTATCCATTGTCGCTACCACATAATACACTTTAGAATGTACTATATTCAGAGCATTATTTGCGTGCAACCAGTTCGATATCGAACAAAACTGGATTGCACATACATATGTTCACAAATCTGTATACGAGTATCACATTGTAATAATTTAAACCAGTCCGTACCAACTCTCAAGCAGTTACCCCGTTTAAACGCGAAGCAAAATTATAGCCAAGTTTAGTGGGCAATTTATGTAATTAGTAGATGGTGGCGGTTCCTAATTATGCGGGATGTCATTAGTGTGGAGACGTGCTACCTCCGCGGAGGTTGGCCCGCGAGTGCGCCCTCCCCCCCACCATGCTTAGCTAACCGATGACAAATTACTTTCGCTATCTACCCCCGTTAGTTTAAGGAGTAGTCTGCGTCAATTAAGACAGGGTAGGGTTGGTAAATTGGCAATCGTTTCACCATTTACCGGTGTTCGTAACTCAGACGATTTCTAATTTCGTTTTGTTATGTACGTGAGCATAGTGTTGTTCCGGCAATCTTATTACCGCACGAAATAAGGTTATGGGGTGATTTTTAGGGGAGCTAGTTAATGCAATATAATTCATATCCGATGCTGTGATTGTTTTTCTTTGTGTACATCTCTATGCCTATGAAAGTTGATCTATCAAGGAAATTACTAATGGCTGACAATTGTTGTTAAAGTAAGTTGTATTTTGTAAGATTTGTTAGCATCCATTTCTTAAAAGTTATTTAGATTACTTAATGAGGATAACGACCGTCACTTTTTATGTTTCTAATAAGAGTCAGTCATGGATTTTCCTTTTTATCTATTCCAGTGCAATGTAAAGTTATTCGTGATCTAACTATGCTAGAGTCTTCTAGAATCTTTATTCTAGAAGACTCTAGCATAGTTAGATCACGAATAACTTTGAGTGAGTTAGTAAGAAGCTACCCTTCTTCCTGCAACTTATTCAAATCAAAATCAAATCATTTATTTGCCCACCGGTACATGAGGGGATACATACAACAGAAGTTCATTATGCTTTATAATACATACAACAGAAGTTCATTATGCTTTATAATGAACTTCTGTTGTATGTATCACCTCATGTACCGGTGGGCAAATAAATGATTTGATTTTGATTTGAATAAGTTGCAGGAAGAAGGGTAGCTTCTTACTAACTCACATGTGATAATAAAATCCGTAGTAGGTCTCTCACGTCTAGTTGCATTTAATACATTATACGACTCGTACATATAAACGACATGCTTTTATTTCAGGTACAATTGAACACAACACATTGAATTGTGGATTGTTCGAATCATCATATTGATCTCGCCAATCGAAATGCCCTATCCTAGCCATCAGACATATCGTTTTTATAAAATGAAAAAGTAATAACGAAATGACGTCTGTTTTCGAGGTCCAATTAGAGTACATCGCGTGATGAGCGGCACCCATTAATTAGCTTACAAAGATAAGTCAATTGGGCAAAGAGTCATTCGTAACTATGGCGTCCTGAATTCGATAACAATACATCAAGATACCACACGCTTAATTGTTTAATACATGTAATAAATTAATTAGAAGCAATTAAAGTTTGCGTGTCTCTGCGTGTGTATGTATGACCTGAGTTACGTATATGTATTTCTGCTTTTTCTTTTAACAAAATTTGTTATGGCGATTAAGTGTTTTACTTGCTACTTTCTACAAAGTAATAGGCCTTTCATGTAGGGTCGTTATCACTGTTAGTTTTATGGTTGACAGTGACCTTTTCCTAAATGTATTATGCTTAATTCTTTGTCACACGACACGGTAATTTTCTGTGTTGTTAACTTAATATCTAGCGACACAGCAGTTACTTACGTATGACATGCGTGTTAGCCCTTGAAGAGTCAACGGAACTTCGGCTTTTAATACTATAAATAATTACTCTTACGTATTTACTCAATACTCATTTAAAGGTAAGATGAATCACTCTTTCGCAAGAAGCAATGAGAGCATTTTCAGATGCCACTCTCATACCGATGCAATTAATTTTAATTGAAAGTTCTTTAGCAAAATATTGACGTGGAAACGTATTGGGACGGTTGGGTGGTGTTGGAAAAATTGGAATTATTTCAAACGGTTGAACCTATTCATAACACATTTATACCTGGTTGTTTTGTTACTTTTTTCGGGAGAGGAAGACCAAGGAAACGATGGATGGATTGTTTGAGGAATGTGAAAGAAAAAGGCGTAAATGATAGCGTGAAAAACGTGTTGCGCCTACCCCAAGTAGGTAAGATGGTACAAGGGCAGGAAAATGATGATTGAGGATCATTGTTCTTGCATATATTTGTAATCAGAAGAGTTTTTTTTTTTTCAATATGCAACTGATGCCGGTACTTTTACTATGATCTCTTCTGAGAGTTTTCTAAATCATAATTGAGTTACGGTGTATAGAACTCACAATTTGAGGCATATTTAATTCCTTAAACGTCTAAAAATTGCGAGACTACTCTAATGAATCGATGTTATGTTTGTCTGGAGGCTTCGATTGACAACACGAACACGCTGTATTTAGTTAGCCCGGGATCGGTAGCCGAGAGAAGGCTAAGTTAGATTGACATCTACAGAAATACATTTGGTGCTTTAACACTGAGTTCGGATTGAACAAAACTGGATTTTGTTAAGGCTATTGTGGCTTGTGATTTTGAATAAAAATGTTGAAGCCCTTCGTGTAGGTAATCCTAAATCGTAACGTGATTGTTAAGTGTACCCTCTGATTCTACCGTATTTCTAAAGTTACTTAGAAACATTTATCTATTATTCATTTCTTTATTCGTTTTTTCTCTTGTAATGAATATTTTTTAAAACAAAAGTAAGTAGAAACATATATAAAACATTTAAAATATAAAAAAATTGATGAGCCATCGACATCAGGAACATGGCCCAGGCTGCCGGTGGTCAGGGCTCCACAGAGAGGAACCTCCTCACCATGCGTGCCGTATCCAGGAATACTGTTTTCCGAATCAAGCTCTTGACCCAGCCGCGCAATGAGAGCCTCCTAAGGTGTTTGTCGAGGCTTTTTTATTTTACTAATTTTATTCTCATTTATTCAATCATTGTGTCTTCTATACATCCAATATTTTAATATACATTCGGTAAGTTACCAACACGGGTAGATCTAGTCCGTGCTAATTGCATAGCACAAAAAATAATTACCAAATAAAGCATAAAATAACAATATTTCTCTCCTACATTCAGATATTTATACCGTGCTCCGTTTAAATTAATTCAGCCCTATTTAAAGCTAGATCCGACAAAGATTAAGACAGAAACACAACCTAATTTTATCCAAACTTATTCACATCTTGATTTATTCAACGGCTATTTATTTCATTGCTTACCAAATTTCGCTTATCGAAGTACCTTGAGGTAATCGTTTCCTACGGAAAATGATCCTTTAATATCAGATTTGCGTTTGCTCAGACTGTTAATGTGGAGCTCTCATGCCAACTATATGTAAATTGAAAAGAACACTAAAAATTGGGGAGGTTATAAGGCTCAAGTTTCCGAAATATTATAACCTACTTTTCTAGCTAATTTTTATTAGTTTTATCCAACTTATAGTTGTAGATTGGCTGTGGAAACTCTGTAATAGATTTGAGAATGCAGGTATAGTCTTTATACCGTTTGCGAATTTCAATTTATTTAAAGGACGTTGCTACACAAATCAGCAAAGCTGATAAATTTCAGCGACGGCTGTAAATACCAAATTTTGTCCCACAATGAAAAATTCGTCATAGTTAATAATCAAATCCGGCCTCTATTCGGAACATTTCACATTCAACGCTACATTATTTTTTATTAAAGATTTCGAGTGATTAGGTGTATCATGTATACAGTAATTACATTCATAAAATTTCCAATAACCACTCTTTGTGTCAATGACATAAGAAATAGATTCGTTTAAATACCATATCGTGACACGCAAATTATAAATTTGTGAGCTCATGTAATGGGTGAAATTACGGGCGCCGAATCGTCTCGATTCACGTTACGATTACGACTTAGAATCGAATACGTTATCAATTACAATTAACGCGTATTATTAAAGTAACGGTTGTAAGCACTTTTGAACAAGTTTCTTGAAGAATTTAAGCGTTGTTCGATAAAACTTTAAGCTTTTCTTCAATTTTATCGAGGGCTTTTCATTTGCTTGTACTATTATTAAAAACCCATTTCGTGAATGATCCAATATTAAGTGTAGGCTGATAATTAAGTAAATAGATATTGAGGAATCGAAATTTAGTATAATTTTTGAAGTTTCTGGCCCTATGCTACAATGGGAAGTTATTCATGTTTACAAAGGCATTCTTTTGTAGACTACGTAAGCAAATAAAAGCCTTAATTAAATTAAATGACTGTCTTTTTTAAGGTTTCCTTATTAATAACTGGTTTATTTATTACTTACGTATTTTTATTGTAATTCGATTGACATGTACAAGGCCTGAGCGTTACCTTTTATATGATAATATATAAAACAATTATTAATTACGGTACTAAGTGAATGTCGAGTGTTTTAGCATTGATCGCTAATGAGAACCGAAAGGTTTTAAAAATAGCTCCCCTGTGTGGTACGTAACGAATATTTGTTAAATAAAAATGGTGGATTTATTAAAAACAGAAACAAATGAAACAATGACAATGTTAGCTCTTCTATAAAAGTATCTTATTTGTAATGTTTGTTTGGTTTTCGTCCATCATTCGTATCGATGTGAAAGTTACCATACATAATGTTTTAAAATAATATCTTGTAAAAGTTAAGGTTATTAAATCGCGATTATTTATGTTAGTTCCAACATATTTGGTCCCCCGGTGGCCTTTCATGCAGATCACGTAATGACGCCACGTTTATAGCGGAATCAACAGGTAAGGTCCCCGAATGGCGTAATGAATATAGGAAAATAAATCTGATGCGATCAGGGAATCGCACATTTGTTTTTTTTTCTAGCCTGCATCGAAATAATATCAGCTGATTGATAACTTAGTTTAGAAACCTGTTGATCCTACTTTAACCAGAAGACTCAGCAATCAAATGGCCCAGCCATTGGACCCCGTAGGCTGAACATGGTGGCATGATCTTTATAAGAATTCATTCATGAAATACGACCATACTAGTCCAGACATTTAAAGGACAACGTGAGTGGAGTAAACGCTTTCCCTTGATTTGAAGTAAATTGTAGGAACAGCATTAACAAAACAAGTATAGCATTATTTCCAAGAAAGGCCCTTGTTCAGAAAAGTCTGCGGTTGCTGGTTTAAAACATCAGGATGTAAATGGAATTTCCGAACTGATGTCAGAATCAAACCTTCGACTTTCTTTGCTCCCAATAAACAATATTTAAATCGGCAGTAATAAAACCTCCTTTTCTCACATTTCCTACTAATGCCAATTAATTTAAAGTTCACTTATTTATTGAGTCTATCGGAGTCGGCCCAACTCTTTGTTTTCGCTTACGTTATCGATTGCGTTCAATTTTATCGACGACGTTAATTATTTGTAATGGATTTTAATTAGTTAATTAATTAATTTAGTTCGGTACGCCGGCTGGCACGGTCGTTAGTCGGTTTCTTTGATGCCGACATGAACTTCCTTTATTTTGGTTTAGGCTCTTTGTATTGTACATTTTAGTGTCATTAGTACGTAGTATATTTACGGGGAATTATGTTTAATTATGAATTAATAACCCGTTGTACTTTTAAGAATGGTTCCTTTATTATTTTAAGTGCGGCTTGCCTTGAGAGACTTGATTTACTCGTAAGGGGCCGGAAGTGTGGCTTGTGGTTTTTTTTCTAGGAAATAGGTTATCAGGAGAAGTTTTCTACGTAGGCATATTTAAACATTTTCCTCAAATAATCATGTTTACTGCACTGATAGTACAGTATCCTGTCCTCGGTACAGTCTGCACCTAAGAGATCACTTTTTATTTCGACACAAAAGAACTGATACTCCACTTGCATTATTCCTTTTACGTCAGAATTACTTAGTTACTATCTAGTTCCTATATTATTACTTAAAAGATTAATAGTCTAAAGGCTATTAGTGTATAAATTACGGCATAATTGAAAGTAGGGGAGGCGGTGACGTCATCTACCGCGGTCATCACATCCAGACATCGATGCATCCCCCGATCAGAAGCCATGTTCATTGAATTGTAGGAAAGTTTTGATGTCAGATTGCTATGCAATCATGTAGAATTATCACAGGGGTTGTTGATTGAATTGATTTTGTACTAAGCCCATTTTTACCCAACTATGGCGACGCCAAAAGGAAGGGTATATGGTTTTAGCTGCCTGTCTATGTAAGTTTGTAACATTTTTTTGTTGCACCGTAGCGCCTAAACTATTAAGCCGATTTTGATAAATGAGATGTCAATCGATTCGTTATTAACCTTGGGTTTCGGCAACTGGCTATCCAATACTTATGATATTTAAGACGAAATTCATATAATGTTGAGAAACGGCGCCGATATGACAACTCTATTGAGTTTCGTTTGGTAACATTTTCCACTTGTTGCAGTTGATCCAAATTGCAACTGATAAATTTGTACCACATTGCTGGTTCCCACAACCGGTAACCACGTCATGCGAATTCGCTCCATCCTCGTCTTCTGCAGCATCAATCTTAAAACTATGGCAACCGCTAACTGTTTTTTTTTGGAAAATTGAGTTAACTAAAGTTAATATACGAGTACCTGCTAGTTGACTTTCGATGTCAAATGTACAGACGCCAGGCACATATCATCATATCATATCAGGCTACTACAACCTGTCTCGATTTTCTACTTTATCGCTTAAGCATTAGGTTCAATTTTGACAGTTTCGGGTAGCTTGATCTGCTGGCGTCTGTACCTCACCAAAAACATACGTAGAATCTGCATCCCAACTTCATGACAACGTACAAGTACTCCGATTGTCCTCACTTTAATCCGTAGATGAATTCCAGGAAGCATTTTGCAGCGGACTGACATGACATGTGTTTCCATATTCAACAAATTAACTTTCCAGGAAAGCTGGATGTATATGAAATTATGTATGACAAGCGGACATTTGAAAAAAGGATCAGCAGTTACAGGATGGGAGATACACCGACGCATCAAAGTTCGCAAAAAAAAATCTAGGTGGGTAGTTTCAGAATGATGTACTGAATACATGATAAGCATATATGGGGTAACAGGACCCTTCACGAAGCCGTCAACAAAGCATTATGTACATCAAACTAAGTGACTTTACGCAAAAATTATTGCTAGGAAACGACTTTTTTTTTTGGGATGAAAAATCACGTTTTACGGTAGGACTCAATGTAACGCACTCCAAAAAATTGTGCTGATCGATGGATTGAATAGGCAATACGAGGACGTGGAGGTGCTTAAAATAAAAATCTTACATTAATAAAATGTATTAAAAAAAAAAACTTGTGAAAAAGTTGGAAATTTGACACCCATTATTCATATTCATATTATTTTGCGTTCCATATGTATAAAAGGTGTTACAAAGGAAGAAGAAGGTTCCCAAGTATAGTCTAGAACAAAAAAATGATCGCAATGACGAGGAGAACAAGTGCCTTTCGGCTTCGTTAAGGGTCTTGTTACACCCCTTGTGTTCCTTCCACACTGTATATCCTAACCAATCCAAACTTAAGTAAACAGATAGTGTATTTAGTAAGCAGCGAGCGGGCGCAAAGTTATGCAACTATTTCTAATCATTTTAGCTTTGGCCTCTAAGTGAGTTAAAAACTCGGTGCTCCAGACCAGCCCATGGTCCACTTGCTAAATGTCCTTTTACCCGCATTTTAGAAGACATACCTAAAGAAGAATTAAGTCTTCTGCAGTTCCTGCCTTCCTACGTGGGTCAAAAGGAGTGAGTTTAGGAATATATGTGGCCAACATTATCTTACCCTACCGTATGGACCATCCCATACTCAAGGGGGTCAGATAATGTTGGGCACAGACTGTACCTATACGTACATAAAGAGAAATACCATTGATACACAAAAAAAAATAATGATAAAAACTAGAGCATTTCATTGACCAATTTTAATCCTAAATAAATCATCGCATAGGCGATTACAGAACGCGTGCTAGCTTCACAAATAAATTTATATACCTAGACTGTTTGGCGTACAACACAGTACAGAGGAACTGAGTAATTTAGTAATTGTATCCACTAACAACGAATTAAATAGTAATCAATAGAACTGGGGCCCGGGCACGAACCTCCTGGTGCTATTAGTGAATACGGTGCGGGTGCGATACGATTTTGAATCGATTGATTTATCATTGTAAAGTCATTCGGTCACATTTATTTTCATGATTGGGTAGTTAAACCCGCAAAAAAAACCTTGCTGCCTGCCTAATAATTTATGCAGTTTTATAATAAAAGTCAATACGAAAGAAGATGAAATATATTCTAAACGACCTATTTGCTTTAGTTTAGTCAGTCCTTTTTTCTATCTAGGTACACGACGGAAAAATTGGTTTAACGTGATTATTATGTTTCTTTTTTTTAATTTCATGCTTTTATCTCTTTATTTAATAAACTAACTATATACATTATAACAATTAAAAACGATTAAATTAACTAAAATAATAAAAAACTTTATAAGGGAATCAAAAACTCCTCCTCAACGCTGTCAGGTGGTAATGCGCCCGAGAGACTGACGGCGTTGCCACATTGTATGGCAGCACTTAGCCTCTAGCCAAGGTAAAAGCCAGCCCCAAGTTGTATTGAAACTGATATTTGTGTTTTTTATGTATAATTAATTTCCTGTAATCAATGCAGAAAATATCAAAATAGATAACAGGTATCTGATAGTCTAAAAGCGATAGATGGATTTGCGAGGCTATTGTTTTAAATGGGTACTTACGCTTAAAGTTTGGGGCCTAATTTCGCGTGTTTAGGTTTATGTTGGCCTCTATAAATGTATTGTCATACCTTGAGACTTACGCAATAATGCGGTAGGATTGAGTTAGATACTCTTTATTGCCTTTTCTAACTATAAAATTAGGATATATATATATGATGTTCTGTTGGTATTTAACATTACCTAGCCTGTAAAGTACTTAAACCGTTTTTCAATTTTTTGTTCAATTATTTTTATCATAAGAGTTATAACACCAATCATGGGAGTTTTATGACGAAAATTGAAAAAAAATAAATGAGAAAATTTAATTTGGGTAATTTTTAATAGTGCAACACATGCAAGTCATCATCTTAATACGTAGTTTTGACGATTAAAATTTTATCATTATAAACAATGATACAAAAAAAAAAATAGATTATTATGTTTCTATGGTTTCATTTAGTTAAGTTTTTCCAATAAAAGTTTGTACGAACACGCACAGGACAGTTGTGCCACCCAAAAGGGAATCCCCAAAGGAATAGACAGAGCCATTCTGTCGTACGCTCACAGTGTGACAATGACATTGATTCCAACGACATAGGTTTACAACTGTCATTTACTAGCCGTTCTCAAACCAAGCCATAGACTATAGAGAACTAACAATTTTTCTCACAAAAAGCCCCAATAACACTTATTTGCTGGAACCGTCATGGTCAACTTAAATAAACAATTAAAAAGAAAAAAAAAAGCGATATCAAGATTGTTTGCTTTCGACGTAATAAGCAATTATTCGTAAAAAAAATGTAGTCTTTCCAGCCAGGTGTTTTATTTTACCTCGGAATATTATGAGAATATCACTTTCAGTTATCGTGGAGTCAAACAAACAATTAGCAGTTAGCAATGGATCGCTTCGTTCAGAAATAGCAAGGAATCGATGGACTCATTATGAAACAATTAACTGAGTAGGTCGCGGTACGTGGGCTCAGATGATGTTTGCTGTAATTATTTTTTATTAGCAGTACTTCTTAATTAATAGTACTGGTAAGATATTTTGCAAAATTGAGATGTTTGAGAGGAGGAACTTAGCTTAGCTTTGCTTAGCAGTGGTCTAAAAAATCAACGTTGTAAGTAATCTTATATAACTACATAAAAATAAATAATTTTGAAGTGTCTGTTTGTAATACCAAAATAACAGCTTTTTACTGAATGTATATGAAAGTACATTTATACGGTACTTATAACAAAAACTCTTTTTTTTTCAATTTTTTTCTTTCTGGCTCTGTGTTCGTTCCTGCTAATCTCCGAAATGGCTGAACTAATTTTGACGGGACTTTTACTGGCAGATAGCTGATGTCTTAAGATCATAGGCTACTTTTATTTTAGAAAAAATATTAGGTTAATTCCTCGCAAAAAAAAAAACATTTGAAATTTGAACAAAATTCGATTAAAAAAGGAAAGTAATATTTTTTATAATAATTTCACGCGAACGAAGGTCGCGGGCAACAGCTAAATCAAATTAACTACTAATCAGGTAGTTATAATGACAAAAATAGCATGAATGACTTTTTTATGATATAGAAAATATAAATATAATATCTAAACATAATATTCAGCAGACAAGGCACTTAATTCTCCTTGGTGTCGTAAAAACTGCATTTTTTTTCTGTCGGATAATGAGCTACCTATATCAGTTTAAACTAAAAGTTGCGATTTAGTTCAACACTTTTGTATCAATTACCAAAACCTTCTGCAAAATTATTAAACAAGATTGAAAGTGAAAAAGCTTAGCAATATTGATAACAAAGTTTAAACATTTTAGTTAGCAGTTATAGTTCCCTACGGACAGTGATGGCCTAAAACAAATGTCCGCTGTAGAGAATTAGGTTTATTTGGCTTTGTTCTGGCGAGTAATACATTGCCCATCTGTTGCATCGATATCTAAATAGAAACAAAATTAAAGTTGGTTTTTAGCAGGTTCAGGAATTACCACTGGATAAGATATTTCTAGGATTTTAATACCATTTACGTAAATATGTTTTGGAATATTTTTATTTGACTTTCTTTGGACTGACACCTAGGCACTTACTTTAGTATAGTGCACTGTAAAATAGTAGTGTTAATGTTGTTAAGGCAACTTATCGATTCTATCAATTCCTTGAATCATTCATAGAAGACTAAAGGTAAATTCAACGCAGTTAACATTTCTTCGAAATTCAAAACGTCAAAATCAACAACAGATTTATAGACTGATAGTTAACAGACTAATTTTACTTTTTTATATAATGGCTTCTCGCAGGTTAACCTATGAGGCTGTCTGCTTAACCTTCTTACCTGTGGGTTCCTTGAGTGTAAGGCCTCTAGCCAGGGGCGGCAAACTAAACATTACACTAAAAGAAGCCATGAATTTAACTAAGTAGCGTTAAAATGCAGCTAGAAATAACTCTAACCAAAGCTAGCTAGCTGAGATCTATCTTGGAATAGGTCAAATATAGTTCCCTACCTACATCTCGAGACTGTTACAAATAAAAATCGTGCAGTTTCGTTCTAAAACTGAACGAAATGGGCCAATAAAAATAACTTCGTCTTAAATAAATTGGTATCGTCTGCTTGGGCGGATAGCTGAATTAGTTTCAATTAGGTTGTGTATGCTCTGTAAGTTAGTAGGAATGCTTTTGGATTAAAAGTGTCTATTGTGTGTACAAGTTTATTTTGATCCGTCGATCAGGAAATTATTGTCATTATTTTAATCTCTCTTCACAAAGCTAACTTACAAGTTAATGTGTACAAAAAATGTCTCAGTTGTATTCCAACTTTGTGAGAGACTGGTGCCTGGTGTTGAAGTAGATTTATGGAAAAAACTTGTGTTACAGGTCACCAGGAAATTATTTAATTTTATGCTTGCGCCTGCTGTGTTTTAGAAAGGTTATGCGCTATAGTTGGCCAGTTTCTGGTAGTTGATGCCGAGGAATGAAGGAAATATCTTAAGGAAAGTTTTGAGTATGAATGTGGATGTCTATAAGACTTAGGGAAGACCAAAGAGTCGTTGGGTGGACTGTGTGAAAGATGATATGGCTAGAAAGGAGGTGACTGCTGAGATGAGGACAAACAGAGATGTAAAATCGACCAAAAATGAATCTGATCACTTTACGGACTATTTTTGCTTGCAGCATCCGGCCGCTATAGAAGCACTTAGTTAAAAACTTTCTCTTCATTGGTCCTTTTTTGTGTTATTCCTATTAGTCAAAAAAGGGTGGTCAAACCTATGGTCATGAACAGAGGCTGAGAATTTTGTGAAAAACAAAAGATAATGTAAAGAGGTCGCATATTTTTTATTGTTTTTCTACTATTGGTCCGCACTCTCTTTGTGCTGACCAATAGTAGTAAGGGTGGTGAACAGATGTGGATATCGTGTGCACAGGATTTTGTTTTAAAAGTGAGCAGATTCATTTTGGTGCGATGGTACCTATGGAAGAAGAAAACTTGCTGCGCCGACTCCTAATAAATTGGGATAAAACCAAGAGAATGATGATGTTGTTTTGAAAGACATACGATATATCCTCATTATGTTTAACGGCTCTAGAGCAGTTTTGGGTTAAATGAAGCATGTTTACAAGTGAATAACTTTTTTATCGGCAATCGGCATGTAATTGGTTTCAATACCAATTAATTAATTAAGCATCTCGTACTCAATAGGCCACCCAGTCTCTCTGTATCGGCTGATTTTAAATATTTTCAATAAAAATTGTAAGTAAGCCAAAGATATTCCTTTTGCACTAAGTAAGTACTAAATAGGGCCGACAAACTGCCACTTGTAATGCACTTAATTCCGATGCATTATTACTTAACATATCTTTAAGAGATACGAGGCTGTACGAATAAAATGTGTAAGTGATATTATCTTGAATTAAAAGGGTTTAAGTTGAGATGCTAGGCACGGAAATTCAATACTTTTTCTTAAATCTACATCAAAATGTACGCGTGAACACTATTGAGAACATGTTTAAGCGCTCCCTTGAACATATAATTAGATTTGTTCAAGTTAAAAATCAAATTAAACAAACCTTTTTTTGAAACGCAACCAAATTAACTTTACAATGTCGTGATAAGATCGCGGAGTGCCGGCTCGCCTACGTCGAATGGACGCGGCTACTTTCAACTAATCAACTTAACTCGACTGTCACCGAACGCACTCGGAAACTCGGAACTTCTAAACAGTGCACGGACAGTCTACAACAACTCTTTATAGTATTAGGTAAAATAACTCCTAGGACTCTGTTAGACTTCGCCTAGCTAATGGATCGCTCCTCTATGCTTAGAACGTAGAACTTTTATGGATAAGTAGAATTGAGTTAGCAGTTCTGTCGAAAATAGCGTTTAAGTTGCTCTTAGTTCAGCTTTTGTTGTGTTGAAATAGCGAATGAGAGTTTGTCAAAATGTTTTAGTGAAGTTACAATTGTAAGTTGGTTTTATAATGGAGCGGGTGCTGTGTAATTAGATGCCGTTTATTTGGCACATGATTTATTTCATTTTAGGATAAGAGTAACTGAGGTAACCCTAGAAAGTAGAAATTTCGATATTGTAAAAGTCTTGGCTTTTATTAGGTAAATAGTATGAATTCGATCTAAGTTTTTGGCAACTGAGACAGTGTGACTGCTAGCGTCATGTAAGACTAATATTTACGTTTGAGTTTTTGTACGTAGTTTTTATCACGTAATACAATTTTATCCACGTGGAAAGCGTGTAATTTAATATCAGGTAATTCTCAATAAAAAAATTAAACATATAAGAAACACTTACTTGGCGAATCAGCAAGTAGATCACTGTCGTCATGCGATGGTGACTTCACAGATCCCGGTGACATCTTCACGGGCGCATGCGGCGATGGAATCGGCCCGGATCCGGCGCTGCCGGCACTACTGGCTGGTCCGGCGTTCGCGTTGTGTGACGTAGTGATCGTTATCTCGCCGTTCGATGCCGCCAGCCTGCGTAGCATTAGCATTATCACGTCATTATTTTGTAAATGCATGTTAATTGGGTGATTGAAGTATTTCGATGCTTGAAATTTGATGTTTGACAAGGGGATAATGTATTGAAGCATGTGTTACATTGGGTAAATTGTTTTGGTTTTAAATTTTAATTGGTTGAAAGCAACTACCGATGCGTTAGAGGTATGTTTATTCAAGATTATAACCTAATTCTTCCAGCGAAAATATTATACATAAGATTCTTGTGTTTGTAATTTCAATGAAGTTAAAACAATATCAATCAGTTTTTAGGGTTCCGTAGTCAACGAGGAACCCTTATAGTTTCGCCATGTCCATCTGTCCGCAGCTTAACTCAAAGATTCTTAGTACTTGAAAGCTGTAATTTGGCATGAATATACAAATTAGTTAAGCCGACAAAGTGGTAAAATAAAGGTAGTTGGATAGGTCTTCAAAAAAAAAATTGCGACTTTGTTCAAATTATTTTTCGATTAAGGCATTCGTTTGTGAATGCCGCTGATGAATGAAGCTTTAAAGTGCTCATTTTTGTAAGACTCGAGTATCCCCCCCCCCTTCTACAAGCTAAACGGTTGTGTTTGGGTGTGTGAAAATAGTAGTAAAAATAACGAAGTTAAAAGGAAAACTATCAAAGGTAAGTAGGCTTTACAAGTTTACGAGTAATAATTGACCAACTTTTAAAATGTACTTGGATAATATATTTTCCTAAATAAATGTATGGGAGCACAGGTTTTTAACTGCAAATGTAAGTTTGTTTTTTATTATTACAATAAAAATCGTCGTCATCGCAGGCAAATTAAACTGTAGGAAGTGTCCGCATATTTTGATGGGCAACTATGGAACTTGCCGTTTTTTATTTACCAGAAAACGTTTAAAAAAAAGAAAGTTTAAGTTATTGTTAAAATGTCGACGGTTTTCATTCAACGTTTCACAGTGCTACCGAATGAAATCACATCAGACCACCCACATAGTGTCAGCTGTGATAATTATAATCACTGTGATTTTAACATTCAACGCAGCAAAGCCGCACTTTACCGTAACTTATAAAGGTAATCTTAGACAAATGTCGGATAAAGTCAATTAGATGTTGGTATTTTTATCTTAGATACATTTAAATGTAAAAGAAATCTTGTCGTGTTCAAACTGTGAAGAGATATCTGTTGTAGTTTATTTTTGCTTGTACTTAGTAAGTAATGTTCCGAATAACTCTTTGCGTTGAACATTGATACCTTAATACTTACAACATTTTTGAGAATATATGAAATGACTGTTATACACATAAAGAACCAAATAAAAGTAGATTCTTTACAGATGAAAATAAAAATATACATAATATATATGTATTGTAAATAGAATTAGTTGTGAAGTCTATTATACATATACTCTAGACTTTAGTAGATCATCTGACCTATTTACTAAAAACAAACCATTAGGAAACCGTTGCGAAAAAATAATTATTGATTTATTGTAGAACGTCAATTCACAAGACTATTGTATGTGATCTATAACATTGTATGTGATAGATAGCTACGTTTACTGGAATTACATACATTTTATTTTAATGCAGTAAAATATACGGAATAATTAGTCGATTTGAATACTTTTATTGATACACTCCTTGTGGATGCGGCGATTAATATGGAAGATGTGATTTAAATATTTGAATAAACCGGTGACCATATTATTTAAAAAAACCTGTACCTGGAATCAATCAATGAATAATGGAACATTGAATAGCCTGTCAAAATGAATGAAATAAATAGTCAAAAAGAATTTTAAAAAATCGTGCAAGTAGGTTCCCAATGATTGAACATAGGCCTCCTTTTTTTTCTGATGGGAAATCATCAAATAACTCCTCCCGCTATGGGCTGAGCAGGACGGAGTGTAAGACTTTTACTGACTAAAACCCATCCATGTTCCTTCTTTTGCCCTTTGTGTTCCAGGGCCGTGGTATCTCTTTCGAACAGTCCCGCAAACCTGGCAGGCATCGGCCCTTTCGGACCCCTTCCTGTTTGCTGACATCTCTTTGAGGCGCGCGTGGAACACGAAAGCGCCGTGAAAGAGTTAGAGTTCCGTGAAAAAAAATTAAAACCATTGGAATTGGTTGATGTTACAATGTCTTCATATGGTTGGTTTTAGGACTCGCCGATTTCTTTAACCGTTTTGATAGCAATTTGTAGACTAGAATGTCTGAATGTGGACCAGGCTAGAGGAGTGTATAATGTATGTAAAAGGGTTTTGGAGTTCCTGCCTCCCCCATTTGAAATAGGCGTGAGTTTATGTATGTATGTATGTAGTAGACTAGGTTACGGTTTTTTTCATCTTCCACTTTCGAACTTCAGTCTTATCTAGTGCTATCGTATTACATAATCTATAGTTACTACTCGTACTGGAGTCGGCCCTGATTGTGGAGGTCAGATAGGCAGTAACTCCATGTAAAATACTGGTATTCAGCTGCATCCTGATAGACTGGAAGTCGACTCTAACATAGGTTGGGAAAATGCTATGCAGATGATGACTTTCGAACTTCAATTACGTTAAACGTACCAGTATACTAAACGAACTAACCCGTAACTGAAAAAGGGGAAGATAATGGAAGATAGGGATTATCTTCTATTACTAAATAGCTTAAGGGTATTGATAGGGTCTATCACTAAATAGGGACACGGCACTTGCTCATTGTCACTGAACAATGGAGGCCAATTTTTCTCAATCAGCGTTCAGATAAGACATCTAGACGCTTTACGTTTTTCCTTTTATGAGTCATAATAAGAGGTATTATGTAATTGGGTTAGTGTGTATGAGAATACAATTCTGTTCATGGTCTGAGTCATATTGAATTGTTTCCTGCGATGTGATTTAAGAATGTATTATGCTAGAGAGGATACATCATATTCGAGGTACTTGATACCTCTACGTTTTCCTGAGAAAAAGGGTCTTGACAGACTGATAGACAGACAGACGGACAACAGTGATCCTATAAGGGTTCCTTTTGAGGTACGGTACCCTAAAAGTAGTGGCGATAATTCACACCCTTTTTTTTTTTTACCGATGGGATGTCATCAAATAACCCCTCCCGCTCTGGGCTGAGCAGGAGGGAGTGTCAGACTTTTACTGACTAAAACCCATCCATGTTCCTTCCTTTGCCCTTTGTGTTCCAGGGCCGCGGTATCTCTTTCGAACAGTCCCGCAACCCTGGCAGGCGTCGGTCCTTACGGACCCCTTCCTGTTTGCTGACTCTCTTTGAGGCGCGCGTAGAACACGAACGCGCCGTCGACACGGCCTGTCGTCATAAGACGGACGGACGGCGAGCTAGGCCATAGCTCACCGTCCACAGGCCCGCGCCTACGGTGGCCGGGGGCCACCACGTGGCCCCCGACGCCCGGTGCGTCTCCCGCGGCGGCTGAGACGTGAGGCTCTCTCCCTCTCACGTCCCACCACCTCCTTCGCTAGCATGACTGCTAATTCACACCCTGCAGTTTGATGGTGTCAACTTCAAAAATATTAATTGGGTTATTTACGGCGTTGAGCAGACAAATACTCACGTAAAGCAATGGATTATCAATTTTTTTCAAAGTCCTTCAAATTGTGTTACATAATTTAGGTGCGTGTACATTAATTGAGACATAATCAACTTCTTTAGAATACTTACATCAGACAAAAGTCACATGTTATATGTATTAAAAGTACAACAAAGATTACTAGCCATTCAGCAATTAAATGACTGCGTTACAAACAAAAAAGGGGAAATATTAACAATCAATTTTCCTTATTTTTTATTTGTCTCGGAAAAGTTCTATATTGTTTTGTAAAGGGTAAAATTTTGCATAAGGGAAGCCTGTGAAAATTAAGTGTAAAAAGCCTTAATATTTGTTTTTTTTTGTGTTTAGAAATTTAAGCCAAATTAGTACCTAATTGACCTTTTGTTTAACAAAGACCGTAAACATGTTATGTTTACCGAAGTTATGTTATGTATTAACATAGGTACACATAATGAGTTACCGAAGTATTAGGTACGTCTTATAAGAATACAATACGCAGTTAAAAATAAGAAAAACATAATATATACATTTAAAATTCTATATTCCGTAATAGCGCACAGAAATACTAAAAATCTATCATTAAAAACTAACATGGTACAAATTATCCCCTTACATTTTACTGCAAAATTTTCTTGTAGAGTACTTCTTCATCAATGGTGTTTTAAACGGCTTCACAATTAGAATTAGAAAATATTATGTCCGCACCGCGTATCAACACTACGCACATTTAAATCTTTTTAAATCTTCCATCTATACTAATATTATAAAGAGGTACAGTTTGTGAGTTTGTGAGGTTGTAGATGGGATCTTTTCCAACCAAAACGCAAGCAAAACCGCGGGTAACAGCTAGTTTTTCAATAAAGCCCTACTTCAACAAAACAGCCGGCTACACCACTAAAAACCCAAGTTTTCGTTCTATTTTTTTCTGTAAAAACTACCGTGTATCGTGTAACAATGAAGTTTGAGTGTCTCACCCGAGCGCGGCGGCTACAAATGAGGTGCGCGCTTCATCAAGTGCGCCTGCATTAGCGGTAATTGCTGGCTAATTAGGGCCTCATCCGTTGCAACGAACATACACACACACATGCACTTTTATTATTGTAAACGTACAGTTCATTCGACGTTATGCCGACGCCATTTAATTTATCTGTCGTTGAGCTTAGTAACTGGTATCTTACCACCCGAGTTAATAATTTCATGAATTCAATTTGTTCCTACGCTCGTAAAACTTTACAATGTAATGATGGAAATAATCAATTATTTCATCAAAAAAACAAGATCATGATATTCTCGTTTAATTTAAATACCGCAAAGTTGTATCGTTCTATTTTGGCGACGTTTAATCATAGCATAGGTTATGTTATGACTTGCGTTGTTTTATTTGTCTTTTCTTAGTAATCAATTAATATGTAAATTAAAGTAGCACCCTTTTAAATAAATACTGCACGTTTATGTCGTGAAGCGATAATAACGCACACTAACACACGAACATGAGCTCATTCACACTCACACGCATCATGTGTGTGAATGAGACTCACGCACACAATAATATAAGTCATTAATTGTTCCTTCAAATTTATCAGAGGTACCCGACAACGAAACTACGCCTTTGCAAGATAATTATTTAAAAAAATAATAATCGTCCGGTTGCAAATTTAATTACAAACTTATTTTCTTGTCATTCGCATGTGTATGTGACCTTTATCATTTTAAAGGGTCGGTCTTAATAAAAGGTTCAAATGATTATGTTACCATTATTATCAGTATAATAATGGTAACATAATCATTTAGTTATTGAAATATTTTTACGCTGGCAGTATTTGCCAGTTAGCGAGATAGTCAATGTAAGTCAACTAATAGACCAACAACGTCGCATTGGCCAGAATGAATTGTTTTATAAAATATGCAATACGTCTGTAGTGTGGTGTGGCTATTTATTACTATATCTTATGAATATACCTTATTTCTTTCATGACAATTGATAATCGCCTCTACTGTATCTTTATCATTAGGTACACATTGCTTGCTCAACACCTTTCATTAATCAACATTAATTATACGCTTTCAGTGTCTTCTTTCTACTTACCAACGAAACACACCCGTTAATAATTTAAAAATGGAATTGTTTAAAAAACGAATATGGCCAGTAATATAACGGCTGCCTAAAGGAACGATTATAAAAATGCGAAATGTTTTATTAAGGTCAATAATTGCTTTTTAATACACTTAAATCGTCTTTAAGGAAAAAAATGGAACACTCTTGTCAGTATGTATTGTCAGACATAATTATGTTGCGTAGTTGGCGAGATTCGATCATGTTTATGGCGATAATTATTGTATATATGCGGTTGCAAGGCATTATGCTGGTGACGTCATCTGTAAAGTTTTAACTCATTTACGATGGAGTTGCGTCTTTTTTCGGTCTTTTAATAAATAATACTTCGGCTAATGATGCTACTATTACGGATTTTAACGATTAATTGATCACCAACTCCTTTTTCAAAAATAAAAAACATAATCTGTCATCATTTTCAGCGTTCCGTAACCAAAGGACCCTATTACTAAGCCTCCGCTGTCCGTCCGTCCGTCTGCCTATCAGCGGGCTGTATTTCATGATTCTTAATAGGTAGACAGTTGAAATTTCTCAGAAGGTGTATTTCTGTTGCCGCTATAACAACAAATAACTAAAATAACCGATCCTACTAGGATGGTACGTACGGCTCTTCATGCACGAGTCCGACTCGTACTTGGCCGATATTTATTTATTTATTTATTTAAACTTCATGTACAATAGTGGTACATAGGCGGGCTTAATGCCATTAGGCATTCTCTACCAGTCAACCTTTTTTTTTCACAACAGTCGTATAGCTCTTAAGGCATAGACAATCGTTGCTGAAACTCCGAAGTGCGTGCTAAACTGTCAGTCTCCCTAATGTCACAATGACATTTCGTTAGTGTTCGTCAAAGATTTAGGGACGAAAACGGCAGTAGGAGCGCCAAAACCGAAGTAATGTCAGAATGTTACCGGCCTATCGAGAAAATTTGAGAGAATGGCATGAAAACTTTTTTAAGGCTGTTACATCTGTTCGTATTTTGAACCGCTATCTCACACAGTAAATAATTTGCCAATATGAATTGAGTAGATGATAATGCAAATCAATAAAAGTAACTGCCTGCGATGGTCATGTGGTCCTGGCTTCGATTCCCGGGTCGGGTAAAGTGTTATTGGGCTTTTCAATCAGGTATTTCTCAGTAGCAGCCACGGAGTCCTGATTTGTGCACGGTTGATGGCTATAGGCTCTACCGCTACGACAGGAGACTTAAACATTACTGGCGAAATGTGTTTGTACTATTAGGTACACCTCTGCCTAACCCCTAAGGGATTACAGGCGTGATGTTATTTTATGTTAAAAGTAACTGTTTGTCTTCGAAGAAGGTCCATAAGTCATCTTAGTTATCACATTAAGTAGTGGGAACCTACGTCAAATGCACTAAAAGAATTAAAACTAAAACTCGTTAATCGTTTTAAAATAAGTCAATTCTATAAATATTTAATGCTGTGAATCGGTAGTGTTAACTTAAAGAGAAAAACGCGAATAAAAAGTTTGCACTCAATTCTAAAAGAAAAAGGAGCACAGTAGTTAGTGGAGTCGAAGACTGCAACAATTTTTCTATTTTGACGATTTTTTTTTTCTAGTAAATAATTATTGACCCTTTGTTGTACAAACCAAACCTTTCTCAATCTATACTAATATTATAAAGAGGTAAAATTTGTTTGTACGTTTGTATTTAGGGGGTAAACTCTGGGTCTACTGAACCGATTTTGAAAATTCTTTCACTAATACGAAGCTACATTATCCCTGAGTGCCATATATTTACAACGTGCCCGTGGGATTATCCCACGGGCAAAAACGCGAGTGAAGCCGCGGGCAACAGCTAGTATTAGATAAACGTGTTACATTGTACTAATGCAATTATTAGTAAGTACGAAACTTTCTCCTAACATTTAAGATGACATTTTCTTTTTTCTTTGTAAAAATGAATGTCAAAATACGATTAGTTATTACAAACAGATATTAAACGTTAATTCTATAACCATAAATTTATTAGAGATTTTTATGTAAGCGGTAAACCCGTCTGAGGAACAAATTGGTTACTGATTTCACAATGTGTTATGTTCTTCATTCATAACGCCCCCTCTTTAGTTGACGCGCGAAGCAACGGTATGTATAATCTGCTGTTCTATTACACAACAGTTTATCAACGAAGTTATTAATGGAGCGACACGACGTATGCTTTACATTCTTTTTTTTTTGCAGCTACACTTTTTTTAATATTTCTATATTTGAAAATTTAAATATGAACTTTAAGAAAATGATGATATTGATTTTAAAATACGAACTCTGTTTCAGTTACTATTTTAAAATAAGAGCAATATGATTATGGATGCATTTTCGGATAGCATGGGACTGAATTTTGTGTTTGATACAGAAAATCTAGTAAGGATACTGAACGACTCCACATCTTCTTCTATCTTTAACTGGGCGTATTATATCACATTAAGACGGCTAACCACATTGCTTATTAGACTCGAGAATACTTTATTTCGTTGCAAATATTATGAATTAAACAACAACATAGTTCTCAACAGATAAATAGATAATAATCATTATTTATTGGCACATTTCATGAAGTACATGAACTTTTTTTAAAAATAATATTAACCCTTCATGCAACGCAACTATTGCGGTAGTAATGATTACTTATTAAGACGCAATTAAAGATGAATTATTACTTAACATTTGGAGCTACTGGTCATTATAGATAAATAACTATAATTATCGAGCAAGTAGATATTTGACTTTTTTATTCTGATCTAAAATAAAACTGGCCTGATCCTGACTAATAATATTGTATTCTCTAAAAAAAAACATACTCCGATTATTTTTGTGCTTAATTTTTTGTAACAACAGTTTACTAAATCCAAGTTCCTAGAACCGAAAACGTAGTTTATATTTAAACAAATCTGTTTTTGTTTCAGTCCTACAAAATATAAAACAATGTAACCGAGCACTTCCGTCCTTATATTCGAGTTTATCATCACTGCCGAGCGGATTTTCAACCAGTTTTCACGCCCACTTAAACAATTTTTTCGTTTTGGCATATTCATTACACGCGCTTAAACTTACTGACGGCCATTAAGCGTTCACGTATACGTTGAAAACCATCCTCTAAGGCCCGTTATTCACGTGCCATTAACTATCACAATAGACGTAAGTAGCTTGCATGCCATTGAGCCATAACAATTTATTAGTTGAAAACTAAGGCCTTACTACTAGACTTATAAGTTGAAAGCTAAGGGCCCAAAAAACACAAGCGAGTAGCTTGCCACAACAACTTTTGATTGGTGGATGTTACAGGCATGCCTGCTACTTGCAAGTAGGTAATAGGCATGTGTGTGTATCCCCAGCTTAAGTCGTAAAACATTTATTCATAAGGATAAATACGCTAATAACCTAAGTAGGTACCTACTTAATATGAATGTAAAATGGTACAGCCTTGAGAACTAGATACATTATAAAAGTCTATATAAAATCTACTATCTATACTCACAATGATTTACAATTTTAATGTAACTTTAATAGACGTCAAACGACAGACAATATTTATCTAGATTGTAGGCCAACAGAAATGAGGTATTAAACTTAATTATGGATGCGAGAATTAATGCTTCCAACCAGTAATTATGAGGTGGCATTAACTTAATGTCTTTGACTACACACACACACATACACACTACATACAAACAAATAATAGACGTAGATACGACAATAATTATAATTATTGTAGTGATGTCGAATCGCAGCGTTTTACGGGTTAACATAATGCGACATACTAAAATGATACTTTTATGAACGTACATTATATTATTAGAATGCATTAATAGTCAGCTGGGTTTATATTTTAGCATAGAACGGGTGAAGTGGCATTATTTCATAATAATTCAAAATAATTAAATAATAATTACTATATTTTCGAGCCGCTTGGGGTTGAAACTCTAGGACCGTGGGGTCCAAGTGCTCACAGCCTTTTCAAGGACATTTCAAAACGCTTAGTTGACACTTCCCGTGACCCAAGAGCTGGCTTTTACCTTGGCCAAAGGCTTAGCATTGCCATACAACGTGGCAACGCCGCCAGTCTCTTGGGTATATTACCAGTTGACAGCGTTGTGGAGGAGTTTGTTGACGCCATTTTTTAAATTTATTTTATGTTAGTTACTTTAGGTTAATTTAATTTATAAATGTATATAATAATTACCTATACCGTCCATATCTAAAGTCAAACAAACAGCATATATTTCCAGCAATACAATACAACTACAAATTAATAATTGAATACGAAGTTACTTAATAATATGTCCGCAAACTGTTGGTTAAGCTGTAACACTATTAGTTGGTAATTATTAAGAATACATTATTTCTGGCATTTAATGCACAAACGTTTATAAATGCCATTTACGTTTAAATGCTAATCGAAATAGGCATAGGCTTTGACCAAAGATCGTTTTGCTAGTACCTACCTAATATTCTTGTCTAATATTACGAAGTAGGTCCTTAAAGTCCTGATACGACTTAGTATACCTGAAGAATTCTTATAACATAACAGCAAGCCTAATAGTACACCCACATTTCACCAGTTATGTTTAAGTCCCATGTAATAGGGGCGAGCCTATTGCCATCAACCGGGCCCAAATCCGGACTCCGTGGCTGGTACTGAGAAATTCCTGATGGAAAAACCTCAAAAACACTTTGCCCGACCCGGGAATCTAACCAAGGATTACATGCTCAGCAGTCGCGATTGCAACTACTAGACTAACGAGAGTATAAAAAATTTAGTAAGGCCTATTTCCATAATGTGATAAATCCTCAAGTACTAACAGAAATAGAACATTTTTAAATCACTAAATGAATATATTTGATATCAATTAACTAGGATATAATAATGCATTCAACTAGCTGGTCACAAATATTCAGAGAAAAAAATCAGAAAAACTAGTTCAACCAAATTACCACCTTAAACCAATACAGGATAAGATTGTTTAATTCTTCACATCATTATCTGCCTAGCTAGCCTTTTCCCAAACTATGTTGGGGTCGGCTTCCTGTGTAATCAGATGCAACTGAGTACCAGTACTTTACATGAAGCGACTGCTTATCTGACCTCCACAACCCAGTAACTGGAAACTACGGTACCCGTTGGTAAGACTAGATGTCAAACTTTCGGGTTCTGACTAATCGTAACGACTGTCAAAGATCTACAAATGACACCGAGGCATGGAAAAAACCCGGTATGTTCCTAAAGATGGTCACCCATCCACGGACCAACCTCGGCAAGCACGGCTTAACCTTGAAGATTGACCGTTGCGGCTATGGTTATTTGGCCACGAGTTCCTGTTTAACCCTTCACATACCACAGAATAATTAACTCATAATCATTTCTTTTAATTTTTCCGAGGAGGCACAGGAAAAGAGCATAATTATGGAAGAATTGAGGGCTATCGTTTTTGAGCTCACCAGATGGCGCCACTGTCGCTTATGGTCACGTCAATAATTCTATTTTATACTTTAAAGTACCTGCCAATAACTTCATAAAAAGTTTATTTTAATACGTATAACAACATAGTGTAAACTTCAGATAATTTATTTACAATATTCTCCCTTATATTAGCAAGCATGAAACATTTAAAAATCATTATACCTCCAAGTACTAACAAATAAGATCCTAAGTTGCTACATAAAATTTCAAGTCCTAATTAATCAGGAATGACTCAATCTAGACCACACTTATGAATATTAGTAAAAATACGTGATGAAAAAGCGCACGCAACGCGTGAACTTTCTATGACATCTGACATTTCGGTGCCCTCGCTATACATTATTTTACGGCAATAAAGAAAATTATTTTTCTTATTCTCCACACTCTATCCATATTTCTCTATAAGTCATCAAACAGTTCATCCATCATTTCTCTGGTCTTTCCCTATTCTTACACCACAGTGTAGCAAACTACAGTACGCTAATATATTCAGCGCGATATCCCCGTATAGATCTATTTATCACCATTACTCGCTGGATTAGACGCGTCCCGGGCGCTACGGTAATTATAGGCGGAATACTTAATGCGCTACCTAATTATATATCGTATTAACTGGATGTCTCCGCGTGCCTGATGCTGACTTTCGAAATGTCTACTGTGAATAGTTGTAAGTCTAGGGATTTGAGTACTGCATAGTAAAGCAGTGACCACTATGTTTACTTATTTTTAGTGTGGAAAAGTTTCGTATTTAGTACTTTGCTTTTTCAGATTTTATGAGAACTTTGCAGAAAAATAGTTAAAAGCGGTTTCTTGGAATAAGTTGAGTCACTGTCCGTCATTGGTAGACAACGAGAATACTCATGTTTAAAATTGAGTCGCTTTCCACCAGTGGTGGCCAGCGGGAACATTAAAAAAAAGTAATTGGCCATTCCGAGAATTAGCCTTTTAGAGAATTGGCCATTGAGAGAATTAGGCTTTTACAGAATGTGCCATTTTGAGAACTAGTCCTTTTGCGACTCTGTTGCCATTTTGAGAATTAGGCTTTCTGCGCCTATACCCTACCTACCCCCATGGGTAATAGGTGTGAGTTCATGTATGTAGAAACGTATTAGGTCATATTCAAAAAAAAAAAAACACAGCTTGCACTTTTTAAAATGCAGATACGCTCTTGTATACAACTACTACTCAACAAGTAAAAAAGCACACCGAAAATCTTGATTTTTCCACATTGTAACCCAACCTAAAGATACATTACAAGAACCGCAAGAAAATCTAACTTTACCCGACAAATACCCACAGCGATTGTTCCGTCGCGCGGCAATGCAAAAGCAATTATATATTAACTACCGGTAGGTACCTGTGTGTGTGCTTGTGATCTTGTGTGCGACCGGGCCAGACCAGAATGCTCTACTTGTTTTTAATCAAGACATTTATTAACTGTTGATTTTCCTGTTTCTTTTGTAATAAATCTTATCGAATTATGCGACAACGGCCGGCTGCTGTAACGTTTTTTTTTGTATTGTCTTTAATTTTTGGTTTTATATTTAGGTTTATATCTTATCGATTTTATATTATTTGCAATTCAAATTTTGTTTTTTATAGGACGTTGCCCCACACTATGAATTTCTACTGTATCGTGGTTGCGTTTACAAACATTTAAACTCACATACACAAACGGCCAGACCCGAAACAACTACCTGTAGGCCATTCAAATATTTGTTCCCTGCGGGAATCAAACCCGCGATACGCAGCGCAGCAGCCAATCGCACAGCCACTGCGCCAACCGTGAAGTCGGTTAAATTACAGGATTTTAAAGTTTTACGATAATATATTTTTATATATTTTTAATTGATCATCGTAATCATTCATATAGCCTGAAATTATCCACATTCGAAGCACAACTCCCTTATGAAAAACAATTACGAAGTTTTACATCGAACTAATTATCGCTCGCACTGACATGTAAATCCAAGTACACTCACAGTTACAAATACTAATGTACAATTAAATCTAAGCAAGGCAATGTCGCGCTTATGCACCACCATTTTTTATTATTTTTCCGCACTACCAACACCAGAAAATTGTTCATAAAGTGCGTGAACATGCCATTATTTATGTAATTATATCAGTAACAACGAGTTACATTACATCCTGTATATAATTAACATTAAATACCTAATTAAAGTAGATAATAGTCCGATGTTCCTACGTTTTCCTTATTACGCCTCTGTGTGTTCTTACCTAGCTAATAACAGAAACAGAGGGACCTAATGGGCTGAAATTATTTATTCAAATTATGTATTTAAATTTGGACAATTTCGTACGGTCCAGCTGGTTTCTACTTTTTTTTAACATTGTATGTATCTAAATAAATGGATGGATGAACGTCGTAACTTGATTTATTGTAATTAGAATTATTATTGTAATTAATTAGTTCCAATAAAATAAAACACACACACACACACACAACCTATAAAATTATTTAAATGTTTCAATAGAGTAAAAATCTGGATTTTTAACTTTCTTACATATTTCTTAAAAACCAGTGAAGGATCTGCCAAAATAGTACAGACAAATTGCGGCACCAGACACTTGAAAGACCGATAGATACTTCAGTAAGTTTTTGTATGGAAGTGGCCGCATCCAGAGTCGTGTCCTCAAATTGTTCGTGCCGGATTCATCAAACCTTTAGAACAGTGTGCAGAGTACTGTTGATTTCTCAGAATTACAATCAAATGCAAAATAATTAAATACCAATGTAACCCACATTAGTAACTCTAAAACGTAACGTAGAATTTCAAAGCAGTTTGTATTCAGTTAATTAAATTGTGACAGGATATGCAGCTATCGGACAGTTACCACGGCTATTTTAGTTAATGAAGGAAGAGTTCCTTTCTCTTCTTGATATTTTAGATTTAAGCGGTGGTTGGGTCAGGGTAGCCCGCGAAATTCAAATTTTCTTACGTTTTTTGCAATTTGCAGGTCAGTGTTAAGTTGTATGTTGATGAAAAATGAGTCTCGCCAGTAACACGTACGTAGTTACAGAATTATAATAATTAAAATCATCACCCTATAAGTTCATTTAACCCTATTCTGTAACTATTTCATGAAAAAGTTACAGAATAGGGTTAAATGAACTTATAGGGTTGTACTCGTATTGATGATTTTAATTATTATAATTCTGTAACTACGTACGTGTTACTGGCGAGACTCATTTTTCATCCACATACAACCTAAACACTGACCTGCAAATTGAAAAAAAAAACGCAAGAAAATTTGAATTTCGCGAGCAACCCTTGAGCTTCCACCTAAGCATCTTTGCTATTCTCTTTCAAACAGGTCTGTGTTCCAGCTGTGCGAACGATTTAGGCTGATCCTGCGTACGTTGCTATGCTAAATCAAATCATCTTCATCGTCCTTTCAGCCGAAGGACGTCCACTGCTGAACATAGGCCTCCCCTAAGTGTCGCTACAATAACCGGTACCCCGGTAAAAATCAATTCAGTGCAGTTTAATTTGGACTATAAGGTTGGGCTTTTTAAAAATAATGTCTTTAAAACACTAGAGATAATCGCCAGAAGCGTCAAACATTTTTTAACGTGAGCTAGTTCTAATAAAATGGCAAGTAAAAATATGTAGATCAATGATTGGTTGAATTAATTTTCTATTGACTAACTCATTGGCAATGTGGTATAAAAATAGGTACTTTTAACTCAGTTAATTGATGGTAAAACAGAAATTTCTTTAGCAATGCCAGTCTTATATTGCTGATGTTCGGTAACTTCACCACAATTGCACCACAGCCTACAATTTGTTCATCAACGCCTCAACCGTTGGACAATTGCTTCCGATCATTATTACATACGACTGATATAAAGCTATTTCTTGGATTCATTCAATAAAACTTTTAATACACCATTGTCTGCTATCAAATGTATTTCCCCAAGCATATCATCAATTGTGCACTTGGTGCATAATTACGTGTAATAAAGGACATTACCCCTGGTTGATAGCATCTGTTTTAACAACTTTTTGTGTTAAAAACGATAATATTCGCGTGATGGGTTCACGTGGAGCATTAGTCATCAAATTAATTAATATTTGTTGTTGCTAATTAAATGTGAATCGAGTTTAAATGACGGTGGAATTAAAATAATAATGTTCCAAGAAAATTGTTCGGTGTTGTTTTATTTAGAATACGTAGTCACGTATGAAGCTATTCGGCGAATTTAAATGAATCGAATAGATGTGTAACTAATTGCATATTGTCATTTTTTAACGTGACATTATGCATGACTGACCATAAGTTTTTCCAGGTATTGTAAATTAAAAATGGAATTAAAAAAAAAGGGCTGTTATAAAAAGTGCGTAAGCGTAGTATGTTAAGCTAGTGCACCAATCAAATTGTGTACACACGGCTACACATCAAGCTATACATATCCAGTTTATGCTGATCTCGCCTTGTATAGGATTTCCGTGCAATGCGAGGTCAGCTTATACTGGAACTGTATAGCTTGATGTGTAGCCGTGTGTACGAATAACAGAACTAGATTTTGCCCGTGGCTTCGCCGGCGTGGCGGTCGGATATTATCCCATTATCCGTACTATCCAATTAAAAATATCCTAACTCAGGTCAAGATGTACAGACGCCAGCATATCAAGCTACCCGAAACTCTCAAATTGTCCCAATCAACCTTGAACCTAATGCTTTAGCGATAAAGTTGAAAATCTATTAAAGAAATTTGGCAGATTTTAGTAGCTTGATGTGATCTGTACCTGCAAGGTGTAAACTGACCCTTTCCGAAGCCGTCAACCAAGCATTCAGTACATCAAACTAAGTAACCCTACGCAAAAAATATTGCTGGGAACTATTTTTGGGGTGAAAAGTTTTACGGTAAAACTTAATGAAACGCAATTATAACATTGTGCCGATGGATGCATCGTATGGTAAACTGGTTATGGAGATATTAAAAGTAAAGTTAGAAAACTTGTGAACTTTGACCTCCAAAATTTCCGTAACTAGAAGGTTCCCAGGTATGGTCTAGAACAAAAAAATGATCGCAATGACGGGGAGAACAAATGCCTTTTTAGTACCGTTAAGGGTCTATTTACACCCTTCATATGCCTTATTTCATCAAAATTCGTACAGGCGTGAAGACGTGCCAAACAAACAAACTCACTTTCACATTTATGATATGATAATATTATGTATTTGATTAGAAGTTCAAACCTTTAAGCAAGCTAAAAAATCCTATTTTACCTTATTATCTACAAGTTAGAGTTAAATATTGCAATAAGTATGCGACCTTAATAGAGCGAGCAATCTAGATTAATATCTAGTTGATCCGCTACTAAGATTATTAGCTGCTAATGTATGTCATTTGCGAATTAATGTTTCTTTTAGGATATCCTCGAGATTGAAAGATTTGTTTTTTTTTTTAACTACCATGTTTTTAATTAGGCTGACTTACAAAGTTTTCGTATTTAATATGAAGTTACGATGTCCTGAATATAGGAACTTAGAAGTAATTAAATCACTCAGCGACGCTTAGCGACTGCCTATCTGACCCCCACAACCCAGTTATTACTCGGTAATACGAAACCCCTTGGTAAGACTGATTGTCAAACTTTCCGGCCACTGACTACCTGTAACGTCTGTCAAAGATCTACAAATGACAGCCGGAACCAACGTGCTTTCCGAGGCACGGAGAAAACTAGGTATGTAATGGGTAGTCACCCATCTATGGAACAACCTAGGCAAGTATGGCTCAACCCACAGAGCGACCCGACCGTCTGTTATTAACTAACCATGAACTAACCACGCTTTAGACTATGTATGATTAATTTTAATTCTGTTTAGTTTACCCTTATTTCCTAGGGATTTCATTAATACCAGGTAAATTAAATTAATACATAGTTAGGTCTCATATTATTACTAATTAATTGGTTTTATTTTTAACTAGCGACCCGCCCCGGCTTCGCACGGGTCAATGTTATACATATAAACCTTCCTCTTGAATCACTCTTTCTATTAAAAAAAAACGCATCAAAATCCGTTGCGTAGTTTCAAAGATTTAAGCATACAAAGGGACATAGGGACAGAAAAAGCGACTTTGTTTTATACTATGTAGCGATACGTCACCTCTTTACAAGTGGTTAAGGAAAGTAGTCTGTGGACGCGGGGAATACCATATGTAAGGAAAAAACTAACAATAGGTATGACATTGAGAAGATTTTAGATTACCTTATTGATACGGAAACTTAATTTAAATATAACAATTAAAATATGGCCATTTTTTTTGGGTCAGCCGCTATACTATTCCCAAACAACTGCATCTCCTGTAAGCCAGAATCAACAGTCGCGACCAACAGAAAAGCGCCGAGACAATGAAGCTCAACGAACTCCCAGAGAAACAATATTTATCTGTCTTGGTTCCTTGCGCGATCGCAACGAAATTAGAGAAAGAAAAGCGTAGGAGATGAAAAAGAAATATGGATAATAAAAAAACGCACTCTATAGGTAAGACAGGAAATGAAATTCCCATTTGGTTCATCCCTAAATATTCAAAATTTTGGAACCCCTGATGCACTCTACCCATACCCTCACATTCCAAACTTTACAACTAATTATGTTAGCTAACCCATCAAAATAATGAAAACTCATCAAGTTCATTACTAATTAGGGCCGAAAAAAACTCCCCCAACAAACAACAAAACGTTGATTAGTAATTCACTCACACGCACAAGATCTGCGTACTGGCGTCATTCGTAATTACATTCATTGTCACATAATTACGGCAACACTTGTCGCTGCACCCACGCTCAAACACATTATCTGCACTCCACATAAGCTCTACCCCCCACAGCATAAGGGTGGCTATACAACAACGCAGTCACAAACCTGACTTGGTGATCCACATCAAACAACGTTAGACTTGGACAATTACGATGTAATTGATTTAAAAAATCAATTATTGTTATAATTGTCGATAATTCGTTGAATTGCTCGTTAAATCGCTCGAAGCTTGGTATAATTTTCTGTAATTTACCCTGTATTGATCGATAAAAATGGAATCTAGAAACTGGCAAATCAGAAGTCATAGCAGTATCTAAATACACTCAGAAACAAGTACCTACATGGTTATATTAAACTGGTCTGCAGACATTACTGAAACCAACACGTGTTCACGGCCTAATTACACGCATATCGCCTCATATACAGCTAAAAACGAATTAGGTAACTAGAACAAAACTCACCTGTTGATGCTATTCATAGTATTCATAGCTGAAGCCCCAGAATTTTCCCTTTCATTCCGTTCTCTAGATCCACCCCCGAATCTATCAGCAAAGTTTTCTCTCTCCTTGTAATGCCTGTCTGGACGAGGAGATGAGGATCGCCTGCCTGGCATCTGCTGAGGCATATTGTTCTGTTGCACCGTCTGCAGAAGGTTGTGATTCCCTTGAGGCTGCTGCTGTTGCAATGCTTGTAGCAGTTCCTGCGCATTGGCTGCACCGTTCGATAAAAAGTTTGGCAGCCCTGGGTTTAGCAATGCATTCGACAATGTTGGGTTCAGCATGTTTGGCCGAATGTTGGCGTTCTGTTGGGGGTTGGAGTTTAGCAGCTGGTGCGGTTGGGCCATGGCTTGGAGGTTGGCGAGAGACGTGGAGACAACCTGGCCGTTGTTTAGGGCTAGGTTCACCATCTGATCGTTGGAGTTCACGTGGTTGACTGGTATTGTGAGGATCGTCTGCGTTGCTATGCCTGTGTGAAGAGAAAACATATTCTGCAGCTGAAAAAATTTTGGCAATGCTTCTTAATCAATGGAAACTATTGACCATGAAGAAGTACCAAATCTAAACGAAGTCATTGACTGTTTATATTTGTACTACAAACTAAATCTGGCTTTACATAATAAAACTCTAAGTTTAAATCTAAACATATCATTAGACATGGTTTAAGTTAAGCGTGTGACTAATGAGATTAGATTCGGTTTCAACTGGTTTGCAAAATTATATACACTGTTTAGCAAAACAAGTATTAAAACTAGTTATTTTGTCATTTTTATCCTTTACTCATTCAATGTGGTGCAACTAGACTGCGTTACATCGACCACGTCGATGTCATCGCCTCAAAGAATGTGATGTCGTATACCATTATTATTTCAAGATTTCGTCGTTCATGGTGTTGACCCAGGTTTAAACCAAGCCACTTTTGTCTTATTTATAAAGTGCGAAATTCTAAAATGGCTGCAGAATTAAACCTAAAGTCTGAAGATAAACCTTGTTTTGTCAAAAGCCCGATAGGTACTCACTCTTTTGTAAGACAAGCATCATACGGTTCTATTCTTTAATTCAAAAGAATTACTCTTTGCTTATAATATGATACTTTGTTTTGTTTCTTACCTTGTGAAGTCGGTATCAGAAGCTGGGCTCCCTGGATGCCTTGCACTAGCTGACCAGAGGCAAGAATGAGTTGTGGCATGGGGGACGGCATCGCGGGCGGCAGCATATTGTTGTTGGCCACGGGGTTCGGTGATCCCATACCTTTGGGGAACAAAGAATAACATGAGGAGGTGTTGGAATTGACCGGGAGATCAGAACGAAATTGTAACGAGGCAAATGAGTCAAATATTTAAATGGTGCTTAGGTTGCACGATAAAGTATTAGAAGTGCGAGCTTTCGCATCTCGCATGAAACAGCAGACTGATACGATTTTGTTCTATTCAAATTACAGTGACAATGAAACAGTACCGCAACCTTTTTTGATCGATCTAAATCTTTGAAGTGGGCGTAATCTTGAGTCAAATAAATAATTACTCATTTCATGAGATTGCTAGAGTTGTGATTAGCTTTGATTTGTGCATATAAATGATTATTTAAGGTATAGGATGTATGATAGGTATGTTTAGGAGTACCTATGAGGAAAGTTTAACATCCTCCATAAAAAGGAAGAACTCTGAGATTCAGGATAAGACAGTTTAGTTCGTAAGTGGCCGTATAGATGGCGCCACAGTTTCAATTTCGTTCCTACTCATTGAGTTTATTTAAACACGATTTGTCTGAGAAATGTGCTTCACTGGGCATCATTATTGCTATTTATTTTTAAACGTTATGTTGCTATAAATAGTTATAATGTCGGGATGTATTTTATTTGTCTGTTTTAGGTAAAAACCAGACAATGCCATTATTTCTTAAACGATTACGAGTTTTTCTAGTATAATGTGGTTACCTACACGTGTTTAATAATATTATGTCCGTATCATTTTGCAAGCTTTAGTCACGTATCATGATCGTGGAATATTAATATTAATGCATATTTTTACTACATAATCCTAGAAAAAAGACCAAATTAATGCGCGTTGATAATTTGACACGATGTTTTTATAAGCACCTTACTTAATACGTACGCCAATTCATACTAAATCGATAAACATGTAAGACTCATAAAAATATGTTTTTTCGAATTCATAATAAAAATTAGATTTGGCAAATAAAACATGGGATTATCGATGACTAAACGTTACGTTAACACATTGGTCGTGGACTCGTGGTGGCAGCCAGTGACGAAACGATCGTGCAACGCGTATCGCTGCAACTTTCTTCTTAAGTCAATAAACAATAAAATGATATTGTAATTACAACCAGCCATAGCTATGGCGATCATAGTTATGGGGCAGCTGCCCCACAATGCACCTTACTGAACAAAACTTAACGATAGAAAATTACACAAAACCCATACGCAACCGACCAAAACTAATTCACTGCGAACAAAACGGCTCCAAAGAAAATCCAAAATATTATCTGCATGCCTTACAAGCCCGTTAAACTCGACATTAACATAACGTATTCATTTAAACCATGACATTTCACATTTTGTAATAAATGTTCTTTCCTACGGCGCATCAATTAAGAACCGAAAAAAATGTATAATTAGCTCTATTAAGACAATAAAACTCTTAATGATACCGCAACAGTCGTAATATCCGTGCGTTCGTGAAAAAAATATGTAATTATACTCATTATTTAAATAGGTTTTTTCGTCCATTACGGCATAGCTTTAATGGGCGGGCGAGTGAAGCCGCTATCTTGAATTCATTAAATCGATTGGTTTCGGTAATCACCTAATTACGGCTCACGTGATTTCGAAGTTAAGAGTTTTAATGCGCGAACCGTGTATTTCTGATTATCCCAATCTGTCTAATTCAGTCTAATTAGTGGCATACCCTCGGTTGAAGAATAGCAGACGTTTTGAAATGCTAATGTTCTGAAAAATGTTAATCAAGATTCGGAGGTGACGTTTCCAATTGCATAACATTAGCCTGAATAGAACAATATTTTCTGTATTTCTGCATTAACGCGGCTTATGGTGCTGTCAATGGAGTTTAGTCGCGTTTTAAATATTTGTTGTATCTTGATGCGATGAGGATGCTAAAACAAAATCTGCTTTGCATAAAGTGGCAAAAAGTGACCAATTGATAAAACCACTTTAATGGTAACTTTCATATGGTTTTTAAGTTTTTTGTTGGAGTAGGTAAGTGACGGAACTGACAGATGGTAATGTGACGTAAGTGTATTTTAAGAGTGCAATACATTCAAATCTGATTTACTTAAGGTAACAAGACATTCGATGGGGAGGAGTACTATGACGCCTAAGTGTCCTATTATCGTCGTTGTATATATGTAGGAACTTAGTTTTAGTCTTCTTTTTAGCATTATTTCTTAAGATGTTAAATAGTAACCAAGTTTAAAAAAATATATATTTGAAACTATTAGTAAGGAAGTGACAAAACGGACAGACGATCATCTTGTGAGTAAGGTCCGGTGTGATTTACAGGAAGATGCAAGAAATGACCGACTAACACTACACACGTAGGTCATATCTACAAAAATGGAGCGTTTGGACTATTTAAAGAAACACAGAAGTTTCATGATGATTGATGATACAGTATACGGGTAAAAGTAAAAGAAGCTGGTTATTACGATGGCCTTAGGCCATAGACCACTGTTACTAGTAACCCATCACATTAGGCCATTTAGTTCACAGAGAAGCATTCGTATGCACAAAAAACCGTATATAAAGATTTTAAAGAACAACAATCTTTGTGAAGTTATGTAAGGATATAAGACAACCTTTTTAAACTCATCTTCATTATTTTATTTTGAAAGTAAATTACTAACTAAATCAATTAGTAGTCCTGACTTGAGGTGTTCCCCAGGGTAGAATATTGGGCCTCTACCAAATCAATTTAGATGTAATTTTGAATTTCTCTATTCTCGTTATCATCAACAGTAAAATGCTACTTCTTTCTTTATTTTTGGTAATATCAATGACTAATAGAGCACTATATACGTAATAAGTAAAGATTTCGTCAGATCTGATCGGGTTTTACTTGTGATCGTTTCCCTGACGTAGTACTATGATATCCTTTTTAAAAGTAAAGTGTTTTAAACGTAACTTTAATTCCATTTTTTTACTTACCAGGTGCGCTAACGCTCAAATTCAAAGGCGAATTGATGACAGGATTGGAGGGCATAGAGGACAAGCCTTGAAGATTGGCGGCAAGTTGCGACATTTGTTGCGACATCTGTTGCTGTAGCTGTTGCGACATCGGCGGCATGTTCTGCTGCATGTTCGCCAGGTTTTGCATGTTTTGGAACATCGACGCCACTGTGGACAAAGAAAGGTCATTGAATATATGAAGAAGTATTTGAGTTGGTCTATAGGGGTTTCGTTTAAGAATAACCTTAATTTTTCTGCACTAATGTATTTTTTTCCCAAACCAGCTTTCTGATCCAAGAAGTTTTCAAAAAACTAAACCGTAAATAGAAGAAATATAAAGATACTATTCTGATTTTCGCGTAGTTTTTCTAATACTAGAATATTGCGTCTTTTCATACAGGAACGGCATGAGCATTATGAGCGTAGATCGAATCGGCCGGATTCGTAAATTAAAGTAAACTCCAGGATTCATAGTTTAACTATTCCATAGAATGTAGAATCGCTTCATACCATAATCTTTTGATTGAATTTAAATATCACAGAACAAATACATCATACACATAATAATAAAGTTTAAACATAAAATATTATGACACCATTACTTTATATTGCTCGATGCTATCTCAATGAATTTAAAAGAAGCTGTAAATGTTTTAAATTTAATTGAGTTTAGACTATTTCACTTTGAGATTACAACGTGTGCTCAAAAGTATGGATGACTATGCTAACGATAATACATAATAATATAGAAATTGGGAAGTAACACAAATCGAATTGAACGATTTAAATACGGTTGGATTTGATTTAAAATTTATGAAAATTACCATTGGCTGTCATTTAGTATATGTTTTAGTTTTTTTAATAAATATACAGGGCGAATTTTTCAAGTGGGCGTGGATAGCCAAATCGAATTGAACGATTTAAATACGGTTGGATTTGATTTAAAATTTATGAAAATTACCATTGGCTGTCATTTAGTATATGTTTTAGTTTTTTTTTATAAATATACAGGGCGAATTTTTCAAGTGGGCGTGGATAGCCAAATCCGAAACTATGTGATATAGCAAAAAATACTCAAAGGCGTCTCGAGCTCGATTTTGATGAAAACAAAAACTACATCGTTAGATTTTTGAAAAATCAACGCCATACGGCAAACTTAAGAAAAACATGTTTTTTTTTTTAAGTTTGACGAATTGTCATTACTTCCCAAGATTTGATACTTATCATCGAGACGGAAAGGAATGGTAGAATAGAATGATATGATTATCTTAGAATGGTATAATAACACAGTGTGTTTTTTATCCCGAAATCAATGGGTTCAATTCCTGGCTAGGAATATTGATTATTCAAAAATCTAATGATGCAGTTTTTGTTTTCATAAAAATCGAGTTCAAGACTCCTTTTAGTATTTTTCGCTATTCCGTATAGTTTCAGATTTGCACATCGACGCCCACTTCAAAAATTCAGCCTGTATATTCTTTAGTGTAGCTTTATTGTGTTCAAGTTACTTAGCTTTTATTAAAACTAGCTGTTGCCCGCGGCTTCGCTCGAGTTTTGGTAAAAATACCCTATGGCACTCGGGGATACTGTAGCTTCCTATTAGTGAAAGAATTTTCAAAATCGGTTCAGTAGATCCAGAGATTACCCCCTACAACCTCTCAAACTTTACCTCTTTATAATATTAGTATACATAAATTTGAAATTCCGTTAATTTACAAGATTTTTTCCTCATACAGCGATACTATACACAGCATCACGCCTGTAGTCCTCGAAGAGTTTGGCAGAGTTATGTTTAAGTCCCATGTTTAGGGGGCGAGCCTATTGCCATCAACCGGGCACAAATCCAGACTCCATCTTTCTATCTTAATTTCATCTTCTAGTTACATAAAAAGTTTTATTTTATTTTAATGCGTTGGAACACTAGGAATATCACCTGTATCGTGGGTGCGTTTAGAAACATTTAAACTCGCATACACAAACAGCCAGACCCGGAACAACTACCTGTAGATCATACAAATATTTGTTCCGTGCGGGGATCGAACCCGCGACACGAAGAGCAGCAGCCAATCGCTCAGGCACTGCGCCAACCGTGCCGTCAATTATTAAGACCCTGAAAGAAGATTTATATACGTCCGTCTAGAACTTGACTACGCAAGGGTTTATGTGGGCTCTGCCAGTGTTGCGGGACTGTTCGAAAGAGATACGCGGCCCTGGAACACGAAGGGCAAAGGAAGGAACATGGATGGGTTTTAGTCAGTAAAAGTCTGACACTCCCTCCTGCTCAGCCCAGAGCGGGAGGGGTTATTTGATGATTTCCCAAACGAAAAAAAAAAAAAGTGGTTAAGTGTGGGCTTTTTCAAATTGAAGAGGTTAAAGATCAGTCGGAGCTTCTAAAATTATAGTTTTGTATGCCACTGAAATTGTCTTCGGGTCGAAAATGCGCCACCACAACTACATACGAGTACCATTAAATAATTAAATAACAAAAGATGTAGTACGAACTCACTGGAGCCATTCAGATGTGGCTGCTGGTGCGGGGTACGCGCGCGCGGCGAGGGGGTGCGCGGCTCGGCTAGCTGCGCCCGCGTCGCCCCCCCCTCCGGCGAGCTCGCGCCGCTCTCCCGGTCTGACTCCGCCTGGGGAAGAAGTGGAGGGTTAGATAGATGTTGAAGTTTGGAAAAAACATGACATCTTACACCCGTGTTTATAAGTAGTCAAGTTAAAGTAATAACTTGAGTTTAAGTAATGTTATGCAATTTTTTTTGCAATAGACAAGAATTTAAACGAAGTAAGAACCGTTAATGAAATAAAAGCTAAGAATTCTCACTTTTATAGGTTTTAACTTCAAGCAGAGTAGTTATTTAGTAAAAAGTAATTATTTATGATACGATTTTTATCCTGTAGTTTAACAGGATAAAAATCGTATCATAAATAATTACTTTTAGACAAGTATTTACTTTTACTGAAAGTTGTAGAAAACGTCCCTGACACGCATCACAAATCAGTCAATTCAATGCGTTATCGCACTTACCGCTAAAAATATCTAAAACATTATTCTACTTTTGTTAGCTTCAAGCGACTAACAGAAACTGATTAAACGATGATTTGTGTAAATGATCTTAAAAGTCCCCAAATGAAACGTTTCATAAAAATCTAAAAGACTAGCGGTAAGTACATTTAGATCAAGTATTAGGAAGCTTACCTACTTGAAAAATGCATCGAACTTGGTAGCAATAGACGCTGATGTTACATAGATCAGATCCAAATGGCACGACCACTGATGTGCCGTGTTACGGCTAACAGTAACTAAGTCCATACATGCTATTTTAGCGAATTTGGTAAATGCTGCCAAAATATCTATCAGCCCTTTTAGGCACCGATTATATTTCATTTCCATTATCCTGACTTTAGAAGTGGTATATTATACTATTATCTACAGTACTCGCATACAATACGACTTAAAATCTAGGTATCTAGTAAGCATGTTTTGTTTTTATCAAAGGAATTTTCTAGTAAAGGTGAAAGCGTCATGGTATCCCGCGTAATTCAAATTTTCTTTTGAAGGACAGTGTCAGGTTGTATCTTGATTAAAAATGATTCGCGACGGTAACAAATATGGCTTTACTGAGTTATAAACATTTAAATCATCAATACAGCCCTCTACGTTCAATTAATCCCATTGAATGACTTTTTCATAAAATAACCGAAGTCGCTCGACTTCGAGTCACTGTGCTCACGCACTTCATCACGCTTTATCCCACGTTCACGCATTTATCCCGCGTTTTTGTTTAGTGCAACACGCCATATCACAATGCACCGCACACAGGGTACGCAGGGTCCTAGGACGGAGGGTTATTAGTCTCCCTACTTTTGTCTATGCCCAAATTACGGTGTTAGTTCTGAACGTAATTAAGGGTAAGCGGATCGCCATTTATGGTTCATCAAGCTTATTTCCAATTATAATCGGAAATAGTAAGACATTTAGGATTTAAGTTAACATTTTTGTGTTACTTATTTGCTAAAAGTAGAAGGATTAAACATTTTTAGCCTGTTTTTCGACGGCCAGAGTTAAACCTTTTTAGAAGACCTTAGACAATATAAAGAAGATTAAGTTTTCATTGATTACCACGGTTTCCGCTAAAAGTCGCGAATTCAGTATGGTTTCCTCAAGATTTTTTCGTTCATCGTGTTAAATTAGTGATATCTTAGGTAAGCCATTCAATAGAATTTATTTAAACATTATGTTTCTATATAATTGACGTTTTTTAAGGATATCTCTCGCCGACTGTTCGACACTTCGCTTGACCAGAGGGCTGGCTTTTTCTTTGGCCAAAGAAAAAGCATTGCCATTCAACGTGGCGATGCTGCCAGTCTTCTGGGCACGTTCCCGGATGACAGCGATGCGAAGGAGTAAGCTAAGCGTCTTTTTGCCGTCGTTGTTTATATAGTTAGTTAGTTGGAGTTTTAATTTAGTCCTTTCTTTGTAAATGTTACATTTTAATAATACATTCCTATTAACGATTTGTGATGGAAAAGTATCTTTTATTACCTCACTGATTATTTGAACGTTGTATTAACGTTTTTCTGGAACGTTTCTCTTAAGGTCGGAACTAATGTCTGAGGGAAAGCTTCGATAGTGTAGTAAATTGAAGTTCACTAAAGGTATTGAATTTAAAGATGCATTTTGCATAAGTTATGTTTTAATTCTGCCAACAAGCTATGGAGCGAAGTATACTGGGTGTCAAACTTACAAATGCGGTCTGCATTAGAAACTCCATGCTTCGCTCCAAAACCCAAACAGCCAATGCTGGCCTGGCAGCTGTTAGGTTGAAGTAGAACTGGGCTGTTCATATCTGTCGCATGTCGGAGGAGCAATGGGCAAAAATGACCACTCAGTGGATACCAGATAGCAGGAAACGACAACGCGGCAGGCCCAGAAGGAGATGGCAGGATGAGCTGGACTCTTTCTCAAAGGATTGGCCTACAATCGCCTTAGATCGCGAAATGTGGGAGGAGGGAAGAGAGCCCTTTGCCCTGCAGTGGGACAACATAGGCTTATAATAATATAATAATAATATAGGTATGTTTTAATTATTATCTTCGACTGTATCATAAACGGCGATATTTTGTTAAAACGTATTGAAAATAATTACTCAAAGATATTTTACGAATAATTCATTGCTAAGTAATTTTAATAAGCTTCTTCGGCGGTATTTATAAGGTTTTTCTTTTAAATATCGGGTTTCGCTGATTTATTTTTAAATGTAAAACAACACTTAACCGAATAAGAACTAAAAGTAATTAATGTACGAAAAAGGACTCACAAAATTACTCGAAAAACCAGAACATTAATAAAATTTTATTACTTCAAAATAAATACGTTGAAACTCTGACTGCTTTTAATATTTTAATTAAGGAAACCATCTTTTATTCGATTCTCATATAAACCATTGTGCAGCTTGTAAAGTAATAAACTATTTATATTGCAATTATTATAAGTACGGAATAAGGTCAGGCTACTTGACTTTTAATTATTAACTACTATTAAAATATAACTGTAAGGAAACGCCTTGAATAATAATTAATAATAATTCTTTAATTTGTAATAATTATAGGCGGTTGGTAGTGTTACAGTTACGGAGACTTAGTTATAAATATTTACAAATTTTTAGCGAAAAAATATGTTAGAAAAAGTAATTATATAGTCCTTCGACCGCTTGCAAATTAAGTAAGTGAAATGTTTTAAAAATTGCACATGGTTTTATTAAAATGCCGTTATAAAAACGGGTAAAGCCAATTAAATAATGGTTTAGATTATGCTTTACATCGTTCGTAATTTTAGTGCAATGTTTTATTAATAATTCGATTTAATTTTCCGGAATTTAATACACAGCACATTTTCACGAAATTAAAAATTAAATATTCTTGATAAAATTTAATAAATATTACTATTTTCTATTACTCACGAAGGATAATGTCATTCTCTCCAGGCCTGATAATTTCACAATCACTGTCTCAACGAAACTAGCATTCCTTGTTCAAAAACTTAAACTCCACTAAAATTCTCTAAAACTGCCAAACGAGAACTTTTCCGAAACTTTTGGAAAACTTAAATAAACTTCAAACACCTGATCAAAATATGTGAAACACGTTCGATTTAAAAAAAAAAACTATCCACACACGGTATCCGAACGCGCGAAAAACTTTTTCTCTATTATATAAAACTTGTATTTAGAACGGAAAAATAGAGCATAGATAACGCCCGCGAAAAAGAAACGCCGCGCACTATCGACAAAGCGTTCACGTTTTTATTTTTTTTTAATTTATTTATCAACGGCCGGTAACACATACAGCCGCGCGGCCAAGTTGCACAGCGCGGAATGAAAGCGCGTCATCAGTTTAAAAAATCAACCCCTTCGGTGGTGGGTGGAAAAAATGCGGCCCTGCGGGGCGTTGGGTGGTCCCACCGAAATCCTTGCCAAAGCGATCGGCACGGTCCGACTTGTCACTTGTCGAATAAGCATGATAATTAAAGTTTTCGATTAGTTTTTTTATTCGTATTTCTTTAGAGCTTTCAGCACGTGTCTCGTGCAAACTCGCTTTCAGTTAACTCGATCTGAAATTTATTCGTTAGCATTTGATTTGTGATCTAACTTTGCATCTTGAGACATTTTGATTTGATTTATTGGACTTTTGGACTTATTGATTTTTTTAAGAAGGCTCTTTATAGCTTTTATGATTTTCTTAATTAGCTTTGAAAAATATTGATAGTTTTGATATTGATCAGTGATACCTTTTGGGAATTTAAATTGTACTAAGCAAATGTTGGTGGGTAACCTTTTTCGATTCGTTTCCTACCTACGCGTGCAGTCGCGTATACCATAGGGGCTTTGTAGAGAGAACCAGAGGTAGATAGATATGAATAGTTTGATACAGTTGTTGTTATTTATTTTGAGTCGAAGCAGATAGGCATGCTTTTGGAATACCTAGGTGCAGATTCTATTCTATAGTAGTTACTATAAAGTTGACTTTTATCTACGTTTGCGAGTCTAAAACCAATGTAATTTTTGGCTTTGAGCTGAAAGCTCTAAACACCGCAGTTATTTTAAATTGGAACGGAATAAACAAATACATTTTAAAACATACATTCTATATTGGAACACATAAACATTGGGAACAAATTGAATACAAAAAGCTTAAAAGCACAATCAAAACTCCACCGGGCGCGGACTAATGAAAAAAGTTGAAAAAAAAAATTATCATCAACAAGTAACATTCGGAATAATCAGCGGTACACGGAAAAAATCAGTAATTATTCAGATGAAGTTGGACGAACGAAGGGGGTAAGGGGGCAAGGGCCGGCCAAAATAAAAACGGCGTTGCGTAGGGGTGACACCCGTCCCCCCTCGCCTCTACAAATGTTATCTAACTGCGTTCGTTTCGCGTCGCGGCGCCGTTTCGCTCTGAATTAGCGCCCGAACCGGCGAAATTTCAATTTGTACTCCATTTTTTTCTCGGATAGTTGGTCCTAATGGAAAAGGCTAGGCGATCACGGATTCCGTCTGATACGGGCACCGGTCGCGCTAACGGTTTTCTAGTCGCCTCTAGGGATGAGTGCAGACATGGAAATGTGATCCGGGGCCCTCTGATCGACGGAAGAAACATGTGATTGTTTGGCGTCCTCATTTGGGCGGCAAAGCGCGGGTCATTATTGGGCGTTCGCGCACACACGCGTCGTATTGTCCGCTCGGGTGTGTGTGTAGATTTTTACTCATTAATTTTAAAACGCTCCGGATTTTTTTCAGGGCGGGTGCTAGGGGGCCTGAGGGGACCGAGGGGGCGAAAATTGGCGATGGCCGCCGGGTGGGGTGTCACCGACGGGGGTTATTAAATAGATTGGTCCGCGGCCGAACGGAGCCGCCGATCTGCACTTGTACCTCGCGTCATTAACGGGTTGAGAACCGATTTTAAATCGTGAAATAACAGCCTGTTACAGGAAAAGTTGAGCGCGGCTTATCGGCCTCTCCTGCCCGTGTTCTACAAGCTTAATTGCATTAAAAGTGTATTTTTATTACGACAATTTTTCTATTCATTACTTGGATGATGTTAATTGTCTTGTTTATTAAGTCGGGTCTGTATTTTCTTGTGTCGTGCTGCGCGGGGCGTCGTTTGTAGTGCAACAATACACACTGTCACGTAACACACACATGCGCGAAGCGTTTTTTCCGCGGCCGTTCGGCAGTGGGTGAACAGGGGTGTATAGGGGGGCGAAATGTGAAAAATACTCGAAAAAAGGCGAAATTGTAGCAGATATATAATTAAAGTCCAACGTACAGCTACAACGTACAGCGATGTATTATGCAGACACGTTCTCGGGTGTCGCGGACTGCCCAATACACGCTGACCGGTGTCGAACACCGCGCTCGACTCGGCGCCGCGACGCAACGCGGCGACATTGTTTCTGTGATTGTTCCGTCAAATGCTTTGCGACCTCTCTGTTGCTTTTTAGACGTTTGCTTAAATTCGATTTTTAACTTTGAGAGGTCATTAGACATCTTTTATAGAATAAGATTTCTAAAATAGAATTCTTTCTCGATTCAGATTTTTATTTTACTTAGTCGGGAGACTCTAAAATTAAACTTAGTAATCATATGATTTTTTTTATAATCATTGGTTGATTTAATTATATTTTTTTTTATCCCAAAACTAAATCTAAACGATTATGGGATTGTTAACCCTTACTCTACTATTTTTTTACCAGGTTTTAGAGTCTACTGGCACAGCAATAGGGGCCAATCTCACTAAGTCCAGGGAAGCTAAACCAAACAAAATCTTGCGGAACACTTGAAACAGTTCAATTAATACGTACATAAAAGCACTCAATAACAAAATAATCAAATTCATTGTAACATCGAGAGTACATCTCGAAAATATAAAACGGTTGTTCAGTGGGGGGCATACCCGACAGATGGTTAGAAGAAGGGGGCTCACGATTAATTTAACATTAAATTCAATAATAACCTCCCATTTATTGCGTAATTTCCTTTCAATTACCTTTCATTTATCGCTCTGTAACTGGATTACAGATGTGATCAATGATTGAAATGTTTATGTCTGCACATAGATACTTTTTGAATTTAGGATTATACTAAGGTTCTCTGGACAAAACCAACGCCCAGTGGTCCACATTAGCCCTGGATAGAAACAACTGGAAGTCGGGGGGAGAGCCTTCTGCCCAGCAGTGGGATGATGCAGGGCATCAGTACTAAGGTTGTTTTTGTAAGGTTATGGAGGTCAGAAAGGCAGCTACTCCATGTTAAATACTAGTATTCAGCTGCATCCTGTTTGACTGAAAACTGACCCCAAAATAATTGGCAAAAAGGGTATGCAGAATGGTTAGGTCTCTTTTGAATTTTCGATTACACACACGGCTACATATCAAGCTATACATTTTCAGTTTATGCTGATCTCGCATTGTATATGATTTCCGTAAAAAGCGAGGTCAGCTTATACTGGAAATGTATAGCTTGATGTATAGCCGTGTGTACTTAGGATCTTTTTGAATTTTACTTAGAAAATGGAGTTAACCATTGTTAATAACAAAGTCGATTAGTTTTGTCGATGTTATCTAGATTGATATATTTGTAGCTATCACCGTATCCGGTATAATTGTGTGTAATGAAGTTTATTTGATGGATTTCAATTATAATTTTTATTTTTTGGGCGGGGTTTGGACGTTGTAATTTACATTTTTGGTGGTATCACTGGCTATTGTAATGTAGGCAGTATTAAAATACAAATCCTATGATTTTTAAAGCAATATACGTTATTTCTCACACAAATACTGAGCTAAACGATTTTATAACGTTGAGCAATTTTTCACAGGCCGATGAAATCGCAAGAAAACTTCCGTTGACATTTTTATCATTATGTAATATGAGATATTTAACGACTACGCCGACTGCTTTTCTTTTCACACAATACTCAACCAATTGTCAAACCCCCAGGTTTACGACACTTAACTGACGTCACAGGGACACCGATATTGAATCAGCCCAACCCCCACTGAGCGGCGCGTGGGCACTCGACTCGATTCACTCTCGATTCAACACACACTCGATTGTTCAGACATAATCGTCTAAATTTAAATTTTTCAATCTACCATTGTTATAAATTCTATTTAAAATTTTGATCGACGACGCAATTAGTGCGTTCATAATTATGATGCTTTTGTAATGTAAAGACAAAAGAAATTATAGTGCGTTTTTGAAATCACTGAATGCGTTTTGTACTATTTACATTCGTAATGTACCGTCAGCGAAATTAATTGTTAAGCAAATTGACATCCTATGTCAATTTGCCGTGTGTCCAAGAATATCAATGTTGATTTGAAAATACGTAACTAATTACGATTTTCGTTATTATTTTCATAAGTTGCTTTTGAGTTTTTTTCGAATTTCCTTCGCAATCAAAAAGCCAAGTAACCGATTCGATTATCCATACACACGTACCTATTAAACCGAATCGACATTGACATCGAAGTAAAGAGTCAACAGCCAAAAACGCTAAGTACACCTGTTCAATCGACATCCGCCGGCTACGCGACTGCAGTAGTTTTTCAAATATGCAATTTACAGATTTAAAAAAAGAAGGCTTCGCTTGCGGGCCGGTCGCCCGGTGGGGCCGCGGAAAATGGCGTAAAAACTCCAGGAAAAAAAACCATGAAAATAGTAGGCCCACGTATGGTAAATAGCCGCCGAATGGTACCCCCTTTGCCACCCGCGCTAATTTGTTACTCTGGGTATGTCCGCGTATTGACTTTAATGTCTCATACTGCGAACGAGCTGACAGAAAAAAGGGCGTAAGTGCATCTGTCTTAATGATCTGTTACGTGTTTTATTCTGTTAAAGGTAAGAGTATTGTTTTGGTGTTCGCAACTTTAAGTCCAAGGTACGTATTTTTTGCGTACAGAAACAATCTTAGAGTAACACATTATTATCTATCCACTCTGTACTTTGATATGATATTTTAGTTCAGTAAGCTCATAGTTTCATGTTATATCATTATTAGTAGTGTATATTCAGCTCCATGAATAGGTAAACATTGTTACAACAAATAAATTTTGACCTGCGAATGGTATCGAAATAAGTGTTTCATCTCCATTGTTAAAATTTAAATGATTAAGTGTGTCAAAGAAAACAAAATGATTGCATATTATACGTACCTTTGTTACTGTACATGGATGAATTGCCGCGTGGCGGAAATCGGAACTAAGTCCGCCATCTTTTTTACACAGAATACAAAATCGCCAGCTAGTCAATGTCATGCCAAGCGCCAAAAGATCCTTTTACCACTGTACTTACAACTTATTTGCACCACACGAAAAACAAAAGACAACCGACGTAACTTAACAACACAAGTCTATAGTCGCAAGTAGTCAGTTAATGTTCACAATACGCAAACCTAACATAATGGACATAACTACATAAGTAATAAACGCCATTATCATTAGCCGTAATTGCCAGACTAGTTATACGATATAGCAAGTCGTTGGTAAGCAAATTAAACTCTTTTTTTAAGTTCAGAGGGTGTGCAATGAACTTTGATGTACAGTGGGTGAAAGGGACAGCGATATAATTAAGTGCATCTCTTTTTAGTCGACTTAAATCGATTGTTGTTTGCCGATCGCGTCAATTGCAATGTAAACTCATTAGGGTTAGTGTAGTTGGCTAATTATGTTTATTTTATTGCTTTATTTCGAATTCATACTGACTGCTTCAAATACTTTCTGAGAATTTACAATGTTTTTGTTTAAAAGAATGACCTAAGTTAAGTAACTGTTAAGTTTATCATCATCATCATTGGCAGCCTTCCTCCACTTAACAGCAGCCACCCCGTCATACTTTTCATACAAACGCTCGTTCGTGTTTATGCCGTGGTTACACATCTATCTTTGATCTTTTCGAACTAATTGGTGTCTTGTGCACTTCTAGGTTTCTATGGAAGCAGAAAATAAAAATTTGAAGAAACAAATTCAATATAAGCCTCCAAAAATTGCTGTTTTGCAAAAATTTTACCTGTAAAAGTAACGCAAAGCATCTTGATAGAAACCTTGCACATGTAATGGAGATTCTTAATGACAAATATTTATTTCACAAACTTGTAAGACTTATTCAAAAACACGTATTTCCTACACTATTTTTCGTTCAATGTTATCGCGTTAGGCGGTATGAGGTGCACGGGAGACTAATCGTGCGGGGTCAGAGCGGGGTGAGACGGGGGAGTTGAAAGAAAGAAAATCGCCGCTGTGGCTCTGGATGAAACTATAAGCTTTTCGACCATGCTCGCGTTGACGGCAAACGGACCGGGAAGGGCCCTCTTAAGGCTGGATATAAGCTTTCTAAGTAAAGTCAAAGTCTCTCATTTTAAATACAAAAAGTCAACGATTTCCAAGAAAAAAAAAAACAAAAAATAGTAAAAATCCTCAAAATCGTAACAGGGAAAATAAAGTTCCAAAGCAAAGGTGTCGAGAATAGAATCCCTACTTAAACACGAGGAAACTTGGCAACAACAATTCTTTTACTTCACTCAGTTTAAGTCCGTCGCGGCAAAACGTCGTAACCGCCACCGGTGTTTACACGAACTACGTCACGGCGGCATTATCGCACTTTGCTTTTAAATTTTTAACAATGTGCGGTAAATTATACATACAGTGTTTTCTTATTTATTTTTTCGAGGGGAACTTTAATGGGAGAAAATTAGTACTTAGGTAGTTGTTTTATAATTTATTATTACGAATCAAAACGAACTAAGGGAAATGTTACCTTATGTTAATGGAATCTGTCCATTCTCTTGTAGAAAATCTTTAAGTCCTTTTTTTCGACACACAAGACAATGCATAATGTGCCCTATTCACTGTCTTTTTTTTTTCATGCAAACATCACTTTGTTCTTTCGTAACAAATAAAATAATATAGTAATTTTTCATCATAATTTTCCCAAACGAAAATTATTTTCCATAATTGTCACGAGAGTCAACAAAAAATAGTTTAAGTAATTACTTAAAATTTTCGTAACAATGTTCGCAAAAGAAGCTACAGCTACCATGACACAACAAACCTCGTATAATTAGCATACATTATAATTATCAACGTATCAGGAGACCGCGTTGAAGCAGCTATTACCCGCCATTACGGTATATTAAGTTTTTTTGATTAGCCCTAATTAAGCATGGTGGACTGCGACCAAAACATAGAATTTATTTCCTACGAACTAATTGTCTTCTAGGTGTGACTGCTATTATTTTAATTGTGAACTGTGGCTTTAATTGATGCTTATGTTTTATTTCTATATGTGTTTTATTTGTGACACTTTGTGTTGGGAATTAAACTGGGAAGCTTTACATTGAAGGGATATTAATTTCAAATAAGGATTTTAAGTCTTCAGATTTCAAGTTCTGAAAGCAGTAACCGACACCTCAAACCTGTAACTGTACCTGTATCTTTGATAAATAATTAATGATACTGATATTGATAAATAACTTGCCGGTTCTTCTCCATAGGAAACGACCAACCCGAACCGTGCACCTTTTTGTCGACGTTTTATAAGTGTACATCTATGCCTATGTGAAATAAAAAAAATTGATTTGATTTGATACAGACCTGTATATGTCACACAGGTACACAAGTGTAAGTCCGTAAGGTACGAAATGAACAAAACGTGTTTAATACGCATGATATGACGTGCCTTTGTACATCCATCCCATTCGTTAATTCCCATCAAATTTAAAAAAAAAAATTAAAAGATGACTAAAATATTGGAACTAATGGAACTGCTACAAAACTCAAATATCGTTACCCAAACCCTACTTTTTAATAATCTAAATAGGCAATTTCTTTCCAGTAAAAGTTCTAATGGGGAAATAATTGGACCTTCCACTTACGTAGATATTAGTCGGCAGTGTGTAAGGCGCCTAATACACTGCGATTATTGTGTGATAAGTAACATTTTAAAGTAAGGTTAATTATAATGGCCGCAATACTGTTTAAAAAGTAAAATTTTAGTATAATTTTGAACGATAACGGAAAATCTGATTAAATTAAAATTAAAAATAAAGGCCTATTCTCACAAATCCACAAAAAAAGTGTTGATAGTAAAATTGCATGCTATCGACAAGACATTATTTTCCACCAGAAATGTTAAAGCAAATATGTTCTCAACTCTCCAATAAATATAATTTAAATTACAATACCACCACACAAAACCTCAATGAATACAAATTACTTATGCAAAAGACAAGCACGACATTCGATTCAATACAGCAGTACCATTTAGCAATTTTCCTATTCAACTTTCTACCCTATTCCTGCTATTAGCTAAGTATTTATCATAAAGCTGTAATTATAGCCTATCGCGCAATGTAAGACATTTTGACAGCTCGTTCAATAATGTGCTGTTTGTACGGAAATGTCAAAATGGAAAATGGCATGTGTGTTTGACTAGCCTGCCAAGGTAGCTATTGCACATCACTACTTGAAGTTGGCTACTATCGTTGGTCATTTAATTGTCTTTTGCTATGACTTAATTGTTCGGCTTGACTTTCAAGACCTGTCATGTTTTAGGTCCAATTAGTGATGTACTGTTGAATGGAAAAAGCTACTGGGTTATTTAATTTTTGATATTACGTTTTCATGTTGAGAAAATTTGTCACAAATGAAAATAATAAAGAAAAACATTCAGGTAATTAGTAGTTTTAGAAAACTAGTTAGCCATATTATAGATAAATAAATAAAGGATTTATTACGGTACGGGAGTTAAGTCATATAATGGAAGATGAGACTAACTGAGATAAGTTGTTCTTTATTTATAAATATTAATAATTATTTTACATATTTGCGAAACGAAATTATAAGTCGCATTCAACAAGCCCTCATTTTACTCTCGAAAAAAAACTAAACCTAAGTGCCAATTTTACAGCAATTATCACTTAAAATAATTACAAAAGTACCATCAAATAAGAATCCGTAACGAGCCTTGAAACTCGTAAAAGTTTAAAGTCTTTACTTGAAAATGTTCCTAGTGTGTAGCAAGTTATTACATTATACACTAACTTGCTGTGTCGTAATAGTGTCTGAGTAGAGGGCCGGACTGCGCCATTAAGGAGGGGAAATTAGTGCATTATTGACTGATTTCCCTTTTCAACTAGCTGATAGACGGCAGTTCGCGTCAGCTTTTCGATTTAAAATACTGGCTGAATGTTTACTGCATTAGCTAGCTTTGATCGATTACATTTTGATGTTTAGTTTTTTTTTTTTATCGTGACTAAGCTAATGTAATGTTTTTGAATACAGCGTGCTTTTAAAAATGGAATTGTTATTGCCGGTAATTATTGTGCTTCTATCATTCTTTGTTGACATCTACACTTTTATTGCTTACTGCATTTTTGAATAAATGAGCGCATGTAACCATTAGCGGAGAATAATTTATGCATAATAAATACATTAAGAAGATTCTAATTAAAATTACAGCGTCGCCAACCACGTTGATTAATTGATTTGATTCAAGTTGATTAAAGTACTCTGTAGGTACGATGTAGAATGTAGATGATAAACGCAGGGTTTTGATTATGATTTAATTTTCATGCAACGAATGAATAGAGCGGAAACAACAAAAGTCGAACCTATCGCAATCGTAGAGAAGTTCTCTCTCACCCTCGCGACACAACGATCGTAGGGTCTCCAATTAGTTTTTATGGTACGCTTCATTACAGCCAGTGTTAATTATTATTGTGCTGACGAACGCCCTGTTCTCACTCGACGACCTAATTAGAACGGGTGCCGAGTTTTTTCCTTTTTTGTTTTCTTGTCAGCAAATTATGAGCATTGGGGTGTATGCGGTGCTTTGTGTAGGTACGTGTGTAGGGGCACTTATGTGCGCGCCGTCGCGTTGCGCGCGCTTAATTCTAAATTCGAATCGCATAGAATTAACAGTCCAGATTCGAATTTTTATTTTTCTTAAACGCCATCTTGGACGGTTTTCTAATAATTAATTACTATTAGTTATTAATCCGCTCTAATTAGGGATTTTTCATTAGAATCTTTCTTTCGTAACTGTGATCCTAAAAATATTTAAGATAATTAATCAAGGTGTAGGCGTATCAAATGCGTATCTTCTCAATCATAAAACCATCTAAATTAAAGCCTTGAAAAAAAGCCGACAACATCTATAATCCTGCACAGTTTTTGCACTAATAACAGTGCAAACTGCGGCAACGCTCATGAGAAAATAGCAGAAATAGAATCTCTCACGTGGAAATTAACGCGTTATTAGATTCAATCGTTATTGTTTTTAAACGTTCATTGAGCAGTTATCGGGCCGCGTCTTGTCAGCGAAGCAGCTTCTTCCACGATTGTCGAGAGAATAATAGCTCAATGGCGTTACGTTGTAAAAATAAGTACAAAAAGAGTATTTCCTCACGCACTCCGAGACTGCTTCTATAAACTTGTTACCCGTAAAACGCGGTTGTTATAAGTGAAACCATAAATTCACCTAATTGGCGCGATTAGAAATTTTAATCATTTTATAGATTTCTTTTGTAATTTTATCGAGTTCTTTATAGCCGTCCGATTAGTTTTCAACATAATAGTTAGTTAAAATTGATTGTGAACATGTTATTTTTGTCGATTTCACCAATTAAAGAATTTTTTTTCAAAACGTTTATTAAAAACTTATCGTGTGCTTTATAATTACGAATTGTTATGAAAAGTAGGTTAGTTAGGCAGTAGTTAGGTACTTTATTTTGTATTTTTTTTTATTGAAACGATGATTGTAGTTTAGCGCCATATAATCACCGCATAATATTTCGTGTGGGTGTCATATTATTTTGTTTGTTTACATTTTTTCGTCACATATTTCTACATGCTATAATTACGGAACAGTTTTTATTTTTATTGAGTATCACTTTAATTAGCGTCCATGTAGACGAATTAATTGTTTAGAAAATATTCAAAATACACACTTAAGTGCCATTAAATTAACAACTTAAGAAATTAAGTGCGATTTGCATATTTTGACCTTTAGCAAAGTGATTGTGATTAAACATAACTGGAGTATGAAACAGGCTAATTACTCGTTTCTCCATTTTTGTAATCATGTTTTGTCCAAAAGCACAGATAATCCAGTTAATATATTACATTTTTGACAGAGTTACATTAATCAATGCGGATTGAACAATAAAACATGTCTGCGGTATTATAACCTAACACAATACCTGTTTTAAAGTTTTGCAATGTGTCAAGTTAGACTGTTAACATTATATAAGTATTGTCGTTTTCAAAAAGTAGTTCTTTGTTGTCTGTTAGTTTAATTCACATGACATTTAGTACGTAGTTAACTTATGTATTTTGGAGGTTAACCCTTCTGAATGCATACCTACCTATTTGATGTGTTCTCGTGTGTCTTAGAGTTTTTTCCTATGAAGCTAACTGCTGATGAATATCACGTTGTTTTAAATGTTGGAAAACTAGATAGTGAACTTTAACAAGAAATAATTATTGTGAAAATAAGCATATAATGTTTCCACTGCTGGGACACGGGGCCTCCTCTCTATGAGAGGGAATGGGCTCACGCGGGCCCAGTGCGGGTTGGTAGATGTCACATGTCTTCGATTTTTCGGTTCTAAGACATCCCACAATGGTGGTTTCCTCACAATGTTTTCCTTCACCGTTTTGAGAGCAATGGTGATGAAATAAATTACACAAAGTAATGCGCCTGCCTGGGTTCGACCCAACGACTTACTGTTTGTAAGTCGGGGACGCCACCACTAGGCCACCGCTGGCGCTGCCCCAACAGATATACTAAGAAGATTGTAGACAATAGATTACGCTATCAATAATTTCGTCTCGAAAACTGACAGGTCCTTTGACCGTATTTAATAAATAATTCATCCTAGTTAACGGTACCCTAGTATTAACGTAACATAAATTGCATATGTCCGAGCTATGGTTATGGATTCATTAAGAATGGAAAATTTATTGATCGGAACTAATAGTAGGTACCTAATGTAAGATCTTAGTCTATTCAGTGAGTTATGCCTTGCTATGGTTTAATTGCTATAAGAAACTTTCGTCCACCACCAAACATGTGTAATATATTTATACTATGATTTTATTCATTGTCATTCTTATATTTGTACGCTAAATGGCAAAACATGGAGAAACTATAATATGTATAACTGTAACATCTTGCACACAGTAAATAAAGATTAGTGATTGATTGATTGTTAATTAAGTAATGTTGAAATTATTGTAGTTCGCCTTTATGAAAGATTTTCAAAGAAACTGAATTTTTTCAGACATCTTCGTTTGTATGATAAAATAAATTCACAACAAGACAGAGAGAGAGATCTTATTATTTATTGTTAATTCATTCAGTATAATCCATACTATAGTTTAAATTCTAATCAACATTACAACACTTTGTTTTCGACTATGTAATGATTATTTTATTTTATATAAAATAATCATTACATAGTCGAAAACAAAGTCGCTCCCGCTGTTTGTACGCTTCGATCTTTTAAACTACGCTACGGATTAAATGCAGTTTTCAGCAATAGATAGAGTGATCCAAGAGCTAGCAAGATTTATATGTAAAACATTGCACTCGTGCGAAGCCAGGACGGATCGCTAGTTTATAATAAATTCAAAATAAAATTAAAATTGTTTTAGAGACTGGACAGAATTATATTATAATGTGTTAATGAGCGCCCAAAACAATGCGCATCCATATTATGGATAGAGCAATCCGTGTTAGGTACACACGGCTACACATCAAGCTATACATTTCCAGTGTAAGCTGACTTCGCATTGTACGAAAATCCTATACAATGAGAGATCAGCGTAAACTGGGAATTTATAGCTTGATGTGTAGCCGTGTGTACAATCATCTGCAAGATGCCGCAAAGTTTATCTTATAAAGGTGTCGTTTTTCATTTAAACACGGATCCCTAAAACCAGTTGCAACATTGTCAAACATGCTGTCATTTACCTTTCAATTAACCGGTATTATTCGAAGTGCACCTAACTATACCTACTCAAACCTTTTTGTACCGTAAGAACATTATACATTTTTATAATTAGTCACGTTTCCATACAATTTAATTGTTAACACGTCAAGGGTTTTTACCAGGTGTAAAATATTTCCATAAATTATATTAAGCTTAGTAATGAAACCTATTGTAAATAATTTTCTTACATTATGTGTTGCAATAAGTTAAGTAACTAACTAATACTTAAAGTACTCGATTCTATTTACAAATACATTCAAGTTTTTATGTTCATTACACGGTGTAAGGGATATCGCAATATAATTATAATGATACAACATAATTACAGTGACAGCTCATGATTCTAGACCACACAGAGTTGAAAATTACCATTGGTAAAAAAACTGCCATTATATACAAAACTGCATTATGTACGTACACTGTTAAAATTATGTGTGGACCAGTTTATTTCAATAGATCTGGTTGAACACGTGTAAACAAAGCTAGACCACTTACAGCTGTAACCTGTAATGTTATCAATGGTGTTCGTATATATCCACTTTGTGCTTGAAGTTTTCCGGCCAAAGTTGGATATGAAGAGCCTATGAAAGAGCAGCACACCAAAGCTCTTAACAACCACCTTAGAAAGCCATCGAACACAGTTGCTATGGCCAAAATCGGCTAGATGGCATCATCATCAATAAAGCTATATAGAAACACTATAATTGACAAGCCTGAGTTGTAATGCAAGCAAAGTTTCGAGCCCGAAAAAGCGTTTTACACATCTGAGATTAAAGTTATTTACAGGGCCAAACTATCCCTGCACACACTATTGAAACGTGATACGTTAATAATACTGTCTGTTCACAGACCTAATTGTATTTTCTCCTTTTTCAAACGCTTTGTTACAGTAAATTGTTTAATATCAGGTTACCTCCCTAAATAGAATAAATATTAATTGATATTTCTCTCGCACCATGTATAATGTCATATGTCTTCTGCACCACCCTGTATAATGTCACATTTCAAATGGAGTTCGTCGAACCGACGAAGTCTCTAATTCACTTGCAATATTAGTGTTACAGCACAATCTAGGTTCCATTTTGTTCCGTTTCTCAGTAAAGCTCGTAGACAGACGAACAACACACAGCCTCTCATTAAAATCTAGCTCACATCTCTACTTACGAACGTCCATCGTTGTAACTGTCTGTTAACTAGGCAAGTCCCCATAAGGATATCAATAACTACTTATATCAATCACGTATTCTCACAATGTACCGATTTAATGATCTCAAATATAAAACGTAATGATACTAGTGGCCTTAACTCATTTTCTAACCTGGATAAACGAAAAACAACTCTATCACAAGACTTTAAGATCGACATAAAATCTCCATGGTGATTCATGAGATCATACCGGGTGCTTGATTTATTCCTTTTAACCGACTTGACCTACATTCGTGTATTGCCTTTAATTGTTAATAAGCATAATTAAAATGCGTGTTAAACATTATACGCACAAACACGCTGGCGTTATAGAATGTGATCGCGGAGTTTTAAATGCTCACTGGATATGGTATAATTGTGGTCGAGTATGTTTTGAGATACAGTGATACTCTTTATGTCATGTGATTCGCGAATTGTGAATGATCTTGTTTGAGAGAAAGATGTTAGGAGAGTGGATTGTTGGGGAAGGCAAATGCATTAGGTATTTTTGCATGTCTTCGTCGTAGAAATCGAAGACCCGCACAGGACCCGCGTGGTAGATCATGTTCACTAGCTGTTGCCCGCGACCTTCGTTCGCGTGAAATTATTATAAAAAATATTACTTTCCTTTTTTAATCGAATTTTGTTACCAATTCCAAGGGTTTCAATTTTTTGCATAGAACCGTATTTCTGTTTCTTAAAAGTTGCTTTAGTTACTCCTTATGATGTCAGCTATCTGCCAGTAAAAGTCCAGTCAAAATCGGTCCAGCCGTTTCGTAGATTAGCCGTTTGAAACGGATTTTGTTAAAATTTAAGAGTTTAATTTTTTTTTGCGCGGAACCCTTATAATTTTTCTAAAATAAAAGTAGTCTATGTTAGACCTTATAACATCAGCTATCTGTCAACCGTTTTCGTTATCCGTAAGTTGTTTTTTTAGGGTTCCGTATCCGAAGAGTAACTGGACCCTATCACTAAGCATCTGCTGTCCGTCCGACCGTCCGTCTGTCTGCCAGCGGGCTGTATCTCGTGATCCGTAATAGGTAGACCGTTTAAATTTTGCCAAAATGTGTATTTCTGTTATCAGCAAATAATAACAATAAATTAAAAATTAACGGGGAGTCCCCTTTAATGCGCGAGTGCAACTCGCACTTTGCCGGTATTTTTAATTTTTATAAGAGATTTTTTTCTACTTACAAAATTCATGATTATTATCATTTTACATAGTCGGATTAATCAAATCATAGGAGCTTATTAAATTATGTTGAAAATGAAATATTAGATTAATTAATCGATTTAAAATGTCAAAATAAAATACAAGTTGATGGATGACGCATGCAAACTTGTTATAATACTCGTATGCGCAGAATTAAGTCAACAATAATTCTAAACAGACGTAATACTTATGGAATTTTGATTTACTTTAATAAATTAATACACAACGTTAAAAGAACTGCGTGCATTTAAAGCAAAGAAAAATTTTAGGACAAGTGTCACCATCAAAGATCATTTTTAGAAGTGACGATTACACCGAAGCAAACGGAGGATTAACTTGTAATTTGGTACTCTTCCTGGCTCCATGACGTCACAACTTTATGGACCGTTTGACTCCTAAAATCTTCTACAATTTAATAAGTAATTAACCATTGAAGACATAAATTATTTTTTATCAATCATTAAACGATAATTGCATCACATAAACATCTACGTGTCGGATTTAAAACGTTTAATTACAAACAACTTCCCACATACTAATTATATATCTAATTAGCACACTTCCATAATTAGACATATAATTGCAGAACGATTAAAAAAAACACATAATTTGCAATTTGAATGCCATAATCGTGAATTGTTAAATATAATTAATAGTCGACCCAAGGTTGGGTATTAAATAAATTACATATTGATTTGAAATATCAGAATGCTGATTATAATTTATTATACATTACAAATTACAATGTTGTTTAATTTCAATAATTATTGATTACCTAGTAGTTGTTGCTAACGACTTCGCGAACTAACTTCAATGTTTTTAACCCCGTTTGACCCGGTCTGGGGTTGAGTTCCGAATAATCTTTTCAGTGCATTACTCCCGTAGTGAAACATTTATTTGCTAGCTCGTAGGCGTAGCATCCCTATATTGGGCAACGTCATTCATACCCTCTTTCCGCCTCTTTGTCTTGAGCTGCCTGGAACACATCTTTTTTTTTTAAACTAGTTCATCACACCATCTCCTTTTGTGCCTCACGAGACACCACTTGCCGTAACGAAACTCATTTACCAAAATTCATGTTTAATTTTTCGGTGGATTAGGTTGAGCATTACGTATCAGCCAGCCAGTAATTCTCAAAAGCGATAGTTTCTTTAGTATTAGGTTGCTTACGGCATCATCGGTTAACCTCGGGTTAGACATAACTCGAGGTTGAGCTGTGATGCATTTGACGATGGTGCAATTGTACCTAGAAGGCTAGAAGTAACCAGTTCACTTCTTCTTTTTCTCTTAGAATCGATGGTTAATACTATACTATTTGACCTACAAATTCACTCATAACTAGAGACTCTCATGTCAGGACATAAAGGAATCCTGCAAGGACTTCCACTCCTTACACTCTATATACGAGTAGACGGAACTATTTCATATAATTAAATATAGATTACAACGTTGTATAATTTCAATAATTATCGATAATTATGTTTTCCTTGCGAACACGCGGTAGGTGTTTGAATACTAATCTGGGTTAAGTTATGATAATCGCTTGAATGTGTACCTGATTGTATAATGCGTTTATACACGGTAACTTATACTTGTTACCTGTATAATTTGTTTAAAGGTTTCAATTGCTGGATTATGTGTGCGTAGCTGGTGTCTTGGACGGGTTGGGTCCCTGTTACCAGGTATGGGAAACTTTTGTGGTGACACATGACATATAACAATAGTTAAAGCAGTTAGGACCTTAATACTATCGCATCGCTCATCCATAATTTTGGTCCTTCGAGCCGGATTGGGTGAAAGAAACGGCGCGAACATCATTTGATTATTTACCTAGCCTTACCTAGCCTACTACAACTCCAGACTTTCAAAGTATTTTTTCTTTAAAGAATATTTCCTAAGGCGATAGCATATTAAAAGCGTAGCAGCCATCGGCACTAAATAGAGCCTTAAACCCTTTTCAACTGTTGACATTTATGACTTACGATAAGTAGACAGGGTACATAATATTATGGACAGATTTGTTTCTTCAAGTATGGCTTAATCAGTAAGTTCTATGCAACGTGTGTGTGTTCTAAATTGAAAATGAAAGTCGTGGAAGTCTGAGATTGTCCCAAGTGTACGTAGTTTCGGGATTAAAAATTATCCCAGTTCATAGTCAATTTCATCGAAATCTGTTCCATTAAGGTGTGAAAAAGAATAGACAGACTGAGCGAGGTACTTTCGTATTTTATACGTAAGTATGAATATCAATGTTTATTATTGCTGCAAAAGAACTATCGTGATATTATCACCTCTCTTTTATTAAAATAATGTGCGCAGGAGTTGAAACTAGACCTGTTTTATGAAACAATTGTATGATGATAGGATGACAATCCTGTTTAACACAATCTGTCAAGTTGAAGAGTAGTTGTAATTTATTTCTCTTTCATTAAATCGTTTAATCGTATTGACGAGTTGAATGAAAGTAGAACCGGTTACCTATACTTGTATACAGGATGATGTTTTTTTTTTACTTTTTACATACAAATGCATGTATAATCTTTTTTTTTTTTGGAAACTTGTTTATGGATACAAAAATAGATTTAACAAACTATGTCTAAGTACTAGTCAGACAGAGTTTAAGTCATCGACACGAGAAAAAGAAGAAGAGCAAGCTTTCTTAGAAAAATAAAACCATACTGAATAAAATTCACTATCACAATATTTTTTCGCAACAAAGTAAACTGGTCACAACATTTATGCGGTTAAGATGTGATTAAAATGTCGAGGTTATTTCCAGTGAAGACATGTATTATAATGATTTACTAAGAAACCGATCAATAATATTATAATATGTAGTAATGAGATGCCTGTCTCAGGAGGCTGACTTATAGCGTATGCTAATGTTTTATAGGGATTAATGTGGTGACGATTACGTATAATATCCGTTTTGAAGTACGCAAAGCGACCAATTAAGCTATACAAACCAGTTTATGCGGATCTCTCATATTACGGGAAATCAATACAAAGCGAGGCCACGTTGTACTGGAAATGTATAGCTTAATCTGTCGCCGTGTGTACGAGGAATTACCTACAAAGGTGATATATTATACAGAATGATTTAAGGTTTTTTTTTCTTATAGAAAGAAACAAAAAAATATTAAACAATAGTTCGCGTCATAACCAAATTGACAGTTACGCGAACAGGAGAGCGGGATTTTGTGCAGTGATACCATAAACGTGTTCGTGCCGACAGCTGATGACGTCCTCCAGTTTTCCGAACAAATGGGTGACATATGAAGCCAGAAATCGCGTGCTAGTCGCGAGTTACTCGCACGTACGATCGCTTTGGCTAGTACGCGAGGTTAAACGAGAGTATTAGAGAGAGATATTGACACTTTACTAACATTATAGAACATAGACAGTAACGAATTTAAAATAAATATCTTGATATTTAATAGGTAGGTTTAGTAATCCGATAAAAACGGCTAATTTAAAGCAAAGTTACCGTAAGTCTGAGAAAGTATTACAAATCTGAATTGAGTTTTAATTATCTACCCACGCTATGTCTGGACATACTTAGGTTTTCGAAACTAATATTGGCCGCAATAGCTAGGTAATTAGCTATTAGGAAATATCTTTGGTAAACTAAAGCATTGGGAAAGCTGAATTTGTTACTATTGAGAATATACTGATAATGTGTCAAGATTTATGAGTAGAATCGTACTTAATTATCATATTATTAACCCTTGTGTGTGCAATGATATTATAAATAAGTAGAGGTAGATATCGCAGTTAGCGCGCGCAAATTTTTGCAGACGAATTCAGACAATTGTCGTAATTTAAGTACTTCAAGCGCAATAGCTATCTCTTTCTATATCATACGTTACGTATTATCTATCGCAGTCGTAACAACGCAACAATATTTGAACGCCGCTCAGTATGAACGTAGCGTATCTTTCTTTATAATATAATTGAGTGTGTATGTTTTTCTAACGTTTGCTATTTTTTTTTTTTCGGATGGGAAATCATCAAATGACTCCTCCCGAGCTCTGAGCGGAGCAGGAGGGAGTGTTAGACTTTTACTGACTAAAACCCATCCATGTTCCTTCATCGCCCTTTGTGTTCCGGGGCCACGGTATCTCTTTCGAACAGTCCCGCAGCAAGTCGTTTTGCCTTTAAGTGGCAAGCGCCAGGGTCCTCATAATTCTCCTGCCCTTATCCCAATTTAGGGGGTCAGCGCTGCATCTTCCATACGCCAGGGTAGACCGCGAAATTTAACTACAACCCGAGACTGACCTGAAAATTGCAAAAAACGTAAGAACTTTTGAATTTCGCAGGCTTCTCTGGCGCTTCCACCTTAAGTCGCACGAATTAATGACGAAAAGTCTAACGTAATTAAGAATGTGTTAAAGTTATGTGTTACTGTTACATAAGTTTGTGAGATATACAGGGTGTTACACGACCCTTCACGAAGCCGTCAACCAAGCATTATGTAAATCAAACGTAACTTTACGCAAAAAATATTGCTAGGAAACGACTTTTTTATTGGGGCCAAAAATCAAGTTTTACGGTAGAACTCAATGTAACGCACTCAAAACATTGTGCTAATGGATGGATTGCATAGTACGGGTTGTGGAGGTGTTTAAAGTAAAAATCTTACATTTGAAACATGAACATAACAAAAAAACTTGTGAAAAAGTTGGAACTTTGACCAATATCTCCGTAACTAGAAAGTTCCCAAGTAGGGTCTAGAAAAAAACTGATCGCAATGACCAAATACCTTTCGGCTTCGTTGAGGGTATTGTTACACCCTTTAGAATATTGCTTTTAGGGCCATAAACTTAACTACCCTGTATTGTATCCACAGATTATTAAAAAAAAACAACAAAAACAACTAGATCTGTTTACAGTTTTCAATAATAAAAAAAAGTTAAAATATTTTTTTTTCCAAACTAAATGAGATTATAATTCGTTGCCAATATTTTTATATTTTGTAATTTAAGCTACGATTCCAAGGCGTACGCATCTCCAAACAATATCGTTGTTTCCATGGACAAAAGCTGAACAGAACTGAATAAGTGTGGTTAGTCCCTAATACGAGTTTCTGAACCCATCCCGGTACCTACCTACCTAGGTATCCCAATCAATACTAACATGAAATTGCAAAGCTACTCTCCAATGGTGTATGTGTAACCACACTTTCAGTCGCAATCCAGAAAAAAAATGACAGTTTCAAATCCATTGCTTCGTAGTATTTAAAAGCACAAAGTTAAGTGCGCCTCTGGGTTCGAACCTAGAAGCTAATTCCCCTGAGCCGCCACTGCTTTGTCTGACAGTCTCATCTGCCTCGCCTTTTTCTCAACTATGTTGGGGTAGGCTTATTTTTACATGGAGCGACTGCCTATCTGACCTCCACAACCCATTTAGTACTGGGTAATCCGATACCACTTAATAAGACTGGTTGTCAGACTTTCGTGCCACTGACTACCTGTAACGACTGTCAAAGATCTACAAATTACAGCCGTGACCAATAAGGGCTTAACGTGCTTTCCCAGGCACGGATGAAATTTAGTATGTAATTTGTGGTCATCCATCCACAGACCAACCTAGGCAATCGCGGCTTAACCTGAAGATTGATCCGAGCCACTGTTATTATTTAGCTACGAGCTCCTCTCACTGCTCTGACTGTCAGCATGAAACTTAAAAGCGAAATATCCTAAGTAAAACAACTACATATACATTTTGCATTGATTGAGTACAAGTCGCGGCGGTCATAGACTGGAAGATAAATATTGCAGTAGTTGCCACCAATAAATTAACCACGACCTTCCATTGTAAGCTATAGGACACTATATCTAAGTTTTGAGTTCGATCGCGTCGCATGCATTATCAGCTAATTACGTTTCGATTATGATCGCGCGGAGGCGTTGCATATTTTATCGCGGTATTGTTCGCGACGCGTTCAGTGTGCAATGGCCTTTAGCCTTTAAGCATTAATGGCGTTTACTAGGGATGCTCGATACTTGCAATTGTATCGATAGGTACTTTGAATCGATATGAACTTGCAACAATGTGATTCGTTTCTGGGTCAGAAACCTGACTATCTGGCTTTGATCCGATTGTACAGACGCCAGCATATCAACAAGCTACCCAAACCTGTCAAATTTTCCCAATCAGCTTTATCGCTAATCTTTAGCGATAAAGTTGAAAATATATTAAAGAAATTTGTAGTAGCTTGATGTGCTGTGCATCTGTACAAATGTCGAATAGTATCGTATCTCTAGTAGGTATGCACGATATTCGAATTTGTATCGATTCAATTTATACAAATGTAACAATTGTCACGTAATTATTTACCCCTCACACAGTCATTTCCAGTTATTCCTTTGCTTATCATGCATTTAAGACAATGTTGGACAATGCGACCCATTCATTCAGATACCGGTACTTTCGTATCGATCCAAAATATGTGAAAATTGCATCCTGGTGTATCGATGCTGTAAAGTATCGGATCGGATTGTGCATCACTAGCGTGTACCAGGTTTGTTTTGTTACCAATACTTGTGTTGTTTCGTGGTGCGTGTTTTTTTAATGGAGTAATGGCTTAGTTTGATGTGTGTAAGGAGTTTGGTTAATGTGTCTTTTAATAATTTTGTAATAAGGCTCTTATGATATCTGATGCACGTTTTAACTTAAACCAAGAGACGCCTAACTCGGGGCCATAACTTGAAAATAAAACAGAACGTTTTTATTTAGATATTAATTCAGGTGCCCCGTACTGTTATTTAAATTGAGCAGACTTTTTCTTCTTATGGTAATCTCGAGAAAACTGAATGTCAGAGTTTAACGCAGTAAAGATAGATAAAAATTCTAGTTATTGAGACAACAAGGCTGAAGCTCTACAATTTTGTTAAGTGCAAAGATTGATCTTGCATGTAACAAAATTGTTGGAAATGGACGCATTAAAAATAATGAAATACTAACACTTCCTCAAATACCTTAATTCCACATATTACACAACATTACCTAACTATATTAAAGCTTACAGACGAACCCGCAAACGTAAGTAGGCAACATTCCCCAGCGAGCATTTAAACACACACACATACACTCCACATACACACTCATACACAAAGACCGACACAACCAGCTAATTATACATCATTATAACTAATTGTACGATACACAAGTAAGAAGTATTCGCGACTATTAATGACAAAAGCAATTAGGGTACCACACTAACGCAATATTTCAAGGAGACTGTTTGTGTGTGTGTGTGAGTGTGTGTAAAAATGCAGTGTATTATTTTCGTGATATTTTTTCGTCTGTACGTTTTGTTGGCGATTGTGATCGGTAATTGCGTTTTAATAAGCTTTGCTAGTTAGATTTGGAAAATAGTATTTCATTGTTAAACTAGGTCTGAAAATTAGTCTTTCTAATCCAGTTGTTTAGGCAGGGGCCAGTGTCTAATAGTGATGGGAAACGTCGTGACGAAATCGAGCTGCATGATTTAAGATTATCGATAGGAACTGGATACTGTAGTGATAATGGTTCCTATTTCAACTTTGTTGGAGAAGAAGCCTTAGATATTTATTATAGGTATCTTTTAGTTAGACTATTTTATAGCCTGATATTTTAAATGTTAGGTAATCGAGATAACAATACTTGCTAGTGAGGTGACATTTATGTTATCCTTACGTTATTATCATAACAAATTCAATTAAAAAACACGACAAACTAAATTGTAACATTATCATTGCTGCAATTGTATTAAAGAGGTACTGTCAAAGCACTAGTGATAGCGCAATGGATATTTGAGTAATTGCCTTCAGGCGACAGGCGTGTGAGTGTGACGGGTCACGCGAACTTGAATGGCAAATGATAAAGATTACACCTTAATTGTGCTTCGTTCTGCCAAAATGTGCCAAGCCACATCAAAATTTTCCTAAAGTTATTGTAATAATTGGATAATAATATTCTTATTAAGTATTTTATTAGCGTTATTTATTTTATTAACGTATTATGGGCTGGCTCATTTTGGGAGAACTAATTCTCAGTCTTCATTCTCTTGTCCTTATCTCAATTCATTTGGGGTCGGCGCAGCATGTCTTCTTCTTCCACACTTCTCTATTACTCGACATCTCATCCGACACCTCCTTTCTAGCCATATCATCCTTTACACAGTCCATCCATCGTTTCTTTGGTCTTCTACTTTTCCCAGTGTTTTTGCTAATTACTAAAATATACCTCTTATCTTCGATTTAACATTAAAGCTAAATTCTTAGTCGAAAGTGATATTGATATCTTTTCAAGAAAGTATTCTAAAGATTTCCAAATGAGGGCATTACTCTAAAGCCAGGGTTAAGAGGGGTTAAGTAAGATTGAAACTTGACTTATTGGGGTAGATAAAGGCTGATCTTGTTAAATAATCGTCTGTTTACACATAATCAGCTTGTAACGTTCCCACTGCTGGGGACACAGGCCTACTCTCTCTCTCTCTGCCTCTCTCTCTTCTGTGAAGTGGGCCATAATCCACCGTTTCCTGACGATGTTTTCCTTCAACATTTTGAGAGCAGTGGTGATGAAAAACTTCCCTAAGCAATGGGCCAGCCTGTGTTCGAACTCACGACACACAACTCGTAAATCGGGGCGGTTACCACCACTGCTCTATCGACTGTTTACAGTATCGATAAACTTTCCAAAAAAAAAATGGATACTGAACCATCACTTAAGTCGCAAAATTTCACACTGTCGCAAAACTATTTAGTAGTTACACGACTATCGGGACATCAAATAATACAGACACACCTTATTAAGTGTGAGTGTAGACGGGCAGTGGCTCTCATTAGGCGGATGCTTAATGGTCCTAAGTATGCGGGCGAGATCGCCACGTCAGAGCGGGTCCTATAGTAGTGCGGTTCCAATGTCGCACGGGAATCGTACGGAAAGAGTGGATAAAGGGGTGACATCATCATCTGCCTAGCCTTTCCCTATGTGGGTTCGGCTTCCAGTCTAACCGAATGCAGCTTAATATCAATATTTTACATGGAACGACTGTGTTTCTGAGCTCCTCAACCCATTTGATACTGTTTGATATCCTCCGGTAAGACTGGTTGTCAGACTATCAGCTATATCGACTGTCAAAATCGGTGACACCGGGTAAAAAGGCAAAACATGTTAGAGTAATTAATAGAGTTGAACAATTTAAAAATAACCGAAGTTATTGTACCATCGACATCCATTGATCAACAGCCTAAAGGTTTCTAATAAAAAGTTTGACGCAAATAACTTTCGCGAAACTTCAAACTATTTATTTGATTTTTTGATGGCACAGTTATATTATATTTGCCTTAACATCCCAAAAACCGAAATCTAAATTAAATTTTATGCAAAATATTTAGATTTAATTCCGCGAAAAAGATCCAGACTTGGATGCGGGATCAATATATGGGATCGGCCTATATAAGGTCCATCAAAAAAAAAAACAGCTGTTCCCTACAATATGTTCGCATTAACTCGGATTTCGGGGTTGGTCCCATAGTAAAAGTTCTTCATAATGATGAGTACAATGACCCCTTAAGAGATTTCGTGTATGAACAGATACACCTTATATATGGGAATAATATATGCACATACAGGAAAAGCAAAAATTAGTAGCATGCCATGCACCCAAACCCATACCTACTCATAATTATAACAGTAACACTAAATTAACACAGTATCTCCACTATCGGTAGCAAACTTAATTATTTATTCCATACCTCGGACAGTGGAAACTACCATTAATTCGGAGGTGCCAGCCATTGCTCCTAGCCGGGGCGTTAATGACAATAACTTGCTATTAACTGGCCAACGCGACCCATTTAAGATGCCCGCCTGCCACCATAAAACTACCGTCCTAATCAATACGACTTCATTTACTCAGGTTATACTAAGAATGTTCGCTTATTAAGAATTTATATCGGCAAGCTACTAAGTAGCAAATAAATATGTTTAGGTAATGATTAAACTAGTGCATAAATGTTTGCCCTGAGGGTAAACCGATTAAGTTCTTTGAATTAATTGTTTTCTGTTTATGTTGGTGCGAAGAAAATTGAGTGGGTTTGTTATTGTGCAAATAATATGACCGCAAATTGGCTTCTATGGGGTAAGCTTAGGCTAGACCGAGCTGCGGTGAGGGTGGGTGTGAGATCGTGGAAAACTGTCTTTATTTTTTGCTATACCCTGAGTATATGTATAAAAGGTATTAAAGGTTTAGAGGGGACCTGTGACAGTTTGTATACTTTATTGGAGTCTGTTACAGCATAATAATTAGGTATGCATTATAATAATTTATTCAGAAGGTCTTTAAAAAAATGACGTCATGCTTAATACATCATTTTTAATCCACCATAATACACATGGCGAGTCATCCAGCTATACATTTCCTACATAACATAGCCTCGCTTATTAGAGATTTCCCTTACAATGAGAGATCCGCATAAACTGGTTTGAAGGTGCTGGTGTGGAGGTCAGATAGGCAGTCGCTCCATGTAAAATACTGGTATTCAGCTGCATCCAGTTAGACTGGAAGCCGACCCCAACATAGTTTGGAAAAGGCTAGGCAGATGTTAAGTAAGTATTATACAGCGTGTTAAAGAAAGGGTAAAATCATATGGAATACTGTGGTACGGACCATCAAACTGAACAACTTTCTCTATGGGACCACCATCGAAATCGTAAAAAAATAATCAGCTGTTCTGTACAAAATTTCAATACCTACTCGACCCAAATGTATGGGACAGCTGATTATTTTTTTACGATTTCGTTGGTGGTCCCATAGAGAAAGTTGTTGAGTTTGATGGTCCGTACCACAGTATTCCATATGATTATACCCTTTTTGTTACACGCTGTATAGGTTTGAATATTTAATTTGCAATTATTGTTGTCTTGCATTATAAGTACAAAGTAAAACTGCTCAAGTGCTCATGATCTTTTCTAAAAACAATTAATAAGTTATAAAAATAAAACCTTGCGGTTACTTGACGGCTTGTGTCGCCTAGATGGCGGCGTAGTCACAATTTCTTAGTATTGTTGGATATTTACCTACTTTTATCACACGTGGTGTTGAAATTGTTTAGCTCTTAGGTAAGCGAATCCATACACTTTTCCTTCAAGATATTAACAAAGGCGGTCAAACAAGGAGTCATTCTATGGCGATCTTTTGATTTGGCTACTACGCAAGAGTGTCTACCACCCGTATCTATTAACAAGTCAAAGTGGATTATTATCGTGTCATTTCTTGAAGTTAGAACTGTCAGAAGTTATAATTCTTAGTTTTGCTTTCTTTGACGGTTCTTACTTCGTTTAAATTGTTTTAAAATTCATGTAAATGTTTGATAGGTAATTCCTTTAACTTGACTTTGGATACGGGTGTTAGTACACTTCAGTAGTCTTAGGTAAATGGTCAAGCTAAGTTTATAATCAAGACCTTTGTCAATAGGTCAATGACTAACCTATTCTTTGCCGATGAATTTGAATTACCGTGCCCGTCTTCAAATTAAGTAGCCTATTTCCTTATTATGAACTCATTCCTCAAGAATTAATAGGGAAGTACCTCAACCCAAAGGATTTATTTACCTTAAGCTTACGAATGAAATAGTGACGTAACCTCACATACGACACACACACAAACACACATTAACACCCACACAATCAGAGCTTAAAAAGCCTAATCAACATCGGATTTTTCGTTTCGCAATCAAGCGAACGAATTTCCACCAGCGAACGGGGCAATTGGAAAAATATAATTACGTACATAATCCTCGGCAAATTGGATTAAAAATGATGAAAAAAAAAAGAAAGTGTTTTAGGGGTGCGTCATTATTTTTGCGCTGGGAAAGGGATCGGCTAATTACGACAGATGGATGGTTCTACATGTAATAACGCTAATTAATCGATCGGTGGGTAGGAGGACTTTTTTCTGAATTTCGAGTGGGCTCGACGGCACGAAATTATCGATGTTGATTATGTTGAACATGTATGAGTGTGTTACGGTTGGTTTTTTGAGTGTGCGAGTGAAATGTCGGTTAAATTTTTAGGAAAAATATTTTCCAAATATATTTGTGTTAAACTTCCAAAAAGATTGATGAATCATTGTTAAATTTTGCCCCAGCTTTAAATGCAAAAGAAGATTGAGCGCTTGTTGCTAGTATTATTTGTCATCCAGTAGAGTAGCTCGAAAGAACGGGATTCCATAATACTAAAATTCTTGGAAAAGCCGATGGAAATCATCAAATAACCCCTCCCGCTCTGGGCTGAGCAGGAGGGAGTGTCAGACTTTTACTGACTAAAACCCATCCATGTTCCTTCTTTTGCCCTTTGTGTTCCGGGGCCACGGTATCTAAGTTCATGGTCACAACATCTTAAACATACTACAAAATTAATTTAAAGAGTCTATTTATAGTTTGTAACTAATGTACCTACATACACATAGTATAATATCTCTCTGATCTTTGACAGTCGTTACAGGTAGTCAGTGGCTCAAAAAGTCTGACAACCAGTCTTACCAAGGGATATCATATTACCCAGGACAAGCTGGGCTGTGGAGGTCAGATAGGCTCCGTGTAAAATACTGGTATTCAGCTGCATCCGGTTAGAATGGAAGTCGACCCAAACATAGTTGGGAAAATGCTCTGCAGATGGTGCGATGATACACATAGTAAAATACAAAAAAAAAAATATTTTGAACTTAATAGCGGTGTAATAAAAGCCCTACCCTTTCTGTTACACGCTGTAGATAATGTTGTACGACAGAAATAACTCGATGCGAAGCTAGAAACAGCATTAAAAATACAAAATTATCACTGCCGAAGTATGAAGTGGCGAAAGCATGACTACACAGCAAGTAGCGGCGAGGGGTACACGAATAGAGCCACTTAATATCACCCTTCTACCCTTCATTATAATCACTAACTCACACATACAAAGTATCGATCCTTGCCGCCTATCCGTACACAGTGCGTTTATACAAGTGATTAGTGTATTTAATTTGAAAATGCTAAGTAGTTGCGTTGTTTTATCGTAGTGTTGTAGGTGTGTGTGTGTGTGGGTGTGTAATTATGTGCCGTAGGGGTAGGCTAACCCTTTCATATCGCGCCGAGAACTGATCGCGATCGTAATATCGCGATTAATGTGTTAGTTTGTGTTTTGTTTTATTTCACCTAGTAATGTTGGATTGGTGTTGTTGATTGTCTGCTGTTTTCTTTGCCGCTTCGGTATAAGAATATTTTGTCATTGGAAAGAGTATCAGAAACTTGAGGTGGGTAGAAAGGGGTTCGATTCCCAGGTCGGGGAAAGTATTATTGGGTTTTTTCATTACGAATTTCTCAGTAGCAGCTAGGGAGTCTCAATGTGTCCAGTTAATGTTAATTGGCTCGCCCCCTATTACAAGGGACTTAAACATAACTGGCGAAATGTGGGTGTACTATTAGGGACACCTCTGCCTAACCCCCGGGGATTACAGGCGTGAATTTGTTATGTTAGAGAAGTACGTGAACAGAAGACGAGCTGTTCCAAAAAAAAAAACCTTCAATAATTGTACAAGCAACACTTATCTAAGTATCTGAGCTGTTGCCCGCGGTTTCGCTCGCGTTTCTGTCAGAAATTGTCCCACGAGCACGTTGTAAATATAGCGTATGGCACTCGGGGATAATGTAGCTTCCTATTAGTGAAAGAATTTTCAAAATCGGTTCAGTAGATCCAGAGATTACCACCTACATACAAACTTACAAAATTTACCTCGTTATAATATTAATATAAATAGTATATAAGCAATGTTACAACTAGGGAAAAGAGTGTTTTTGATGAGCTCTAGCACCCAATGTAAGATTTAGCTCGTGTTTAGGGTGCCAGCGTCCTCGCCTATGGTTTGAACATGTAACAGTAGGTAGTTGTAAGACGAGCACAGTATATCAACATTGAATTACTATATTATATTTATTATCTAATGCAACTAAGATGTGGCCTATGTATGTACCTATTTATGGGTGTGTAATGTGTGTATAAGTATGTGAGGGGGAGAGAAATATGGCGAAAACTTGTGTTTATGTAAGTTTGTTTAAATATAATTTATAATAATATAATAATTTTTTAATCACTACATAGTATAAAACAAAGTCGCTTCCCGCCGTCTGACCATATGTATGCTTAGATCTTTAAAACTACGCAACGGATTTTGATGCGGTTTTTTTAATAGATAGAGTAATTCAAGAGGAAGGTTTATGAACGAAACCGGGGCGGGTCGCTAGTTGTAAATAAATTGGAATAAAGGTAAGAAAATTATGTTGAAGTGGACGTCACTTCAACATAATTTTCTTACGAAGTAGCTGGTGGGAAAGATCTTTCAATGTTCATGATAAACAATAGTACCTACCTGCTACGTGTAAGTACCTAAAAAGTTTACAAAACTTGTTTTATTAAATACTAGCTTATGCCCGCGGCTTCGCCCACGTGAAGGTCGGTAATGTCCCACGGGATCGTACTACCGGGATAAAAAGTAACCTATATGTTAATCCAGGTTATAAACTATCTGTGTGCTAAATTTCATCCAAATCCTTTCAGTAGTTTTTGCGTGAACGAGCAACAAACCTCCATCCGTCCATCTATCCTGACAAACTTTCGCAATGTATAATATTATTAGTAGGATTTTGGGCAAGTTTTGTATTTTTTTCAAGAGTGAGAGAGAACCTTATTCAGGAGTCAGGGTCACACAAAATTTTTGATGATCACACCCCTTAACGAAGCCGAAAGGCACTTGGTCTCCCCGCCATTGCGAAAATTTTATTTTTCTAGACTATACCTGGGAATCTTCTAGTTACGGAGACATTGGGGCTCAAAGTTCCGAAATTCACTAGTTTTTTTTTTAAATACATGTTTTTAATTTAAGATTTTTACTTAAAACACCTCCACAGCCTCCGTACTATTCAATCCATCCACCTGCACAATGTTTTGAGTAACATTGAGCCGTAAAACTTGATTTTTCACTCCAAAAAAAAAAAGTTGTTTCCCAGTACCTAATGAGTTTTGCGTAAAATTACTTAGTTTGATCATAATGCTTGGTTGACGGCTTTGTTAAGGGTCTTGTTACATTCTGTATACATACTCTTACATGATTAGGTCTTGACTCATTCAAATGCAAATAAACTCTTTACTACATATCGTAACACCCTATTTGCCCATATGTTTATTCAAATAATCACCCATGAGATAATTATTTCTAAGCGAATGCAGGTGTTTTAATAAATTCTCTGAAGTGCCTGTTAATTAGCTCGTGAGGGCTCATCCTCACCTTATAGGATAATATGCTTTTAATGAAGCGATTAATATTTAATGCAGTAATAACATTTTAGTTCTAATATTGAAAACATATAGTTTGAGATTTATTAGAACTACACCTATTGTGTATTATCTATACATACAAACAATAAAATGGAATTTTCTGTTAGTAATTTCAAAATAACAGCTTTTTACTCAATGCATATGAAACTATATGCGGTACTTATAACAAAAACAATTTTTATTTTTTGTCTTTCTGTCTGTTTGTTCCGGTTAATCTCAACCGGAACAAACAGACAGAAAGACAAAAATAAAAAATAAAAATTGTTTCGATTTTGACGGGACTTTTACTGGGAGATAGCTGATGTTATAAGGAGTAACGAAGGCTACGTTTATTTTTGAAAAAAGATTAGGGTTCCGTGCAAAAAAATTAAAAACCTTGAAATTGTTAAGAAAATTCCGATTCAATTATGGAAGAACCTAATATTTTTATGATAAATTCACGCGGACGAAGTTCGCGGGGCACAGCTAGTCTATTTAATCCATACTAATATTATAAAGAGGTAAAATTTGTTTGTAAGTTTGGGTAATCTCTGGATTTACTGAACCGATTTGGAAAATTCTTTCACCAATAGGAAACTACATTATCCCCGAGTGCCATAGGCTATATTTACAACGTGCCCGTGGGATAATTTCCGACCAAACCGCGAGCGAAGCCGCGGGGAACACCTAGTTAGTAATATTTTTATTCATTCATAATTTGACCAAATAACGTTTGTGGTAATGGCTCTTTTAGTAATTGTTACAAGGGACTATTGGTTAAGCAGACTGTTGTCATTTAACTAAGCTATATATGAATTATACAGCGTGTACTAGAAAGATGTGTTCATATTTCAGCGTGTGATTCAGACGCTGGAGCTGAACAACTTTCTCGAAGGGACCTACATCAACATACATGCTGTATTAGTTGCCTATCTATGTAACTTATCGACTTCTACCTATTGTCCAATCATTTCCATCAAACAAACGCAAGGCCACATAACATAACATAACATTACGCCTGTAATCCCCAAAGGGCTAGGCAGAGATGTACCTAATAGTACACTCACATTTCGCCAGTTATGTTTGAGTCTCATGTTATAGGAAGCGAGCCTATTGGCATCAACCGGGCACAAATCCAGACTCCACGGCTGCTACTGAGAAATTCCTGACGGAAAAACCAAATAACATTGTGCCCGATTCGGGAATCGAACCCAGGACCTCATGCTCAGCAGTCATGCTTGCGACCACTAGACTAACGAGGCAAAACCAACACAAAGAAAACCCAATAAATAGAAATCAAATTGTTTTTAAGCTCTCTACATACTCCTCAATAATGAAAATGAGCGTTCAGACTTCAGATGTGACAGTGAACTCAACACTCCATCCCTTGTGAGTTGAGTCCGGACTACGGAATACAGAGCACTGTGCAGTGAGTGCGAAAGTGCTCAAAACACCGACAGAAAGTACATAAGTAGGTAAAACAGAAGGACAGCTAAAAACGACAAATGAAAATACAGGCACGTATGGTAGAGACCGCATCTCTCAGTAACATAACTCTTGTATTCTTTTAAAACTATACTACGCTAGGCCTGGGCCAAACTTGGTGCCAATGATTTGGATCGACTGTTCACATAGACGCGTACGTATGGTGATTTTGAACTATATAGGGGCTATTCCACTTGGCTGTACTCTAGAGCAGATTTTTCATGATGAATAAGTGTGACATATATTTTCAACACCTCATGATCATCATTAGCCTACAACAGCCCACTGCTGGACATAAGCCTCTTCAATCGCGTCCCACTTAACTCCATTCTCGGCGGTTTTCTATACAAATGCTGACAAACTACGAGTATCATATTTATTTCACAGCCTTGTTTTCTAGTTATTGAAAAATCTGCCCTGAATGGCTAAGCTAATTATTTGCATTTAGCAAGTTAGCCATCTTGAATTTTCATGAACATTCCATTAATTTCATTACAAAGATAATCGGTCTCTAAATCAGTTGGATACCGAATTCAACCATGTGTGTTCACTAAAACGAATGCCTATCGCAAGTGTGTTGGCACTAGCTGAATGTGAAGCGAGTCTATGTGTGCGTGTATTTCCCCCTTGCATAGACTTGACCTTGTATACCCATCTGTTCAGTGACACCGACTTCGTCCGGAATGTCGGCAATGCAAAAAGTTAGACCTCTTCTATTTGTGTCGGCTCCCACTGAGGGTCGCGGCTTCTCAGCGTAAACACCTCTGTTCTATACGCAAAAACGTTAAATGAGACGCTAAACAAATCTGCTTTAGCTTTGCTTTAGAGAATTTTGTTTATGCCTGCAACTATTTTTATTCTTCCGTGTCGATCGCAATCTAAATTTTGTTGGCCCAGAACTGAGCTACGAGTTTGGCGCTTTCAGTAGCGTCCATCAGTTTTTTTTTTGACTGGGTTCAACCATTTTCTTTTTACTTCTTTCCGAGTGTTACTAACATATTATAATTATTTAAACTGTATGTGTTAAAACGTTCTGTTAGTCGTTTATTAGACTGTTTTTTGACAGTTCAATAGTTTGCAAAAGTTAACATAGACCGGGAAGTATTTCGCTTCTAGAAAAGTTTTCAAACAGTTTGGATCATCATCCTTCAGTCTTCCTTATATCATGTTATCCGGCGCTAAAGCAGCATCTTTTATCCATATTTTTCAGTTGTCACCCTAATTCACGAAATTCAATAACAGTGCCAACCAACTATCTTTTTATAATTTCAATGTCTACTCCTCAATATCACAGAACCACACGAAAAACATTCAATACAGCTCCCTCAACTTCGCAACACACACGTACATAATGTAGCCATTAGGTGAGCGCCCCAAAACAGTAATTGAAGTTAAAGTAACGATTAATTTGTGTGTGTAAAACTGTGAAGGCACAACATTAGCAATTCGCAACAACACTTACACAGGAGTAATGACTCGTCTGTCCATATAATCATAGAGCAGCTATTACTCCCTCGGAGTAGTGTGACTATGACTATATTTTTAGAGGATTTGAGTTAGAAGTAGTGTGAAGATGAGTGAGGTTGAGTGAGTGAGTTATTATGTGTGAAATTCAAAACGAAAAGAAAACATAGCCAATAATTTTCTGCTTAGTGTTCATACGTAGCAAATTAAATTGGTTTTAGTTCATATTATTATCATACTGATAAAAAATTCAGTATCGATTCGCTTTAATAAAACTGCAAGTGACTAATTATTATTAGTACTGTTATACGCGAATATTAATCGATCCAATTCACTCCACGAGACACATTAAAATAAATTAAAACCCTTTCGAGAGCACCTTAATCAAACTTCGACATACAAATCACCATGAAAAATATTAAATACAAAGTATCACGAACAGAAACACGAAGAAATTAAAACGGCGATCATAAACAGTCATTAAACACGACACAATGATAAAACTTAATAAGTTTAACAGGACTTGTACTGAGAAGTGTACGAAGGATGGTCACCGCTCGCCGGGGGTGGGGTGTTCACGACATTAATTTCGTGAAATGAACCTAATTTACATTTAAATAAGGACTCGCCTTAGCCGGGATAAGTTGTGAAACTACCGGCCAGAGGCGCTCGCTAGCCCAAAGCACCGGACTATTTCATTACTATAATTCAATTCGTAAGTTGCACATACATTTTGCGCGTTTGATGCGCTAACGGCACATATTGATGAATGAGTGGATTAAAACTCCGTATTTTTCTTGTCACCCTGTATTTTTAAGATTGAGTCTTTCTTAGAATTTTGAGATACTAACGGCCTTGAAGCATTCTGAGAAGGTTAAGTAAGATTCTTACTGATAATGGAATGACATTTCAATAGATGTACTACAATGGGTGATAGGTTAGTATTATAGGATAGCTAAGTTCACAATTATCATGCCGAGTGCTGCTGCTTTCATGAAAGAATTAAAGGCTCCTCTAGTATCTGATCTGCTGATCAAATAACCCAGGTTTAGTAATCATAATTGAGTCAACTGAAAATAATGAAAACCCCTTCACTATGCATGTATTAAATACGAAAATAAAATAAACAAGCAATTTTCTCTCGATAAGCATAGCTTTCAACTTCGCTCAAAAAAGTTTTCAACAACGCACGGTTCAATCCATCCGCGAAAGAGGGTCATCAATAACAAAATTAAAAATTCTCCAATTTGAATTTTAATTGCGTACGATTATAATCAAGCGAACGCGAATTCGGGAGCCCTTCGGACCGCCCGATTTTTTAATTCAAAGAATCATCTTCTAAATAATTCATCCGCTGAACTCGCCCAAACTAGTTATGTCTGGGTCCAACCGGTTCGAGGCGGAGGGGGGTGTAAGTTTAATCCTTATAAATTTCCTTTTTACACAAAGCAATATAAGTAATTAGCATAATTTCGTTGAGTAAATGAAATATGGTAATGAGGGGGGTGTTAAAACCCCTTCTTGAGGGGGGGTTGAAGTCGTCGTGAAGGGGTTGAGGGTGGTCCCTTCTAGTCGCATCTCGTTGATACTCGTCACAGGCCGATGTAGTGATGATTACAATTAAATTATACGCCATTCAGGGCGCTACGGCCATTTTGTTCTGATTTAATGCTTTTATACCCCCTTTTGTACTATCTATGTTGTTGTTTTGCTTCGTTCCTAGTTTTTTGACCTACATTTTAATATCGAAGGAATACAAATAGAAGAGGTTTGATATTACATGCGAAAAATTGCTTTTCAAAACTGATTGTTTCACGTGAGCATGGATTTTTAATATCCGAGACAGAAGATCTATGCAATATGAAAAATCCTTGTTTTAATCATTGGAAGATTATTATAACGATTCTAATGTTAATTACAGGATCTCTTATCAGAAGAATGCAAGTTTCGTTTTAGATTTTTAACAACTAGATTATGCAGCTTTCTACTTTGTTACAAAGTTACATAAACCATCGCGTTAATGGCGTTAACTACTAGAACCCAGTACAGAACCAACCCTATCCGTTGTAACAACTTTCCACAAACAGTTCTTTTATACACGAACCGCGTCTGTAATTCTATCACTTCATAATTTTAATGAGAGCATCTCCACTCACTCACCCAGCTTTTGTTAAGTGGCCGCTCTCAATCATCCCATCGAAATATTAATGAAAATAAAACGCCAATAAGTAGCAGATTTAAAAAAAATAATTAAAAAAATAGGCTGCCAATTAAAATCGGAGGACTAATAAAATCGTATTGGAATCGAACTAACGACTACTCTACTTCGTGAAATGCCTCGTGATAAAAGGTCTTCGAAAACACAATACCGCGTCTACCCTCGCCTTTGCGACAGACAGAGATGGATGTATTCAAGATATAGTGTGTTAGAAAGAGATAACGTCCAATTGGAATTAATTAATTATAATTAAGTTTTAAGTTGACGCGCCGGTTACGGGTACGCGTAGACTTTCATTTACTTTGTGTTTGTGTGTGTTAATAGTTTGTATGTGTTTGTAGTTAGGTGGTATCGATTGAGACTATGGGCCAGAGATAATGAGCTGGGTAGGGTGGATCGTAATAAGTTTTTGAGGTCGATGTAGTTCAGAATGCTACCCGGCTAGATAATGACGGCGGCCGTTTGCCAAACCGGTGCTTCGAAACAAGAGATTTTAAATCTCAACGGATTATAAATTTTTTTAGACACAACTCGGTTTCATATCATTATAGGCAGTTTGTTACGACAGTATAATTAATTTTGATTGATTAATAATCGTTAATTATAAAGCTTATAATAATCGGCTTAGTATAATAAAGCTGTGGAGAACATGCCTTTGTAATAATTATGATGATACATTGAAGTAATAAAAAGTGTCTAACTCAAAATTAATGTTGGTAGGGTTGAAATTGATAGGTACTGGTATTTATTTTTACAAACAGCTACGCAAATAGCAGGCTTTATTTGAAAAATTAGTGTGATTCTAAAGTTTTATACTTCTTTTCAAAACCACTTTCATATACCTAATCCTTCTTATTATGAAAAAAAAACTTTACCTTCTGCTAAATTAATTTTCATTTTTTAAAACAATTTACCATAACATGCTTTATGTTCATTAAACTACACTAAGAAACAAAAAACTCACCCCTGAAAACGAGTCTGCTACATTCCCGCTGAACAACTGATTTTGATTGGCATTCGCGTATTTCCCACCGACCAGTTATACTAGGCAATCATACCTTTGACGTAGGTAGACTACGTACTAACATTCTTCAAAAAGTGTCCCCAAAATGGAGGTAATTTTCACTATTTCCGTAATCTCTCATGAGTGGCATAAAAATAACAGGTTAACAATGATAAAACCAAGGTTTTTTTCAGTCTAGACAACAACTAACTGGAATATGTAGATATTGCAGGTTCAAACAAATTACAACTAACAAAGTTTTTATGATAAGCACTTTAAATACTTATTTAATTTTAATTATTTCAATGTAATATCAACAGCTGGTTACTAAACAGGTATTATAACACTTTAAAGTAAATTGTAACTGCAAGTAGATAACATTTGAGAAAATGTATTGGCAAAATATACACCAAGTTGCTTATCTTGCCTGAGTATAAGAAAATATAAATAAAGATTTTTATCTTTAAATCTATGTGATATTTATAGATAAAAATCACGTTCAATCGATTCTTCACATGTAATGGTCTTCACACGATCAGGATTAAGACTGTCTGGACTTCAAAAAGGTCTGAACTTTTCAGTTTATCTCAGTGTCCCTCAGAGTAGATAGGAAACTCCGACCTAATTCATTTAAAACAAAAGATAAAAAAGTTGACGTGTAAACTATGTTTTTGACAACACTTACTGAAATAAATAAATCTCACAATATACAGATTTTAAACAATACAAACCTTTAACTGATCAATAAAATTAGTTACGAACACAAGTTAATTTTGACCCAACCATGAATAATAAACTCCCTATTAAAACCGCAAGGTACTAGGCAAGCATAGGACGTAGGAACAAAACTCCACCTGCCACAGTACACACGAGAAAGATCGACGTACGTAGTACGAATTAGGAGCGGCCGTCTCTAGATATAACAACCGGGGGTGCACCCCTGGGGGGTAGCTATCGATTTTGGATGAGAAACTGGACTAGAGACATGCAAGGCTTAATAACAATGGCCGATAACCTACGTTGCAGCCTCTTGTGATTGAACTATTGTTTTATTTGTGATTTCTCTTGTGATTTTTTGTTTGTTTTTCTTGTAAGATTGGTTTAGAGCGACAATGGGTGCTTAGTTGTAAGAAAATTCATTCACTTTTGGTGTTTAAACCGTTTGAAAATATTCTGATGTTGTTTGGTTTTGAAGTGAAAATTGAAAAGCGAATTGCTTTTCAATTTTCACTTCAAAACCGTCAGTTTAGTTGAGTGTGGGATAATATATGACGCATGTAATAATAATAAATAAATAAATTTAGTTATTGGAATAAACAAGTAATTTATATGTTTGTGAATCACTGGTGCCTGTGGTAGGTAGTGAAACACCTGTGTTATAGGTCACCAGGTTTCCACTCAGAAAGCATTTACAATTATCATTGTTAGGTACGAATATTAAAGGTTGGTTAGCAAATTAAAAGAAGCAAAAGTGTGTTTGTTGCTCATACCTGCTAGCTTTGTATATATTCGTTCAAATGGCTAAATTCCTGAAGTTATGTATAAACCTGTCTTTTCGTCATTAATACGCCTGAAGGTTTTCTTTGTATGTGGCTTCGTTGACCTTAAAATTAAACATTTTATCATTTAATTTATTAAAATACGTGTAACTGTAAACTGTGTACGATTCCAGTAATATTCATATTGACTGCCTAATAAGCACTAGTAGGATTAACATAATTGAACATTGTGACTATACTATCTTACTGTCGAACTCATTACCAATTAACAGCGGAGACCTAGTTAAAACCATTAAATAAAAAGCAAGAATTAAACATATTTTAAGTAAATTAAATGCTGATAAAATGCTTAGTTTTAAGGTCAACGAAACCACATTAAAGAAATTAATACACTAAACGAATGATAAGGAGTCCCATTAAATGAGCAAAAATTGCATTGCAATGTTTCGTTGTTTAAGATAAATAAGCTATATTAATTAACAGGTAGGTAAGTACAGTCACTAGCGTGTCAAGATACTACAAACTGTCAAATTTTCTCATTCGATTTTAAAATTAGCATTTTATAGTATAAAATCATTTGGAGAAATTTGACAGCTTGTGGTCAGTGGTGATGGTGGTTTGTTTTATGTGGACTGTACCTTATGAAAAATTCCCAAATAGAATTTAGCAAGAATAAAAAAAGAAACCACTTACTGATCCTATCATGTTCTCACTGCTAGGTCATTACCCTCTTTGGTAGAGAAACAAGAACCAGCAAATGTATTCGATGTGTTCCCAATGGATAAATAATAACAGTCGCTCGGGTCGATCTTCAGGTAAAGCCGCTCTTGCCTAGGTTGGTCCGTGGATGGGTGACCACCCATTACATAATAATATCGAGTTTCCTCCGTGCCTCAGAAAGCACGTTAAGCCGTTGGTCCCGGCTGTCATTTGTAGATCTTTGACAGTCGTTAGATAGTCAGTGGCCCGAACGTCTGACAACCAGTCTTACCAAGGGGTATCGTATTACCTAGTACTAACTGGGTTGTGGAGGTCAGATAGGCAGTCGCTCCATGTAAAATACTGGTATTCAGCTGCATCCGGTTAGACTTGAAGCCGACCCTAATATAGTTGGGAAAAGGCTAGGCAGATTATGATAATAAAAATGCCATTACAATTTTGTATTTCATAATTCAAGTATCCTTTCAAGAAATGATTAATATGGATAGCACTAAATTCTTACTGCATACCGTGTCCAAGAGAAAGTGAGAGGACTATTATGGCCCTTGAGATTTTAGAAAGGAAATTGTTAATCGATTTTGTCATATACCTTCTTCTTTCTTCTGTCTTCTTACAAATGTATGACACATAGAACTGCAAATCGTTCGGTTTGATTTAGCAGAATCTACATTATTCCACAAACATCTCATCATCTAGGATAAACTATAAAATAATGCTAAGGAAGAAAATCATGCAAGTCAAAATTGAACTTGCAAAAATATCATAAAACTTTTTTGTTCGATCTGCAATCGTAACACTACAGTAGCAAATAAATAGTTATATATTAGACCTGAGAAAACCCTTGACAAAGGTGAACCTCATCAGAAATTTTCAGCGCTCCAAATAACGGACTTTGTCCAAGAGTAGCTACGGAGCATACTAAATGTAGTTCAACAAGTTAAGGTCAACATCCACAACATAATAAAAAAAAGAATCAATCAAACCCACCAAACGTAACACAGAACGTTGACTGAATGAAACAAAAACTCACGCACATGAACAAAGAATCTACAAAGTTTCAGTCGCAGGACTACAAATCACATAATTTGTCGAAAACTTCGTAGCATCCGAAACATCAGACCACAACCAACGTCCGGATAAAGGCGAGTGAAGTAAGTGGCGCCCGAGGCGTCTAACGTTCGCGCCCAAGTAAATAAAACGGAAAAAAAATCAGATAAGTGCGGAGGGAAATGCGAAGGATGCCGTTGAGGGGTCTCGCCGAGCGGCCCGGTGCCATGATCGGTTAACTATGGTTAGTGGTTTGGCGTTCGTGTATCGGAGATTGGAGGTCTGTAATATGATCAGAGTTTTTTGGGTTTGATCAATAATTGAATATGATGTGTCATGGTGAGAAATTTCTGAGCTAATGAAGTGAGGTAGTTGTATGTGTTCAAGCTTGAATGGAGCACTAGTAAACAGGTCAAATTATAATCAACAACAAACTTTTCTAATAAACCAATCAAAATAATTGAACTTAACCAATAACTGCCAAACACAAGATCGAAACCTCAACTCAAACCATTCATCTAAAACACTCTCAAAACGCATACAATATTTAACAAATAGTAAAAGTATGAGGCTTTGTAAACGTCGGTTAAGCTCCGTTTAATCCGCGGTGCAGGCAGCCGGCCCGCCAGCAAAGCACATATTTGTTCGCGCCCCGACGTTTTTGACATTCCTACCTCGCCTCAACTTTTCTTAGGGCTGTTACGCGCTCTTTGCACTTGATTAGGGTTCATGAAAAGGATTTGGATGAACATTGGGTTGGTGTCGAAGTGATTTTGTGTGATTGACTGTATATATTGTGAAAAGTGAATTTCCAGACTATATATTCGTCGTTTTTATAACTAAAAAAGCGTAGAAATTGGAGTATTTCTATTTGTTAAACTTTGAAAAGAAAGAACCCTAAATATGTTAGGTCAATTTCTAGACTATTTTCACAAATATTCTTAAAATATTGATATATTCGTCACTTTTATAACTGAAAAAGCGTAGAAGTTAGAGTAGTTCTATGTTTAACTTTGAAAAGAAAGTACCATACTAAATTACTTTGAATTTTCAAGTAAGTTGTTTGAAGTTAAAAAATGCCTGTAGAATACAAAGTACACAAAGCCCATGAAACAACCATATTGCAATTACTAGCAATTACTAGTAAATATTACAGAAACACAACATTATCAAGCCATATCATGTTTCAAGCCACTTTAATTTACTTACAACAGCTCATTTAAAATGTAAGCTGTAAGCCAAACACGCAACAAGAAAAAGTTCAGTTGAAACATTCAGTGGCAACCATAAAAAGACGTCAACACAAAACGCGAGCGGCAGCCCTAGGCGAGGCAATGAAAAGTCGGTTAAGCTAATGTTATCGAGAAATAAAAATGTATAATAAAATACAAACACGCGGAGCGAGGAAACAATTTGCCGCGGGAGACGCAAGATTTCATGCCTTCAACGCTGACTAAACCAATGAAAAACGAACCTTGGTTAACTGGTACACGTCTCAAAATCCAACGACTGTGTTAAGTAGAAAATTCCTTAAATTTTCCTGGGAGTTGTAGACAGATTTGTGTTTTATTCTTAGGGAGTTTAAGGTTTGTTTTAGCGTGTATCGTTTGTGCGGTAATTCAGGAAGAAAAGAGAGTTTTCCGGCTCGTCGGGGCGCCGTGACATTTGTGTTAAGCGGGGCCGAGGGAGCCCACCATTCATAAAGGAGTCGAGCCAACCTACTACTTGTTTCGAAGTAAACTTTTTGGATATACGCTTTTTGGCTGCAGAGAACTTTGCTTTGTTACTGGCCTGTTTGAAAGTGTTCTCTATAGTCTATACGCATTGTTCAGTTATTTTGTGCGTTATTTTCGGAGGTCAATAGCCGAGTGGATGGGAATTTTGTTTGATCAGGCACTTTGCATTGGCACTGCGGATACTTTACGTGTATTTTTTGGGCGTTAGCTTTGTAAACGCTATATTGGTATAAAAAAAAGAATTTAACAGCAGGCGGGCTACGTCCAATGTTATATGGGTCTTTAGGTTTTTCCGATAATCGGAGCAATCCTTTATTACCTTTTGATTGAGAATCTTTGTGAATAACTAAGATTTCAGCTTTTCTGGTTGGTGAAAATTTTAAAGCTTTTCATTATGAAATAGTGGCGAGCTGTTAATAGAGACATATGCTATAGTTAGGCCCCTCTCTACACTGTATGGTGGATGTTATCACATGTCTTATATATCACAATCGGAACAGACTCAAAGTTAATATCTGTAGGGCATACAAATATTTGTCTTGATGAGGCAATATGTCCGGCGAGGTTGACCCCAAGTACAGGAGCCCGTACCTATTTATGCAAGTTTGTTGCTTTTAGAAGTACAACGAAGTTGTGCACAAAGTGTCGAATTTTCAACCAATTTTACATAAATAAATGCTCCATCCAGATAGATGGAGCATTTATTTAAAATTCTAGATAGAATTGTATTAGATGTTAATCAACCACGTGCCTATTTTCGCCATTCTATACAAGAAGGTCATAAAACCACATAACTTATTTCACAATAAATACTGACACACTAAAACCACAGCCAAAAAAGCCCGGCTTCTTAAAAAAAAGAAACGTCAAAGAATTCGAACTTTCGAACGCAACTTTTTTTTTCTAATCCCCGCGCAAGGACACACTCACGGCGCCACCTGTTGAACGGGGTCACGTGACTTTTTTGCTCCAAGGACGCAATCCTCCTTCGTTCATTCACGGGCGGGTCGCCCCCCTCGCTCCTTACGCGGGGGTTAGGGGTTTTTTTGTTCCCCTACGTGAAACTCCCGAGGGCTTTCACCTACGTGCATTTTCGAGGTCACGGCGGGAATGTTTTGAGGTTATGTTTCCGAGTGTTCGCGAGGGTTTAGGAATTGGGTGAACCCGTCTTTGGGTGGTTTGGACTTTGGATTTTTATGAGAAATATGTGTAGCGTTTTGTTTTGAGCAATAGGTTAGTGGCTTTTATAATGACTTTACTGTCGCTCAATGTTTCACGAAATCAAAGTTATGTCACCTCTCTTATGTATGACTTAACTATAAAAATACTGAATAATCATAAGCCTCCGTTACCATAAAGTTTCCCGTATCCTTTCTTTCGTAACAAGTAAACAGAAATAAATGAACATTATTTCCAAATTTAAATTGACTAGTTTCTCTGTAATGTAGGGTGGCAGACCCAAATGTCGTCTACTTGCGAAAATAATTATTCTAATTGCTGTCGTGGCCGAACTTTTCTAAATTCAACCATTCTTTAGTGAACATAAGAGCGACTTTGCGAAACACTATAGAATTATTAGACTTAACCGGATTCTAATTAAACCCTGTCCCTGATAGTGCACCGTAGAGCTGTAGACTGCGTAATTTACATTAATCCAATAATTGCATGGAGGTTTCCTAGTTAGAAATTCAAATGAGATGATGTACAGCTAGGGTGGGGGTGGGCCGGTCTTCGGGGAGCCGTGCGAGACGCTAGGAAACGCGCCGGGCGGCGGGTGGGACGCCGCGTTTATTGGCCGACTGTACTGTGTACCGAATGTATACGAAGCGAACGAATTCATTTCGTAGACTATTGATGACAACTGATACAGAAGTAAGAAATGCCAATTCTTGCGTCACTTTGTAATTTTTTTAAAAGGAGAAGAACGTATTAAACGTTTCCTTGCTTTTAGTAAATTAACATGTCTTTAACGTAGTACATGCTGAGATAAAAGCTTACTCGAAAAAAAAAAACAGTGCCAATCTGAATTAGAATAAACGTAGAACGTAAACAATTAAAACAAAACACAAAATTGATTTGACCCAGAAACCTTAATTTTACTTTTAGAGGTAATTTAATCAATTGTGCTAGACCATGGCAGAATTTATCATTATCATACAATATCATTCGCCCATGAAATAAATCTAGACGCATACGCATACATCCTTGGTCTGCAAACATTAATTTAATCTATTCATGCATGGATCTAAGATTACAAACATGGTTTATTGAATCTACTATAAGAATCACACGATACTGAGAGAACAAGAATAATGTGGTCTTTGCATCTTGTGATCACTGTTCAGTCGACTTATACAGGGTTAGTTTCCAAAGACCAGTGAAAAATTTCTATGTGGGGGGGCTCAGAATGTCGTACTGCATCATATCTGAGAATTTGGCTGGTCTTTGGAAACTAACCCTGTATATAACTATTTGTTTGTTTAAACAAATAGTTATACATAATACAAGATTTTTTTTTTGCTTAAAAGGTACTTCCTAACATTTGATTGATACTTACATGTCTTAGAAAAAAAAAAGTTGTTTAATAAACTTCTTTCTTTGTTTAATAATCATAAAAAAATAATTTAGTAAAAAGGTTCACGACAAGTGGGGTTTGGTCTTCCGCCTGATTGAAATTTTTCAATGTATGTATATATGTCATTCAACTACTCTGCAATGGCTGAAGAGATCTTGATGAAATGTTCAAATGTATTGTCAAATAAGCTTATATTTATCTCGGAAAACTTTAAACTTTACTAACAATTAGTTATAAAGCTAAAAAAAAGAATATCTTACGCATACCGACTTAACTCACATAAAGATAGTTCTTATACAAGAATACACTCAGTCAAGTACAATACTAGCTCCGTATCTTAATGCGGAGTGGGTTGATTAATTTAATTGTTATGCTAATGCCAAGCGGGGATTTTTGGTCGATATGACTATGTTCTAGAAACGTTAGCGAGTCTTGGAGTCTTTGCCGACTATTAGGCTAGTTACCTTACTTGGTGACGTCAGTGGGAGATGGATTTATGTATAGTTTTCTATGATTTAGGTACCTAGTAATGGTAAGATATAGCGCTATCTATACTAATATTATAAAGAAATAAAATTTGTTTGTATGTTTGTGAGTTATGTAAGAGATAATCTCTGGATCTACTGAACCGATTTAGAAAATTCGTTCACTAATAGGAAGCTACATTATCCCAGAGAACAATAGGCTATAGACTATATTTATAAACTGCCCGTGGAATAATTTCCGACCAAAACGCGAGCAAAGCCGCGGGCAATAGCTAGTGAAAGAATAAGGGGTAAAAATAATAGCGTTTCGGTTGCGCTGACACCAAACACAAGGTAATATAGATATTGTATAATATACAAATCGATTCAATCGATTTAATCTAAGCTTAGAATTGTTGTTATTAAAGACTACGTTAAAATTAAACTGATTAGAAAAAAAACTGGGAAGTTCTAACTAATTCCGAAAGAAAAATCATTATGGAGACCAGAAAAAAAGATTATTTGAAATTTCAGTACCTACACTCTATCATTATAAATCAACATTACCTATAAGTCAAAACATTTCATAGTTACAATGATACATACACTATAAAACATTACTACGAACTCCATGAAAATTTATAGGGTGACTATACCAGTGACTGACCGTCTAACCGAAACGCAAGGAACAGGGCGGTCGGAATGAGCGGGCGGCGGCGTCGACGCCTTAGTAATTTCCGAAATCGCTTGTCGACAATCAGAATAGTGCTGTGCCAGCTCGAGCCGAATCCGAATAATTAGATCTCGATCTGCATCTAATTGGTATGACTGTAAGTCTCTATATTGTATAGTCTGATTGATTATGTATGAGAATGTTGAAACATGAAATCGATTTTGCAAATAAGTTGAGAGGAGTGTTGGCTTTAAAAAAAAAAACAGAAAGTGAAAAATAAAATGGTTTCTTAAAAAACGTGCACGACTCGATCACATTCCTCGAGCACAATTTCATTGGAAATAATAAATCGTGTAATACAATTCTAATTTTTATGTCACAACTTAATCATCCAATTAGAAGCGCGACAAATACTCTAATTCGGACAGCATAAATCAAAATCACAAATTACAGCAATAATCTCCAAGGCAACGGTGTCCTGTTACGTCTCAGCGCCTCAACTGAGGTAGTTACAATACACATGGTGTAAATCACCACATGGAGCTGCGTGTCGCCACCAGCCCAATCAGAAATATAATTAGATTGAGACCGGGGACTAATTGTGATGGTCTCAAGTTGCGAGTCTGCGGGGCGAACGCCAAAATCAATAGTTGACCTAACGTGCGCCCCTTAAGGATGAACTACACAAATATGAATAATATTTAATTATGCTAAACATAATTAAATATTATTCATATTTGTGTAGTTGTAGATTAATAAATTTTTAGAAATTTTTATAGAGATTATTAGGTTGGGTTAAATTTCTTCAAAAGAAATGTAGGTATTATATATTTTTTTGAATAATCAACGAGTTTTGCAGTTCATTAACTATAATTGATTACACGAAAATCTATTGTATGGATTCAGTACACACGACCCTGTAGTTTTCCGCTCTACTTAACGTAGAACTTAGAAGTTAATAATACAATGCAATAAGTTCCCATAAACGTCGAGCCGTTCATAAAATACGCGGCTCGAGGAACCGATAACTGTTCTTTCAACCGCTAATCACCCCATGAATTCCGCACAAACCTACGGACAGTCCGTCATAATTTCCAACTTCAAAAGTAATACCATCAACTCGGTGTTAACTTAATTTGACTCACTTTAACAAGTCCAATTAAAGGAATTTGTGTTTCTCTTATCTTCAATATAACATTGAGCATAATTTCAAATTATATTTCAAACTTTCCGATAATGAAGGGTGGATGGGAGCGGGTTGGGGCGGGTCGCGGGGCGCGGGCCCGCCACTTCGCTTATTTCATTAGTTACATAAATTCTCCTATTGAGGATGGCTGGCAGAAAGGGGACGGTTTACCCTTATTACGAGAGTCTCCTTATCAATACAATTATTAATATAATAATATTATTATTGTAATAATTTCGGAGCGGAGTGGAAAGAGGAGTCGTAGCTTAACTTCGCCAGCAATAAAGGGTGGTGAGAGATAATGGAATGGAAAACAGTTTGAAGTTTTATTGGAAAATTGGTACCGGCTAATTGGCAGCATTATCGATCTGTTGGCGACTCAAGGAGCTTCAGTAAATAACATTTTTAACGAAACCGTTTCGGTTATTGACGAATGATTAAAGCACAATTTTGAACTGTAACTCCTTTAATGGACTCTAATCAAAGAAGTTTTTAATAGAGAGCACTCTTTAAAGTGCTTCAAGATTTGTTTCGTAATATAATTTGAAGTGTTCGAGAAGTAATCTAAGTACCCTATAGTTACGGCTATGGCAACAGTAATGTATTTAGTTCATCCATTTTTCTTAGCTTCACGTTCTAAGATCAGTTAAATAAGCATGAAAAGCTACATAGTAAAACACTAACTTTCTGCACTAAAATCAAAACAATAGAGGCTATCAGATTTAAAACATTGAGATATGATATTATCGACCCCTTTCCACGAAACCTCTCATATATAGAAATTGAAACTAGGTTGGGGTTAATCCCGACCCCAGAGATCCACAAGTATAGCCATAATTCCTTAGGGCCACGTCTCATTATAACACTAATACAAGACTCATCCCGAAGTTACGGTGAATACATTAAAGGGTTCAATCCTTACTGATGAGACATCGGTCGGGGTGGGGGGCCACCCCCGGGAGGGGTCGCTGCGGGCACTGGCCTGGCTGAGGGGGAAATAAGGCAGGCATTATAGGAGATAGCGTTCATTTACATTGTCCAATAACTCCAAGTAGTGTCCGAGCGAATATTAGTTTATGGCATGCGGTGTTTCCAACAATATGTATGTACCGATTATGTGTACATTCACCCTACTAGTCCGTGTCTTACGTTTTTAAGGTCGTTCGGGAAGGGGTGGAATAATTTTCACTCTTTAATTAATTCGATTTGCTTTTAATTAACGAGACGCCAATTTCAATAAAAATTGAAGTCTCTAAAGGATTTCTGATTACAGAATGTTCGACCGGCAAAAATTAAAACGAATTTAGAATTCGGTTTTTCATATTGGCATTTGGTATTGGTAATTTTCTGATTGACTGAGAACCTTCGCTCAAAACTTTACTGGTACTTACGAACCAAAAGTTTATTCGAATATACTAGAAGCTAAACAGTCCATATTAACTTCCTAACTCACACGATAATGTCGGTTTAACTCTGCCAGTCCAGCTAAAACATAATAAGACGGCTAGTGTACGCACGGCCGAAATATACGACATTACTATCGCAGAGTGGCATGCGGAGGACGACGTGCCCCCACAGGCACACATAAATACGGAGAATCAAGATGCATGCACACACACAAACACACAGGGGGTCTTCACACAAGCACAAAGGGTAGGTAGGCTTTATTCTCATTCGGTAAGCGGAGATGCACTATCCTAATTATTGAGAGGGCAGGCTAGCAGGCTCGCCTGAACACTACTGTTGACGGACGTCGGCTACCAATATAATTGTTTTGTATTTTACTGTGAGGTGTTTCTTAGGAGGTCATCATGTTGGGCAGAAAGTTTCCATAGTTATTGGAATTGATTTTGGGTATAATTGGAGCATGTTTCGCATTGTTTTAGTCGTTCGGTCAGATAGCTAATTAATTCTATCATGTACTAAAGCCAAAAAGTAGGGATGTGTATTACTGAAATCTTGAACATAATAATTATGACTCCAGTACTAAGAACACTTCTGGAAAAACAGCCGTGTGCTATTTATTACTGACGAATGAGAAAAAGAATGACCAAGACGAAAAGGAAGACCAAGGAAACTATGGATAGATTGTGTGTGAGGTATGATTAGAAAGAAAAAGGAGTAAATGATAGCGTGACGATTGACAGGGAAGAATGGAAGAAAAAAAAACGTATTGCGCCGACCACAAGTAACATGGTACAAGGGCAGGAAGGTGATGAATGAGGAAAAATCGACTAAGCCCTGAATTACCCGCAACTTTTCCCCAACTGCAATCAATACCATACAAACCTTTGAACTTAGTGCTCAGGTTTGTAGCCTAAATGCCTAAAGCCACTGCGTTTAAGCTGCCATAGCTAGGATTATTGATATAATTTGTTGTTGTAGGTCTATGAACCTGGATTGACTACAATTATAGCTTAGGCAAGTAGTTGTGGAAATTAAGGACAGACGTACGGTTTCAGGATAGTATTGTTTGTACGTTTCCTATATGAAACGGGATAAAGCATACTGAATGAAATGTGCTGACCATTACAGGCAACATGATAAAAACTTGAAGGATCCCCAATGAAGAAAAATGTAGTCCAATAGAGAGGCTAATTTTAATACGTACTTTGATTTTTATTTTTCAAGTTTCCTTGACGTTAAAAATAAATTAATAACGTTACTTACTAGTTATTTAACCTCGGTGTTCATGACAAGTACATTCATGAAATAACAAACTAAGTAATTAACAAAAAAGTATTATAAGTATTAAAACAAACTAAGTATTCTAAGTTGAACTTAAGAAAACGCTAAAGAGTTACAAGAAATGTCTTTAACAAGGATATAATTATCTTCTTTGTGATTCTATTTAACTTCCAATACTAAGAAACACACATTGATTGCGGTAATTTCTAAAAAGGAACAGTTATTTATTTTTTCTTGTAACTAAGCACTATGTTAAGGTTAAGCCTAAAGAATCTCCACAAAACGGCGAATGGCATTCGCCCACGATACCTCCTCCCGAGCCTAAATCTTCGATCATAATTCCATATTCGCTTGTCGTCTAAACATAAATTCATACGTGGTCGCACGCACGCATCGTACCGTCAAATAAACTGGCAGTTTAATCAAAGCCATTAGACAAGTGAGCCAAGCACCTACGAACAGCATAACCTGACCGGTCTACGCCATCTCACCGCCCCGCTGTAACTAGAAACAGTCGGGTTTCAGGGAGGGTGGGGAGGTCTATCGCTACTGGTGGGTGGTGTAGCTGATGCCTTTAACGCCTTGCTGGCTGTTGACCAACGCCAGGAGGCGGGTGGCCATGCGTTCTTAATAAAGATGGCGAAACATGGCCGTTTTGGCGGTGCGAGCTCAGTGGTAAACTGATTATGTACTGCAGTTTATATTAGATTATTGGTATTGGGTTATATATTGGTTTCATATAACGATCAGGTAGGTATATAAGAGAAGTATCTAACTTATAATATCAAAGAAATTATCAACGATTTTTACTGTAAACGTGTCTAACAGCCTAAACGTCGTAGACCAACGAATAACTTTCAAAAATCGTGAATGGGGTCTTCAAAAAGTTTAGTCAAATGCATGTTCTTATTTTAAGCATTACGTGTTTGACACGTCATATATTAATAGTAATATTCGTTTTTTTTTATTTATTCAAAATCTGTAATAATATAACATATAAAAAGTCTGCCAAACAGCAAAATAGTTTGTCGGCAGTTGATCTCGTTTCACATTAACAAATTTCGATTTTTTAAATAAAATAACTAAAATAAAAAAGATGACTGACTGTAAACATCATACATCATATCCACCCTACATTTGTAGACACGGAGCCTACCAAAAGCAACCCTTCCACTTTTCTTCATTTACCAACCGAATGGACCTCAAACAATGCACTCAGAAGCTAAGCTGCGGACACACGAGCGAAACCCGCACCGCATCTACAGACAGCATTTATCAAACGGGACGCAGCATACATTATAGTGGCCGATACAACTACAACATAATGAGAGTCCGCCGTATATAACTCATCTCCCGGGCTTCCATTTAAATTATTCAGGGGAGGGTAATCTTATTACATTTACATATTAATCAACGGATTTTAATTATACCTCCCCCCCTTTCCCCCCTTCTAGGTTGATAATTTGCTTTCGAAATGCGACTTGCCTTGATTGAAGACGCATTTGTGTGCGTGCTAACGTTGGTTAAATAGTTTGTTTGTGTTATTGTAATGTACGAAAATGCTTGATGTGCTTTAACTTACTGGTGACGTGGAATGCTTACCTGGGAACAAAAGAACCACATTAGATTTTGTTGGTTTAATGCTGAGAATGTTTGAGTAACAAATGGAGGATACCACATAAAGCATTTCAAGATAATTTCAGCTTGTAATAATTTCATATCAAAGCAAAAGCTTTTTCTTAATTTAATTATTATCTAGCGTGTTAAAAACTTACACGTCAAAAATAACTCAAGCTTCAACAGCCACTGTAAACTTAATCAAACCAGAAAAAAAACAATCGAAGTCCGATATATCAGCACGACCTATAAACATTACACCAACCAACCATCTTGAAACTAAAATAAGTAGCCAATACACAAGCAAAAAGGAAAACGAAAATAAAGAATAGTGCACACGAGTTTAATCAGCACACTCATTTGTCCGACGACGATGGCAACGCATTAATGTCTGCGAGACCAACGCGTAGGGCGGAGTCGCGGACTCGTAAAGCATTGGAGAAATATTATAAAGCTACCTGTGTACCCCGGAGGCAGCAATTAATAAGTATGTTAATACCGTCGGGAATGAAGAAAGCAGTATTTATATACTCGATATTATACGACGGTGTACGGTTCGCAAGTGTGAACTTGGGTTAATCGAGGAGGAACATTGAGAGTTCTTTTTACGGCTAATTGAGGAAGATTAAATGAAAAGATTAGTCGAAACAAGCATTGATAGCCTAGTGGTGTGACTGTCGGACTGCCAAGTCTCAAGTTCGAACCGAAGGCACGCACCTCTAATTTTTCGGATTCACGTGCGTATTGTATAATTATCACTTGCTTCGGTGAAGCAAAACATCGCGAGGAAACCAGTATGCCTGAGAGATATTTCACAACAGCATGTAAATCCAAGTCAGAAAGAAGCCCATGGGTGGCCAAAAACTCTAACACAAGGTTAGGCACTACCTAAAGAAAGAAGAAGAGCCGAATTAATATCTGCGTATTATTTAGAGATGGTCCTTTAGAACTTGTTGTTCTATTACCTACAAAAGACTATTCTAAAGCACTGGCTTTAGAATAGTCTTTTGTATTTTATATTTATTTTGATTGTGTCTTAAGGTGAAATAAATCTTTTTTCATTTCTTTTTTGTTATTTGTCGGTCTTTTGGCCCAAAAACTCGGACAACCAGTCAAGGGGTATCATATTACCTGGTACTAACTGGGTTGTGGAGGTCAGCTAGGCAGTCGCTCCATGTAAAATACGGGTATTTAGCTGCATCCGGTTAGTCTGGAAGCACGGCCGTAGCTAGGGGGGACCAGTGTGGGGCAATGTCCTACCTTGAAATCACAATAACCTATCTCAAAAATACCAAAACTAAGACAAATTATTATAATTAAATAGTTTATTCATAGTTTGAGATAAAAAAATGTAGCGTGTGTAGTAAACGTGGTAAGTTCCGAACTTACCACATTTTGTGACATTCATTTCATATTATAATAATTCTTATGGCTTTTTAAGTATTTGCAGCGGGAGCACAGACATATAATAAAAACAAGACCCAACATTACTGAGAAAATTATGATGTTCCAAGGTTCAATTCTCGCGTAGTTTTATCGCGTGAAAATGAATAGATAGTCGTTTCATCAGTGATATACATGGTGATTGATTTAGGAGCCCGTCCTTCGAGGGCACATTTTTTTTACTTCCGCCCTACCTGTAACCAATGGTGCCCTTCCTCAAATTCGACTCTAGCTACGGCCCTGACTGGAAGCCGATCCTAATGTAGTTGGGAAAAGACTAGGCAGTTGATGATACGGTCGAAATTTGCCAAAACTGTTCTTGAATAAAATATGGAGCTGTTATAAGGCTTACTTCAAAAGACAGTCGTACTTATTACTTTAATTCTATGTAATTTTATCCATTGAACAGTTTTTACAACTTCCTCAACATTGTTTAAAAAACAATTGTTAAACCGCAGTATCAAACCGCAAATATACGTGGGCAGACCAGAATTAAGCCTCCTCGTTTTTGTATAAGACATTGTATCTAGGCTCAGTAAATGTTTCCTGTTTTTAGACAGGGACGTCTCTAGACAACCCGCCTGGCGTGGGTTAGATTTTCTTTTGAGGATTCGTTACTTTGTCGACTGACGCCGAAAAGATGAACAAATAGGTGTTTGTGCGAACGTAGCAAGCTCTAAATACATTTGTACCCTGCTTGAGATAAGTAAGGTTTTCGTTTGTCAGTTTGTAACTACAATTCTAATACGAACTAGGGAGCCCCATGGATTGCGAGGCGACGAGCACTGCCCCGAGTCGCCAATAGAAAAGATAACTCAAAGAGTATGTTATAGAGTTAAATTTTACCTTCATTAATTGTTGATCTCAACGTGAATGATGTAACCAAGATTTTGTAACAATATTTTGATTAAAAAGAGTGTCCATGGAGTTTCTTGCCCATTCTTCTCCATAGAGATCTACGCTTTGGAATGGGCAACTACAGTACTTTCTCAAGTTATTATGCCTTGTAACTGTGACTGTAGCTTAGCTTTTTTTTTGTTTGACTTTCAAAAGTGCCTGTAATGGTCTAATTGAAATAAATGCTTTGAGTTTGAGTTTGAGTTTTGCTCAGCTACAACAACAATTAATTGATATTGTACCATCACGCCTGTAATCCCGGAAGGGTTAGGTAGAGGTGTACCTAATAGCATAACCGCATTTCGCCAGTTATAATTAAGACACACGTAATAGGGGGTGAGCTTATTGCCATCAACCGCGCACAAATCAAAACTCCGTGAAGCAGCCAATTCAATTCATGATGGAAAAATTCCAAAACAGTTTGTCCGACCTGGGAATCGAACCCAGGACCTCATGCTCAGCAGTTGCTCTTAAGACCGCTAGACCAACGAGACAGTAATTTTCTATTATATGGTTAAGGCTATCTGTAACAGAAATTCACGATTGCAAACATTTTCCAGTCAACTATTACTGATTACGGATCACTGACTACCTTCATGGACGGCTACTTAGCTAGAGGGTAACCATAGACACGAATTAAAATAAAGACTCCTTGTTTAATTGCGTAATAAGAGCAGCTTGTCGCTAAACAATAACAGCTGCTCGGATCGATCTTTAGGTTAAGCCGTGCTTGCTTAGGTTGGTCCGTGGATGGGTAACCACCCATTACACACCAAGTTACCTCCGCGTCTCAGAAAGCACGTAAGCCGCTGGACCCGGCTGTCATTTGTAGATATTTTAGTGGTCTTTTACAGTCGTTGTAGGTAGTCAGTGGCCCGAAAGTGTGACAGTTAGTATTACAAAATGGTATCGTACTACCCAGTACTAACTGGATTGTAGAGGTCAGATAGACAAAATCAAAATCAAAGCATTTATTTCAAGTAGGCCAGTTACAGGCACTTATGAATTGTCGAAACAAAGATAACAATTAAATGTAGCTACAGTCCCAGTCACAAAGCATAAAAACTGTGAAAGTACTGTAGTTGCCCATTCCCTAGCGTAGATCTCTATGGAGAAGAACGGGCAAGAAACTCCATGGACACTCTTTTAAATCAGCATATTGTTACAAAACCTTGGTTACATCATTCATGTTGAGATGGTACACTATGTTAGAACGATGTAGCAAGATGTGCACATTAAAAGTGTCCACAGTAAAAACAAAAAAGACAATTCAAAAACTAAAAATAATTAATTAAAATAAGCCGTGGCAACTAAGAGATGACCAGTCACACCGACAGCGCCCGTGCGCACCGACAGTCGCTTCATGTAAAATACTGGTATTCAGCTGCATCTGGTGAGACTGGAAGCAGACCCTAACATAGTTGAGAAAAGGCTAAGCAGATAATGACGATGTTTAGTTGCGTAATAAAATGAGTGCTGATGTTGACAACTGTGGACTATTCTACACAACACATGAAAGTACTCGGCTTTTTTTCATAGAAATATCAAAGACGCACTCATTATGATTTCTTTAATATCTTCAGATTTGCAAGACTCGAAAGGGTGTAACAAGACCCTTAACGAAGCCGAAAGGTACTTGATATCCCCGTCATTGCGATTGTTTTTTTCTAGACCTTATCTGGGATTAGTTACGGAGACATTGGGGGCCAAAGTTCCAACTTTTTCAAGAGTTTGTTTTAAATACATGTTTTTAATGTAAGATTTTTACTTTAGACAACTCCACGACTATTCAATCCTACTATCAGCACAATGTTATGAGTCCGTTACATTGAGTCCCACCGAAAAACGTGATTTTTCACCCCAAAAAAAAGTTGTTTCCCAGCAATAATTTTTGCGTACAGTTACTTTGTTTTATGTACATAATGCTTGGTTGACGGCTTCGTTAAGGGTCTTGTTACACCCTGATATCGATTTATTTCTAACATGCGCTTGTAAACTTACTGTAAAACATACGGCAGCTACATTCGTTTTGTATATATTGAGTTTATTATTCATACATATATTCAGAAAGTTATAGTGACAGCAAAATCAATTAAAACCGTCTTTAACTATTATTTCTATAACTGACTATGTAGTAGAAAAATAAAGTATTACCGTATTCACTGACGGTCGTCATCTTTTCAACCTTATAACTTAGGGCATAAGGATGAAAAGTGGCAGGCCATTATAGAACTTGGCGTACCTAGTGATAGCATAAAGTCATCTCTAAGTATAACATATTTTTTTTAATTTACGTAAAGCAAAAAATCTAGTCGTTTGTGTACGGGTAGAAAAGGACACTGAGGCGAAAACAACACACACACTATTCAGCAAATCATTTCTAAGCCCCCTACATGGAAATTTTTCACACGGGCAAAATGTAAGGAACAGCAGATTTTTTTTTAAATAACCGATGAAAAATTTCTTTGTAGAATGATGTAGGTACTGAATACATGGGTAACCGTTTTGCGTCAGTGCTTCCACCTCGTATAAAATATAAAAGTGAGCACTTTAGCATTGCTGCAGCTTAAAGAAAACTCATGAAAAAAGTAACGTAGGCAAAGGAAGACAAAGAAGGACAAGAAATCACAAACACACTCAAGTATCAATTATGACATTAGCATCAGTTTTATTAAAAGACCGAAATACGTTTTATGTTTAGTACGGCTGAAATTCTTTTCAGGTTTGTTTTTACAGTCATGGTTATTAACACTAGTTTTAAGTATTTAAAGTTCCTAGTTGTTTTAATTATTAACTTTACCCTAATAAATTATTCGAATGAATGAATTTACAAGATATTTCGCAAAGTAAAAGTATGTAATTTTAAAATGTTAAATTAAAATAATTGCACAGTGTTCAAAAATTCTAATCTGCAATACAAAATTACAAAGTTTTCTTCAGTCTCTGAATCGCTTTTAATTTTTTTGTGATTGCTTCTATTGTTCAAGTTGTGGCTGACTTTATCTCTCAACCCTTTTTAACGTTTTTATATACTTTGGACAACTTTCGGGTTAGTTAGTACCTAGGCGTTTATTTTAACAAATTGAGTTTATAATAAAAATGGAAAATTACTTCGTATTTTAATGAAATTGGCTTTTTTCCTCGTCTGTTTCAGTAAAATACTATTGAATTATGCATGTGTTGGAAATCGTAACAAGATTCGGTTAAATGCCACTAGCCATTACAGATTTTATCCTGTGAACTGTAACCGATACAAAAAGACATGCAAGAATTATTTAAGTCTCTGGGAGATGAATTACCAGAATTTTTATATGTTGGAAAATGACTTGGGCTTTGAAGTATAACCAAAACGTAAATATGGCATGAAAACTATACCCGAGAACCTGCTACTAAAAGGGAGCAAATAAGTGAAGGTTTTTCTCCAATTAGCCATCTATGTACTGCCGATTTAGAACTTCTAAACTTTGGCCATAATCTTATGCCTAGCCTTTTCCTAACTATACTGGGGTCGGCTTTCAACCCTGAATACTAGAATTTTACATGGAGCGACTGCTTATCTGAATTCCACAACCCAATTAGTACTGGGTAATCCGATACCCTTTGGTAAGACTGGTGGTCAAACTTTCGGGCCACCTGTAACGACTGTCAAAGATCTACAAATGACAGCCGGAACCAACAGCTTAACGTGGCACGAGGCACATTGTTTAGCCTTAAAAGAATCAGAACAGAAGCTAAAAGAAACCCATCAAAACGTTGGGACGTGTGAACATCCTAGTAGCATCAGTTATCAAGAGATCACCACGTTCGTTAACAACTACCTGGGGTTACGTACTGATAAGTCGAGGCGACAGACTGGCGTGATTATAACTATTTTTGTTTTACCTTTTTGCTGAAGGTGAAAAGCTCGGTTATAAATGTTTGTTAGTAATCTTATTTGATGTATCGGTTGGAATATTTATGAGCTTGTTTAAAAGAGAGCTACTGTGCTTTAGTTTATGATCTACTAGCTTATGCCCACGGTTTCGCTCGTTTGGTGTTTGGTACTGTCTCACTGGATCGTAGTACCGGCATAAAAAGTATCCCTTAAGTTAATCTAGTTTATAAACTATCTTTGTGCTAAATTTCGTCCAAATCCTTTCAGTAGTTTTTGCGTGAAAGAGCAACAAACTCTCGCATTTATAATGTTAGTAGGATATAAGTTTTACTAGACTGCGACGGTGCCAAAAAGGAGTGGAATGTCATTGAAAAACTAAAAACTACAACACAATGACAGTGTGTTTGTAATTGAGCTAACACTGGTCACAGTAATGCTGTCTTTTTTCATATGCAAAGTAAGAAAGAGATCGAGTATAAGTTAGATTAGTGTCAAATTCAAAATCTATGGAAAATAATTACAAACTTATTAGAAATATCCGGTTTTCTCATGATATGAAATGCAATTTAAGAATAACAATATCTTTAAAGTGCTTTATTTTGTAATAAAATAGAATTGTTACCTCAATGTCAGTTTAAAGTTGTAGAGGGATACTGACACTCCTTAAATATAATAATAATTCTAGTAATAACTGTCTGCACCTGGCAGCAATAAATATTCACGCAAAATTGTGATAATATTTTCATTCTTCAATTATTTATATACGTAGCTTTAATTACTGCTAATAATATTTGTCAAACGGCTTTAAACTAACTATAAATACAGCGAAGAAATCAAGACAACTGTAATTCCGTATAAAATTTCTCGGCGTTGATGTCTTTACAAGTAGAAAAAAAGCATTTTTTTTTTTAGTTTTACTTAAAGTCATGACATTTTTCACGACGGTCTAGATTTCTTGGATCTTAATACCGAGTAGCCAATAGGTATCAGAAATAAACAAGATCTGAAATTAACTTAATGTTGAACGCATAATCTAAATGAGGTCTTGTTTTAATAATCAAGGAGCAAGGCAAACCAAACAGATTGATGGCGAGATTATTATTCAAATTAGGGGAGGCTCGGGCCGTGTGGACCGGCTTTAAAATACTAATATTGTGTAAATCGATGAGCCTGTTTATTGTTATGGCAATATCATATTTAGAACTCAATCTGTTTGTGTTAATTAGTTTCTTCAGGGATGTTTTGATGTTTTATTAATTTATACTGAAATAATAAGATCCTTAATATATATTTTATTGTTAGGTATGTACTTTCACCGAAACCGAATCAATAGATTACAGTCAATATAATCTTTAAGCTGCAGTAACTAGACAGATAGTAACATAACTATATATTTAACTAATTCAACGTATTAAAAAGAGATACCTACTATCGTAAACGAGTTCAATCCAATACCTACGTTTGTGAAACTCTTTTTGAATGAGCAGAGGTGTCTTAATTAGAGAATAGAAATAGTACATGCTTAATAAGCCAACAAAACATTTTATTTTACAAACCGATAAATCTAATACCACAAAAACAAACACAAGCATAATCTAATTCGCATAAAATCTAAAATTGAAACCTCACAGCCAAACGTAGCGCCAACGAAAAGGTGTTGCAAAAAACAGAGCGGTCCTAATTTCCCGCGCGATGAATTATCGCCCACTCAGCCCGTTGTCCGAATCACCCCAACTTCCCTCAAACGCAATCCCCATAATGGTGGCTCAGCCTTATTAAACGCTTACATCATGCGAGGAAGATAAATGCATCTCAAAATTAATTAATAAAATTGCATCCATAAGTGTTCTTCTCTGATATGGGCCAGTCAAAAAGAATAAACTGAATTTTTCGGATCCTTGATTGGAGCGCCATTTTTATTTTCTTACAGCATTAAATCTTGAGTGGCTAATGAAGTAAAATATTCATCTGTTTTTGCTTTTAATTGTGATTTATATTTGTTGTTTGTGTTTAAGAATTGTGTTTGCGCCTTTTGTGTGTGATTGTGTGAGTTAATACGAGCTTTATGTTCAAGTCGCCGCAATTGTTGAAAACAGACTAATTAACCTGATGGCTTCTGTACGGGCTTAAACGTTCTAAGACCGCCATAAAAAGCACACAGTATTTATTTATTTCAATTTGCATGTGCAGTCACGTACCACGTACGTATCTTAACTCATCACAACCAAATCGACGTCTACATGAAGTAAATCAATTTGAAAAGTCAACAAACAAGTTCACACTGCCAAGAGATCTTATAAATAATCTTGATCTACATTTTTACGATATCCTTACAGAAAAAGGGACTAGTTTATAACTGCAGCAATGAGATATCCGTGTAATGTAACATTAATCGAGTGGTTAATTAAACAAAGAGTTAAGTATTTCGCGGTCGCACGCGATCTCGTATCGCCACTTAGCATATTGATTAGAATCGGCGATCGGCGCGGGCGCAGACGCGCGGCACGGCGGTAGCGTAGGCGCGGCGACCGCTACCGGTTGTCGCGATACGATATACGCGCGACAAGACGCTAATCGTGTAGCGATTACTTATTGCTATGAAAGTGTGGAGGATCGCTCTTTAAAGTTGTATCGGATGTCTGTCGTGAGGTATTTGTTAGTTTGGGATGCGTGACGCAGCTAAGTTGTGTGTTGAAATGACTGCAAATTATGCCTTTACATTAAAGCATTGGTTTAATTTTTCAATATTCTATGATTAGTTTTGCTTAGTGTTTTAGTTATTTAACAGATTTATTTTTTGCGTAAAGCGTAAATGAGCCACAAACATTAGATAGAAAGACCCCAACGTATTGATATTCTTAATTCGCAACTGGTTGCGAATCACAGTTGCGAATACGGCCGGAGGGGTCATTTTCATGGGCTGGCTATGCTTTCGTGAAGTTTTTCAAAGCCACAGTTTTGATATAAATGAATGATCTAATACAATATTTACTGCCAAGTAATAAACGTTGTGTCCACCACAGTTAGCAGAAAAAATGCATTCGTGGAAACACTAAAAAATGTGTGTAAATAAATACTAGTAAATATAAAAACGCGTGAAAAGTCGCGGCGTGATATCGTGTGTCGCGCGATACAGTAGCTGTGTTAAACGCCTTCAACATTTTATGTAAGGCTACGCAGTTTTCTGCGCAAGCACACATCCAACTACACGTCTCCCTTCTCTTTCGCACTGATTATCGCTGCGCTAGAGTGAGCAAGATAGAAACAAAACCTGATTGCTGTTTCTCGAGATTACATTCATTACATTCTAGTTTTGGCATAATTAGATTAAATTGCTAATATCGTGCAATAGTGTTGTGTGATCATTTTATTTGGTTATATTTGCAAGTAATTAAGGATACTGTATTGACGTGGTTTTATTGTGCATTTATCTTATTTAACGATACATTAACGAACTCGTTTATTTCATTTGTTTGGTTAGAATTTAGTTACTAATTAGAAAGTGGAGTAAGAAATAAGAATTTTTTGAAAGCACGTATTAAATAGATATTTGAATAGGAGCAATTTTTGGAATGATTTTGTTTTGACTTTATCTTAACGCCGCTTTGGACAGCTTTATATGGTTTTACAATGGCGTCCGGCATTTAGCATACCGTACATTAAAGCACTGTTCAGTCGTGAGGAAAGTTTTGAGTATGAATGTGGATGGGTGCGATGGATGGACTGTGTAAAGGATGATATAGCTAGAAAGGAGGTGTCTTAGTAAGGAGATGTCGAGTAATAGAGAAGTATGGAAGAAGACATGCTGCGGCCGACACCAAATGAATTGAGATATGGACAAGATAATAATGATGATGATGATGAAATTAAGGCACTGTCCAGGACCAGTATTGATTTGGTCATCGTACAAATAAACTTTTCACACACGGCGGCACATCAAGCTATACATTTCCAGTATAACCTGACTTCGCTTTGTATGAACTTCCCGTGCAATGAGAGATCAGCTTAATTTGGTTTTGCATAGCTTGATTGGCTGCCGTGTGCACAAGTAATTAATGTATTACTATGACAATATAATAATTAACTATCCTGTATCCATTACCTAACAAACCTATGAAGATAATACGCTAACATAGCATGCTAAACTAGTCATTTAACCATATTTTTAGTACCTTTATTATTTTATGTAACTACCCGACATTTATGGGTATTTGCATAACGAGGAAGCATTGGCGACGATAAATAAAATCATTACATGTTATAATCATATTGATAATAAATTAAGGACTATATAGATTTGTACGAAACTCGTAGGAGGAGCTCGTAGCTCAATAATAACAGCCGCTCGATCTTCAAGTTAAGCCGCGCTTGACTAGGTTGGTCCGTGGATGGGTGACCACCCATTACATACAGAGTGTCCTGGCAAGCAAGCGCGCTACTCGGTGTAATTTATCGTAACCACTGCTCTCAAAAACGGTGAAGGAAATATTGGAGGAAGCCAACGATGAGCCACATGCTGGATTATGGTGCACGCCTTCTGTTCATTTTCATTTTTATTAGATATTGTGTAGATGTGTAATTTTTTTGCCGAAGGGTCATAACGTCAAGTCAAGATTCGTATGGAGAAAATAATACTGAAATCTTACTCAAGACAAGAAAGCATTTTTGATACTGGCCAGTCAGTAACTCGAGAACTGTTATCGAGCTGTGGTCTACGACAAACTTGGTTAGTGCTTCCGCCTGCATTTGCTGTAAGCTTCCGTTGCCTTGCAATCCATTATAGAACTGTTAAGTATATTAGGTCAATGCAGTGTAGAGCTGAATACTTCCCTTGCGTACGTCCTACCGAGATAAAAGGTAGTATATGTGTTAATCCAAGTTAAAGACTATCACTGTGCAAAATTTTATTCAAATCCGTTCAGTAGTATTTACGTGAAAGAGTAAAGCGTCGTCCTAATAGAACGCGAATACGCGATCATCTCAAGTTCGCGCGAACTTAGTTCGTACGAACGCCCAATCAAACATATTGATGTCAAATAGGTGTCCTAATTGACGTTCTCGCGATGCGCTCGCGCGTCTAACATGTTTGAAAATTTATTCGCGTGAATTGAGTTCGTACGAACAAGCGATCAAATATATTGATTTCGAATAGGTGTCCTAATTGACGTTCACGCGATGATCAGGGGGGTTACTATGACGTCTTAAAGCAGGAGTAATTCTAGTGAGGGAAAGAGACAGAGCTATACATGTCGTCTAGCGCCATCTCTTTCCCACACTGGAATTGCTCCTGCTTTAAGACGTCATGGTAGGCCACCTGGTCGCGTCCGCCGAAGCCGTGCCAACTGCGAAGCGGGCTCCGCTGCCGCTCGCATCGTTTATTCGCGCTATGATCGCGTATTCGCTTTTTATTAGGACGACGATTTTCTGTCATCGCGCGAGCACGCGATAGTCGCATCGCTAACTCGCGCGATCATCGCGCATTCGCGTTCTATTAGGACGACGCCTAACAAATATGATTAGAAACTTTCATATTTATAATATTAGTAGTAAGTAAGACTTCAAGCTTGTATTTCCCAGCAGGGTTCGGCAGACCTGTACCACTTCCACATTTAACCAGTTATATTTATTAAGTTCCATGTATTAAGGAGCGCATGGCTCATCGTCAGGTTAAGCCGCGCTTGCCTGGGCTGATCCGTGGATGGGGACCCATTACATACCGAGTGTCTTCCGTGTCTCGGAAAACACGTTAAGCCATTGGCCCTGTGATACCACGATGATAAACAGGTGCGTTAAGATTAGTCTAGCAATAAAGGGTGTAACAAGACCCTTAAGAGCGGCCAACCCGTCATACTTTTCATGCAAACGCTCGTACGTGATTATGCAGTTGTTACACATCTATCTTTGTTTTTTTTAACTAATAGGTATTTTGTGCACTACATCTAGGTTTCTATGGTAGCAAAAAATTAAAAATTGTAACAAATTCAGTATAAGCCTCCAAAAATTGGTGTTTTGTACAAATTTTAACTGAAATTTGGCCGTTCATAATGTACTCATAAACTGTACAAGTAAAGAAAACATCTCGATACAACCTTGCACATGTAATGGAGATTCTTAATGACAAATATTTATTTCACAAACTTGTAAGACTTATTCAAAAACACGTATTTCCTGGAACAAGTTTAAGAAATTTTCGAATACTATTTCGTTCAATGTCATCGCGTTTGAGCGGTATGAGGTGCGCGGGAGAAGAGATGTGCGGGGTCGGGGCGGGGTAAGACGAGGGAATTGAAAAAAAATCGCAGCTGTGGCTCTGGATGAAACAACAAGCTTTTCGACCATGCTCGCGTTAACGATAGACGGACCGGGAAGGGCCCTCTTAACGAAGCCGAAAGGCACTTTTTCTCCCCGTCATTGTTTTTTTTTTGTTCTAGACCAAACCTTCTAATTACGGAGATATTGGGGGTTTGTTTTTTTTATTAAATACATGTTTTTAATTTAAGATACTTTATTACTACTAAGATACTTTTTAAGATATTTACTTTTTACGTTAACCTTCACGGTCCTTGTATTATTCAATCCATGCTTCAGCACAAGAGTCCTACCGTAAAACGTGACTTTTCACGCCAAAAAAAAAAAGTCATTTCGTAGCAATAATGTTTGCGTAAAGTTACTCAGTTTGATGTACATAATGCTTGGTTGACGGCTTCGTTAAGCTTCTTGATACACCCAGTATACCTACTACTCATCATTCCGGTGCATTGCTGGGCTATCCAGTACAAATGTATTTAGCCCTTAACATGCGGTCGTAAAACGAGCTGGCTTCATTAAATGTTCTTATGCTATTGAGAAACATTCTGTGGTGCATTTAATCTCATTTAGTGACAGGAAACCTAGTAACAGAACCGCAATTATAGGCCGGGAGTTAGGAGCGCGATAGGTGGATTTATAGTGGGAGAGAAAGACTGGATCAATTTTGTAGTTGCATTATTTTTGAGATAAGCAGAATTTTTATTTTTTTTTGCAGAAAATTCATGTCTTCTTTATCGATATATTAAAAAAAAATATAGCTGATAATTATTTTGGTGATTCAAAAAAAAAATGACAACACAAAATAAAGCCGTGGCAGAAATCCCTGCAAAGATTATGTTTTAGCTGTTGCCGTCATAATTATTTCCATCGTTTAGCGCTTACTGTTTTCTTTTTTCAAATACAACGTATTATTATTGTGCTATTCAATAAATGTCTATTATTTAAACTAGTATTATAACATTACTTATCTCACCTTTCCAAAACCCAAACACACACGTCAATCTATCATTAAACCATCGATACATTACTACATTAAACTAAATAGTAGCAATCAAAAACAAGAGCACGACTCTTGGGCTACCGCCGCCAACCGGCGCGCCGGTCTGGGCAACAATCTTACTTTAATTGCATGTAACATAAATTATGGGGACTTATTACAATCCGCTCCCGATACACGCTGCCCCGAGGTAGTATTATGTACTGACGCGTTACCAGCTGATTTTAGTGTTCGACATGGATTGGAGATTAAAAACCAGCTTTATAGTAAAGAAGACAAAGTTGTTAACCTAACAACCGGTAATAGTATGGAATCCAAACTGTCGAAGACTCCATAATTCGCAGAAGTGTCGCGTATCCCATGTCGTCAAAATCCGTAACATTGAGTGAATGAAGAAAATAAAAAAAACAAAGGAAAAAATACTTTTTCCATTTTTAAACTCGGCTCATAATGTTGTCTTAACAGAGGCGTATTTAAAAAAAAAAAAAACGAATTTCAGTTGTCAATTTGGCCGATACACCATGTATTAAGTCGATTTATTATAATCTGCTCCCAGTACACGCTACCCCTAGGTAGTATTACTCGTATGTACATTGTGTTACTAACTGATATTTTAGTGTTCGACGTTAAATATAAAAAAACAGCGTTATTGTAAAGAAAACCAATTTTTTCCCCCTCATAGAATAAGCAACATCCTATAGCTCATTACACGCGGGTTTAACTGCTTCAGAAGTACTCAAAGCTGTATTTTTTTTTACAAAACACTGTTAGGGAAAAACATTGCGTCAATTGCCATAAAAAAACTAGTTCCAATATTAAGGTCACTTTATATAGAATCTGTCTCTTTTCTGTACCGTGTGTTATTAAAATACTTAGCACTGAAACCAAATCTTCTGATTTATCAGAAGTTTTTCTTAAAAACCATATTTTATGAAGTATGATAAAATTCTACTCGTGGTTCTTTTGCTGTTAAAGATATACGTGGTTCGGGCATCATCCTTTTATTCAACTCTGACTTAAAAATTCAAACTACAAAAATAAATAATTTATAACAGCCTAGTCTCATCGCAGCTCTCTAATTATGATGTCACTGCATGCAATATATAAAAGTATGATCAGTATATAATTAAGATAAACACCGTGTGAGCAGCTTTGTGAATCTAATAACTTATAGCTTCCGCTCCACTGCTCTCAGATCGTATCCTAAACAATATTACTGTAGATAGTATTTTGATAAAAAATATGTTTTATTGCATGAATTAATTTATTTGGTCTTGTTAGAAATAGTAGTTTAAATGAGTGGGAGAGAAACATAGCCTCTTCAAAATGGGATTGTCTAGACCAGAGATAATCATTAACTAAAACGACATATGTTCATAGCATAGCATAATCAGCCTCAATGTTCCCACTGTTGCGACACACGGCCTCCTCTCTATGAGAGGGAATGGGCTATAATCTACCACGCGGGACCAGTGCGGGTCGGTAGATGTCCCATGTCTTCGAATTTTTGGTTCTAGCACATCCCGGTTTCCTCACGATGTTTTCCTTCACCGTTTTGAAAGCGAGTGGTGATGAAATAAATTACACAAAGTAATGCGCCTGCCTGGGTTCGAACCCACGACTTACTGTACGTAAGTCGGGGCCGTCACCACCGGGCCACCGCCTGCTCTCCATATGTACATAAAGCTCATAAATTATGCCAGTTATGTTAGGCACACCTCGTGGTATTTTCTACCACAATCAATGGTTTAATCTACTTTAAATAAACAGAAAAACGCACTATTGTCAAACATCACTGCTGAAATACTGCGTACATTTCGTCTGTTAACATCATTTACTAAATGCAGCATATTTTGATGACCATTGCAAGCTTATTACATCCGTAACAGTAATTAGTTTTCTTAGTTTTATTACGAGTAAATAAAGCTAAACTTTCTCAAGTACCTAAACGTTATAAAAAATATATAGTTATAAGTTATTATTATTTATAAGTAACCAATTAGACTGGCCAGTCAATGGTAATGATTTGCTCCTGATTATGATGAGATTATTCAAATATTAATAGGTGCAATGGACCAGATACGGCCGATAATCAAAGAAACTCTAAATCCGGTTTGTATTAAATACGAATCCCGGATGTGACGGAACTTCACCACACTTCATAATTTTCATTTTAATAAAGCTATTAGTATTATTGGTGGTGGTGGTTTGGTATTAGTTATTTGCTTTTTAAGTAATATTATAAAGAAGTAAAGTTTTGATGTAGGGGCTAAACTTTGAAACTACTGATCCGATTCCGAAATTTCTTTCACTAATGGGAAGCTACATTATCCCCGAGCGATAGATCATTTATTATTTTCATAGACAAATCATTTTCGCGGGATAAAATCCGACCTAATCGCGTGCGAAGCCACGATCAGCTATGGTGAATTAAAAAAGCGACGAAGTCGAGACAAAAAGTGATGGGACGATAAAATAAAAATCGATCTTTTCATATAATTACCATGCTAGTAATAAATAATATAATAATAAAAGCTTTTGAAATCTTCCTCTTATTCTCTTCTTTTGTGCATGATCGTACATAATGAGTGACAGTTCCGGTTCTAAACGAACTAAATGATGTTTATGGTACTTACCTTTCCTTTTGAAAGATAAAGATACGTCATTAAAAGCTAGAATTTCTCTTAGCCCTAAGGTGCTTTTGTGCATTGATGGCATTACCTATTGTAGAAAACAATGCAATAATAATAATCAGCAGTGATGAAAATGAAAACGGCGTGTTGGTAAGGGAATCTGAATATATTTTAACATAGCCTTAACATAAAGTTGGTTTGTCAAGCATCCATACCTACTTAATATGTAATTTATAATAAAATTATTATAACGAAACTCTGTCTGCGTGTCTATTAATTAATGTTTGTATCACCTTTTCACTCTTAACGGCTGAACGAATTCGGATGCAATTCGGATTGACACACAGGTGAAATATGACGTATGACCTAGGTAATAGTACAAATAAAAAAAAACACATGAATAAAAAAATATTAAATAGTACGTTCCAGTGGAACAACTCCCAATTTTCCATAACGCGGGAGATAAATATGAAAGTAAACACATAACATTAACAAGTCACTACACTGTCGTATCTTTAGACAATATCAACTTCATAATAACATTGTCACCAAAAAAAAAATGGTATCGATTGACATTTATAAATTGAACCTTATCGATAAACAATTGACCGATCTTCAGTAAAAAAAAAACATGAATGACAAGCAGCATATAATCATCGATAAACGTAAACTCGATTAACGACTGACTAAAACGGTAACAGAATACGGCTCCCGCGCAGATTATTCATAGTTTGATTATCATAAAATTAACTGATAATAAATCATAGGTGTTCCAATTATGTGGTAATTTTAGAACGGATAAAATTACTTAGGAACGCGGAAAAAGCGTTTTCGAGTTAATTATTTGATTGAAAATTGACTTATACAGACTGGTTGGTGTTTTAGTGATGTGATTTAGTTTAAATCCTTCCGAATGTGACGATACTGTAGTAAAAAAAGCATTATTTTTATCGATATTTTTTATTTGCATTATAATCTGTTTAATGAGCACTTGAGCTACAAAACATAATTTTTAACTATAATGTTCCCAATGCTGGGATGCAGACCTTTCTATTGGAGAGCTGGTTGTTATACACCACGCGGGCCTAATGCGGATAGGTGGATGTCCTTGTCTTCGAAGTTTTGGTTCTAGGTCATGCCAGTTTCCTCGTGATGTTTTCTTCATCGTTTTTAAAGCAGATTTTTATTATCTATTATATTCATAAGTATAAATGTTATGTATTTTTTTTAAATGACGTTGCTCTCCTGTATCTTGGGTGCATTTACAAACATTTAAACTCACATACACAAACAGCCAGACCTGGAACAACTATCTGTAGGCCATACAAATATTTGTTCCGTGCGGGGATCCAACCCGCGACACGCAACGCAGCAGTCAATCGCTCAGCCACTGCGCCAACCGTCCAGTCAATTGTATCAGAAATATACGAAATTACGTAAGAATTGGAAAGTAAAGCAGTTGCAATACTGTTCTCAATGTAATTATGTACATATCTGACTTTTACTTGTATTCGCTCGGCGTGAACAATAATTCATTCATTGATTTTATTACTATTGAGAAAGCTTGGCCGTAGTATAAGGAATAGTCATATTGAACACAATGACAATGAAAATGTGTCATGGATCAGCATTAATGGAACCCCGCAAATGAGTATACTGAGGATCATTTCTTCCCTGAGGACTTAATCAAGTGGCACCCGCCATCAATGAGTGTTTCTACAATTTTCGATGGCTTAGGTCAATCCATTTTTTTTAAACTTTTTTGTCGTGGTTATGGCTGATGGAACATTATTTAATGAACAGTTAAACTTTTCAGCAAAGCATCTTATTTAGAAAATTTGTAAGAATGGAAGTTTGTTACCCTTTTACGCAGAATCTACTGAACGGATTTGGATGAAATTTGGCACACAGAACGTTATAGCCTGGATTAACACAGGATATCCCTGTACAATTACCGAACTCGACGCGGGCGAAGCCGCAGGCATAAGCTACTCAGTTATATTTGTGCACATGTGCTTTATGGTGAGCGACTTGAAAAGTAATGTAGTAACAGAAATGTTTTTTCCTATTTTTCTCGACAATTTGCTTGTTAAGTATTTTCTTCTATTAAGAAACGTCTCCAACTGATTGGATGAACAATACAGTATCATTTTCACACAGCCTGTCTTGTTGTTTGTCGTAAGACTTTGTACAAGGTTTTTCTATAGCTTTTTTCGTATAATTGCTTCATTAAACACTAGCAAGAAAAATTATAAAGTGATTTGAGAATGTATGCAGTAGATTTTTATGTGTTTTTTCACCCAATGATTCGGATTTATCTTCTTATTATGGAAGCTAGCGATTGAATTAATGAACGCATGTATTGGTATTTATTCAACATCAAAAACGAACTTGTATAGCGGGCTGGTGTGCGCAACTCCACGTCTAAGCGCGTATTTTGCGTGCGGAAGAACGAACACCAAAAACGAACTTTTTGGTGTCCTAAACCATCGAAACAGTTACGAAAAACTATAGATTTTGTTCACTACAACCTGGTGGAATTCTCATCATAAATTAAATGCCATACTTTCAAAATAAGAAGTCAAAATCATATCTTATTATCTTATTTCTCATTCAAAATTCCACTTCATTATCCTCATAATCAAAAGATAAGCACCCGAACTCGATTTAATTGAAAAAAGAACTCCATAAGATAGTTTGTCGGTTGGCTTCGGGGCTGGTCGGGGACGGTCGGGAGGCAACACGATCCCGGCAATGATCTAATTACGTTGATTAATGATACGCATTTATATCCCTCGTAAACGTACACTTACCCATCCAGCCCTTTAAGAATGTTTCATACCAGCCGATAGGGAATTCGCGCAGTGATTTTTAAAATCGTTGCATCTGTGACCAAACTTTCGTACCGGGGCCTTAGTCTGCTATTGCAATAGTGTCAGAATGGTCTATAATTGATTTAATAAGGCCCCTAGCCCACGGCGTATTGAAGCGCGTTCGAAACTCGTTTGACGTGCGTACAAAGGGTAATTCGTCTGCGCGGGGCCTTATTAAATCAATGATAGACCATTCTGACACTATTGCAATAGCAGACTAAGGCCCCAGATCCCTAGTCAAAATTTCCGTGGATGACGTTAAAATCACTCGCATATCTTTTTGTAAATATTGTCTTCATTATGTAGGTATTTGTGCATCCGTTTTTCCTTTAAGGAGCGTAGTTATGAGGCTCCCTTCAGTTAATTGTGAGACGGAACACGACATTGTCCATCATCTTAGTCGCATGTATTTTCTCATTTGCCACTTGTTCTCTACTTTGCCTCTTAAATCTCTTGCAAGTCTCACTGATATTAAAAATTGCAGTGCTTATGCCTTTGTCACCTATAAAACTAGCTTTTGTAATGCAAAGTGTACCTAATTCATTTGCACAAGACGCAAGCCCAATACTATCATGATTGGTGCTCTGTTTTGGCCAGACATTTCGAGGTTGTTTCGATATTCCCCCTGCATCATCACCTAAGCAAGCCTAAGTCACATTGATGCGACGATTAGACACTTTTCAAAGAATTGCCTGTAGTTTGGTACAAAGAGAACTGAATGCTTTGGAGTCAGCCTATCAGTAGAGAATTATATGGTAAGGGTGTCTGAGTTGCGTGACTACTCATTTGGAATATGAAGCTTACTAGAGAAATGTAAGGTAGGTTTTTATTTGAAGAAGAAGAAAATGTTGACTGAATCGTTTTGTGACCTAGTGTTTTCTTAGCAGACCTGCAAGCTGTTTTATAAACAGTGTGCTTCTGTTGCAGATAAAGAAAGATACATAAGTGCACTTACAGTAGCTTAGAATCAACAATGAGTAGTTTTACCACTTTCCATGATGCATGATCTCCTTTATTCACTGTTTTACGTAATTAAGTCCAAATATCTCAATTCAAAACTGTCCTATCTCCAATCTTATACGTCCTAATAATTTCAATAGCCACACTTATAGGGCACTTTCGTATCATTAATAACTTCATGCTACTTTGTTCTTAGTGATACTATCTACAGAAACGATTTCTTTGTACTCTCTAATTACACAAAGTAGAGTATTTTAATTATATGGAAGGGTGCAGAAAACTGGCGTTGCTTGAGGCGAGGTAAGTGCAACTGGGATAACTTCGGACTTAGAACATTTTGTGGTATTGCGTTAGCCGGTTTTGTAGTCGCTGTGTTTTCTTTCATTATTATTTCATTGATGTAATTGCCACATCTATTTATCAACAAAGAGTCACATGCATTTGAGTACGCTTTATAGGGCTATAAGCCCTTTTTTTAACATTGAACCATGTCTAAAAGATTAGTCACTTAGTCATTCATTAGTCAGTCATTGGTCATGTTATCATTTTATTTCCATCGCTACTGTTTGTTTAAATGCAAAACTTTTGCAATATTAATTTATCTGTAGAATTGTTCGTTAGGATATTTGATTATTTATTTATTTTTAGTATATGGAGGACTTACAGCTTATAAAAACAAACAAAAAAGGGAACCGTAGTCACCAGAAAGCCAATTACAAATCCTCACGAATTAAGTTATAATAAAAAATAAAAAATGTTATGTTATGTTTTAATTTAGTCTGTTTTTGTTTTGTAGAATTCGAATGGCCCAGAATACGGTTGACTATAGAAAGAGCGTCTTGGTTGAAGTCATCGGCAGAGGCTTTTCCAGCAAAGGAATGATGCCAGCTAACATTTACAGTACCAAGTTGGTGCAATCTTCAATAACCCATCCCAAACACTTGACAAAAGATATGCCGCATATTCTACCCGGCCCATCACTCACACTTGCACCTTCCAGGATAAACGAGAGAGCTGTCCAGGGGGCCTAAAATGCCCGCTTTAGCAGAATCGAATTATGAATTCTCATAATATGAAAAATAATAAAATTTGCCTCTTGTGATACAGGAACTCCTAGTTCAAGAGCCAGGGCTACACTGATGTTTGAGGAATCACTTGTCAATAAAGATTTTATTATTATTGTTACCTTCATTTATTTTATTTACATATTATATACATTTTAAATATTTTTAGTAACAAAGATTATATAAAAAATATTTAAAAATATAGAAAATAGTAGCCCACCGGCATCGGGAACAGGGTCCGAGATACCGATGGTCAGGGCTCTTGAGTGAGGAACCTCCTAACAATACGCGCCGTGTCCAGAAGTACTGCTTTCTGAATCAAGCCCTTGATCCAACTGCCTAGCGAGAGCTTCCTCAGAGGTTCGTCGAGGCTATTGGCTATTAAGCCATTGGCCGACACGACTATCGGCACAATGACTGCTGTACTCACGTCCCACATGTCGACAACCTCGCGAGCCAAATCTAGATATTTATTATTAATTACGTCACAATTCGAAAACTAACAATATTATTTGCATCTGTGACTATTTTAACATGATTCATATTATTATCCTGTTAAGATTCTGATTCTACTAAAGCGGTCATTTTGGGCCCCCAGGTTGCTATGTACATTTCGGAGAAGAAGAAGAATACCAAAGACATCATTTGCATCGAACCGTCACCGTTTCCCCATAACACATTTTTCCACCAAAATTAAAGCCCCCTCTATAATCTGATCAGTGTCTCTAGTCTACAGAGTGTCACTATAAACTTCTTGTGATTAGTACTGGCCGCTTAATAATCGTCTTGGCAATATTTATTGCCGTACTGCGCTAATTATCAAGGAATTTTGATACTGAGTTATTGGTCTACAGCCTGGCCGTTAATTATATTTAATTTTAATACTGTAATAATTGATCAGTGAATGATAGTTTGGTTATCTTATGTCGGAGTTTTACTGGAATATAGTTAAAGGTTGGTCAATAAAAGGCCTTTTGCACTTAAGTTGTTTGTTTAATTAGGGCAGTAAAAAATTTACTATTTAAAACTTACTTTTTTTAACTTTTTCTACTTCTTTTTAGTGTCTTATTACTAAACCATGATTAATCTGTGGTAGACCATAGATTAGCCATTTTTTTTACTTCAGAAACTTAATTTCATGGAAGATAACAGAACAAAGTCTTCAAAGTCCCTAATTTACATATTTACTATAAACATACAAATATCCTTACAGGCTAGACCCAATGCGATATTATAGCATACTTATATATGTAGTTAAACTGTTTTTAACACAGCAAATCTATAGGTAAATTGAATCCTAGTTTAAAAATAAACATTAGCGTTTAGAAAGAAAGACTTATTCTTGGATTATATTATATTTCTTGATTGATTTGATTTGAAATAATATGAAAATATTGCTTAGATATATTTTTTGTTTTGGCATTTCTTGATAATTTTATAATGTGTAGAATCATCGTCATAAACATGTAGAGCTGGTTATTAATATCCTTTTAAAACAAAATAGGTCATACATCATAATTTCTCAACGCTAAAACGCACAAGTTTCAAGCGGAGGAAGTATGATGCATTCAATAGTTGATATTCTTAGAGACATTAGAACAGGGCCGTACGTAGAGACTCCTTAGACACAGTTATATTTTGTGGAAGTAAGTAAAAGAAGAATATGGTATGAGAACAGCTCAAGATAGCCGTGAAGACCTCGTGAGAAGGCGTAGACATGACATCAGGTGAAAATAGGTCGACGTTGGTAAAGTCAAAGGGTGAAAATGGATTGGAAGAAAATGCAAAAGTTGTTCTTACCATCCGTCGCTAGCAAGTAAAGCTCACGTACCCTCAAACCCGTTCCCCTTTGTTTTTATTTTACACAGAAATTTAATTTCCTGCACTCACGTGTCACGAGCCTCAAAAACTATTGCGCATCGCTCAACCGGTAATACAAAGCAATCTAAATTGGAAAATAGGCAATGCGCAGTGTGTGCTTACCAAAAACGACCATGCTGAATGCGACGCGATTAAAAAAAGAAGTCTGATGCCGATCGCGCCGTGGGAGGGGTGTGGGAACCCCGTTTCCCCCCCTTTTTTCCTATTTTTTTCTTTTTTTTCGGGGAGTGGGTGACGCGGGTGCATGCGCCCGGCACCCACCTTTGTTTCGCATAAACAAATTAATTTCGGACGCTGTTTTTGATGGTTAATATGTTCGAAAATTGGGATTTTTTTCGTGTGAGACCAATCGTGTGAAAAGAAAACTTTGGGGGGGACATAATTAAGTTACAGGTGCTCGTAATGTGATTATACTGTGCTCGTTCCTTGTTATTGGATGGAGTAAGTAGTTTTCAAAGTGAGTAAATTGTTTTTTATAATAATAAATATAATATAAATAAATATAATAAAATAATTTTAATATTTGGGGCAACATTGTGAACTTTAAAATCTCTTTTACAGTTCATGCTTACTACCTACTGCGAATCAAAGATAGCACCATAAAAACGGAATCACCAAAGCACTGTGTCTAAATATCTTCAAAAAATAACACAGCATTGTTAGAAACAGAAGTTTGCAGCCAAAACGTTGCGATCCCGAGGATTTCATATAATCTTCTTTGGCTAACCAAACTCAAGTTGCAGGATTGAGATGTACATTGTACAGTACAAGTCCTTGTCTGAAATCTGTACCACAAACGCTGCGACCTATTTAGCGGCCCAACAATTGACGCAGATGGAATCAGGTGATAATCAGCCACTTCAGACACACGTTGCGCGTACAGGGGCGGCCGTTTCCCCGCACCCACTCATTAAGGGGGGGTGGTGGCGAGGACAATGCATGTTTGTACTGCTTTTTGCCCATTTTTTTCATTATTTCATTTCATTTCGCCCACCGCCCACACGTCCGCGCTCGCGATTGTGCGCCTCCGCTTTTTTATAATTCGTTACCTTTTTTATCGGTCGCTCCATTTCCACAGAGCGGGAGGTAGCAGACGAGCGGGCGAAACGCTGCGTTTTTAACGCTGACATAAAACAAAATTAAGTTAATCAACATAGGTCAATTATAAGCACTGGTATATCCGAATTCTTAATTAAGCGAGGAAGTGATTAACTTCTATGTGTTTTCTAACGATCTACATATTTAAAATTTTTCACCATAACGCGGAATTCAAGGTTAAGTTTTTATTAATCAAAAACGGATACAAAATTAAAATATTTCACACAATTTCTGGTTCTAAAACAATTTCACAGTCGTTTTATTGGAATAATAATCGAATTAAATACTCAAATACAATTATTAATTAGTAATCGGCTGTCAGAGATTTTTGTTAACGAACGTTTATGATTCACGGTTTCAATTAAGTAAATCGGAGATTAGTTTAATTTTTTATGAGTGTGCAATTCTACATTCTCTATTCACTTGACTTTTAACCCTATCCACTTATTATAAAGTTTAATATTTTACTAATGGCAAGAATTTTCTTCAGATTTATTTCAAGCGTTTGTGTCGTCCAGGTTAACCGCCCGTCTGCTCCTTCAGTTTCATATATCAGATAGCCACTCGATCTAAGTTGTGCATTACTCATATTGTTAATAGGTTCTTTGTTGTGTGGGATAGGTGAAGTGTATTGTTTCTGGCCAGTCTCCGGATTGCGATGGGAGATGTCCTATTGCTGAATAAATTGATGATTGCAACACTTTTATTTTTGTTTAATAGACTTTGTAATTTATCTCTTTTGTGTGTGTAATAGGATGGTTCTGTGGGACGGACGTTGTTTTGACAGTTATCGTTTGATGTTTCACGAGTTAGTTATTAGTTATCAACTACTACTACACTACCTACTGGTACTCGTGAGGATTTATACTTTTCTCAACGTAAATAATGTGAATATATATGTGTGTTGTTACTTTCAGTCCTTTTTATATCTGGTAACTTTCAAAAAGTATGTAAAATATGTTATATACAGGACGAATTAAAGCCAAGCTATCTCTTTTATCAGAAACATTCAGTAAAAATGAAAATTGTAAATAAATACGGGATTAGAACCGACCATTAAGCAGTGTTTCCATTAATTTTAATGCGGACCGCCGACATTACGAGACAAAAGGCAATAGAGACTCCTAAAAATTAAAACATGTTCAATAATAAAACTCATCGCACGCGATTTCAAATAAACGATTCCCAAATGTTCCTTCATAATTTTATTAAACTTACCAACAGACCGTTATAGCAAATTTAATTAAAAATCTGATGATACAAAACGCGATATCCTGAACAGTTACTCCAGCAAACATGATCAAAAAACAATTACAAATAAAAGTAAAAAAATACACAATCGAGACACTCCACTCGTTCCGCTGTTCGAATTTATAAGTGTATTGAAAAAAAAAAAAGTATCGAAACTGGTTGTAATGTACGTGATTTCGCATTTTAATTCGTTCGTAATGTTGGGACATCTCCCTTTTTAAATGTTTATTGCGTTTTTTTTTCTTCGCGCATTATAAGTGCGAGGGCGCACGCTTGCATATCCACGAGCACTTTGCATCAGATCTCATAGGCGCAAGATACAACATAAACTTAATACTATTGTGCTATTATTTGATCGATGCGTGGCTGTCGTAAACTGTTTTGAATATTCATACTTAGTTAATTGGATTTTTGTTATTAAGATCGTAAAAGTTGTGTGAATTATCTTCTGGAATTTTTGTAATGTTTATATAATGTGTTCATTGTGTTTTAGCACCCAAGTCTCACACGTTCGCTTGGCAAAAGTCGTACTGACTAATCGGTAAGCCAAGTCAAACTGTGCTTTTCTTGGATAGTTGGCAACTTATCATGTATCGGCACTTCTCTATTAGTAGATCACGAGACACATTTTGTTTCGTGATAAAAATAAACAAAGACCAGTTCTACGCGAAAAAGTTAAACGAACTTTTTTCGCGGCGAAAATGAAAATTGAGAAGCAATTTTTAATCAAAGAAATAATGCGAATAGTGCGAAGAATGCAAATTCCATTTTTGGCATAGTGACGGTGTAGTCTTAAAACCACACATACATTTTTATAGCTTTTTGGTTGTATGGTATGGTCCCTCGATTTCAGGTACCTATTCATTTGTTTAGTTTGAGTTGTGGAAGTGTGAAATTCTATGTCACCAATACCGCAAATTTTCTTTTTGAACTTAGGAGACTTTCCTGAAAATTTGCGGGCTAAAGAACTGGGTAGTGGGTATAAAGCGTATAAATATATCCTTAACGAAAACGAAAGGCACTTGTTCCCCCCGTTGCTGTGATCATGTTTTTGTTCAGGACCACACCAACCAACCGTTCCAACTGTTTCACAAGTATTTTTAATATACTAGTTTTGTACTTTAAATACCTTCATGACTCGTTTATTAATTCAATGCATCCATCAGCACTATGTTTTGAGTGCGTTACATTGACTTTTGACGTTAACGTGATTTTTCAGCAATAATTGTTGCGTAGGGTTACGTAGTTTATTGTAGAGAATGCTTGGTTGATGCCTTCGTGTAGGGTCCTTTTACACCTTGTATTATTCCGACTTGATTGATGGCTTTTTCTGAACCATAATATGTATCTAGAATTAAGATGAGTTGTGGCTATGCGCATGAGTCTATTTCTTAGAACCGTTAAGTGTAGAAGTCAACTTTAGCACAATAAGATAAAGGAAACCAATTGATAGTTAGTGTTAAGAAATAAAATAAGCTTATCAAAATGTGTAAGCACAAAGTAAATTGACGTACAAATTACCTATATCGACATTACAAAAGATTACGATTTAACTGCTCTACGTAATAACTTATTTATACAGCTTATTGAAGATTTTATTGTTACTCGCTTTAATAGGCATACAAATCGATAATGATACTCTAGAAATAAACGAACGTTTTGATGATTTTTCTCAGATACAGTGATATTATTTTATATTTTTTTAATATTGTGACATTCCTTAGACGAGGAGCGTGAAGGGAAAACAAATAGGTGCTTATTACAACTATCAAAAAGATATATGCTCTCTTTTTACCCGACTGCCAAGGAAGGGTTATGTTTTTATTATATTTTTGTAAAAATTCTTCTTGTTGTTGTTTCTTTGTAAATTTCTTTATTACCTCGTATCTTCCAAAGGGCTGGATGGATTTCGGATATCGTTATGTTCGTCTTAAAAACGGCAGAACCCAAATGTTCTTAGATAGGTGTTTGAAAAATAAATATAAAAATGTCGGATTTTTACTAATACGTTAATAAAAAATTAAAAACTAAATCCATCGAGTAGGGTGAAAGGAAATTAAAAGGGTATTCCAAACACATATGTAAATTGGGTGTTTTAATTACGTTTTTGATTTTTCTAATTATGTAACTTGTTAAAAAGATATACATTTAATATACAATAATAATATTGAAACTATAAATATTATAACCAATCGATACGGTCAACCATATGGACCAAATCTTTCTAATCAACATAATTATACTAACATCATTTTCAAATTCAGCAATTTCTTTAAATCATAAATCAGCTACATAGTCATTTTAATAAACACTAGAACCACAATAAAAAAAAAGCATTTAAACTTTCAAAATAATAGAACAAACAGCTTCCATGGTAACAGCATTCCATAATTAAAACCAAATTCGTGCATTAGACGGCCAGAATCATGTGCTAATTGCGCAGGGCTACCAACAGTCGCGACGCGAGCCTGACAAACGACTTTGATCAATCACGACCGTCCTTCGTGGTAGGCAGCCCTGGCCGCTGCGACGCCGAGATTTATATTTGTAGCTAGCAACCCTAGCTTCGGAGGCGCCGTATTTACCGCTGTCAATATTAATTTTACTACAATTTTGGACTTTAATACTCTTAATATAACGTTTTTTGTTGTTTGTTGAGGTGTTTTGCGAAGTTTCTGGATGACCGTTCGGTGAGAATCCGATGGGTTTATGCGTAGGATATTATTTTATGACGTGAGAAGTGCTGCATAATCTAATGTTATTTGTTGAGCTTATGATCCGGAGAAAAACATTTTAATTGCGTACAAGATGTGTTAACATCGAAGAGTTGAAATGTGTTCATATTTTCGCAGTTTTGTTAACTTTTACGTACACTTGTGCCAATAATTGACTTGGATTAGAATGGCTACCTAAATGTAAAATACATTAATCAATTATGCACAGAAGTTTTGAATACTCGTATTATGACTGTTCTTTCAACGCGTTTCTCTTTCCTTTGCGAATTTTTGGTCGATTTCAATTGTAACTTTAAGAATCCATTTTTTAACTTTCCTCACACTTTCATGAGAGGATTTTCTTTGTTTATTTAATTTTTAACTTTATTCTAAAACTCGCGAGGGGGACTAAAATATAGTGTACAATATAGTTAGTATCCCTAAACTTCATCACTCGGATACGTTTTACATTTTGTTAATTTTATTGATAATTAAACAACGATTTAACAAACAAAACAGCATCACAACAGAACCAATCATTTATCTGCATGCAGCTGAATACCAGTATCTTACATGGAGTGACTGCCTATCTGACCACCACAACCCTCTTAGTACTGGGTAATACAATACCCCTTGGTAAGACTGGTTGACTTTCGAGCCACTCTCTACCTGTAAAGACTGTCAAAAATCCATCTATTATAAAAAATATCCAAAAAAATAAGAAGGAACACAAACGACACGACTACCCGAACGGGGAACACCCCCATAACTTATTTAATCAGGCGCAACTTATTTCCATAGTAATACATTTTAACTTGGTTAAGCGACAAAATTTAAAACCGCATAATGATACCGAAAAAACGGTCTCAACGTTTTCACTATAACTTTTGTAATTTACAAGCCAATTAAAATAAAAAATGGGATGCACCCCACAGCCACCCCTTTAATTATGATTTTTTGCATTTTTTAATGATAATAAATTCGCTTGACTGCAGTGCCGTCCGTTGTTTTACGTGGGCAATGCATTATTCTGCTTCTTATTATATTTTTATTAAGTATTGATGAGTTTTCTTAAGTTTATCTTTATCTATGGTTCTAAGATGATTAAGATTTAATTTCGACTCATTTCACATTAAGATTTAGAAAGACGCAAATTGTTCGACCAATTTCAATAGTATCTAAACATGATAACGTCGATAAGTCGAAAAATCCAAGTAATATCACAGTTATGATCAATGAAAAATACAGTATAGACAAGTTTCCGGGTCAAACAGTAAGGCCAGATGGCGGTGGCGAGAGAGGTCAACGTAAAATGGTTCATAAAAGAACGACCAAGCGTCCCAAGGAATGAAGGAACATTTTTTTGTACGGACCTTGGCAATGGGCCGAGAAAACTTAAGAAAAAAGAAATGAGATCTATAAAAGTTGATATAGAGTTTAGATAGTTATAAGACTTTGTTTCTGTAATTGTCGAAGTAAGCAAATTCAGAATACTTTCTTGTCTTCTGCATGTTTTAGAATATAGGTCAGTGTTTATGCGAAGGAATGATATCCTATATAGAATAGTTTTACAAGGATGTGAGATTGCCAAATCAAGTTCCCAGTGTTAATAACTAAACTGGCCTATTAAAACGAACCTAAGGACCAAATTCAAACACTTGGTGTTTTCTTAACAAGCGTAACCCCAACCTGTTGCGAATTTTATTAAAACATTTCGATAAAAGCGACACGGAATATTCGTGTGTGCCATCAAATCACACGAATGATTAATTACATCGACCCAGTGTTAGTAGTGTTAAATATGCAGTCGTTCTGTTTTTGTATTTGAAATAGGTTGATTTGTAAAAAACGAGACGATAAGTTGTTTTAATAATGACATACTTTTAAAGAAATATAAAATATGTTTAGATAAAGATGGTTTTTTTGTACGACGAAAATTTTCATGCCAGCTAAACAAGCAAGCTTCATTTCAGAAAATTGTTTGTGGCGGATTCATGCACTAGAAAAATATTAATTGAAGCTAAAAAACAACTAATGGTGCACTCCCGTACCTGCTCAAAGGAAGTAGATACAAATTGAACGGCAGCCGACGTGGCCGCCAGCGCACCTCACAAAAAGCCGAATGGTTAATGAAAAAACTACACGCAGTCAATATTTGATGAGAGCCAATTTAAATGTTCGTCCACTTGTAGACAACGCATAGTTCGATTCTGGTGAGCGGGCTCCGAGCGCGGCCCATGTGTGGGGGCGCCGCGCCCCCGTCGATTTCCCGAAAAAAGAAAAAAGGAAGAAAAAAATAAAAATGGCGTGCGCGGCCGCGTCTGTGTGCGTGAAAAAAATGCAGATATAATGCAAGTAATAATAATAATAATAGGCGATCGGCGGCCGCGCGCGCCACCCCCTCCACCACCCAATTTTCATTCAAATGTGCTCGACGATTTTTTTAAACTATTTTTTTCACCGCCAATATTTTTTCGGGATTTTCCATTAGCAATGCGACTGTCCGAATAGTTCGTGTTGTCCGGTGAATAAGTGCTTTGTCTGGTCTTTTTGTGCAATGCTCGCTTAGATAGCAGATTTCATTAAAAGTTAAACAGAGCAAGCGGTCTGAGTATTATTGTTTTATAACACACATTAGTTTTAATACAATTCTCGGTCATTGTGACGAGACTAGGACAATAATTAAACTTGTAGATATCTACTAAGTAACGTTGTGATATGACGTCATTCATCTATGTTTAGCTAAGTACTTGCAATACAGAGGGCAATAAGAAGCAAGAAACCAACTAATATTCTTAATACGTAGTACTACGACTACATTCACGTTCCTAAAGTTCCGAGAAGTCATGCAAAGTAAACAAGAGCCAAAGAATCGACAAAGTTAGTGGAAAAGATTACTAGAGTACACACTGTCTTCCCGTACTTAGTGAACGAAAATAAAAGTCATTCTTGCTACCGGCGTTTAGCTCGGCCACCGAACTCTACCATTAACAGCTTTACACTCATGTCAATAGAGCTCAATTTTGATCAAAAGCCAATAATGTGGTTCCGCTAAGTCCACGTGTACGGGCCAAAAGTTGCCAAACAAGTTTTGTTCAAATTCGCTACATACAAAATATACAGTCTGTCCGAATTTCGACATGTGCGATTATTAATTTAGCACGAACAGAGAGTAAAAATTAAAAATTATACCGTACACGAAACGGAATAGGAGAGTAAAAGCGTGCGTTTCCACGACACGAGGACGCGCGACGCGACGGACGCGTACGACATGACATTCAATTTAAACTCGGACGGAGCACGCGTTCAATAATTAACATAATGTACTTTTTCTCCGTTTTTTCACTTCCCGTTTGACACTCCATCACTCATGGAAATTCCATTTTCAATGCTGCTATATGAGGGGTGGGGCGAGAGGGGTGGTCTTTGCATCCGCGCAATGGACATGGCGGTTTTGGGGGAGAGAGGGGTGGACGAAAAAAAGATTGTTAAAAAGGCTGGCCCCGCCGCGGCGGTGTGTGAGTGCGTGTGGGTAAAAAAGCGCTCACTAATCGATACTATAGATTCTGAGGCAAGTAGGTTGCGGCAGTGCGCAGCAGATTGGTCGGCGTCGAATCGCATGGCGATTTTTTCGCGGGGGCACTAACGAAGCGACGAATGTTTAGTCTTTGCGAGGACCTTTTGAGCCTGGGGACGTCGTCGCCTTTTTGGTGAGCCGAAAGCGCCCACTTGAGGATCGAGCGCGTTTATTCGCACTCAACTTTGTCCGCGTTTTCAATTTAAAGGCCACGTGTTAGTTAAGTAGCAGTGGTGAGCTTGACAGCATCGTTTTTTAGAGTCCAGAGTGGAACTTGGAGCTGTCGGAATGAAAATAAATTAGCGAGTCGTTTTGGATTTGGACCCGGATTTTAAGCTAAAGCAACAGTTTGCTTTAGCATTAACGTTAATAGAACATCTCGCAAAACGATGAACAACCAAATCTCTACTCCATCACTTGAAAAGAGCCAATATATTATTTGTACCGTGCTGCCAATTCGCCCCACCAACTGCTACTGCTAACCTAGTCTAGGGCTACTGCTAGGGCTGCTACTAAGTGCATTTTTGTTTATTTTTTTGTGTACTTTTGGGTTCTCCATCACAGAAGAGATGAAAGCCTTTACTATTGCCCTTAGGAAACACAAATAACGAAATGGTCTAGTGCAAAAATTACGTCCTATATCCTTCGTCCTTGAGGAACAAGTATTCCAAGAACTCACCCCATTACTGATATTGACGATTTCATTTCAATGTTATGTTATGTTACTTATCAATACAAAGATGTGAGAAAAGTATCGATGATGTAATTATTTCATTCCTGTTCTAAATGTGGTACAAATTAACGAGTGAAGTCTCGTCATGTTATCAAAGTCGTGTGTACCACTGCACGGTATCCGAAGAGGGCTCACTTAAATTTCCCCTACAACAATACGTCACTTAATTCGATTAATCTGGTACAGACTAATTGCGGACCTGCTGCGGACATAGGACTCGATAGCGTGAACTCAATTCTCTGCAACTCTCGTCCAACTGCCAGCCACCCAGCGGAGATCGTTGCTTCACCTTGTCTGAGGGAGTCTCACCTCACGCATACCAATTCGCGGTCTTCATTCAAGATCACTTCAACCCCAAACGGTTACCGGTCAAGTTACTTAATTTTCTGATTACAATTCCCTAAACCTTGTCTTAAATGAAGTACTACACTATAACTTTACCTGACTACGTATCATATGTCGTACATGTGCTAAAAGAGGTCTCACCTCATTCTTGAGGTTGATGGGCTCTTGCTGCGGCCGGGGCGGCGAGTGCCGTCCCACCTCCGCGCCCTCCAGCATATCAGCCTCGCATCCCGACTCGTCTGGGGACCAAATAAAAGGAAAATTAATAAAATATTATCTAAAACAAAAAGAAACAAACAAAATATTGGAAAAATTACCAATTGAAAATTTTTCTTTTTCTAAAAGTTAGACTTTAGATTATTTTTTTGTTTTTCACCAAAGATTAGACTACATATCAGGACCATTATCTAACAACTTTTCTTAAACCCCCTGCACCAATAATATAATTTAATAAAGCTTACGCTACATCGATCGATCACATGAAAGGCTTTGCATTTTTTAGTTATCTAAATATTTCTCAGCTAGTTGTACCTCAACCAAATATAGCCAACAACGAAATCCACCCGTTTTTCAGATCACATCAGCTCTCAATCTCTAACTATCCCATTCAACAATGCTACTTCACCACTGTAAACCACAAAAAGAAAACCACCAACTTTTCTAACCCTAAAAAGCTCCTAACCTTCTAAAAACTCTCTCCAGACATAGTAAACACGACCTACACCAATCGCACGACACAAATAGGTCAAGACACGTGGTCCCGTCTCCTTTGTTCCCTCTTTCGCTCGAGTTCTATGTGTTTATACGAATATCGGCTTTAGAAATGAAACAACAAGGTGGTGTTTTCAATGTGGTGTTGGGTAGGAAGAAGAAAAAGTGTATCAGCTGTTTGGTATCGCGAGTCAATTGAAGGACGGATTATTATGGCGTTGGGAAGAACGGTTTGTTTGTTGCTTTAGGGTTATCGCGTTCCTTTTTTAAAATTGTTTGCTGTTTCTAAAGGATAAAATGTTGATATTAAGGCCAGTATTCTAAAATAAGGTTTTAGTGTATGATCTCGATTTAAATATAGTTATATCGGGACTTATTTTCAGTATCTTCTGCCCATTTAGAAAGTAGATGGATGCTGTTCTAATTTTAAATTAGTGACGTTTCCAACTGTCTATTTTGTCAACTGTCACTTTAGCGTGATTTCATTTAATGAATAAGTCTTGTTTTATTTGTGTTAAATTATTTATGAAACCTTCAATTACGTGTTGATATATCCGAACAGCGTATTTACTGATAGTTTCCTTCTTACTGCAAGTAGAACTAAACAGGACTAAATTCCTAACACAAGATATGTTGATCCTGTATCTTATGGGTATAATACCGTGTGTAGAGGTAACGTAGTACCGATTATGTACAAGCGGCTTTGGACTTAGCTGGGTTAGTAATAATGCACCAATACCGGTGCATAAATTCTTTTCAATAGGTCTTGGAAGTAAATGACTTTTGAAGATAGCTTGATAATTTCTTAATTCTATTAATTAATGCCAGTCAATGTCAGTCATCGGTGGTCCCTAGAGGTTCCAAACAGAATACGAACTTATTCAAAACTATTAGGTTTAGGGTTTATTATTAGGCATTTACCTTCTGGTGGATCAAATGAAAGTCTATAATTACGACGTTTTTGCATCAAGAGCAAAACAATATCACTTCCACAGCAAGTACATAATTCAACAAGCATCACTTTCGTACGAAAAAAAATTAAGGGTAGCGCTAAAATTAATAAATTACCAGAACCGACAATAATACCTGGAATGATAAAAGTAAATGTTTATGGAAGTTTCATACATACGCCGTATTAGCCAGCAGAAGCTCCAATACTTGGAAACGCAGACCGATGAGCAAATATCATTGCAGCAGTAAACTATAGATTCTGAGTAACAAATAATAGAATCGAATGTGTTAATACTGTGACTGAGGTGAATAGTCGGGTGTGGCGTCTTCTAATTGTGTTACTGATTCTCGTAAAGTTAGAGATGGGTTAGCATGATGGCTTATGATCTAAGTAGATAAATGATTATTTCGTCAACGTAATTCAGTTCTGATTGTATAGTAAGTTTACAATAAGTACAGTGGGCTGCATCAATTGGGTACCCCAATACTAAAGCTTTAATACAACTGGTGTACGCAATTGATGCAGCCCACCGTACATACAATTTTTTTTCAGTAACTGCCTTCTCTCTGAAGTGTCGGGTTGATGGCAAAAGACTCGCTCTCCCTAAACTGCTTAGGCAGTTTTGTGGGGAAATGTACCTAGCGTTAAGAAATTTTAAGTAAATAAACCATTCGTTCATTCAAAAAGGCATGATTCATTCAAAGGCAGGCCGCCTAAAATTTCGGAAAAATCAGACATGATGTGTATAATTGCATAAACATCAAGTTCGTTCAAGTTTTCCTACTATATTGAAAAAGCCTTATTATTTTGGCAAATAATATCATCGTCAAAAAAATGCATAGCATAGTTGCAATACCTATTTAAATATAAAAGTTATGGCTTGAAGCTTTCTACAACAAAATTAATAATACCATGTAAGAATTAGGAGCAACTGTATGAAGCCATAATCTTCCAAAATTCCCAAAATTGGTCCCAAAGTTGATGTAATGATGATGATCTTTTGAAAATAATGTTGACTAAAAGACAGACGTAACACTTTCATTCATACAAACATAATATCTTAATATAATAATAATATCTTCGATATTCTATATATTCGACATATTCTATCGATAATATCTTATCGGACCCATCGGCACTATCAATTTACGGTATTCTGTCACATCAATCCGGTAACCCTTCATCCATTCACAAACCAGGAATAGAATGTAGATACAAAAATGTTTACAGCCCTCGCCTGTCGAACGCACGGCCAGTATTTAGTTAACTTGTCGGTTACTGGTGCAGGTGTACTGAGACTACTTATACATTTGTGGGCAGTCGTCTATCGGATATGACGTATGTGAGGGGAGATTTGATTCTGTGATTTATTTTGAATTAGGAAGCTGAAAGAAGTGAAAAGATTTTGGCAGTTGCGTTTTGAATTTCGATTTTCAAAATGGCTGCGGTGGAATTAGGAATTAGTGGAGTTCGAATTTTAAAAGTCTTGAGATCTAGTGATGGTGTCATTAGTTTTAAATGTGAATTATGGAAGAATAGAATTATTATCATGTTGTTACATTGTGTTACAGAACTGACAAAATAAAACAATTTTCCTGTAGGTCACTAGTGCAGATGTACCGTGACTACTTATAGATATACATTTGTGGGTAGCCTATCGGAGATGGATGACGTATGTTGGTGGAGGGTTCGTTATGTGATATATTTGCACGAAGAATGTATAATGTGAAATGACATTGTCAGGAGGGCGCAGCTGGTAAAGATGTGAAATTGCCCTTGGTAATTGTATTAAAAAACAAGATGACGACGTTAGTTTCGGCTACGATTACGCGCCTAAAAAACCATGATGCACGGTGGTAAGAAGTGTAAAGATTTTGACAATGTGATTTGAATTTAGATTTTCCTTAATGACTGCGACAGGAATCGTTACTAGTGTTCGACTATGGAAAGACTTGCGTCATATTATTGGTGTTCTAAGATATGTGAATGAGGAAAGGTATCAGGATGTTATATGTACAAAAAATAAATAGAAGAAACTGAGACACATTTTGGAGGAGTACGAGTATGTAAAATAGAAGACCCAATTTCGGTATTTCGCCGCATTATTTGGAGACGCAGGAGAATATATTCAAGCCATAGAGGCTGTACATCAAGCGACGTCTAGGCGACGTCTACATAATCACGATGCGGCACCCCATCCTTTTGCCGTAGCTATTCCCTTAGTCTCTTACGCGAGAAGTGAAAGGGTGGTCTTTACGTCCGGCCACACGGCACACAAGAAACCTTTGAACGTAAGTAATAAACTTACGCACAAAGCCAGGCTTTCGACACTAGTCTAAGGTTGACAAGTCTCGCCTAGGCTTGGCACCACAGACTCCACTACTTGATTAAGAAGCGATTTAAACGGGACCTAAGAATTCCAGGATTTTCATACACCATTCACCGCTTCGAAGAATTTGGAGCAAGGTTCTAATATAATTTCTCCGTACCAAGTAATGAAACATCAATTGTTACTGCAAGCTTGTTTAATGAAATAACTATTACAACCAAATTAGAAGTTGCAACAATTTTTGTCGATACAAACGAAAATAGGCCTTAACGACGTTACAAACTAAGACAAGACCAATCATTGTTCCACAAATAGCTGGCCGAGGCTAAGCAACACAGACCGATGCCAAAACCTAGCAGCCGTCGAATATGATTGCTCCTAATGCGGCGGGCGAGAGAGGGGGTGAGGTTAGGCTGTAGGGTGTGTGGCGCGGGTGTGCGGGAGGGGTGGGTTACTGCGTCGCGCCGTGTTTCTGACCGAGCAGTAAGTCTGGTTTAATCCTATCGGAAACGCGGGCCCCCATTGAAGATCGGCAAAGGCTCAGCACGAGGTACTAAAACGACGACATGTCTGAAGATTTTGAATATGTTGCGTGACATCGGTAGGCGTTTGGGGAACAGTGCGTCGATCTTTGATATGAGTATGGTCTATGATGTTTGACAATTTTGAAATTGGGTTTTGAAAATTTGGACACTTGAACTGTACCGTTAAAACAAACAATGTTTAAGGAGCAGTAATCAAAACACTTGACTTAAAAAAAAAATACAGAGGTTGACTTTGACAGACACCCTCCCTAAGGAGGTTAGGCTAAATCATTTTAACTTTTGCCTTACAATTAAGTTCAAAAACGTAACCTACCTTTTTTCTAATACAATTCTTGCATGAAATCCTTAAACATACCGTAAATCAACCTTTCGCTCAAAAAAAACACATAGATTCTAGCAAAATCCCAGCACCCACACCGTAACTTAACTTCGCAACCAGCAAGAGCGCACGCACTCAAAACCTTAACCCGTAGCTGTCGACTTAACCCCCCGTACGCTCCCACGTATAGCCGAGCTATGCATCTAGCAGGCAGAGGGGGACATTACAAATTAATAGCACAAAGACCGGCCACAGATCGCCACTGCGAAAATTTACAGGCTCCAGACACTTACGAGCTACACTATAAAGGCCAGCTTTACTAACTGTACTGATATGCCTGATATTACGGCGATTTGTGATCTTCGTGTTTGTTCGTCACTTATTTATGGATTGATAGCTTGCTTTTGTTCAAGATATAGATCAACTTCTTTCGTGTCGTTTCCATGCTGCTTGTATTTCTGTATGAGATATGAGAAGTCTTTTATTATTGTGCAGACACTTACCAGTTACACTATAAAATCTAGCTTTACTAACTGTACTGTCATTATGGCGATTTCTGATCTTCGTGTTTGCCCTTCTACTACCTTAGATTTGCTATTTTCGTGTCAACCCTTGTTCAAGTTATTAGTTGTTTATTGCGGAGGCAGACCAGACGTAATGTCCTAGTATGCGTACTTATGGTTCGAAGATTCATCTACGCGAACTTTTAGTTTAGTCGTCCAACACACGGACGAAAAAAGTGCAATTATGAGCTACAGCAGATATGAATAGTAATTAAATCTACAGACTGCTATTTGTTTATCCTTTTACTATTACAGATTTGTTTCTATCTGTGTTCATTCATTAGCTGCAAAGACCGGCCACAGATCGAAACTGCGAAAATTTACAGGCGCCAGACACTTACGACCTACGCTGTAAAGGCTAACTTTACAAACTGTACTGATATGCTTGATATTAGGGCGATTTGTGATCTTCGTGTTTATCCTAAGCATCTTTTCTTTCTGTATCATTCGTTCATGTTCAATGACCCCTTTAAGTGGATGACAGATGCAATGACCAAGTATGCGTACTGTAGCTCGAAGATTTAGTTATGCCAACTTTCAGGCATGGACAACAAAGTGTTCTATATCTATCACAGTCGATATAAGTGACCTTTTAAGGTGTATTAAGTTGCTTTTCCTTTGAGCGTTACGGCTTTATGTACACCGATTTTCAATCCTTAGCTACAAATATTGGGCTCCGATCTTCACTGCATAAGAAGCTTAAAGGCACTACACTGTGAAGACTAGCTGTGCTTTGTGCTAGTGTACTGATATTAGGAGATTTGTGATATCTGTGTTTGTTCTGGACTTATTTGAGCATTTATAGCTAGTTTTGGTTCAACATGTAAAAGTGGTAGATCAATAATTGTTGCCTTTTTTCATGTGAATATTCTACGTAGCTTACACATGACAGATTTTAGTCATATTTGTTTTCATTCTTTACTTAATATTTATTCTTCACTTGAAAAACTCTTGTTTTTGACGAAATGAGAAACCTTACATGCAATGTTTTCGTATTGTTAAGTAAAACGTGACTTTATAAGGGTAAGTATCTGAAGTTATTGAAGGGCAGTTTACTGTTTCAGATTTATTGATTAGACCCCTTTTTGGCTCTAACACAGCAACATATAAAATGCGGGATTTACTTAGAATTATTACTGCCCAACGCTTTGATTAACTTTGCTTAGGCGCATAAAGGACAATAGCAGTCCATTTTAAAGATTTGCCAACAAACTCGAGTGTGTCATATTATCTCATATTGCACTTTCAATCCCAAAGAAAACCTTAAGACTCAAAAAGTACAACGATGACTTCAATTGCGAGATTCGAGTACTACAAAGCGAGAATGTGCTAGAACACAAGTTGCAAGATACGTTTAAGGTGGAAGCGCAAGGGTAGCCCGCGAAATTTAAATTTTCTTACGTTTATTGCCATTTGCAGGACAGTGTCAGGTTGTAACTCCATACGTGTTACTGACGCGATTTATATTTTCATCAACATACAACCAGCCAGTAGCCATGCCATGCATGCATGTTGTATGCCAGCTCACAGGCGGCATAAAAACTCTTACACCAGGTTAGGCAGGCACTAACCACACTAAAAGAAGAAGTATATTTAAAAAATACTAAGATACCAAAAGAATGTATCTAACTATAAGATACAAAATAAGAATTCAAAAAAGTATTTCAGATACTACATAGATGAAAATACATATTTTGTAACTGAATTCCAAATAATTGTATCTATAATAAGTCACATCTCTGATGAGTACACAGGTATATTAATACCTCAAATTGAATCTAGTTACTCTTTGCAACACATGTAAGTGGATATTACTTTACCCAACCTGCCTGTAGTTACGCTACGCTAGGGATGGTAGATTTTTAAATCGAGGTGTCATTTATACGTGTTATAAGCTGGGCGATCGTTCTTGAATTATTGAGCGTAGCTTGTTCCGCAGGGGACAACGGGACTCGTGGAAATGAAACTATTTTTGCAATATTTGAAGGATATTGTTCAGTATTGTGAAGGTTTATTTTTACGTGAATGTGAGTGTCTGTTGCGGTTAAGTTAAATTTTTATTCGAATCGACTTCCAAGTCGATTCGGTCAAGTTCAATAAAAGTCATATTTCGTCCGTCCTCTTAAGCGCGTCGCTCACTGGTAAGTCGAGGCGACGCGCGACATCGCGGCACGGCCAAGGATTCGGTCTTTTTCAAGGAGACGGTCTTTTAGTGGAGTCGAGGCGCAGGCGATTATGTTTCCTTCACATTCTGCGCTCGCGCTTTGACGCCGCCTCGACATTAGTTCGTGTTAGCGACGCGCCTTACAGTTCGTTTAGGAATGTCTTATGTTTCTAATTTTGTAACTATTTTTGTAAATCAATTATTTCAATAAACAATTTCAATTAACAAAAGAGATTCTTGTAGAGAGAGGTAAATTGGATAACTACTTATAAACGGAGTACCTGGTATAATAGGGACATGAATTTTATCTGTATAGATTTTATGTTCTTGATAAATAGCTGTCGATGGGATTACTGGGAATGGAATCATTTTATATTTCATTGTTAGATTTTTTCAATGCAACAGGATTCGATCAGTTTTAGAACTCTGAATATAATAATTTGTTTTTAACAACCAGAATTCCGTTGACATGCAACTGAAATCGAATACATGAAACCCTTTTTGTCGCGGCGTTTTTTATTCCGTTCCAATATCATTTGTGGAGGCTTTAACGACTGGCTCTCTACAAAAGTAAGCGGACAAATTGCTTCTAAAACAACAAAAGCCGACCGGAAAAATTCACAATCGTACCGAATCATTAATCTCAGAAACAAATGGAAATCGGCCGACATCTGCTATACTCGGCTCGAAAAAATGGCGGCCATAGTCGACAGTTGTCACGTTATTCTCGACGGGATTAATTAGAAATGCGATTAAAAGCAAACAAAACAGGGAATGGTGAACTTAAATTAATGAAAAATTACCACCCTCCGAGCACTCGTCAACTCTTTTTTTTTAACGGGGTCGCTCCCGCGCATTAAGCGGCTTTAATTTGAATTCGGAATTAGAATTACGCGCGCTTTATAATTATTGTTTTTTTTTTCGGCCAGTGACGGTTGATTTCTAATTCTAACGAGGGTTTATTCGGAAAGTCACTTATGATTTTTTTGTTTCGGTATGAATATGCGAAATTGGATTTTGTTTTACCCACTCTGAAATATTCAAACATAGGAACAGGTAACTTGTTATAGCTGTAGGTAGGTACTAGAAAATATGAATTCTATTTTTTGCAGACGTATTTCATTGTATATTTGGAAGGGACGGCTCTCGACACCGTTTCTCAATAAGCAATAGCGGATTCAAGTTGAGAGTTAAACATGCTTGACTTTAAAGTGACCCAAATTGTATGTTCATAAATGGACGCAATAACTTCTGCTCAATAAATAACTCTAATTCCGAAGATGAACTAACAAGAAGCAATCGGAATAACAAAGTAGCATCGGTGGGCTTACCCGTGGTAACTACACTTCTTATCTTTTGAACTTTCTCTATATTTTATTTATTTATTTAATTTTTTTAAATACGTTGCCCCACACTGGGAATTTCTCCTGTATCGTGGGTGCGTTTACAAACATTTAAACTCACATACACAAACAGCCAGACCCGGAACAACTATCTGAAGGCCGTACAAATATTTGTTCCGTGGGGGGATGGAACCCGCGACAAGCAACGCAGCAGTCTAGTTGATCAACCACTGCGCCAATCGTGATCAAACTATAGTAACTGAGATATAGTTTTATTTGAGCCGCAAACGAAATAAACTGCAAAATACGTTCTATATATTCGACAAATTAAACTTTTCTAAAAAATTCTCAACCAATCTTAGTAACGCATTTTCCGCAGACAATTTTTCAAGGAACAAAAACTGTTCTGCTAACTAAATAAATGCGACTGACAAAATTGAAAATCCTACCCTCTTTGTTCTGCATTGAAACAATCGCATCTAGAATCGCCTGTGATGACAATTACTGAGAATCGGACCAATGGAACGGCACACAAAACACATAATAAAGGAACCCGTGTATTATTTTACTCTGACATGATATAGTGAAACTAGATTTCCGCGAATGCCTTAATATACATTCAACATTGTTAATGTTTTGAACATAACTTTTACTCACTAATTGCCTATGGATAGTGAGAAAAAAAATGCAATGGGCTATCTACAACAAATGCAGATCAGAAATCGTCCCGAATCGTTACGGGATATCTTCCGTGATTATTCATTTATTGACGATGGTGATGATGAGTCATCCTGCGATCATGGCGCTTGCATCAGCGTTGAAATATCGGAAGCTCAAAATATTGAATAATCAAGGAAGATATCCCGTAAGCGAGAGTATTTAAGTTTAGTTAATAACCGTGATAGATAAAACAGTGTTTGATATTGTTATGGTCTAAAACATTCAAAATCACATGGCACCTATGGAAATTAAGTCGGTAGTACAATTGCCCACTGATTGGAGTAACCACACTAATCGACGTGGAATCGCCGTGAGCCGGTCAGTAAGAGTGCGAATAGCCCGAAGCGGTGACAAGTTGCGTTTTCCGATCTGAAACGATGCGAACGGCGTCTTTTATATAATAATAAAATAAAATAAATAATGGAACTTTATACGACATGAAATCGCGATATTTATCTGCTTTATGCAGTTTCCGACACATCGTCAAATCTAAGTCAAAACTCGTTATCAAAACACTGCCATAGATTTAAAATCATTGACGTTTATTACTGTTAGGAGTCCAATCAGTTGATCACACCTGCCAGCTTCAATACACGGTATACTAATACAAAATGTCAATTATGTCTATTTGTTGTTAGTTGTCAATTGATTTTGACATTGTGATTAGTTGCTTAATGGTGATAGTTCGTCGGTTGTACTGATTTCCGCATTTTCATAGACTACTTTTTCACATACTATATCATTATGGATTATTACATTGTTGGATTTGATTAAAATATGTGTTAATGAAATCTTAATACTTTTGCTAGGTTTCGTTATAAGAGAAACAAATTGATTGAGATATTTGGATAAAATGGTCACAAAAAAGATTGTTTCTGTCACCATACCTACTTCCCTTGAAAACGTAAAATAAAATCCCAGAAGCCTGCAAATAATTATCATGATCTTGTATGTAGACAAAATTATGATAATTATTTGCAAGCTTCTAGATATTTATTTAGTTTTATGGGATGGCAAGCCTACAGGCCGATGGTACCGAGGAATAATGTAGTATGAATTTAAACGGCTATAAGAAGTACGGTAAGGCAAAAAAAACGATAGGTGGACTGTGGCAAATATGATTAAGCCAGAAAGGGAGTAGTGACTACTGAGATTTATTTATTTATTACATTTAGTAGGCCAAAAGCCATTAAGAAACTGGATAGACATGACAAAAACCGCCAAAAGTGGAGAGATTTAGAAGAGACCTACATTCAGAATTTCATGGCCAAAGGTTAGAGAGAAAGAGAGCAGCCATTAATATTGAATTAAGTAATCCTTTTACTCTGTATTCTCACAGAACCGCAAACTTTCTTACATTAGTGTCTTCCCTGCATTAGTTGACGACTAATGGAGAAGTATGGATGAAAACAATATGCTGCAACAACCTCATTAAATTGGCATAATACAACGATTGACAAGAGAATGATGATAAAGTCCATACAACAGATAAGATGACCTCATATAATTAGAAACTTTGGGAAACATAACACAAATTCTAACAAGACAAAATGGAAAATGTCAAACAATAGCGTGAAGCCAAGCCAACAATAATAATATAAGGAAATAATAAGTGATCGGTGCTCACGCGGGAGGAATGATGCTGGAGTGCCATTGTCACGTCGAGAGGGACGAGGGCCCTCCGTGAGTACACACCTCCGGGTATGGTTTTGTGTAATTTTGTATTGCATCTTATTATACTAGAGTGGTTTGGATTTTTGAAGTAAGGAATTGATGGATGAATTGAGGGTTAATTTTCAAAATTGGGAAAAATGAAATTTTTCTTAGGGTTTGATTTTGCTATTGTTATAAGACTCAACTGTTGTTTTTGGGTGCTATTTTGTTTTTCTTCACTGTTTTATTAAGAACATCGTGATAATAAAACGTAAAGAATATACCTTACACTCTTGTTAATTATAGCAGGGACAAGAGACCCGCACAGTTTTCTTATTAATTGCCAGTTATCAAGACCTTTCTAATATTTATTATATCTTAGTTGAATATTAACATACAAAAAAACTTCTGGAGCAAAACCTGTTTAACTGTTTAGAACCACGCGGTCACACAGAAAATCACATACAGCCAGCCAATCACACAACTATCATACATAACCAAATGACATCTGTCAAAATTGACACGAAACGTCATAACGAAATCCTCTATATGATGAACCTCTTTCAATGAAACGGAATCAGTTTAATCGTTTATTTGTCGGTTCATTTAACTTTTCGCACCGACATACCGATCATTTCGACGTCCATGGCTTGTGGGGAGCGGCTCACAGTTGCGTTTTACATTTTACGCGGGAAGATGGGTCGCTGAATGTTTTTTTATTAATGTTTATACTTGCGGAGACTTTTGCGGTATTTATTTTTGTGATTTTGAGGTTTTAACCATTTTAACTCGAATATTAACTGAGGCCAGTTTGCTCACTAATCACTTAGTTACTTAGCGTTTAGTGCTAAACATATTAAAAACATCATTCTTGCCTTGATATATTCAAAAGATAGATAGAAATACGACGATCTTTTAAATTCGTTAAGCGCTAAATGGATTTAGTCTTTTGTGGTGAAAACGGGCCCAAATTTATAAAAAAAAAGATTGAAATCATTTCTTGACCACACACAGATTTTAAACATGTCATCATAATAATGACATAGTTTCATCTAAGAGAAGTTTCAACGTGAATCTATTACCAACATTTTGATTAAACAATAACAAATATCTACGCGAGAAACAGTGCAACTACCTAATTATGTCTGTTTTCAGATCAACATGGACATTATCATGGAACTATAGAAGTATACTCACGGTTTTGGTTGAAGTGGGTAAACAGAGCTGTAAGCATCCAGGTATCTTTTGAAGGATATGCACAATTGTACATGTTATATTTCGACTCTAAGACCCCGTTATGTCCATGTCGATCTGGGAATCAAACAAAAACATGGAATGTAGCAGCTTCTGTTAGCCCAGATAACTTAGAAATATATATTAAAAAAAAAACATAATATTTTTTTTCCAGGAAATTGGAATCCTTATTCATTCTTCTTTTACCTTCATCAGATTCATTTTTATTTCTTTCATGCCAGTTCTACTTCGCTCCAAATACATAAATGATAGAAATCACTAATAAGGTCAGTTATAAAGAGATCTTAAGTTTGGTTGAACGTTATTGTTTTAATTTTTTTATAGTTGAGAAAAAATCACTTCATAGTATAAAACAAAGTCACTTCCCGCTGTCTGTTCCTATGTATGCTTAGATCTATAAAACTTCGCAACGGATTTTGATGCGGTTTTTTTTAATAGATAGAGTGATTCAAGGTTTATATGTATAACATTGCACCCGTGCGAAGCCCGGGCGGGTCGTTAGTATGGAATAAATATGGATTTGTAACTAAAGATCACACTAAATCAGCAGTCAAGTTTGTTTTAAAATGGAGGATGGCCCAGTAGTGTATTAACTTAACGATAATTAGGATAAACTTATACTTGGCGAGAAAAACAAAGAAGATATTATTTAAGTCTAGACAAAGATTCTCCCAAACACAATCCAGTTCAACGACCTAGAGAAAAACAGACAAAAATCCTAACTTAATCGCCTACGAGTAGCAAATAATAGTATAAAATGAAGCGTCGACAATTCCTTTGAACTAAATATTAATAGCGGCATAGAAACAGAGGTTTTATTGCGAACACATCAGAGGAACAATCGTAATGGTCAAGGAAATGCAGTGAACGCGTAAAATTCTCTCTAATGTGTTATTTAGAGACGCTGAAGCGCGTAAATTCTTGTTGAAGTTGTTATTAAGCACGGTGGCAGCCAGAAGTGTTAAATTTGAGCTTGTCTTTTTGTTTGCAGTTACTTGTTTGGATGATTCGTGATGTGACAGATTATGATATAAGCTCGTGGAATAAATAAGCCAATCCATGCTATGCCTGTTATGACTTACGGGGCCGAAACGTTGACATTCGCGGTAAGGTTCAATGTCGCTAAGCGAACTATGGAACCGGCTATGCTTGGAGTCTATCTGAGGGATTTTATCCAAAACGAGGTGATCCAACAGATAATCAGAGTTTTCGACATAGCTCACAGAATAAGTAAACTGAAGTGAAGTGACAATGGGTCGGCCATATTTGCCGTAGAACCGATGACCGTTGATAAGCCGTATATTGAGTGGAGACCGCAAATCGACAAGCGTAAGCTGGGACGCCCTCAGGCTCGGCGGAGCGAGGATCTTTGCAGGATGGCTGGTAGCAACTGGATGAGAGTTGCCGAGATTCGAGTTAAGTGATGGCGTGCGTTTGAAGAGGCCTATGTCCAGCAGTGGACTGGTAGGCTGATGATGATGAACTTTCACGTTCATACAAGCATACCAAAGGTTAAAATCGACTGCCAGTTGTTGTGAAGCCGCCAAGTTTTCACAAAAAAAAAACCCTCATATGCCCAGACTCTCTACCCACGGGTGGTCTTCCCCAAGATAATACTAAAACAAAACCAATAGTTTGATTGACCAAAGTTCGAAGAAAAAGAGGTGTTTATGCACTCTCGTCATGGACAATCCAAAGTATTTGAACACAAAGCACAATGAAATAATCTTCCATACTCCGTTGAAATGGCCTGTTTATTACACTCTGTCAGATTATGTGTTTTGCTACAATAAAGCTTCCTGTTTAGAATGCAAACGAGATTAGGGATGAGCTGTAAAAAGTTTTAGCTGCGGTGACAATGATGTTAGCTGTTTTGTAGACGGATTTTAGTTGTTTCAATGTGGAAGTTGGTTTAGATGTGGATTGGTTTAATTGATTAGTTGATTTTGTTTGTAGCTCAACAAAAAATGGTACTCACGCAACTTAATTCAAAATACATATATGATATATTCGAGAGAACAGCGGTGGCCCAGGGGTGGCGGCTTCGACTTACGAGTAGTAAGTCATGGATTCGAACCCAGGCAGGCGCAATACTTTGCATATTCTACCAGTCAACTTTTTTGCTCCATAGACTTTCATTGACCAATTACAAACTACGTTGAAGTCATTTTTACTCTAATAGAGCCAAGATCAATAGGATACTGTGTACGGAAATTGAGTTAGCGGTGTAACTACTGAGGATGACGTTATTAGTTAGGTTATTTTTGCAAACATAAACATATTTTGTGTCGCGCTAATTGTATTTAGTGCTTGCTTGTTAATTTCTAGAAGTTTCCCTGCAACCGTTGAAAAATCACTTATTTCAGCAATGAAGAGTCACGTGGACTAGTCCATAGAGTATAGGTACTCCTCCCATCTTCCCATCAAAGCACGGAAGGCAAGAAACTCCAAAAACATCTTAACATACTGCTGTATGTTAAGATGTTTTTGGAGTTTCTAGGCTGCTGCCTAAGATACCTTATAGACCAGTGTCTATAAGGTATCTTAGACTGCTGTATGTCCATAAAAGGCCACAATCCACCACGCGAGGGCAGTGTCGGGTTTACCAGGCAAATTATAAACTTTACTATTCTTAAAAATAAATCATAATTAGAAGGACGGGACGGTTGACGTGTGTCGGGCATGTCACCGTACGGGTGAGTCCATCAGACATATTATTTCTGGTTGTTCTCGTCTGGCTAACGGCGAGTACTTGCACAGGTACAACCAAGTAGCCAGGATTATTTATCAGCAACTTGCCTTGAAATATAAACTTGTGGAATTCGAGGTACCGTACTACAAGTATATGTGCTTGAGCCAGTTCTCGAAAAAGACCATGTCACGCTGTACTGGGATCGGTCTATCACCACTGACAGGACTATTATCGCCAATAAGCTTGACATAGTGGTGATAGACCGATCAGCGCGCCGCGTAATGATAATCGATGTTACCATCCCGCATGACGAGAACCTCGTGAAAGCTGAGAAAGAGAAACAAATAAAATATCTCGACTTGGCACACGAGATTGTGGAATGTGAACTCTGCTATCATTGTACCGATTGTCGTGACGGCCAATGGCCTTATGGCCAAGAGCTTCGACGACCATCTTTCGAAGTTCTCCTTAAGAGGTGGGATCAAGAGCCTGATTCAGAAGGCAGTACTCTTCGATACGGCTCGTGTTGTGAGGAGGTTCCTGTCTCTGGAGCCCTAACCACCGGTAGGTAGCTTGGACCTTTCTCCCGACACTGGCGGACTACTATTTTTTATATTTTTAAATGTTTTTGTATGGATTTTATAAGAAATATTTAAAAATGTTAAAAATAAGAATGAAAAATGAATAAACGAATTCATAATTGTAGCAAGGAATCTTCGCTTCAACCATAGCTAGACACGATACATTCCCAAAACTATTGTATACACAAACACCCAAACGCGAAAGCTCAACGTGCATAGCTGAAAATGCAAATTTACCGCTGGTTTTTCACCAAGAAGAGCGTAACTGGAACCATATTCTCGCTACCACAGACTACTGTGTTCTTATCCAGGCATCATCATCAGCCTATAGCAGTCTACTGTACTGGATATTAGGCCTTTCCAATCAACTTGACTCTTATCCAGCTGCTACAGGCATACCGCACAGGCCAAAACATTCCAAACACATTGCGTATCGCAATGAAACGCAAACTATCTGGCTTTTGCAACTAGAAGAGTGTGACTCCCTATTCTCGCTTACAGAGACCGCTGTATTGTAGTTCAGGCATCATCGTCAGTAGCCTATAGCAGTGTACTCCAGGACATAGGTCTCTCTAATCGGTCACCTATCAACTCGATTCTCGGTAAGTATCTTCCAGCTGCTACAGACACGAGTCGACACAGCATACCCCATAACTAGGGTCACAGCACAAAACATTCCAAAGCGTATCTCTGAAAACGCAACCTAACCATTGGTTTTTACAACTTGCAGAGCGTGTCATCATGATCATCATCATTTCAGCCGAAAAAGGGGTCCACTGCTGGACAAAGGCCTCCCCCAAGTGTCACCACATTAACCGTTCCCGTGCGAATCGCATCCAACAGTTCCCAGCAATCTTCACCAGGTCATCGGTCCACCAAGTGGTAGATCTTCCAACGCAACGTCTTCCAGTTCGCGATCGCCACTCCAGAATTTTTCGGCCCCATCGGCAATCCGTTCTGCGAGTAATGTGCACTGCCCGCTGCCACTTAAGTTTGGCAATTCTTCAGGCTACGTCGGTAACCTTGGTTCTCTTGCAGGCTGTCCTCATTTTCTGATTTGATCACGCAAGGAAACTCCGAAAGAGCGTGTATAGTCTCCTATTCTTACTTCCGCAGTAGTTCCAGAGATACTCGTTACATACTCGTATTCCCACTACCCCACCGCGCAAAAACATACCAACGCGCAAGCTCATCGCGTATCGCTGAAACGCAAATTAACCGCTGGCTTTTACAAATATCGGTCAATTAAGCGGTGAGAGGGATAACAATTGAAAACGGTTTCGCTTTCACTCAGGCCAGGCATAAACGCATTCGTAAATATAATAATAGATGAAGAGATACATCAATGAATGTCCACTGCGTTTTCGGGCGGGCACTTTCAGTTTCGATGCGCGCGGCAGCCATGATTTTGGTTTACTGGAAATTGCAATTTGGTGTTTATTTTACGCATTTTTGTTTGTATATTTGTGTTTTTTTTTTTTTGTTTTCGCTACTACAGTTTTTTTTTTTAACTATAGGTAGATATCTGATTAGGTTAAAAGTTAAACGTATTTTATTATGCAAGCAAGAATTTATATATTTATTTATTGATAGTGTGTTACCTGTTTAAGGAATTTGGAGCGTAGATTAATTTTCGTCCGCTTATCTCATACAAAAATAAAAGCTTATAAAAAAAATCGACCTTACGAGTATTAAGTGAAATACGAGTTTTATTTCGACGTTTTGTTAAAACTTTATATATGGCATGGCTTTTTTTATATATGGCATTAACCTTTTAGTCTGTTCTCAAAATAACCATTGTACGTAAACCCTATAGACTACGCTTGCGATAATTGTTTTCACAAAATAAATCAACAGCCGCGTCCCGGAGATATCGACCGCGATGCAACGTCACCCTATCGTTGCGTCGGCGTTCCCCGCCAATCCCGCGTGATCGCCGCTGACCACACGTTTGTAAAATGTGGATAATTATTTCAGTTTTATATTAAATATCAATTTTAAATTGTTTGTTTCGACTTGCTTCTGTATTGACAGATAATGGCACGGAATGTTTTTAATGAAAGGTTAAGTATTGAAAAGGTTTTACTAAGGACGTATAGGTTGTAGATGCTGCTGAATATCATGGTCCTTCAGTAGGAGCGAGGATAGTCTGGAGTACAGTCATCACTTGATATACCTAACATAACATCACGCTTGTAATTCCCGAAGGGTTAGGCGATGTGTTCTAAACGATAGGGGCGAGCCTATTGCCATCAGCTATGCACAAATCCAGACTCCGTGTTACCTCGTCTTTATTTGTCAGAGATTCCTTCTCTTTTATATAATATGGCGTCGGCACAAGCATAGTAGTCAGTGCTACTGTTTTCCATTTAAATCAAATAACAATATAGCTACAAACTAAGAGTCGTGCCGTCAGCAGCAACCAAAGATTTTAACGATTAACCAAACAATAACTCACCATCTGTACATTACGCACCTAGTGCACAAAAGAAGTACAATCATAAAAATTGCTCATCCATAAAATGTACTTAATAATAATATGCATTACCTTCTACGCACACTTAATTCTAAACTCTACGTTTTGAGTGTTAAAGTTCGTTCTAAGTTGTCCCCCTCTTCTATTCATTAGTGATTTGAATCAAAGGGTTGGCAAATCCAAGTTCTATTGTGTACAGTCACGCGTCTAAGTTAGTATTAAGTATACGTGTTTTTATATTTCCGTTACCATAGAAATAAATGCTTTACATTTGTATAGATGTTTGATTATAATAAGGTATTTTTTTTAGGCTTATCGGTAGTAGAAAAAAGTGTTTTAAGTTATGATTATATTTATTTGTTTGTTACTGTTTTGTTTAGGGTCATAGTCATATATTGAGAAGGTTTTATTTTCCGTATTGAGTTGAGTGTTTTGAATTTTAAATTAAGATATATTTTGATATACTCTGGGGCTGCCGCTGCGGCTGCAGAGAACCTCAAGCGGCGTAAATATAGTAACCTTATTGGCAACTATATTTTCGAGCCATTTGGTTGAAACTCAGGTCCGTGGGGTCCAAGTGCTCACAGCCTTTTCAAGGATATTTCAAAACGCTAGTTGACACTTCCCGTGACCCAAAGGCTGGCTGTTACCTTGGCCAAAGGCTTAGCGTTGCCATACAACGTGGCAACGCCGCCAGTCTCTTGGGTACATTACCAGTTGACAGCGTTGAGGAGTAGTTTTTTGACGCCATTTTTTAAGTTTGATTTTAAGTTATTTACTTTAGAATATTTTAATTTAATTTATAATTTTAGATATAATTTGCCATATTTTTCAAGATTTCATAACTTATAGAAGGTAGTAACAGTTAATATCCGATTTGTATCATAACGTCAACTAGAATAGTCTTTACTTCTGTTAAAGAACAAGAGCTACTTACAAAAGTTTTGTGCAATGTCAGACACGTAATATAAGACTGACAATTCCCATATATTTAAGAACGTTTGCAATCAGTCTCAATCGGTCAAAGATACCTCCCAGCTACTAATATTTTTGACGTCGATTGTTGATTGAAACGTGGTCACTCACAATGGGCCTCATCAGAAGACTTAAAGCCACCTATAGGTCAATGGAGAGGGCTATGCTCGGAGTTTCCATGCGTGATCGAATCAGAAAAGAAAACATCCGCAAGAGAACCAAGGTTACCGACGTAGCCCGAAGAATTGCCAAACTGAAGAGGCAGTGGGCAGGGCACATTGCACGCAGTACAGATGGCCGATGGGGCCAAAATGTTCTGGATTGGCGACCGCGAACCGGAAGACTTTGCGTTGGGAAGCCTCCCACTAGTTGGACCGACCGATGACCTGGAGAAGGTTGCGGGGATCCGCTGAATACGAGTTCCAAGGGCCCGGTCAATGTGGCGACACTTGGATGAGGCCTTTGTCCAGCAGTGGACGTCTTTCGGCTGAAATGATGATGATTGAAATTAAATTGTGACTAGAAATGAAAGGTTCTTAATTACGGGATTTAGTCAACATAACCAAAGCCTTTCATCACAGTCGTCAATACGGTCGCGATTGAGAAATCATTTCAGTTTAAAAGCACTTACGCCACTGTGTCTTTTATTGATGCATAAAATCCCTCATCTCCACAAAAAAAAACGTTTCGAGGTGTAAAAATCACTAAATGCTGTCTCACCACTGGATGCGGCACAAAGAACAAGTAAATTCGCACGATCGTCTCGCTCTAAACAAAATAACAAAACATAAGACACGCCGTAAAACGATGAACGCAGCTTAAAACGCACAGAACCCTAATAATATTAAAAACACAAACACCACTGGGTGACATCTCGTAATTTCGATTCTAATTACATTTAATGTCCACTGTTATTTTTTCGAGTTTTAATGCGCGCCCGCCATAAAAAGATAATCACAAAAATAATTGAAACGAAATAATAAAGGCTGTAAGGAAAGGGGGGAGGGGGGCGATTAATGACGGCTTGGGGAGGTGCGGGATAGTCGGCACATTAAGGCCTAAATAATCAACATAATTACACTTTTTACCTTGGCATCCCCTTTTCACCCTCTAATAAGTGCCGTTGAAAAGATTCTCTATTTATATCGAGGCGTTTTTTAATGAAAATGATAGTTGATGCGCAGTTTCATGTTTATGGTGACAGTTTTTAGTATTTTGTTATTATTGTAAGGGTGAAAATTTCAAGAGTCCCAAAACTCGCGGCAAAATTAAGAATCAACTTACGTACTTTGACTCGTAAGATAATAATCCCTTAAAGCAGACAGTTAAAAAGGGTTGATAAAAGTGTCTTATCATTAAGCTACTGGTTGGTGGTTGACGACAGGTCGAGCTATAATGAGAGGGCGGTTCTCAATATGATAGCATCCGGCTTTAACCATTCATTTAGCTGTAATCGTATTTTCACTTCGAAACTATTGTAAAATATGAAATATGCATTGAGTGATTGCGTTTGCTTCTTTGCAAAAAAAACACACACACTTTAGGATATTACAGTAACGTGTATTCGCACTTAAATCGGACGCTGACGACTTCAATGCGAATCTCTTTTTATTATTTAAAGATCACAGAAATGGCTATAAAGAAAGATACACTCAAAAACTGAAATTAAAGGTCTTGATTACGAGTCCTTAATACATTTAAGTATAAAACTAAATATAAAGCAGTTTATAATTGGGAACGCAGCAATAAGTAAAGCGGGCACCCTTCTGCCGAAGAATCAGTATATAATTAAAGATAATGAGACGCTATTCAGATGTCCGTCTGGATCTTTTCGACGTGTTCAGTTGAGAAACGTTGGATGTGGCATATTTGGTAGATTTTATAGAAATGAAAGAAAAAAAACATAACTAAAATTGTAGTTGACTTGGTCTGTTGGTAAATGATGTATTTAATAAGGTGCACCAAAAGTCGAAAATATTAATAAAATAAATCGTTTGAAAACTGGCGTTTTGTAGTTTTCACGTTTTGTTGTTGAGTGTTTTTTTGTGAACACATCAAGTTTTTCCAATGTGAGTTTGAGTACCTCATACTGAATCGTAATGAGTTCCAAAATAAAAACATTGGTCAGAGCGGACCAATGAAATAATCATTCGTAGCTCCTGAACACATCCTTCACGAAATCACGACTGACGAAGACAGGGACTAAATAAAGGGGTTTTTAATTCAGTGAAATGGTAATACTTACAAATCTAGAAGCCTTTCGTTAATCAGTGTATTGAGTTGCGATTTATTTATTTATTTCACAGTAACTTAAAACAACTAAGATGACGAAATTAGGTACTTACATTTTTTCTCCTGAATGTATTTTGTTAATAAAATTCTCTTTACAAGGTACAATAAAGTTAATAAATTCAATTAAGTAGCTCGTTCAATTGGTTACAAAAAAAAACATCTAATTTTATCACCCCAATAAATGACAGGCCCGCTTCAGACTCGTTTGTGTCTTTATTTATGACATTTGATAGATTTAAGTGAGGCTACCGTACACTGCACTAATTAAATTAAGCTCCAATCAATTTGTAATACATTGCCACTTTAAACAGAAGCTTAAATAGGGAATAATGAAGTGAAGTGGAATTGTATCGAGCGAAACGGTCGCTTTAGCCGCTGCTACAATATTACCCCGCTCTCCCCTTTACACGAAAAAATATAGAAACGCAAGCGTACACCAACGTCTAATTAAAATGATTAACTTAATGGTCTTAGTCATTAGCGATTTTAATTCTGAATCGTCTATTTTTTTTTCCGTTGAAATTATAAGTTGGACTACCATTTTACGATTGGCATCGCGATTTTTAACATTTACGAGCAATCGTAATATCGCCATTGTAGTTTGTATTTGTTTGTTTAGCTGAAGAACGATATAATTGGCTGCGTTAGATGTTGTGCTTTTGTTGTTATTTCTACAATATAACGACCATGTTGTATTATTATGCCTTTAGTTTTCTGTTACTTATCAGGCACAAAATCAACAATTTCAGGTATCGTGAATGAACCGTTACTGTTTTTCATATTGATGGTGTAACTTTTTTGTCCATACTTCTTTATGTCAAAAACTGCCTCATGCAGTCATTAAATTAAAACAAGTAAACCTTCTTTCAAGGTACAAAGCATAGACAAACCATAAAAAAAAAATCAGCAAAATATTGACACGCGTCTATTTTCCCAGCTTTCCTTAAAATAAAAACTTTTCTTTTACTACACACTACATACTAAATACTTGTGACATTTAAACAGTACGACTTTCGTTTTTACCAGTCTCATTGAAAGCCATTCGTTCGCGCCACCCTCGCCCGATGCTCGCTCGAAAGCTTAACCGATGTAGAAGCAACAAAGCATAAGTTTCGGTCAAGGGTACGGCTCGCAAGATGAACCCTTCCCGTTGGTTTTTTATTTGAGAATGATACTGTTTGTACTGTATCATTTGTATTGGTAAGTTGTAGTTATTAGGTATATTCTTATGCACTATCGTCTTTAACACCGTCACTGCGAATCACACAAAATCGGCTCGACACGGTGCTTACCGCTACTGCGTACGGTGAAAACTATATCTTTCTCGCTAGTACGGAACGATTCATATAAATATGTCGAAAAAGCTGATTTTGAATTTATTTTTACAATAAACCTTGTTTCTACATATTTTATTTTTAAATTGATTTTAATGCCGCAATGTTGAGTGTACAACATATATTCTGCCATTTACTCATTAGAAAGTTTCGCAACGTTGTACCTCAGCAACGTATGTTTTCTCAAAAAGTATATAAGTTAGTTTTTTTTATTTGTAAAGCCATATAGACTATAAAGGTTGTAGTTTTTTTTTTTAAACTGCAACATTTTTTCACTTGCGAACTAAAGGGTTAAGTGGTGTGAGGTCGAAAAGAACTGATAAGCACTGTCGAAAAGATCGATGGATTTTTTTGCAGCAGCTACTTACAGCAAGTCAAGTTTTTATGCAAATGCCTCACGTCCTAATCTAAGCTAACGGTAGCACGAATCCGTGATCGTCGTTTACTTATGATTAGGACATTCATTTGTTTAAAAAGCAGAAGGCGCCGTCTGTCGGTGGAGCGTCGCTTTTACATTTGCCTTTCTTTCAAGAAGACATAGTGTGTGTAGCTAGTTGACTAAAAAGGCAGCGAATTAACTTGTGAATATTTTAACACTTCAAGTCTTTACATACAGGTATTCTATTTTTAATTTTCTGCCTTGGTGGCTATAGTTTAAAATTACGATTAAATCTAACCACAATAAAATTAACAGATTGAGATCTAGACTGAATTGAGACGTAACTCTTAAAAATATTATTTCAAAATGAGCTCAGAATAAGCTCAAATTATTCTTTTAAATGCGCAAACGCCTCCGTATATCCAGGCGTTATCTAATCATAGATTAATTCATAAGCTGAGACGCGACACGCCCATAAATTAAAGCAAATTTTAGCGCTACCATTGAACCCATTAAAGCACTCTTTCTTATTTCGGCAAAGACATAAAACTTATATTGTAACAAAAAGCAAAACGAACGTTAGTAATTATGTTAATGATTTTAAAATTATCACTTCAAATAAACCGCACAAGATGGCAGGCTATTATTATTTTATAATGTGCTGTGACGTCACGAAATGAGGTATTAATTATTATTCGGACAGTGTTGCTAGCCCTGTGTTATCGTGGTGTAAACAACTGCTAATTAAAAGGTACATCAAAGATCGAGAAGTAATTACAACGCGCCATACTAATTAGTTTGTTTGTCGAAGATTTTTTTACACAGTGACCTTTTGAATTGCTGAATTTATAAAGAAGCTGTCGATTGTCTACTGCATGGTATTGGCTATTTGTCAAATATTTCTAGGAACTTTAGACTTATTAAATAAGTAGTGAGTACCTGGTGCTAATGTGCGTAGGATATTCTATGGAATTTAAAAGTGTTTTTCCGTTAGTTCGGAACAGGACTCCAAGGAGCCGATATCGAAAATATAATATGTAGGTTCGCACGAAATTTGACATAGGTATCATACACTAGCCTTTGCCCGCGGCTTCTTCTCGCGTTAATTTAAAATTTGAAAATCAATTCGGGTTGTACTGTGCTTGTAATAATATAATTCAATTATGATTCGAAAGACACGTGGCGCCATCTATTATCACAAAAACGTTATTGTTGTTTTCCTCGGGAACAGTACATTTTTTCGGGATGAAAATTACCATATATCAGTTTCTGTACACTTGACAACGTATATGCAAAATTTCAGGATGATCGGTTCAGTAGTTTAGACGTGAAAACGTAACCAACAAACCTACTTTTGCATTTATAATATTAGTAAGGAAGTTAGGATTAAGATTATTAACAAACTATAAACTTTGATAGATTTAAAATTAAAATAAAATGTGTAAAAGTATCACAAAGGGGAAAATAAAGACGCCTTGTCATTCCTTTCCCCTGAAATATTGGTAAAAGACTTATTATGATTTCAATTTCCAAGCAAAATACAACCGAGAAACATTTGACTGAATTCGTAAAAGTAAAATAGTTACAGTATACAGTCTTTACAACTTTACTCCAAGCTAAAACATAATGAACAGATTCTAATCAAATTACTTTACGAGGTGTTGAGAACAATGTTAAGATTGTATTATAAGAGCTATATAATAAATAACACAAGACTTGTAAATATTAGACCAAAACGATCATATAAGGAAAAAAAGTTAAAAATCTTTTACAATCGGGTCGACTCCACGCCACCTCTGTCCTCAAAAAGGCACCGTTCATTAATGGGGCGTAATATTTTCGTAATTAAGTTACGCACTGGGAAAACAGCGTTATAAAACATTGTGTAACTTTGCGGTTGTACATTAGGCTAGATAAGCGATTGATTAGCTGTTTCCTTGTACTGCTAATGAGCGCTCATTAATACTTAATTAGACTTGAATAATATTATTACAAATGGAGATACTGAAAAACTTGTTTCGTGGAAGTATTGAATGTTTTAACTACATGCATAATTACAGTGAAGTATTTTTTATCAATAACACTAGGAATGGGATATTTACCATGTATACTGTTTTGAGTACCCGATATTTCCCGATGCTTCTAGTGTTAAAATAATGTTAGTGACCATGTCAATTTAAAAAACTAGTAATTTTATTTAAAAAAAACTACTTGTCACACTACAGAATGTTGAAATAATTAAGATCATTCAATATCCATAGCTATGAAAGTTCTTTGAGTTAAAGTTCTTTGAAAATCACCACAAATAACCAGACAACCGTGACGACGTGTAACATGAGACTCTCTGCCTCTAGGAGGACAATACTATTTGATTTAAACTGTAACTGGATTATTATTAATGTATTAGTTAAGGACGACTTCTAATGGAAGAGATTCAATAGGGTCTGATGGACTTCAGAGGACGTAGGTGATCATTATCTTGAGATGGGAAACAAACATTCAACCTATTTAAAGACTCAATAAGAGGAATTCTCCGGCTGTCATTTGTAGATCTTGGACAGTCGTTACAGTAGGTAGTCAGTGACCCGAAAGTCTGACAACCTGTCTTACCAAAAGGTTTCGTATTACCCAGTACTAACTAGGTTGTGGAGGTCAGAGAGGCAGTGTAAAATACTGGTATTCAGCTGCATCCGGTTAAACTGGAAGCCGACCCTTACACAGTTGGGAAAAGGCTAGGCAGATTATGCAGAGGAAGTCTCCTTAGTCACTTCTACTAACTACGGACTGGGTATTTCTGAAATGCTGTTCTTTGACCATGACGCTTCAGGAAGACATTCTTAGCAAAGACCCAAGGTCTTCTGTAGTACTCCGACAAATGAAAGAAGAGAGTAGAGGTGGAATTTCTATCAGTCAAGAAGTCTCCATGTTGCAGAGACAAACAGTGACAATGTGAAGTAAGAAGACAAGAAGTTCCTTACCCCATCAACTCCTAAATAGGTCACAATACAATAGTAAAGCAAATATCCCTCTTAGTTTCCATGCAAAACATTTCCGCTTATATTCCCCTCCTCGGAAGAAGATACTTGATTTAAACAAGGTTATTATACTAACGATTCGACGGGAGATGGTTTAAACAATCATTATAAGTAGCCACATCCCTCAGTGCTTGCCGCGAATCTAACGTACACTCGAAAATGTTTTCAATTGCCTCTATGGGCTTATCAAGGACGATGTGGTTAGGAAATAACGAACTAATTTAATTATTGATTTGGGTTTTGTTAATTTGTTTTTTGATGGAATTGGCACTTCTGGTGGGGTTATCCTAGTTGCTTACTTACGTCTAATACTTATAAATAAACATTACTGGGTAATAGATAGTCCATCTACTAAGCTCCGGCAATTCAATCGCTAGACCACTTTTAAGAGAAAAATAAGTATTGCAAATGAGCATATTTTAAAGAAAAGATGTCAAACCGCAATTTGGATCTAAAAGATAAAAGTTCTTTAATAATTGAAACATGGTGATGAAGGTAGATCAAAAACAAAATAGCTTATTTTATCAACTAATACAGCACAATAGTTTGAACTAAATTGAATAACCACAATGGAAAGCCGAGCCATCATTGGTCAATCAATCATCATTTGCACTAGCCAATTGCATTTACAAAAGCAAACTAAAACGTCTGTTTTCAAAAAGCTGCAGATACTCTAAAAACAAACTCTCGTTCAGAACCGTCGAAAAATTTAAAAGCCATGAAAATATTTGTGAAAATAAGAAAGAGCAAATCTCAATGGCTGGGACGTGTTGAAAGAATACCGGAGGGAAGAGCGAATGAGGACAAAGCGAAAAAGGATGGAGGAGGAACGGTCTCGGAGGTTCGAAGCAAACAAATGATGCATTTATTCCTGGAAATGGAGCCAATCTTTGGATGTGGTGTCGACTAGTTGAAATGGGAAGCTTCTTTGTTCAATGTTTCGAAGTGAGATTTGATATAACAGCATTGGAAAGTGCGAAATTGGGACTTTATACAAACAGTTCTTGATTAAACTGAATCCTTCTCCATCTTTACAAATAGTAAATCTTTGGCCTCGTAGTTTTGCATTGTAGATTATTTTATTCGAAATTGGTTTCAGAGATTTAAGAAATAACGTAACATGACATCACGCCTGTAATCCCCGGGGGTTAGGCAGAGGTGTACCTAATAGTACACCCACATTTCGCAAGTTATGATTTAAGTCCCATTTAATAGGGGGCGAGCCTTTTGCCATCAACCGGGCTCTACACACAAATTCAGACTCCGTGGCTGCTACTGAGAAATTCATGATAAAAAAAACCCAATAACACTTTGCCCGACCTGGGAATCGAACCCAGGACCTCATGCTCAGCAGTCGCGCTTGCGACCACTAGACTTACGAGGCAGTCAAGGTTTAGGAAATATTTTGTAATGAACGGATAAGCACTAAGCAACTAGAAACAAAATTAATTTAATTCGGAAAAACATTTCTACTGGGGGGTTACTATGACGTCATAAAGCAGGAGTAATTCCAGTGTGGGAAAGAGACAGAGCTATACAGGTCGTCTAGTGCCATGTCTTTCCCACACTGGAATTACTCCAGCTTTAAGACGTCATGGTAGGACACCTATATGTTACAGTTGGAACATTTTGAGTACATCGGCTAGAACACAAGTCTTCTAAAGACAGTTGTGTCAATTACAGCGCAAACTATGTCGGTTCACTGCAGAGCCAGCATTTAGAACATAATGTACCCCCCCCCTACCTACCTACCTACTGTAGCTGTTAAATTTGTAGTCTCAATATCGGAAGTTAAAATGGAAGTTTTTTTTCGTTAGAAAATAATTTTGGAATTAAGAATAAGTTCTTTTGTAAAATACCTTTTGATTTTTTTATTCAGAAGATAAGTTTTTGTGAAAAATTAAAGTCTTACCAAGGGGTATCGTATTACCCAGTACTAACTTGGTTGTAGAGGTCAGATTGGCAGTCGTTCCTTGTAAAATACTGGAATTCAGCTGTATCCGGTGCGACTGGAAGCTGATCCCAACATAATTCGGAAAAAGCTCGGCAGGTGATGAAGATGGCGTTTTCGCGACTGTGATTTTATCCAGAAAAGTGCATAAATCAGGATTTTCAAAAAGCTGTACGAGTGTAGATGCGTATGAGTGCAAATTATATCTAAGTTTAGTGAACCAATATTTATACAGCGTGTAACAGAAAGGGTATAATCATATGGAAGAGTGTGGTACGGACCATCAAACTGAACAACTTTGTCTATGGGACCACCATCGAAATCGTAAAAAAATAATCAGCTGTCCTATACAAAATTTCAATACCTACTCGACCCAAATTTATGGGACAGCTGATTATTTTTTTACGATTTCGATGGTGGTCCCATAGAGAAAGTTGTTCAGTTTGATGGTCCGTACCACAGTATTCCATATGATTATACCCTTTCTGTTACACACTGTATATGTAAATATATTGAAATATATATATATAGAGTTTTATATATCCTTGGAGTTTATCTTAGTACGAGTATTCAATTAAAATTTGCAGATAAATATAGGTCACCTTCCACTGTTTGTCTTTGCATCACCCAAAAGTTGATTGGTAGAAAATGACAATGGCATTAAGTACGCCTCTGTACTTTGTGCTTGAAGTGTATAAATAAATAAAGAGGCCAGATAAGAATTTCGGTTACTACTAGTCATTCCAACCTTCAATCCTTTAGTTTCTATGCTTATTATTAATAATGATTCACACGCATGTATTACAATTATTATTTATCCAGATGGGTAGCAGGTGATAAATGCCCTGTTTTAATTCTCACTCGCCTTTTTTATTTTATTTATTGGTATAGTTTTAATAACTGATGATAATACAGTAGTCTTATGCTGGAGGGTTAACACCTTGACTGATAAATATTTAGGGACTTCCAAGTTTTTTGTTTTATTTTCGGGTATTTTTTAACAGGGTGTTAACATTTCTATCTTACACCAACTTCTGTAGATCGACGTTCTTGTATAGGAAAAAAAGACCACTCGTAATTGTTTTCCGAACTTGGCTACAAATAATAGATTTACAATACATATCAAGAAACCTTTTCTACTTGACTATACAAATCACGAAATTGATCAACGGGTCTAGTTGACCAATTCGAGGTCGAGTGGACTCGTGGGTCCCGCCTGTGAGGGATCAGTTGATTAAAACATCTATAATCAAACTGAATCTAGTGTTTGGGCATTTTGGAGTCAGTCTGGGTAGAAAGCGAACCTTTCTTACGTTTTAAAAGGTGACACAGTGATAATCTATACCTATATTATAAAGAGGTAAATTTATACTAATATTATAAAGAGGTAAAATTTGTTTGTATGTAGAGTTAATCTCTGGATCTACAGAACCGATTTTTAAAATTCTTTCACTAATAGGAAGCTACATTATCCCCAAGTGCCATAGGCTATATTTACAACGTGGCTGTGGGATAACTTCCGACCAAAACGCGAGCGAAGCCCCGGGCAACAGCTAGTGTCTAAAAAAGGCAGAAACATTTTCTAGTGATCTGACGGGCCGCTAATATAAACTACTAGCGACCCGCCCCGGCTTCGCACGGGTGCAATGTTAATAAACCTTCCTCTTGAATCAATCTATCTATTAAAAAAAACTGCATCAAAATCCGTTGTGTAGTGTTAAAGATAGGGACATAGGGACAGACAGAGGGAAGTGACTTTGTTTTATACTATGTAGTGATGATGATGATCTGAGAATATAGCACGAGTGCGAGCTGTAAACGTAATGTAAATACGTCGATTTTAAATTAAAAACTCGTTTCATATATCACTACATAGTATAAAACAAAGTCGCTTTCCGCTGCCTGTCTCTATGTACCTATGCTTAGATCTTTAAAACTACGCAACGGATTTTGATGCGGTCTTTTTAACAGATAATGTGATTCAAGAGGAAGGTTTGTATAACATTGCACCCGTGCGAAGCCGGGCGGCGGGTCACTAGTAAATAATATTTTCAAAATTTTAAGAATTTATTCACATCTATGGATGATACTATTTGTGTCATAGTGCATGTTGTAAACAATCTAACTAAAATGATTTAATTTTATTTTAGATTTAAAAATTGAAGTAATTTACGTTTACACCGCACGCTCGTGTTGGCGTCTCTTGATGAATTACTTTTGAAAACATATCTAAAGATAGATAGTAGTAAAACCGAATCTTACGCAGCCCGTTCACAAATCCACAACAAGTCTACTCCAGCAAGCCATATGGCCGCACTCGACTAATCAACGGATTTTGGAACTCTAAAACTAGTGACAATTGGTTTTGTCCTAATTTTAGAACAATGAAATGAATCACCCAGTATTGTACATCCAGTATTATTTAGTTGGCAAGTACTAAGTGATATAAATTTCTATAAATAGAACTAATTAGTCCAGTTTAGTTTTAGCACGAAATTGGTTTAGACTTGTGTCAATGTGAATTTGGGTGGAGGGTTATTTTTATTGATGTTAGTACAATTGAGTGTGTGGTACTTCATTTATCTTGGTATTTCAGGATATTGTGAAATTAAATTTATCAATTATTGTAGAAAAATCTCTATTAATACAAGGCGTAAACGCATCCTTCACGAAGCCGTCAACCAAGCATTCTGTATATCAAACTAAGTAATTCAATGCAAAAATTATTGCTGGGAAACGACTTTTTTTTGGGGTAACGCACTCAAAACATCGTGCTGATGGATGCATTTAATAGAATGGTCGTGAAGGTACTCCATTTAAAGTTATAACATTAAAAACCTGCTTTTTTTTAAACTTCAGAAAATTTTAAAATGTTGGTCGCTAATATCTCTGTAACTATAACGTTTCCAGATATGGGCTAGAATAAAAAAAATATTGCAATGATGGAGAGAATTTTTTAGCCTTTCGGTTTCGTTAAGGGTATTTTTACACCCATTGTCATTTCGATACGTTATTATAAAACTTTTCCTTACTACAATTTATAAATGCCAGTATTGTGATTTAATAAAATCCATGAAAATCATTATCATCATCATTTCACCCGAAAGACGTCCACTGATGGACATAGACCTCCATGAATATAAAACTTATTAATTTTATTGCAATAGTAAATTCTAAAGCAGCTTAAATTTCTGAATGACGTACTCCATGGTGGTATGGTTCCCGCCATTCCCTTTAACGCAATCCCTTGATCGCCCCCCTACATTTTCCTGTAGGTATAGAACGCATTGGATTTTTGTCCAACTAGGTAAACAATTATAATTATTACTCATTTTCCTGTTAATTTACACGGTGATAAGCAGCTGATACAATTCATGTAATTTTTACAGGAACTCGTCTATTTATAAGGAAAAATGTACATAATATAGAACTGTTATATTGTTAATGTAAAACTGTAGGACCCTCACTAACATTATTTTTGTTATACATAAATAGTTCAAGGAAATAAGATTAATAGATAGATTTAAAAAAAACTGCCTTAAATAAAACTAGACTTAGCATAATTTAGGCGCCCATTCAGTTCTCAAGACTAATTTGTAGCAAAAAATCTACGAAAACCTAAACGAGGCCAAATGTACAAAAAAAAAAAAATCTAAAGTCGATACTAACATTAACTCGATACTCCAACTTAATATACATTAACGAACGGATTAAATGGATCCCATTCATCAACGTCACTACAAAAATGCTATTTCCACACAAAATTAGGCACTCACCTACACTTACAGGATTTCGCGAACAATCGTATCCCCAGACTAATAACTACCAAATGAAGGGTTGTAAGCTCTCCGAATTTTAATGAAATATTTGATTTATGCCCACCAAGCTTCAGGTAGCTTATTATAAGAATATATCATTAAACATTACATATATAATTAAACCGAATCTTAGCCTCCAGCCACCCCAATTTGGAGCCGGCCGCTGCATTATAATTTTAATAAAATTGCCCGTTGTCCAATAAAAAACTTAAAAAAAATAAAGTAATAATAAGAAAATTATAACACATCTGATTGATGTATTATTTGGTAATTTATTGGTTGTAATTACATCGTGTAATAATGGTCGATAATGCTGCGAGTCGGCGGAGTGAGGCAACGATTTATTAGTATTTATTAAAGTATGAATTATTGTATAATTACTGGGATGGGTGCTTCCAAACTAAACAGAGCGGTTGTTTTAGGGTTGAATTTATGGGCAGTTCTCGGAGTCGATCTAATCGAGCTTGTTTGCGATGTAATTCGGGCGCGGGCGCCTCTGTTGCTATAAAACTATGTCGATGAGTGTGTTGGTGAGCTCAGCCGAAGCAAAACCGGAGTAATGATAACTCAATTTTGATGTGAATGTGTTATTGTATTGCTCTAGTTTCGGTTAAGAATATTTATGGCGGTTTTTGAGAGTAACTTACGACGTATTTCAGAGTAAAGCTTGAGTTATCAATGGAAGATAGGGTTATGTTATGAAAATAATGTGTTGTTCAGAGTAAATGTTATGGGTGGAATTCTTCAGTTCCGTCAAGACTGGGATAGGTATTACTAGTTTATTAAAAGAAATGAAATGATCAGTCTTGTAAGTGAAATTTTTCTTGAGTCGTTGTAGAAGTTAGACTTATAAAAATAACATCAAACAAAAGTTTTTTTTTTTCATTTGAAATCGTGCTTTTATGTTAGTTTTTTTCTCTGCATACTCTAATTGAGTTTTGAAAATAGCTCGAAAAACATTTTCCTTTTTTTAAACACCCATTAAAAAGCTGTGTGGTCCTCCCTAATCCCATAATTGATTTTGATAAACAGCTCGCATCGTAAAATCGATAAAATTTAATCGATTCCATATGTCAAAGAGGCCATCACTCTAAGTATCAACTACTTCAGTTGATCCCCGCAATCGACAATAAATAAGATGGATAATACTTCAAAAGAATTAACTTTACATAAACAAACATTTGTAGTGGATTCTTAATAGTTTTTACTGGCCCTGCTACACACGTCGTTTCGTAGATCTTACTTAAGATAAAATAGTTTACAGATGCGTACAAAGCTGTTATTACTCGCTTCACATAATTTATGCATTGACAATTTTAATTACTTCAACCGTATGCAAGTTGGTTTTTATAATTAAGTCGAATGAATTTAACTTTCACCTTAATTATTATGTTTAAAATAAGTTTTCGTTTTGTTCGGAGTCTGTGAAATGCTTCTTTACTGGCCAGTGTGAGTGACTGCGTTCTTTTCTTTTTTTGTACGTTCGAATTTTCGAAATTTAAATTAAGAAAATGAGTCGTTAAAATGATGCATGATGAATTTGATCAAAACTTTAAATGAATCCAGTTTCGTTTGATTATGTTGCAGAAATTGTGAAATGCGAAATTAAATGGTCACGATTTCAAGTTAAAGATAATTCTTCTAATACTAACTTCTAAATGCTTGTTACTTCAAAGAGTAGTTCAATCTTAATGGCTTCAACAAAGTCCACTTAGTGTTCATCAAGTCTATCGTGATCTACAAATAAACTGTGCCTAACTACAAGCTACGTACCGGAGCCACTGGCAAATAGGAAGTCCCTTTGTAGGGAAGACGTCTTCAAGTAGGGGTAAAACAGCTTGCCGCCGTCCTGGGGACTGCCGCCGCAACTGTACAATAAGAAACTCTATACAAATACCATGTTAGATACATTAAAGAAAAGAACGGAAAAAGTCAAGTCGGCGTAATAAACTTTTGTATAACCCGCCAGGCCGCATCTTCCCGCCTAGATCGTTTAGAAAGGACTCCTCAGGCCCTCCCGTGCTGCGGCGAGGGGGTGGGGTGAGGAGGGGGTGCAAGGAACGCGCGGAGTTGCGCGATTTTTCACCCAAGACCACGTGTTAGCCACGTGCATGAAAACTTTTTCGCGAAGTTTTTCCCCGCGTGTATGCGTTCCGCGGTTCTTTTTTTTTGAAAGCTCGACTTCGCGTTCACTTTGCTGTTTTATTTCATAGCGCGTTCTCTTTACGTAGCACATTGACTGTTTTATAGACTATTATCTTGTAGTTACGATATCTTTTATTGACGGGTAATTTGAAAAATTAAACGCGCGTAATTTTTGAATTTGTTCGAAACCGTTTTGTCGGTTTAAACAAAACCATTTTCGAATTCGAATTGTAGCCGTTAAAGTACCTATTCGGAAAGATTAGAACTTATGGATATTAAAAATTAAAATACGTCGATTAGTTCCAAATTTCGGAATGATCATTAATATTGATTGATACGAGCCGTGTCTAACACTCATAAAATTTATTGATTATCGACATCAGATTTCACCCACAGACAAGGGAATTAATAATAACGTAATAATAATAAAAGAGCCGCTTTCTCAACACAATGCATCACTAGAGTAAACCATTTTGCAATCAACATATCAACTAAACCGTGTCTAGAAAATTCTTAATTGAACTAATGAGAAGTAATTACAATTTTTATTGCGGCCATAATGATTACGATGCCTTAAAATAATAAAAGCAATTAGACATTGATGAGCGTAGCTGACTAGTTTATGGTTGTCTCTGTCTCACTCGTCTTGGTGGGTATCTCGCGAGGGGGACACCGCGATCAGATGTAATTGTTTGAACGGTTATAAAAGTTGATGTCAGAGATGGTGTTCTGTTTGTCGTAAAACAGCGAGATGTTTCCATTTCCAACGTTTTTAATGCTTAAAAAATATATTTACGTAGACCTAGATAGACCTTTATATGTATAGAAATCGTGGTCGATTAAAGTAGCTGACACAGTTAAACAATCTGAATATTAATCAAAGCCTCAGAATTTTAATGACCGCGTGTACAATTAAAATGACTGATTCATAGCAATGTAGTTGGGATACAAATGAGTCACGTGATATACTCTAATTAGGTACAATGGACTAAGAATTCAAAGGAATAAAATGATGCGATCACGCCTAAATAAAACTGACGAATAGATTAGTCTGTGACATCGTAGAGGGGCGCCTGATTGACTTTTGTACGGTTAGCGCCGAAATGTCAACGATTTTGGGTAAAAGTACAGTTTTTTTTTTACTTAATAATAAATTATCGTTAGTATTTTTTTAAACCAATTGTTTCAGTGATATTTATGCAATCAAAAACATCGAAAATATTTAATGTCGATAGCACGTGTTTCTGAGGCTAACATAATATAATAGGTACATATATTTTTCCTTTCTTTTGTTTCTTTCTTCATTTTGGTGTTAAGAAGAGGAAAGGTAGCTTTTTGTATAGAAAAAAAGAAGATCTCATTAATACAATTTTTTTTCTGACTTTACATTTCGCCTAGATCTGGGTAAGATGACTTTACATTTGATAAAAATTATTCACATCGAAACTCATTGGTAATTTTTCGATGGTACAATATTTTTAAATTCTAATCCTGAGAAAAATATTTTTTCAAATAGTTTTGTGTTTTCACGTTCTTTATTCAAATTGATCTTAATTATTTTTCCTAAACACATTTCAGATTTGCTAAGTAGGTATGAATGCATTTGAATATTTCTTGACTTTTCTGTGCCCTCTTAACATTTCAGGGTGTCATATCATTTTGACAAGGAATACAATAAAAATTTAATAAAGGTATGGAAATAAAGGTTAAGTAAAACAAAATGAAATCAACAATTTGCGTAAAAAAAATGAGCACGGCGAGAAAACTCCGAGAAAAAAGTTACATAATATTTTATTCAGAATAAATTGATACTTATAGTTTATCGTACATAATCATTCATAGATATTAAAAGTAACAAACAATTAAAAAATACACTTAGTTTTTATGGAAAAAAAAAATTGTAACAAAAAAACCTAACACTGCCTGTCTGCGTAAGAGCACTTTTTAAGTGGTCTAGAAAAAGTTGTTATGCAATCAATCTTTATAATCATACTTTTATTGTATCGTGTATTGCGTTAATCTAAATTTCTGTATTTTCTCTTGTTTTTATCATCATTATTAATGGCGGGGGTAATAAGATCTATCTATCTATCTGATAATTCTTGATCAGTTTCAATATTGTGAATATTTTTCCGCATTTTGCAACAATCTTAATAACCCTTTTATGCACTTGGCCCGTCTTGTTGTAGTTTTTGCCAATGTCATTGTTAGACTTGGATACATTTTATAATAATTATTAAAAAAAAATGTCATATAAATAAATTATGAACTTAAATATTTTGTGTTTGAACTTTCAAGAAAACTTTAGACGGTTGATGAAGATTATGATTTTATGAGTGACATAACTATTTTAACAATAAAGTATTTTATGTGTGATTTATTTATGAAGAAAAAAAGTAATTTAATTTGCATTTAATTAACATTTTGACTAAAGAGATAACATGTTTTCTATTAGACAAGAATGCTTTATGGTAGGAACATTAATTAATTTAAAATATTCTAACACACAAATTAGGTGTTACATTTAGAGTATAATAGCGATTTTATCAAAAATTAAGTGGGTGATAACAAAATGATGTAATGAATAACGATCTACTTAATATCATAATAATGGGAAAATTAATGATGTAGCAATAAATTCATGGTCTAATGATAATGCACCTGTTTTTATCGTTATAATCAAATTACTTTTCAAATTAGGTGTTGAGCTGTACAAAATGAATATTCAAATAATTTTACGTTCAGAAAAAAAAACAACTTTTACATCAACCACAAAAAGATATTCAGTACTCGTCCACGCATGATGATGCACTTTAAACGGAAAATCAATACAGCCTACAAAAAAAGTTTAGCAAAGAAAAGAAAAAAAGTAAAAAAAATACCTACAGAAAAACGCGACACATGTATTCGAACCAATCAGCTGTTTGTTGGCTTCGTTCGCCCCGCCCCGCGTAACTTTTCCTCTTTGGCACGTCAAAAATATAACCATTCCATCATTTTCCCGATACGTATGATAAAACTTTTTTTCAAGTGATTCAATTTCTTTTTTTATCTCGCTCTCTGTCACACATTCATACTATTTCTTTCTTGAACTTCATGATGGACATACAAGCTACTACACGCGGCTTACAAAATGTTATTTTCGGCTAACTTCGATTATGTTTAAAATTGAATTCGTTCATTAGAAATGGTATCGTTAAATGTTTTAAATAATGATTAAACTTATTAATTTTTGAGATACAAATAATATAAAACTATCACAACAAAACTTTACTGCACAAGAAAACAGAAAAGCAAGAAAAATACATGTTATAACAATATAAAACTTAACACTTACAATATCCCAGAAGCTAAATGATAGTAGTTAGTTTTAGATTTGTTTTCGTAGCTGTTACGTTGTTAATTAGCCGGCGCTCGCTGATTCATCACTTTATAGCGTCTCAGCGGCTAGTTCAAGCCGATAGTTAATTATTACACTCCAAACACGTTACAAGTTTCCTTCAAATAAAATCCTTTGCAACCTAGAACAACACTCAGTTCGAAATTCGAACGCACTCGGAAAGTTTCAAATCAAAATGACAGAAGACGCGCGAAACGTTTTTTTTTTCAACTGTCAAACGTGACACGAACAAACGCAGATACGGCCGTCCACGTCAGTACGCTGACGTTCACTAGTCGCGACTCGGCGTAAGTCGAGGAGAAGAAGGCAGCGGTCTCGGCCAACACGCCTTTCGTTCGTCTCTCTCTCGCGCGGCTATACCCGCCCGACCATTTTTACGGTTTAACCGACTCAATTCAATTCAACTCAACTCAATTGTCGTGGCGCGAATGCCTTTGCACTGGACGCTAGAGTGAGACGTATAGCTTTCGCCTTATTTCAGTGGCTGCCTTTCATTAAATACAATTTAATTGTTTTGGCAAATGTAGTGCTAAGTAGTGCACCGAGAATCAAGTCTTGGTGTCGAAACGTTGACGTTACATGCGTTTGAACTAAGAATCTGCGTTCGGAAAAGCGGAATAGAGCCTTAATCTTAGTTGAAGACGCAGCAGTGGGCACGGATGCGGCCGTTTCGCTCGCGCCACTATCGTCCGGCGGGTTCGGGACGCGCGCGCGAGCGAGACGTCCGAGCGCCGATAGGCGTTACCGTTTCCATCGGCTCTCACTTCTGGGTGTGTAAAGTTTTAGGCCGAAACATGTAAAAATGCATCTTGAAAAAAAGTTATGTATTAAAAAAAGAAGCTTAGTGCGAGGTGGGGGGGGGGACATTAATGCTGGCGGGAGGTGGTGAGGATGGCTTTTTTCGCATGCTGTATTTTCGGGGGTGTTCGCGTAACTGGACAATGCATTATCGAGCAGTGCTGGCGAATCGGACGCATCACCTTAGTGGGCCATTTGAACCCGAAAACAACTGGATTTGAATGGGATACCGCCAGTCCGGTGAAATAATGGCTTTACCGCATTTCGAATAAAATCTTAAAATGAATCTGGATAAACATTACGTACATACATTGTAGTAAAAAAGTAACAAAAAGCATTAAACGCAATTAAAAATTTCACGGATTTCAATTTTAAGTACTCCAAATGAGTTACAATCAATAAATACGCCATAAAATGATTTGAGTGTATCATTGAATTGATTTCTTGGTCTTTAAAAAACGGATGATTAATTGGATTAGAAAAATCACAGGTGCAATGCACTTTAAAAGTTAGATTTAACGACGTAACGTAGTTTCTGGATGGGCTGATATCTATTATCTCAACTTTTTCTAACTTATTGTATCCATTATTCAGAAGTAAAATTAAAATTTCTATCAAATTCTTCAATCCTTGCGTCATCTAGTTTGCATGATCATCCTTCATCGCATCGGTGGAAAAGTTTTGATTATTGCGATCATAAATTTCTATAGACTCATCGTCTGTTTCCAAATGGAAGATTGTACTTTTATTTTCTAATAAAAAAATCCATTGAGATCCTAATTCAAGAATTGATCAAGAACACCTCCGCCTGGACTTCACTAGAAGTTCAGATTCTGGATGGCATAACTTCTTACATTAAACTTACGATCACTTGGCCAGTAACTTTGGACTCTTCGTCAATGCAAGTAAGTATTGGGTAAAAACTTAATTGGATTTAAGAGCTACGAGTATTAAAAACAAAAAGGGATTCAAGAAGACTTATAAAGGGTGTACAAGACTGTTAACGAAGCCGAAAGGCACTTGTTTTCCTCGTCATTGCGATCATTTTTGTTCTAGACCGTACCTGGGAACCTTCTAGTTACAGAGATATTGGGTCAAAGTTCCAACTTTTTACAAGTTTTTTTATTTTTTATATACATGTTATTAATATAAGATTTTTACTTTAAACACCTCCTCAACCCCCGTACTATTCAATCCATCCATCAGCACAATGTTTCAGTGCGTTACATTGAATCCTACGGTAAAAAGTGATTTTTCACCCTAAAAAAAAGTAGTTTCCCAGCAATATTTTTTGCTTAAAGTTACCTAGTTTGATGTACATAATGCTTGGTTGACGGCTTCGTGAAGGGTCCCGTTACATCCTGTATAAAGTGAATTTTTTTCAGCGAAAACTAAGAAGAAGAAAAAAATGGATTACTGCGCATAATCCGAGGAAAAGCTTATTGAAAGTATTTGTAGAAACACGAAGTGGCTTTTGGGTAGTTTTTTGTCTTTTGGTAGTGTTGGGTAGTTGACACACCTACTGATGATTAAAAAGGAACTTCTAGAACTGTTTGTTTTTTTTAATACTCCATAGTAAATGCATCCTCTGCTGAGCCTTTTCCCAACTATGCTGGGGTCGGCTTCCAGTCTAACCGCCAGCTGAATACCAGTATTTTATATGGAGCGACTGCCTATCTGACCTCCACAACCCAGTTAGTGCTGGGTTATACCGATACCCCTTGGTAAGATTGGCTGTCAGACTTTTTGGACCACTGACTACCTGTAACGATTGTCAAAGATCTACAAATGACAGCCGGGACCAACGGCTTAACGTGCTTTCCGAGGCACGGAGGAAACTCGGAATGTAATGGGTGGTTACCCATCTGCAGATCAACCTAGGCAAGCACGGCTTAACCTAAAGATCGACCCAAGCGGCTGTTATTACTTTTATTTTTCTTTTGCTTTTAGATATCTTTATTTTGCTTTTAGATAGTTGCATCTCCACCGCTTTTCTATTCGATATGTCTGTTTATAGTTAAGTCTACCTGCTTGATATTAACAATAAACTTTTAGAAGGGCTTTGTTTAAAAAAAAATAACATTCAACAAAAACTGTTTTCCTTTACTTCTAGAACTGTCCTGTATTTTTCTTTAATACTCCAAAATAAATTATTATCTTTATCTTCATTTTAGAGTAGTTCCATCTCTACCGACTTCCTATACCATAATATGTCTATTTGTCCAAGCATTCTGTACATCAAACTGAGTAACTGTACACGCAAAAAATATTGCTGGGAAACGACTTTTTTTGGGGTAAAACATCACGTTTTATGGTAGGACTCAACGTAATGCAATCAAAACAATACTAAAGTTATAACATTAAATACTTTTTTAAAAAAACTTGAAACTACTTATATAAAAAAAAAGTTAAAAAAAAAATGTGAAAAGTATTATATTTATAAAAAAAAATTAAAAACAGTATTAAAAAAAAAACTTGTGAAAAAGTTGCAACTTTGACCTCCAATATCTCCGCAACTAGAAGGTTTCCAGGTATGGTCTGGAACAAAAATGATCGCAATGACGGAGAGAACAAGTGCTTTTTTGGTTTCGTTAAGGGAGCCATTAGGTAAATCTACCTGTTTGTTTAAGAAGAATCTTTTATAGCTGTAGTATCAATTAGAAGACACTGAAAGTATCCTTTTTTGAATCTTGCTTGTAGAACAAGTAGTTGCGTCTCCACGGCTTTCTTATTCGGTATCTCTATAGGTAAGTCTACCTGTACACACGTCTGGACATAGGCTTCTCTTCACTACGGCACGTTTGTCGATTCTGAGTTAGACTCATCCACCTCCGCCCTGTGATTGCGTCATGACATTAGACATGTGTCTGAGGGAGAAAATTTATTAACCCTTGGTTGCTGGATTTTATTTTTGAGTATTTATTACTGTATTTTTACTTTCAGATAAGTTAGGATTAGTAGTTTAGTTTTAAAATGTGGAATTAAATTCATTTAAATTAAACAAAATCAGCATTGCCATTCACCGTGACTGGCAATGCTGCCAGCCTTCTGGGCACTTTTTCTATGTACAACATTGTGGACTCATTTTTGACGCCCTGTAATTCTTTTCCACTGTCTTCCACTTTGAGACTTATACATATTTTTGTTATTATTTTAGATCTATTTGTATTTTATAAATAATGTACATAAGTACTCAATTCGAAAAAAATGGAGTAAAACCAACAACTTGCCTAGATCACAGAAAAAGACACGATGACCTTATATTAAGACACACGAAAAACTAGATCTTTTTTTGATTTTTTGTAAAAGATTTTTAAGAATTTTACCGTACTTTTGTGCTTTTTTATGTTTATAGAAATGTGTAAACAGAGAAATCAGTACCTATCAATCAAAATATGTAAATCAAAAATCTACTTTATCCCTTCAATGAGTGTTTGATAATTTTAACATTGACTGAGATTCCCTAAAGTGTCGCAGTGAACAACCTAAATCATGCAGATAGTGAAAACTAAAGTGTGTAGCAGACAACCTGCAGCTGAAATTAATAACGAAAAAGTTAATTTTATACGAGCATATAAAAGAATAATAAATTCTTTGAAGGGCATGCTTTCAAACAACTACAACTTAAATAGCGTTGTCCGGCCCATTATTAACCCTAAAATTCCGTCTCAATAAATTCTAACTAAATGTCAAGACATTGTGTTCCGTAGCGGTACGTTAGTTTACCGTAAACGGGCCGGGCCGCGGGCTATCGCTAGTTAATCAATAATCTGCTTGACCTCTCATATCAAAGAGGTTTCTACTGCAAAAGCTCTAAGTAATTGTATTAGTCGATGTTTGCCAATATATCAACTAGATAATAAGGTTGTGTTTAGATGGGGCAAGTTTTGACTTTTTGACTTTAAAAGATTTTAGTTCACTGATCTTTGATGGAAGTTTTAATCATGATGATAATACGAAAGCTTTGATGATTTATTTGGTTTGTTGTAAAACTAAATTACTTCAATGTATAATGTGAATTGTCCCACTGCAGAATAAAGGCCCTGCTTTCCATTTTCCAAACATAGCTGCCTTAATAACTCCTTTCAAACAAAAAAAATCATAATCACAATCGGTTCATCCGTTCAGAAGCTATGATGCCACAGACAGATACACATGCTAACTCTCTTTTTGGTCGGGGGTTAAAAAAGGACCAAAAATGGACTTCATAATAAATAATTATGTGTCGCAAACTACATACCTATTGATCGAAATCTTTATTAGTAGACAAATATCGAAATGACGATACGACAGAAGATCACTGTCCTGTTTCGTTTCATTCATGTAGAATCAACTTCGACACAGCCATGCTTTAATGGATATAAAAAGTCAAGGTTGGCGATGGACGTCGCAGAATCACGATTTTTCTTCAATGGCTTATTTATTATATAATTTTTGTACACTCACACTATTGATAAGTTATGGATTCAGGTGTTACCTGGCGTAAATCTATGACAAACATGAAAATATTTTGCCATTCAATGAAATTTTATTAATAATTTAGACGTGAAAGCCAGTCTATTTGTAACATTTTCAGGCCTTATTGGCGGAAATGATGTTCGATGAATTTTGGTAGTTCACGGCCTGAAGTAGGACACAAGTTACTCTTGATTATACATAGATAGACAACGTGGAAGGTATCCACGTCTTCAGTACATTAATTGATATATAAATATATACATAAATTTTTCATAGGTAATTAAAAAAATATCAGATGCTCTATACTGTTTGACCGTATAGGTTTTGCAGTATTGTGAGAAACAGTTGTTTTTAGGGTTCCATATCCAAGGGGTACTAAGGTGTTGCGGGACTGTTCGAAAGAGATACCGCGGCCCTGGAACACAAAGGGCAAAGGAAGGAACATGGATGGGTTTTAGTCAGTAAAAGTCTGACACTCCCTCCTGCTCAGCCCAGAGCGGGAGGGGTTATTTGACGATTATCCATCCGAAAAAAAAAAAAAAAAAAATACTCAATACGTTTATTGCATTCCACAATGTGAACTTAGGTGGTAGGTACATAAAGACATACATTCGTTTTGGAGCATTGTGGGCCCTGTCGAGCATAACAACATAAAAATTATGAGGAGGGCTTATTATCGATATTCGTTAACAATTTTAATATATTAATCTACTCTTTCGTTTTGTGTAGATAGGTAGGCTGATAACTAATTGTATACATATAATTTTTACTACTCATATATTGGACTTATACATTAAAAAAGGGGTGCTAAGATCCCCCTATTACTAAAACTCCACTGTCCGTCTATCTGTCTGTCTGGCTGTCTTTCACCAGGCTGTATCTCATGAACCGTGATAGCTAGACAGTTGACACAGATGATGTATTTCTGTTGCCGCTGTAACAACATATACCAAAAACAGAATAAAATAAATATTTAAGGGGGGCTCCCATTCAGCAAACGTGATTAGTATTTTTTTTTAAATAATGGTACGGAACCCTTAGTGCCGAGTCCGACTTGCGCTTGACCAGTTTTTTTTTTTAAATAACGGACGATTAATGTCTGTGAGAGCAGCGGTGGCCCAGTGGTGGCGGCCCCGACTTACGAACAGTAAATCGTGTGTTCGAACCCAGGCAGGCGCATTACTTTGTGTAATTTATTTCATCACCACTGCTTTCAAAACGGCGAAGGAAAACATCGTGAGGAAACCGGCATGTCCTGGAACCAAAAATTCGAAGACATGTGACATCTACCAACCCGCAGTGGGCCCGCGTGGTAGATTATAGCCCATTCCCTCACATAGAGAGGAGGCCGAGTGTCCCAGCAGTGGGAACATTAAAGGCTGATTATGCTATGCTTATGCGAATGTCTATGGGATTCAGAATGTGCCAGGTTGTGTCAGTGTCACTTCCACAGCGTAAATTAAATTAATTAAATCATTTATTTTAAGGAAATAAATCTTTTTCTACATCATCGGCCATTCCCATCGGATTTAACTAAATAACGGTCATATTTTGTAGCCATGTGTCTTAACTCCGTGTGGTTAATTCAGTTACAACTTTGAGTACAGTTTAATGGACTTCCAAGGACTTACCGAGCTGCCCTACTCCGTTTTTCGTTGTTCACCTTTGGAGATTTGGTCCATTGAGACTTCGTATCGTGGGTGGAATCATTATAAAAGTTATTTTGAATTCGTTTTTTTTTTAAATAATGATTATAACTTTATTTGACTATTTACCTCGTTGGTCTAGTGACTGCTGAGCATGAGGTCCTGGGTTCGATTCCCGAGTCGGGCAAATTGTTATTGGGTTTTTCTAACAGGAATTTTCTCAGTAGCAGCCGTGGAGATTGGAATTGTGCTCGGTTGGTGGCAATAGGCTCGCCCTCTTTTACATGGGACTTAAACATAACTAGCGAAATGTGGGTGTGCTGGTACACCTTTGCCTAACCCTTCTGGGATTATAGGCGTGATGGTATGTTATGTTACGTTATGTTATGTTGACTTTTCTGTTTGTTCAGGCATTCAAGTTGTTTTCGGGGATGTTAAAATAATAAGTCTAATTTTATCCTTCAAATGACTACACATTTTATGTGTCCGCTATTGACATTGACACTGATGACAATTGTGGGACACAATTTGTTGGAATATTCGCGAATGGCTCATGTCCTGACATTTTCATATAATCTGAATAATTAGAAAGTAAGAATGAAAGAAAATACATTTATTTTGCTCATGCCACAAATGCACACAAAGTAAAAAAAAAAACTAAAATCTGAACAAAAATAAAATAATGTAACGCTGTGTTCCTCACGGTAGCGCCATAATAAAAATTTCTTACTAACTGTACTTTTTGACACGCAAATTTATACTGATGACGAATCGGGAACATCCAAATTAAATAAAAAATCATTTGTTTTCTCATGATGACGAATCGGGACTTCTTGTATGGAAAAAAATTTGGTGACCAGTCGGGACAGTGACGAGTCGGGCATAAACCTCCACGATTACTTACTTACTTAACCCTCAAATATCAACAAATACTCGTATATAAATCTTAAACACTCCCATCGCCAACATGGTACACAATTCGTGGGTTAGTCAACCGGCAACCTGTCACCGCTCAAGCATAATTGTGATGGCGACACCTAACGCGCCACCGAACTGATACCTGTAGATATGAACATAAGCATTGGTATCGGTATCGGTATTCATACGAAGAGTAACATTAACTTTGTTTTTGTTTCTGGTAGACTTCGTATGATAGTTTTAGCTGATTGTGGTCAATCAATTAAGGGGTTTCCTGGATATTAAACTGTTTAAGAAAAACAGTTTAATATCCAGGAAACCCCCTTAATGAAGACACCTATGATTACCGTTCTTAGTTTTTTTAAAGTGAGAAAAAGTATGGTTTTGTCTATGAAATAATTTGTTCTAAATTTGAATAAAAACCTTTCTCTTCACATTTAGAGGTGGTACAGAGACTTAGCACCAATCAAACCATTTAGAAATCAATTCTACCAATCAATCAAATATAAGTATTATCGACTAGGAACTCTTTGATAAAAGGTTTTCATAAAACATCTGGTTCTTCAACATTTTGTATACGGTCTTTGTATTCTGCTGCAACCAAAATTGTCTATGGAAAAAGAACTCTGACTTTCAAAAGATCATTTAGTTACCTAATTTACAATCTTGGTCACCTGTCCAAAATCGTCCCATTCACAAATCAAAACTAGCAATGAAATAACAATTATTAATAAAAAACATTGTCTATAACCTGACTAAACCGTCCCATCTGTTCACCCCCTTACACTAGTTAGGACATATTCTACACACATTATCGCGGTAACAGAATCACCATCGACCAGGAAACATCGCCTGCGCTCCCTAATCATATCAACTTGATAGCTAGCTTCTCAGTGTACCCTTTATTATATAGGGGACAATATTATTAGAACCTCGTCTTCTTTCTCGTCTGGTTGGAGTCTAACCTGGTGTCAGAGTTTTTATGGCCTCTGACTTGGCTTTACATGCCGTCGAGAAATATCTCTTGGCATGTTGGTTTCCTCAAGATGTTTTCCTTCACCATTATACAGAAACAAGTGATAATTATACAATATAAATATAAATTCGTGTACTGTATATGGTGTCAGACGTAAAGAATAGCACCATCCGATATCTTTCCATGGGTGTCGTAAGAGGCGACTAAGGGACTTACCAGAGAATGGGCAGCAGCGTTGTCTGTGCTTTTCTAACAACCGTTCTGCGATCGCCAACCCGCCTGCCATGCGTGGCGATTATGGCAAAACCCCTCCTTTGGGGGAGGCCTAACCACACGATAAGAAAGAAAGAAAGGGGGAAGCCTATGTCCAGCAGTGGAAGTCTTTGGCTGAAATGTTGATGATGAGACGTTCGTGTCTTGGATTCGAACTCGAGACCTTCATTAAAACTGAAAAAGTATTAGAGGAATATTTTTGGGACGATAATGGCCACTGCAACGAATGAAAAATCTGTTGGAGACAGTAGTTCTAGATCTGAATTTAACATAACATCACGCTTGTAATCCCCGACCGGTTAGGCAGAGGTGTACCTAATAGTACACCCACATTGCGCCAGTTATGTTTTAAGTCCCATGTGACAGGGGGCGAGTCTATGGTCGTCAACCGGGCACAAATCCAGACTCTGTGGTGTGGTGCTACTGAAAAATTCCCAATGGAAAATCCCAAAATTTTTGACAGTTATTATAAAAATAACAACTCTTTCCTACAAAACTGCAATGCAATACAATATAAAAAGTTTGGGACAGCAGATTAAAAAAAAAATACTATTGAAAAATGTATATGGGAGGAGAGGGTGTTCCGAATGATGTACTCAGTTCGCGGTAACTGTTTTAGCGACGGTGTCCTTCCCACTCAAACTCAAACTCAAAGCGTTTATTTCAATTAGACCTTCGCAGGCACTTTTGAAAGTCAGAAAAACAAAGGCGAAGCTACAGTCTACACTTTGTATATCCTCCCCCAAAACATCCTGGAAATAAAATACCAGCCCATCCAAATAGCCCGACAGAATCAAACCGAAAACAGAACAAAGTTGAATCGAATTAAAAATAAATCGCTACAAATCGTCTAAACAATCTTGCCATCTCAAACTCAGGTAACACGTCTCTTAGACGTATAAATAGCTGAGTGACGTCACGTTCAAATCCGACCAACTTGCAGCGGACGAAAGTTGCCGAGTCTATTAGATATTGATAGGGACTGAATATTACGTGTGATGTTTTGATTGGGAGAGGAATCGCTATCAGGTGTAAGATTTTTTTGTTAGTAGTATTTTTTTAATTATCTTTATTATCACCCGATGTATCATAATCATTTTATTTGCAATAAGTATTGGTACATATTGATCTTAAAGTCAGTTGAGGTTCCTAATACATAGTCAGATATAGATGACATGCAAAATTTTCCAATATGTTATATGCTAGAGTATATACATATTTATTTATTAAAATGCCGGTTTCTGTCATTCATTACAATCATTACTATTACAAAATATTCATTACAGTTACCTTAACTTAGAATAGATTAATTATTAACATTATTTAATAATTAAAGTTTAAGTCGGTGGCAAAGAAGTCAATAAAACAAACAAAAGTCACCGACTTCTGGAAGTAAAATTATTTTCCACTGCTCAGTGCTTTTTTTTTAATTTTAAATAATCATTACATCTGTGAAGTTTTGCTACCTAATTTAAATTAACCCTGCGTTTAAAATTGTCCCAGCACCACCAGTTCTTTTCTCAATACCGTGTTTAACACTAGAATCAAGCCCCTACTTTAGCAAAGTACAAACTCGGCCACTACACAATCTGGGTCATCAGCGTCACTGAACGCGTAATCTTTAATTCAACAGGTTATATGCACGTGCAAGTTTAAAATCAACCCTTCAGTGCTGAACTTTGTGTACTCTCATTGTATGGGAAATCTATACACAGCAACGACATGTTATGCTGGAAATGCATAGCTTTATATGTGGCCGTGTGTACAGTTGAATCAGACTACCGTGTTTTTTTGTTTAAAGGTCTAAAACATAAAAAAATATATATGCCTAATTATAATGTCAAAGCAATGTTAGCAGTTATGTTCTTCAGTAAATCAATCGTAGCATGACGCCTTATCAAATCTGAGAAACAACTTCCATTAATTCATGAGAATTTCACACCAGATAAATAGAAATTGAATAAAAGGCCTCACATTTGACAGCCATGTTACCACTCAGCTGAAACAACGATCATTGTAGTACAACTACACGTGAATTAAAAGACCAACTGACCAAGAATCGCGATTAATTAACTTGGAACAGGCTGTCATCATTCGCCTGCCCTTATCCCAATTCATTTGGGGTAGCAGCATGGCATCTTGACGATGACATGACGAGGAATAGTGAAAGATGGAACTTCGCTTTTCCTCGTCATCTCTGTAGTCACCCCCTTTTCTAACCACATCGTTCTTCAAACAATCATTTTCTAGTTCCTACTGAATGTATTTTAATTTTATCTACTATGTACATTATATACAGATTACAAATAGAACTAAAATAATGACGAAAACAAGACTAAAAGTAAGTACCTACATATATAGGGTCTATCTGTTTATACACGAAATCTCTTAAGGGGTCATTGTACTCATCATTATGAACAACTTTTACTATGGGACCAACCCCGAAATCGCGAAAAAAAAAACTGCTGTTCAGTACATTTTGACGAGTTAATGTGATCATATTATAAGGAACAACAGATTTTTTTTCGCGATTTCGAGTTTGATACCATAGTAAAAGTTGTTCATAATGATGAGTACATTAACCCCTTAATATATTTCGTGTATGAATAGATAGACCCTATATCCAACGACAACAATAGGACACTTAGACGTCAAAGTACTCTTCCACATCTCTGTCATCCGGAAACGTGCCCAGAAGACTGGCAGCATCGCCATGTTGAATGGCAATGCTAATTCTTTGACCAAAGAAAGAGCCAGCCCTCTCTACATATGCTACATAACATAACAACATCAAATAGTACACACTCATTTCATTATATGTATAGCTATATTTTTAAGTCCTCGTAATAGAGGGCGAGGCTAATACGGCAATAGGCATGGGACTGTACTACATACACAAATTCAAGACTCAATGCTGCTACCTACTTATAAATTCCTGATGGAATAGCCTAAAACACTTTTATAAACAACACTACCTTCTTAATAGCAATAGCCTTTAGCCCCAACACGTAATAGGCAAGTCGAAGCGTTAGATCTACAAGAATTGTATTCTGGCATCGAGGCCGGCGAGCTAAAAATTGACTAATCTGGAACAAATGTTCTGTGACGTCGAGTCTTGTTTGACAAGACAGATTCATTAATAGTTCTGATTTCGTGATTCTGTTGTATCATTATCATTTATCGAAGGATAGTTTTCATAAGAAATTTAGTTTTATGCTTCAGAAGTAGGACCTACCTCCTACTTCTGATTCGCAAAAGAGAAGTTTAATGCGAGCAACCGTTTTGGATTCTACAAATGACATAACATTTCGCCCTTTACTATACGGGGAACAGCATTTTTTGGACTGAAAAGGTATTGTAGTAATATTTTTGGGATGATAATGGCTTTTGCAGGGGTATACTATGCCAAATCGAATGCCTTGATCGACCACTATAAATCGAACGTCTAAATACCTACTCGAACGTTCATGCGGCATGAAAAATTTGTTGGAGAAAGTAGTTCTAGTTCTGAATCTAACATTATCACGCCTCTAATCCCCGATAAGATAGACAGAGCTGTACTTATAGTACACCCATGTTTTGCGAGTTATGATTAAGTCGAGCCTATTGCCATCAACCGGGAAGAAGAAAACGTGTTGAATCGACCCCAAGTAGAATAGGACAGGGCAGGAAGAGGATGATGATGGCATACAGATAACCTGCTTCGTTGGTCTTGTGGTCACAAGCGCGACTGCTGAGCAGGAGGTCCTGGGTTCGATTCCCGGTTCGGGCAAAGTGTTATTGAGTGTTTCTATCAGGAATTTCTCAGTAGCAGCCAAGGAGTCTGGATTTGTGCCCGGTTGATGGCAATAGGCTCGCCCCCTATTACATGGGACTTAAACATAACTGGCAAAATGTGGGTGTACTATTAGGTACACCTCTGCCTAACTGTCAGATATTACAGGCGTGATGTTATGTATTTTTATATTGTATTTGTGTATTTTCCGATTTTTAGAACTGATGGTAGTTGGTGAGGGAGAGAACCTCACGACCCAGCCGCCGCGGGAGACGCACCGGGCGTCGGGAGCCACGTGGTGGCCCCCGGCCACCGTAGGCGCGGGCCTGTGGACGGTGAGCTATGGGCTAGCTCGCCGTCCGTCCGTCTTATGACGACAGGCCGTGTCGACGGCGCGTTCGTGTTCCAGGCGCGCCTCAGAGAGATGTCAGCAAACGGGAAGGGGACTGTTCGAAAGAGATACCGTGGCCCCGGAACACAAAGGGCGATGAAGAAACATAAATGGGATTTAGTCAGTAAAAGTCTGACACTCCCTCCTGCTCCGCCCAGAGCAGTAGGAGTCATTTGATGACTTACCATCCGAAAAAATTAAAAATAAAAGTAGTTGTTGGTGAAATCATTGAAATGCAATTTTCAACTCTAAAATCCGATTATACCTTGTAATGGTATAAAACATGGTTGGCCTTGTTCCAATAACACTTCTCGAATGGGTACCAGACAACAATGACCCATACCTCTCCGACATACAACACAAAGTATACTGCACAGCAATGACTGTGATTGAGATTGTGCATACATAAGTGTTGATAGTCCCTCAATTGTCAGTATGCCACAATGACCTATTTTCTGACCTAACCTCTACGATTTGCAGACAATAGCAATCAGCTGTTTGATCGTATAAGTACGTGTAAACGATTGACGTAGTCTTAATCTTAAGGCTGCTTTTCCACCAGAGATGTGCTATGCAACGTTGTTAAGGATGCGTTGGATATCCACAAATCATATTCATTGGACCACAAAGCATAGCACTGGTGGAAACTAATTCGACTAAGCTATGCTTTTTATATGGAAGGATGCGTACTTAATGGATGCGAGCTATCGATGCGTGCTATGGATGCGAGCTAGGCCCGTGCCTTCCCTATTGCCGATACGTAAAATAGCTTGAGCTGTGCATCTTCCCCGCACAGCTACCTTGCGGAGGCGCATTTTCATAACACATCTTACTCGCTCCGCTACATAGCTTAGCATCTCTGGAAACGGTCACATAGTTTTGTAGCTTAGCTTTTACATTCTCGCAGCATAGCTGCGTAGCACATCTCTGGTGGAAAGGAACCCTAAATCTTGTTAGTTTTTGAATGAAAGAAAGGTATTTTTTTATATAAAAAGCCAATAGTGCGCACTCCGGCATTATTTTTTCTATTTAACGCCTTTGAGTATTTGAAAGTAATAATATTTGAAATTAAAAGCATAAGTGCAAAAAATGCTTGTGATTTCAACAGTGTTCACCGGTAAGCACAAGCTCATTTAATAACGAATTATAGGAGCGCTACAAGCAATATTAAATTTTAAGTCAGCGTTAAGCATAACCATAAAGAAAAACGCGGGAACGCGAAAAAGAAAATGGCAACCGCGAACCCAAAAACTTGTAGAATGGGGTAACAAGACATGAATAAATTATGAGAGACGGTCCAAAGAGAAAAATCTTTTAAACAACTTGCGAACAAAAACTTTTTTATTCGATCCTAGTGTTTACAATGCGTAATTATTATTTTAAAATTTGTAACTTAATAAAAATCGTCCATGGATTTGCATAAATGGAGAAAGGAGTTTTTCTTGGATTTTTCATAAGTCTGTGGACTTTTTCTGTTTGTGATTTTTCTATTAGAACATTTCAATAGATAAATCCTACGATATCATCGGCATGTTTAAAATAATGATAGAGGTTTTAGAATCAAGTAAGAAAATGAATGTTTCTAAGGCACTTCTTCTTCGTCGTCGGGTCGATGATTCCTTTTATTACACTCAAGCTTCGACCAGGCCTCTGCCAGCTCGACGGCATATTGTGGCACTTACCTAATAAACTATGGAGCTCTACCAATCAACAGTTCCTTCGAGATTTTATCATAGCTTGTCAATAATAGCCACAAAACCCCGTACCTTTCTTCCGAAAATTGTTGGGATCAATAAAACACTTTATAAAATGAGCTGCTTTGGTCTGGAATCATCATCTGGCTAGCGTTTTCCCAACTATGTATGTTGGGGTCGGCTTCAAGTCTAACCAGATATAGCTGAATACTAGTATTCGACATGGAGCGACTGCCTAACTGATCTCCACAACCCAGTTAGTACTGGGTAATACGATACCCCTTAATAAGACTGGTTGTCAGACTTTTGGGCCACTGACTACTTGTAACGACGGTCAAAGATCTACGAATGATATCCGGGACCAACCGCTTAACTTGCTTACCAAGGCACGGAGGAAACTCTGTATGCAATGGGTGGTCACCCATCCAACCTAGGCAAGTGTGACTTAACCTGAAGATCGACCCAAATGGCTGTTATTATTTCGCTACGAGCTCCTCACAAAACCACTACCTATTTTGCGAAAATTATTAAGATCAACAACACTTTAAAAATTAGCCGCTTTTGTGTTGAAACAACCAATAAAATATAACGACGACACACACTCTAATACTCGTATTGAAAAGTCTTTAATTATAAAAACCAAAATGGTTCATTTATATACAGTGAAAGCTAATCAAAAAGGCAATGTTTCGTATACAACCACCTATAGACTAAGCACCATAGACTAAACGGATTTAGACAAATCGGAAAGAAAAATCGAACTAGGCTTTTCCATTGCAAGCCCGCTGGCCAGTTAAAAGTTTTGAAATACGAGCGCAGATAGCAAAAATAAATGAAGTTTTATTAAATGAAAAAGTTTCCTGAACCATTTCAGTTGTTTTGCGTTCTGGTAATACTGTTTGTGGATATGTAAGATGTATTTGAAGGGCAGGGTTAAAAAGAGTAGCCGTGGAGCAGATTGTTGTTGTATGACAAATCAAACTGTACTATAACATCAGATTCTGTTCGGATTGTCTAATTTTTTTTAACATTATCCACTTCGATCACTTCTTATTAAGAGTGTAACAAAACCCCTAATGAAGCCCAAAGGTTCTTGTTCTCATTCTTGCCGTCATTGCAATCATTTTTTTAAATTATATTAATAATTCATTTTGTGTTGTAGACCGTACCTGGGAACCTTCTAGTTACGGAGATATTGGGGGTCAAAGTTCCAAATTTTTCTCATGTTTTTTTTTTAAATAATTGTATTTAACGCAAGATTTTGACTGAAAACACCTCCACGACCTCCGTACTATTCAATGCATCTAATCAGCACAATGTTTTGAGTGCGTTACATTGAGTCCTACCGTAAAACGTTTTTTTTTTTCACCCCAAAAAAAAAGTCTTTTCCCAGCAATTATTTTTGCGTAAAGTTACTTAGTTTGATGTACATAATGCTTGATTGACGGCTTTGTTAAGGGTATTGTTACACCTTGTATAATTACAAATCAACGGAAAAATTATATCACCTCTCTTTGCAAACAAATACACGAACATAGGTCAGTGTCCTGCATTATATAGTCGGATAAAACAGGACATTGATCTTCTGTACTTAGGTAAAGCAGATAGAAAGACGCTTCCGCCGATGTTCTTAAACTCGCAGTTATGTTGATGTGTAAACATGCAAGCGATCACTGAAAGACATCCAGTTAAACATCTCCGTTTAACTCCCAAGGGGTCAACGTAGTGACTGGGGTTCATAGACATACAGTATAGGAATCTAAAGTAGATACAGTTAGTGCAGTTACTAGAAGTGTCTCCACACTGGGTGTATGTTGTACGTCTAGCGTAGACGTAGACGTTGCGTAGCAGACGTGTCGTAGACGTTACGTAGCAGACTTTACGTAGGAGACGCGTCGTAGACGTTGTGTAGCAGACGCGTCGTAACCGTTGCATAATAGTCACGTTGTAGGCGCTGCCTTACAGTTGCATCGTAGACGTCGCGTAGCTGCCGTATCGCAGTCAGGTCAAAAACGTTACTTTGTAGGAGCAGCGTAGGGACTATCGCCGATGTGAAGACATCCTAAGTTTGAAATGAACAGTGTAGGTTTATTATACCACTGCTTACCCCTTCCATAAATACAGACGTTAGTGTATATCATATTATTTCGAACCCACTTTTCATGTATTAAACAAAACAACAGTCATACAACCAAATCAAATCAAATTCTTTATTGACATAATAGGTTACAGAAACTTATTTGAAGCCTCTGACTCCAGAACTAGGAGTATCCTGTATGTCAGGAGTCAGCGCCCACTCCCATATAATTTGGCTTAGAAACTAATGTCAACATAGGAATAGACAAAACATATGTGCTACAAAAAAAAATAAGAAGAAGTAACAACAAAGTAAAATAAAATACAATGAAAAAAATGAGAAGTGGGAAAAAAAGAAAACAATTATGTTTAAGTTAATTTTTTTTTTTTTTTTTTTTTTTTTTATAGGCATGTCAAATAACAAAATTCAAAAATAAAAAAAAAAACCTTACGTCACTAGACGCTCATAATTGTTCCTGGCGCAAAGGAGCCCATGACACTTGCAGCGTTTCCGCGCTGAATTGCCAGGGCTAGCCTTTGCACCAGGAACGAACCAGAGCGTGGGTCACCGCCCCTTTCTCTAAGTCGCCGGCCGATCTCCGCGACAAATTTAATAGCGTCGGACCCCCAGCAACCAGTGGTTTCCACTGCCAGTGGGACAAAAAAGTATTTCGGCTCTAAGGCAGCATATTTGGCCCGCTTTTTGAGAGCGGCTGATTCAGCCGCGGCACCGGGTGACCTGACTGTGCGAGGGAGATGGCTGGCGGCAAACGTGCTAACACACGTTGCGTCCCAAAGTAGGCACTTACCCTTTTGCCAGGGTACTAAAGTCAGGCCATCCGGTCTTTTGCCATCTAACCGACAGAGACCCGGCGGCTCCAGGACACAAGGGATATTGGCGGCAACCAGCGCTCTCCGGACAATGTCGTTGAGAGCATGGTGCCGCGGAAACCTCCCTGAGCACCGGCAGCAACTCAACGCGTGGTAACCGTTGGCCTCCACTCTGGACCCGCAGATGCATAAATGTGGTTCACAGACATCGCAGCCCAGGCGGAGAGCCACCGCCACCCGCAAAGAGTCACCGTCAAGTAAAGTTCCCAGGTGAGGTGAAGGAAGCGCTTGCAACCACGCTCCTGATTCTGACCGCGACACTGCCTTTAGGCGCGCCATATCCACCCCCTCCGCTCGGTCTATAAGTCCGGCTAGAACCGCCTTCGCTCCTATATCATCCCAGGAGCGCTGCACTTGAGGCTCTTCCGGGATGATACCGCCAGGGCAATGACCTGACCAGGCCGCCAGAGCGTCCGCTGCGAAAGGGATACTGACTTGTTCGCCATCAAGAGATAGAATGCGAGCGACCAGGTCAGTAACCCCATGTGCAGACGCTAAGAAGGCCGGCAAGCCGACATCCCGTGCGCGACGAACCCCCAGACCTCCATGCCGGATCGGCAAAGCCGCTTGCGCCCACTGAGCTTCGTTCAGCGAAACATTCAAAATACTCTCTACCGACTCCTTAAGAGCTTCATCAAAAGATGAGAGAGACTGTGGAAACCACCACGTCGGGGCAGTCCGCAAAAAGTATGTTAACTTTGGTACCGCGAAACACATGCGCAAAAGTACTAAAGCGACGTGGGCAGAAAGATCCTTGAGCCTTTTGTGGGCGACGAGTAAATTACGCTTGCGATCCTCTAGGGCCTCAGGGACCGCAACAGGGAAGATCGGGGCACCCAAGAGACTGAAGGAGTCAGGTGACAGCATGGTGAGACCCGGAAGAAAAGACGAAAAGTGCGAGAATGTTGGCTCAGCTTCAGGACCACAGGGGAAGAACTCACATTTAGCAGAGTTTACCTCGAGGCCCAACTCTCTGAGACGTGGAATTAATGTGCGGATGTCTTGTTCCACGACATCAGGCCTGCCACCCATGGTACCGTCATCCAAGTACCACACGTTCAAGGGTGATTTTAGATCGTGAATTGAGGCTTGGATGGCCAGGCTAAAAGTGAGCGGCCCAAGAGGGTCTCCCTGCTGAGCTCCAACCTGAGACTTGATCAATGAATCCCCAAAATAAAGATTGGAAGGTGCCTCGTAAACTTGATGGAGGAACGGGTATAAGGAAGGGGTCCTCCCCTTCACCTCTCTTAAGAGAACATCCCTTTCCAGGGTGTTAAACGCATTGTTGAGATCAAGCTTCACAATAACGCAGCTCGCGTTTTCGGCCCCCGTCGCAAAAGCACGAGTGGCATGTATGGCAGCCTCGCACCCGAGGCGCGTACCGAAGCCTAATTGATGGGGCTGTAAATAAGCTGCCATCTCTTCCTTAACGGATCGGCATGCCAGCTTAGCTGTCAGGCGCCGAAAGGTGCTACCGATGGCAATTGGCCTCAAACCCCCATCCTTCTTAGTGATAGCACAAAGGGACGCCCCGTACAAGTATGGACATACCTCTCGATTCAATTGACCACTAAGTAAGAAATTGCACAGCCTGCACAATGACTCCAGAAGGCGTTGGCCATTGTCGCCCGCCGTCCTGGACGTCAGTTCTTTTAGGTGTCCCGGTCTGATTCCGTCCAGGCCTGCAGCCGAACCACTATAGAAGGAGCCAAGAGCCAGGGACACATCTTCGACAGTGACAGTCAGTGGTAAACAAGAATGATCTGGGGGATCTGGAAAAACCAGAGGACGAGACGGCGAGGGGTGCTTTGACTTCAAAGCATCAAGAGTCTCAGGAGCAGATTGAGCCATGGTATCGTCGGACATTAACAGACGAACTGCTCCTCTAAGTTAATTTAATTTATTTTATCGCGCTTTGTGTGTGTGGGAGGTCTGTACGTGTGTGTGTGGGTGGATACCCGTTCGTGTTTCTGTATGAGTAGGTGTATGAAAGAAAAGTATGATCTTTGTGTGTTTTAGATTGAGATTAATTACTTATTATTTTCTCTACATCCTCATAATCAAGAGTAAAGAGCCAGTTCTTTACTATATCTTTACATTCGTGTAGTGATAGCGGATAAAAATTTAAGATTTTATTAATTTTATTGTATAAATATACAGCAAGGAAAACGTTTTGTCGTTTTCCTTGCTATATATTTATACAATAAAATATAATAACAACAAATACCCAAAACAAAAAACAGCGAACCTGAACAATCCCCAAAACTTGAAACATCCATCAAAATAAATAAATTGGCAAATCTTCAGTTAAGCAAAATAATACCTACTTTTAAACGCAACGGGCATCAGATAAACTTGATTAATCTACCAAGAAAGTTTACGTTCTTATTATAATAAACTAATTAATGATGGAAGCGAACAATTCATTATCGAAGCAAAACTGCCTTCCAAACAATAATGATAATGAGTATAATTAATTATGGAAAGTTGGTTCAAGACGTACGTACCTACTGAGGGGTTAGTGGGTGGTGGAGGAGGAAGGTTGCGGCTGGGGTTGGAGAAGGTACTTATTGTGTTGAGGAATTTATTACGGATACAGGTCTGTTAAAATATATTGTACTAGCGGTTACCCGCGGCTTCGCTCGCGTTTGGGTCGGAAATAATCCCACGTTCACATTGTAAATATAACCTATGGCACTCGGGGATAATGTAGCTTCGTATTAGTGAAAGAATTTTCAAAATCGGTTCAGTAGATCCAGAGTGAGGTTGTTGAGAGTAGAGGTGAATTGTGAGGTTGCAGGGGGTAATCCCCCGTGCAACCTCACAACTCACAAACTTTACCTCTTTACAAAATATTATAAATAGGTAAAGTTTGTGAGTATAGAAGTATAGATTAACAGCAACCAGGGTCAATTTAAGATGAATGCATTAACGAGACTGTTAAAGACATTTTTTTTCCCTATTTTTGGTCCACACACACATTGGTTCTACAACTGCCAGTTTATTATGAACTAGCGACCCGTCCCGTCTTCGCACGGGTGCAATGTTATACATATAAACCTTCCTTTTGAATCACTCTATGTATTAAAAAACCGCATCGAAATCCGTTGCGTACTTTTAAAGATCTAAGCATACATAGGGACAGACATACAGCGGGAAGTGACTTTGTTTTATACTATGTGGTGAAGTAACAGTAGACAGAATACTCATGAAACACAAAAACTTTAACAAGCATTTTCATATATTGGTATCCATACCATATGTATGAACGATGATGTTTTCAACTTATTGAACAAAGATAAGTATATATTTGTGCGTAACGCAAACGTCATTATCACTTGACAGGAAAATTATTCTTAACTGATACGTGCATGTTTATAGCAACTCGTATTTTTGATCATTAACTATTTATAATTATTATTCAACAACTGATTTTTTAAACAACATAGATACTGCTTTGATTAAAATCTTAATCTCAATACTAATCCATTGATAGACAAGACAATACCCATAAATTAAACACAATCCACTTGATATTTATCACCCGCCAACAGTAACATCTACATTCACCAACTAAAATGCCGCATCAACCTTCACCGTACCTCGATGTCCTCAGAGGGTGTGGGAGACGGTAGGTCAACCCGTTGTCGCGCTGATGGCTATAATCATTATTAGTTATAATTAAAATTTGGATGGAAGTATCTATTGTCCTTCATAGACGCTCTTTGTTATACATAGTTCGAGTGTGGTTCGATGGCAGTGATGCTCAGTTGTTTTTGTTTTGTGGAAGTTTTCAAGGGATGTACTCATACTGCAGCCAAACCCATCGGCGAATACATTAGTAATGTTATACACTAATGTATAACAGTGTAGATTTATACATTAGTGTATAACTCTACACTGGGTTATACACTATACATATAATACCAGCCTATTACAGTCCCACTGCTGGCCAAAGGCCTCTTCTCAACGGAGAAGGCTCGAGCATTGATCATCACGCTTGCTCAAGACGGGTTGGCGCTTTCAGACTTTTATAAATCCATGTTTCCTCACGATGTTTTCCTTATAATACACTTATAACCCAGTTATTGGTTCATCAAATGTTGATGAATGTTGATGGAAACATCCATCAACATTTCATGGATGTTTTAAGTTGTGGATGGTGACGACAATACGACAACAAATTAAACTGCGTATACGTCATAAGTTCATGACGTTCCCAGTCTGCATACAAAAATTCAATCGAATGCATCAAGTAGTTTAGTCACAGGACATTATTTTTCATTTTAGCATTATCAACATGTAGATTGATAGGCTAGCACTGACAGGTTAACGACCCCCGTCCCGGTATAAAGACTAAACGGCAAAATCGTTCCTTAAATTTTATTTCCAGATGCGTATGAGTGCAAATTATATCTAAGTTTAGTGAACCAATATTTATACAGCGTGTAACAGAAAGGGTATAATCATATAGAAGAGTGTGGTACGGACCATCAAACTGAACAACTTTCTCTATGGGACCACCATCGAAATCGTAAAAAAATAATCAGCTGTCCTATACAAAATTTCAATACCTACTCGACCCAAATGTATGGGACAGCTGATTATTTTTTTACGATTTCGATGGTGGTCCCATAGAGAAAGTTGTTCAGTTTGATGGTCCGTACCACAGTATTCCATATGATTATACCCTTTCTGTTACACGCTGTACATGGTGTTATATTTCGTTAACAGTTTTATGCTATTGAGTTTGTTTGAAAAACACATTTTTTAATTTCGATGTTAGGGCTTACTTATTTGATGGTTCAAAAATAATCCTATGAACTAATATTAAAATTGTTTTCATTCACTATCGTTTTGTCGTCGCCACCTTTTATAGTAGGTGAGGTGGACCCTTTACCTGGCCAGGCATATGGCTGATTCTCTTTGTATCCCAGTCCGACCTATCTGATCAGTGCGATACCCATCTGTGCTTTCCACGATAATCTGGGAGCAATATCAATTTGTCAAATACAAAGCTATAGAAATATTTATAACTTCGTTTTCTTTTCCGATGTAATAGGTTGCTCATTATCCATGTAGGTATGTAGATTGCAGGTCAGATATCTTTATCTTTACATTATCTCATTAATCATTTTGACGGCACTGTTGGCGCAGTGGCTGAGCTATTGGCTGCTGCGCTGCGTGTCGCGGGTTCGATCCCCGCACGGAACAAATATTTGTATGGCCTACAGATAGTTGTTCCGGGTCTGGCTGTTTGTGTATGTGAGTTTAAATGTTTGTAAACGCACCCACGATACAGGAGAAATTCCTAGTGTGGGTTATCGTTTTTAAATAAAAAAAATAAAAAAAAAACAACACTCAATGACATTCTATTTAACCGACCTCTAAAATGGAGGAGGTCCTCAATTCGGCTGTAATTTTTTCAAGTTTTCGTTACCTCCTAACTCCATGATTACTGATTACTGTCCGATTTACGTGATTATTTGGTAGAGAAAGCTGGCGCGGTGGTCCCATATAAATTTATTCACATTGATTGGATAATTTATGAGTTATCTCTTAAAATTCATATTCTAAACTCAATAAATGGCATTGCCGCTATCTAACTTAAATATAAGACTTAGAACATAACATAGTTTCTACAAATACTAATAGGTACATACGGTATCAGAGAAATCTCGTTAGTCCATAGCGATAACCCTATCAAGGGTAACGCGTTTCAATTAGAAGTCGTAATGTAGGCAACAGCATAACCAGATACAATTCGCAGGAGCCCTGCGTGCGAGCGGGAGAGGCGTTGTGTGCTGGTGTTTTCTTTATGAGCTCAATAATGTGTGGTAATTACAGTTTATCTACGATTCTGTGGTATGTTTTGAGTTGGCCACGAGTTGAGAGTCCCTAGCAAGAATGCGCGGTGTAAACGTAAAGTAAATACGTCGATTTTAAAATTGAAAAGTTTTATATATGACGGCGGGAGCGTGGGTGTATCGTTTCTTTGTACGGTTTCCATGAGGAAGGTGGGTACTCGTGCAAACCAGTGAAAATTAGTCTCAATATAAATCACAGTTACTTTTAATACACGGTAATTTACAATAAGTAGCAAAACGGTAAAAAAATCACTAAAACAAAAATCACTAAAAATTAAAACCAGGAGATATTAGGTAGGTACCCAAAGTCTTTAAAAATAACATAAATTATTTCGTCATTGTAACTGGTTTAATAAGGCTCACATTTTGAGAATGGTTATAAAGTTTATAAACAGTACCATCAAACACTATATAAAAATCTTTCAAACACTACATGTATGTATAAGAAATGAAACAGGAAATCCATTACCAACTAAAGAAAAGTTTCGTTCTAGTATTCCACCCAACACTAACATCACAACAGACCTAACCCTAAAACGCAAACGGTACATTATCTAACGTATCCTAACCAAATCTAAGTACAGGGGTCGCGTAAAGAGGCATAGGTTCGCTCATTAGGCCCGTGGTATCGTCCATAAATACATTATCGCGGGCAGACGAGGCAGACGGGGCAAAGGGGGTTAGGCCGCGGCCAGTCGGTGGGTTATCGAATTAAAACTTCACTAGCAATAGTTGAGTTGAACAGCGTATTAATACACCATGTATAATTCGTGCGCCCTGGACAAACTTAAGAGTTTTCCATTGGTGTCGACACGACTTTTTTCAATTTATGCATATTTTTAACTTTTGTTATAAATTCACTGTTTCCACTTGTCATGTCCAGTGTCTGTGCAGTCAATATTCTTATCAGGGGCCTTAGTCTGCTATTGCAATAGTGTCAGAATGGTCTATCATTGATTTAATAAGGCCCCGCGCAGACGAATTACCCTTTGTACGCACGTCAAACGAGTTTCGAACGCGCTTCAATACGCCGTGGGCTAGGGGCCTTATTAAATCAATTATAGACCATTCTGACACTATTGCAATAGCAGACTAAGGCCCCAGGACTTAATCTAGCAGATAGTGTTATACAGTTTCATATACTGTTAGGAATGAACTTCGCATAATATAAATTTAAGAATTGGCAAAATTGACAGTTATTTTTTTCATGCTGAACTTTTAATATTCGTTATGGCATTTATAATGGTTATCCAAGGAAACGAACTCGTAAATATCTTCAAATGAATACATTACAATTTTCAAACATCAAGATACATTCCTAAATTCACGCTATTTTCCCATGGGAGTAGGCAAAAACTACGATCCTTACATACTCCTCTTCATCGTGTCGTTAGCACATTGCATCATATTTATTTAGCCTTCCACGGTTTCGTCGGTGGCATCGCAGAAGTCACCCCGACTGCACGTAAGATACCATTGGAAAACAAGCCTTTTACAAAATCTATCATTATCTGTGTCAACATACCCTCTGTGTCGGCAACATTGGAGCGCGCGCCGTGGGCGGCGGCTGGGCGGCGCGAAGGAGCGATCGAGGTAAGGGTACCGGCTACGTAATTAGATTTTCAAAGTCCGAATACACTGCTCGTACTTGTCTTCATAATAATGTGAGCGGATTGAACGGAGTTGATACTTTGTTATTAATATAGAAAAGATCCTAGTTGGTTTAGTTTTTCAATCAGGATTTGTCAGAAGCACACTGATTTCTGTATTTTTGTGGCCGGCTGACAGCAATATATTCGCTTCTATTATGGTACTGTACAGACTTTAACCTTTGTTGCTCATATAGAAATTAACTCTGGCACCTTGTAAAGAAAAAGGAAATAAACATTAAGTTCGAAATTAGAACAAGGAAAGTAGACACAGCTTAAGCGTCCGGCAGTGTGTCAATGTAATTTACGTTGAATATAATTTATTTCCAATAATTATAAGAATTCAACGCATAAACGCCTTTTATTTATAACACTCAACATACAAATCACTACAACATACAGCCGGTCCTTATAGTACTCAAACATAACTAGTGAAATAGAGTGTACCCATTATACACAGGTACACCTCTAAATCAATCTTCAGGAATATCTTCGGATAGTCACTACATGATGAATAATTATTTTCAAACAGAAAGTTTAAACCACTACAAATTCAAGTTCTGTTCAACTTTTGAACGTCAGTTACAAATATGAGGGCCAACAGGCTTCTGCTTCTTAGCGGCTGACGTGCACTAATCCTGAATTTACTATTGTCAAAAATGGTTTACCTATGTATTTACAAAACGCGTCAATAATTACCATGTACCGTATCTTACATGTCTCTAAAAACCGTCTTTTAACGTTGTCAAAACATGAAATGAACCTGCAAAGAAATACAATGTTAAATACAAAGTAAACAATGTTAAATGATGTTAACTTTTCTAAAATACAGTAATTTTATAACATCACAACATAACATCGCGCCTCATCATCCCCGAAGAGTTAGGCAGAGGTGTACCTAATAGTACACCCACATTTCGCCAGCTATGTTTAAGTCCCATGTAAAAGGGGGCGAGACTATTGCCATCAACTGGGCACAAATCCAGACTCCGTGGCTGCTACAGAGACATTCCTGATGTATTAATTTGTCCAACACAGGAATCGAACCCAGGACCTCAAGCTCAACAGTCGTGATTGCGGCCACTAGACCAATGAGGCAGTCAAGCTATTTTCTACACTATTAAAATGCCATTGTAACTTTAATAAAAAGTAATGCAAGTATCAAAACCTTTAACTCAGCAGTCAACATCGAGGTATTGGATATTTAGTTTGCTTTGGGCCGGCGGGGCGCGCGGGGCGGGGTGCTTAAGTCCAACTATAAATTAGGTAGGGTACAGTTTCATTAATCACCCATACGCCGTTATTATTAATTAACCCCCTTTCGAAGTACCGACAGAATTAACTATCGACCCTACACCCCCAACCCCTCATGTCAACTTTTAAGTTTGAGCTTGTAAAAATTTTAGTTTGCAGTTTCGTGGGTAGTTCTTCTTGACTTAGTGAAGTTGATAGTTTAAAATCGCGTTCTTTTTAGGAACAAGATTTTTAAGAACATTATTGAAACTATAATTCGAGGTTGTACTTTAGCGTCTACCTACAAAAGAAAACTTTATCGAAATTTGCCAAACTTCAAATGCACCTAGCTGCATTCATTACAGAGTTCTTTCTTACAAAAACTAACCTTGAAAAACTGAATAGAAAATACCAATTCCTAGTTCATCAACACTGGTTCATCGTTACGGTATTTTATGAAGACGTCACGTGCGTTACCTATCCAATTATCATATAAATATAACACCGTGTAATTCCTCATAATTTTATAATGTAGGCTATAAAAATTCTATTAACAATATCCATATAATGTTTCCTTTGACGTCGCCGACTCAAGACTCAATACATGAACAATTTATGTTAGTAGAAAAATAATTATGAAGCCAGTTTTACGAGTTCACATGTTGTAGAATAATAATTTCACGGCTATCTAATTACGGAAGTTAATGTCTCATTATGAATGTTTCCATTGGATTACGTCTTCATTTTGTAGGAGAAAGGGAATATTTTTAACAAACATGGATCATAGAGGCCTGCCTCGTGGGTCTAGTGATCGCAAGCGCGACTGCTGAGCATAAGGTCCTGGGTTCCATTCCCGGGTCGGGCAAAGTGTAATTGGGTTTTTCCTTCAGGATATTCTCAGTAGCAGCCAAGGAGTCTGGATTTGTGCCCGGTTGATAGCAATAGGCTCGCCCCCTATTACATGGCTCTTAGACATAACTGGCGAAATGTGGGTGTACTATTAGGTACACCTCTGCCTTACCCTTCGGGGATTACACGCGTGATGTTATTATGATGATGGTGTAGAACATGGGTGGGCTTGTTCCAATAACATTTCCCGAATAGTGTTACGCCAGGCAACAATGACCCATACCTCTCCGACATACAACACAAAGTATACTGCACAGCAATTACTGTTATTGAGATTGTGCATACTTACATACGTGTTGATAGTCCGTCAATTGTCTTATTTTCAACAGGAAGATTACGTGAAAATTTTCTGCCACGTTTCCCGATAAAAAAAATCTTCAAAAAACAGAACGTAATATAAGTATACTAAATGACTGATTTACATTTATGTGCACTGATTTCTTTTTAATTTCAGGTTTATGCAGATACTTATTCGACATGGTGAATAGAGTTCTGTTTTTTTTTTTAATTACAGGTAGGTACTTTAGGGGTAACCATACCAGATTACTTACTTCCGAATTACCTTGGAAGTATTTATTTTTAACACTTCAAGCAGAAAGTACAGAAGCGGACTTAATGCCGTGGGCATTTTCTACCAATAAACATACAGGGTGTAAAAGGACCCTTCACGAAGGTCAACCAAGGACACATCTGTACATCAATTTATTATTAATCAAATTGTTAAACTTTTGTTTTATGTAACACTTTCAGACATAATATTGTAACTGTATAAACGAAATGAAGTGAAATAATAATAGATATATGTTTAATTAATATAATATTTAAATGTGAAAGTTCCCAATGATCTATTATATATATTGCAATATTAGTGTTAAGTTATCTTGCTGCGCCCTAACAGGGTAATGTACTCACTAGTTTTAAGCTTTTGCATGTAAAATTAGCTGTGTACATTGTGCATTATAGTAATAAATAAATAAATAAAGTAGCTGTACACAAGAATTACTGCATGGAAACGCCTTTTTTTGGGTGAAAAATCTCGTTCCACGGTAGGACTCAATATAACACACTCAAAACATTGTGCTGATGGATGGATTTAAATCCATCCATCAGCACGGGTAGTGTAGTACGGGGTTCGTGGAGGTGTCATAAGTTAAAACCTTACATTAAAAACATGGTTAAAAAACTTGTGAAAAAGTTGGAACTTTTACTCCCAATATCTAGCTGATATCTAGTTGATCTAGCTAGAACAAAAAAAATGATTGCAATGACGAGAACAAGTGCCTTTCGGCTTCGTTAAGGGTATTGTTCACCATATATGGTTATTTTTCTTCAACATTTTCATAAAACTGCAGATTTTCACCATCATCAAAACTCGTAACCCTCTCTAACACAAAGTTGCAGCACCGTCATCGCATCACCCGCTACAGCCGGCGATTTGTCGCCATCCCGGCAGTGTAAATCATCTGGAGCACCAATCAATCAGCGGGCAAGGCGCTATCGTGTTGACGCCGATTTATCCAACACGTGCGATATTATTTTTGTAAAGCCACTCTTGTGTAAAAATAGAGGACGTCTCTGAAAGTGATTTGGGACGTACCCGTTTGGATTGTCTAGTTTGTTTGTGTCCTCCCTATACAGGATGACTGGTAATTAGTGACCGATACTTAAACACGTGATTGTACTCATGTTAACAAACAACTTTCCCAAAGAAACATTTTTTATACTCATTCACTTTGATCACAAAAACACAACAGCATGAAATTCGCGTAATTTAGAATAGACTACGTTTTTGCTCTTTAAATGGATTAAAATAAGTTTTTGAGTTGTAACGTTGTTGTTTTAAACAAATTAGCTTGCTACGACATTAGCCACGATAAGCATAAGATGCTTAAGAGCGGCCAACCTGTCATACTTTTCATACAAACGCTCGTACGTGATCATGCCGTTGTTACACTTCTATCTTTGAATTTTTTGAAGTAATAGGTATCTTGTGCACTATAACTAGGTTTCTGTGGCAGCTAAAAATTAAAAATTGTAGAAACAAATTCAGGATAAGCATCCAAAAATAGCTTTTTTGCACAAATTTTCCCTGAACTTTGGCCGTTCATAATGTACTCATAAATTGTAAAAGTAAAGAAAACATCCTGACAGAAACTTTGCACATGTAATGGAGATTCTTAATATCAAATATTTTTTCTTGTAAGACTTATTCAAGAACACATATTTCCTGGGAAAAGTTAAAAAAAATTTCGAACACTATTTTTCGTTCAATTATATCGCGATAGGCGGTATGAGGTGCGCGGAAAACGAGTTGTGCGGATTCGGGGCGGGGTAAGACAGAGGAGTTGAAAGAAAATTGCCGCTGTGACTCTGGATGAAACAACAAGCTTTTCGACAATGCTCGCGTTGACAATAGACGGACCGGGAAGGGCCCTCTTAAGCTGGACATGCGAAGTGGTTGCTCTTGCGTTATCTAGGTATATCTATATCTGTGGTTTTCGGTCTTCAATTTAGAGTCTACAGGACATATCGTTTACAGAGCGCCAACACACAATGGAAACGTTCCCAAAAAATTTAACGTTCACAGTAAATCTACTTAACTGGCAATGTTAGAATAATTATCATAAATTAAGCATAATCGTGTACTTGTTTTAATTTGATGGCTGCTAATGTGCTTGTCTGGACAAAAAACGTTGATAATATTCATGAAGCCACTCCGATACAGACGTGTGTACGTTGTTTGAAAAGTAAAAGATGGTAAATTAACCTGTTTGTTGTAAATTAATTGCTATTTTAATGGTGATTAGTAGGTCTTTAGTAGGGCTACAAAATTTTGGTCTACTTTTGGTTTTGGTTTACGGAGGTTATTTTACGTTACGCAACAGCAGCAGCGTTTTCCTATCCTCATCATCATCATTTCAGCCGAAAGACGTCCACTGCTATACATAAGCCTCCCCCAAAGGAGGGGTTTTGCCATAATCGCCACGCTTGGCAGACGCGTTGGCGATCGCAGTACGGTTGTTAAAAAAGCCCAGAGAGCGCTGCTGCCCATTCTCTGGTAAGTCCCTTAGTCGCCTCTTACGACACCCACGGGAAGATATGTGATGGTGCTATTCTTTACGTCCGACACCATACAGTACAAGATGTAAAATAATAAATGCGTCGCTTCGCGTTATGTCTCGGACCATAAAACTAAACAACTATTGTTCTACGAGGTCTTAAAATTCCCAAAAAAAATGGACTTTCTCTAAGAATTGACTCGATCAGCTGATCAACATGTATGAGAAAGCTAAAAAAAAGTTACGAATTTTCAAAAGTCATAGAACTAAAGTACCTAGTTCACTTTCATGGTCTGAGTTACCATACGAGAGGTCTTGCGTGTATTCTGTTACACCTTGTATACTTTAATCGATTTCTTAACACAGCTTCGGTTAAATAGGTATAGTGATAGGATGTAGATTATGCAGCCCACCGCACTGACAAGGTTCATAAACAAGGCACATTTCTGAATAGAACCCGGAACCACCATATTTGGACACCTCTTAAATGTTACGAAAACTATCCAGACTAGACTACACGTACGTGATACAAAGAACATAATCTTAAAACATTTTGCAATGTGAGAGAATAAACTCCCAAATCAATCCTATTTCCTAGACCGCGAGGAGAATCGCATAAAGATCAATAGCGAAACAAATGTACAGATCCGCATCCCAATAAGTGATTTCCCTCGAATGAATAAATTGTAAGGTCACCAATCACCTTGCAAAGCACACACACATTCTTTCATTCACTCAGCTAGTCAGTATTACAGAAATGCACGTATGCACTTTACATGCTTAAATTAACCTCCTAGATCGCCTAGACAACGAGGAGTATGACCTAAAAATCAATAGCGGAACAAATGCGCATCATAATAAGTGATTTGCCTCGAATGAATGAATTGTAAGGTCACCAATCACATTACAATGCACACACACATTCATTCATTCATTCACTCAGACATTCTTTCCATTTATTCATTCACTCAGCTAGTTAGTATTACAGAAAAGTAAGCCGTTTATGCACTGAAATTAACCTCCTAGATCGCCTAGACAGCGAGGAGAATGACCTAAAGATCACAATAGCTAAACAGATGTTCAGATCAGCATCACAATAAGCCACTTCCCTCCATTACCTCACAATTTGTAGGGGGTGATAAACAGGCCGCGAACGCCGAGGTTGACACACTTATCGGTCAGTTTCGTTCATTCATTCTGCATAGATAACATAACATAACATAACATCACGCTTGTAAACCCCGAAGGGTTAGGCAGAGGTGTACCCATGGTGTACCTAATAGTGCACCCACATTTCGACAGTTATTTTTCAGACCCAATGTATTAGGGGGTTAATCCAGACTACGCGGCCGCTACTGAGAAGTTCTTTATGGTAGAACCCAATGGTTCTACCATAAAGACTCTCCTCTCTTTTGCCCGACTTGGGAATCGAACTCAGGACCTCATGCTCAGCAGTCGCGCTTACGACCACTAGTTCAACGAGGAAGTCACATCTATCATGAAATTTCGTATATCGGATTATCGGGAATGAAAATAGTGTACCATAAAAGCCAAATTCTTCGATTGTACACAGATAATATTTTCGTAACAGTATAATTATGACAATTTTTTTCAGCAGCCCTGCCTCTTCACTCACTCTCACTCATGGCACAGACAAACATTTAGGTTAGGTTGGGTGTAGATTTAATTATTATAGTTTTATTCTTTTTAAGTTCAAATTTGGACATTACATATTTATATTTGTTTCGTTGTACACTTTATTTTTTATTTAAAGTTACAGCACCATGCTGAGATAGGGGGGCCTTTTTGCCTCGCACAGAAGTTTCACTGTTTTTTTTTTACCAATGTTTACTTTTTATATAATTTTGTTTTAATGTTATTTCAACCATCTTTTGAATTTCTCAATTTTTTTTTGTCCTGTGTGAGTCTAATAAATACTTTTTTTCAAACTTTCTTTCCCCATGCTCCATACAGGTTGGAAGTTAGGAACTTTGTATTTGCAAAAAGAAAAACCCACAGTTTTTTTTTCTTTTGTAATAACACTGAAGCTCAATAAAGTATCAGACTTAAAGCAATTTATAGTATATTGTAAAAAAATGTGTTAAAAATCGTGTGGCAGGTTTCCTTTTGAATATGTACACATACTCGTAACTATATCTACTAACTGATAACTTGGGTACTCAACTATATATCCTCAAGTATCTTTAGAATATCTATACCGGATCGTCTAACAGGAAGCATTAAAATCACTACCTACGTTACCTGGAATTCGTTACCCTTAATTCCTCAAACGTTGTTCAGATCACAGATATTACCCATCCCATCTCCCTTATTAAATTACACTTGCACATATATCTAGAAAACATAAAATGTGTAGCACCGACCGCACTAATATTTGTTTAGATAATGTAGGAATCGAAACTGTGACCCTCAGTGTACCTGCCCGATAGCTCGGTCACTAACCCACCCACCCGTCTCACGAAATTAGAAGAGCCACAACAAGAACATGTTGGAAATAAACCCCAAAAGTTGAATAAGGAGCTATTTTCAAAATATCTTATTTGTTCGTTAATAAGTTTGATTTTACAATTCTTTTAGGAGACGATTCGTATGATGGTATCATTAGCGCATTTAACATCAACGAGATTTAAAATCTACGTCTTCAATAATTCAAACTTCACCAGCTGAAAACCCACTTAATTTATTCGCATGAACCTTTCCATCAAACTCTCCGCTAGATACGTCAGGCCAAAACAATCCTCTAAAATTATTTATAATTAATTAGAAGTTCCAAGGAGCCGTAAACATGGCGAGTGCATTCCTAACTCGTCGACATCAATATTCAACTGAAGCGTTTATTATCATATCTCATTATACAAGTTAGTGCTTGTGCAAGGAGATGTTGCCTCCTTGGGTTATGACCTCACGACTAAACACTCAATTCTATCCTCAACACCAATGGAGATAAGACTTTCGGGTAGTAAGATAGGGTGGGTTTTTGTCTGTTTGTGTCCAGTTGTAAGGTCGAGATTCGGTTTCAAAATGCAATTTGGAAATGAGATCCGGAGGGTACCCTTTAAGGGGGTAGGAGGCACGGATGGGCGCCTTGCCACTATTATTTATAAGGGTGGGTCAGTCTGCGATAGTCGGCTATGTACGTTTCGCTTTACTGCAACCGCTTACGCTTAAAGCTTATTCGCAGATTGTTTTGTTATATTATTAATTAGCATATCCTGAAGTACGGCTAGTTTGTTTTCGATGTTACAACTGTTGGAATAATTAGGGAGTTTGAGCTTTGTGGCGATTCATCTATACTAATATTATAAAGAGGTAAAGTTTGTGAGTTTTTGAGGTTGTAGGGGGTAATCTCTAGATCTACAAGCCGATTTAGAAAATTCTTTCACTAATAGGAATTAAGCTACATTATCCCCGAGTGCCATAGTCTATATTTACAATATGCCCGTGGGATAATTTGCGAGCAAAACGCGAGCGAAGCCGCGGGCAACAGCAAGTTTGGTGTAATGCTGACGTGATGGGTTCACTTAGACGTGATAGTTGACCTTTTTGTAAAAGTACCTTTTTGTAAAACCTTATAAGTTTGGTTAGCCAGCCTGTCAGCCAAGAAGGTTGGTGCTGAGTCCTGGACTGTTTAGGACACCTACGCAGTCAGCCTTATTACCAACTTTCACTGACTGGCTGACTAACCGATTTCACAACATTAATACTTACTAGAGACATAAAATAATCAGCTTTAAAAAATCTTGAGGAAACATTGAATATGGATGAGGTATAAGAGTAGAGGAAGACCAAAGAAACGATGGATGGACTGTGTGAAGGATGATATGGCACGAAAGGTGGTGTCGGATGAGATGACGAGTAATAGAGAAGTATGGAAGTAGAAGACATGCTGCGCCGACCACAAATAAATTGGAATAAGGGCAGAAGAATGATAAATCAGCTCTATTGCTATCAAAACTATTACATTGTCCTACCTAGTGATATTTGCATTATTGACACAGTAGCTACAACCATTATTACGGACCACGCTTTTGTTTTGACGGGTACCGTTAGGGTATCAATTACTCCATGTTACTAAATGGGACAAATTGCGGAACAACTGATTCGCTTGACCGCGTGTCTGGGGTAACTTAAAACGTAGGTAGTGAATTTTAAGAACCACTTTTGTTTGGTGTATTAAATGGGGTTTTGGTTGAAACGTTTTTTAAACAGAATCACGTTGTTGTGATGAAGGTCTAATGGACACCTTAATTTATGGAAATACATACGTAACATCACGATTTTAATCCCCGAAGGGTAAGACAGAGGTGTATCTAATAGTACACCCACATTTCGCGACTTATGTTTGTGTCCCATGTAACAGGGTGCGAGCCTATTGCCATCAACCGGGCACAAATACTCCTTGGCTGCAACTGAAACAATCCTGATGAAAAACCCAATAACACTTTACCCGACCCGGGAATCGAACCCAGGACGTCATGCTCAGCAGTCGCCCTTGTGACCACTCGACCAACGTGGCAGTCTAACTAAACTTCACTTTATCGCTAAAACAAATAATTTAACTTGAATCTCGAGGCAGTCACAATATGTCGTTTCGACGCGTATGGTCAAATTCTCAATCGATCAAATTCATGAAAATCGCCATCCGTCAAAATAGCAAACCGACAATACATTCTTTAAACTTTTGTCTTTAGAACATGTCAGTTTCGCCACGATGTTTTCCTTAATTTTGACAGCACATTTTTGAAGTTAATTGGACACAATTTGACACAAATTGTGCCAAATGGCCAAAAATCTCAGTCTGTTTTCTGCAATACTCGAGATGACCATCTTCATTAAACATTCATGCAGTCAATTGCACCATCACCTTTGCACCACTATTCTAAGCCACACTCATGTGTCTACTCAAGCTCTTGGCCGAAATCTATCAATCGTTTGCCTAATCGATTAGTTGGTACATAAAAAGAAATGGCTGCGTGTAAAAGGTCGATGTCGTGGAGGCATCGTATCGAATCGTCTAATACCTCAATACGTCCAAATCCGTGGGAATCGAGAAAACTTTGAACAATAAACACACGTGTATAACTGCTATGTACAGGTGTCGACGAGAATTTAAGTGGTCTCTATCATTAGTACCTCAGAATTGTAAAAAGCGTGTAGTAGTTAATTTATGCAAGCAATCATTGTACGTAACTGTTGATATAAGAGTTAATTGCGTGGAGTCATCTTCTGCCAGTGAGAAAGTAAGATCGACTTTAAATACGGCCGAAGATAAGCTACAAGGCTCTGTTAGAAAAAGTCATTTCAACCTCCTTGAGGAAGTCCTGTGAGAATAATGATGATTAAGGCACATTTTGAGCAATTTAATGGGTTTAGAAGTAACTTGGTTGAAGAACATAATAATGCCATCTGTAGCTAGAATCTATTAACTAAACCGCTTAGTTAACACTTCCCGTGACCCAAGGGCTGGCTTTTACCTTGGCCAAAGGCTTAGCATTGCCATACAACGTGGCAACGCCGCCAGTCTCTTGGGTACATTACCAGTTAACTGCGTTGAGGAGGAGTTTTTTGTCGTCATTTTTTTAGTTTATTCATAAGTTAGTTACTTTAGGTTATTTTAATTTATAAATTTTAATGTATATAATAATTATGAATAACTTATATTAAAATACTTTTTAACTGCCTGTAAGTTTGTTTGATTTTAAAAAAACGTTGACCCACTTTAGGAATTTCTCCTGTATCGTGGATGCATTTACAAACATTTAAACTCATACACACAAACAGCCAGATCCGGAACAACTATCTATATGCCATACAAACATTTATTCCGTGCGGGTATCGAACCAACAACACGTAGCGCAGCATCCACTACGCCAACCGTGTCAGTATTTTGCAGTCTGCACTTGTTTTCCTTGCTCTTATCCCAATCTAGTTGGGTTAGTGCCCACTCGACCCGTTTAGACTCGACCCGAAGAATAATACCTGGTTATTAGTTAAGGTCGACGCAGCATGTCTTCTTCTTCCATATACCCCTACTCTTATAGCCATCCACATTCATCTATACATCTTATCTTTCTATTCATACGTACATACAAATCAATAGAATTGAGGTGTTTGTTTGTAATACCAAAATAACAGCTTTTTACGGAATTCATTTGTAAAAAAAAAAAACATTTTTTCAATTTTTGTCTGTTGGTCGGTTTGTCTGTCTGTCTGTCTGTTTGTTCCGGCTAATCTCCGAAACGACTGGACCGATTTTGATGGGACTTTCACTGGAAAATAGCTAATAATTACAGAATAAGAATGGGGTCCGTGCAAAAAAAATTAAAACCCTTGAAATTGGTAACAAAATTCGATTCAAAAAGGGAAGTAATATTTTTTTATAATAATTTCACGCGAACGAAGGTCGCGGGCAACAGCTAGTACCTACTCAATACTTTTCTCGAAATTTTTCCAAAACACATACATTGCAATACGTAAGTACATAGTTCGAAACAAATAAAAACGCAACCTACAACCACTCAATCCTCCTGACCTCATAAACTTCATTCCACTGTAACCTGAAACTCATTCAACGCACCTAATCTAGAATCTGACTAAATATAATCGCACTTAAAAATGATTTCTATGACATCATTAATTACTTTGTCAGTGTTATGAAAAATCATGACATATACTCGAGGAAGTCTTGTCACACCTATTTTGGTGTTCATTGATGATTTGTAAGACACTACAAGAACATAATGATATCTCCGGCCGAATCTACAAATGCCTGTAAGCTTTGCCCTGCTTGCAATCATTCCTTTCAATATATTTGCAAAAAATCTATCCACACTTGGTTGATATCCCGACGAGTCGTACAGCGGTTCTCCTCCACATTTATCATGCGCACAGCCAAAGTGTGGAACTTTCTGCATCTGTGTTCTCTGCCACATTTAACCCAGTCTGCCTTCAAGGCAAGAGTGAACAGGCATCTTCTGGGCACGCTCGTTCCATCATAGACCTCATCTATCGCATTCCATCAAGCGTGATCGAGGTCAAGAGCAAACCCATTTAGTAATAAAAAAAAAAACATTGTTTTGTACTAATCTCATATTATTTGAGGTTGGCGTAGCATGTCTTCTTTCTCTTTCATACGATTTCGGGTAATCCACCACTTACTGGCCATGTCATCTTTTACACAGACCATTCATGGCTCCTTTGGTCTTTCCTTACTCTCGTAACCATCATTTACATGCATACACAAAACGACATTCACGACATTTTGAAAATCACATGCCTATAATAGTAAAACTCCGCAGGTAAGTAGTTCAAAACGCAACACACAGCCAGACAAAGCTCCTATCCCCATAAACTTCCACTGTAACTTGAAACTCATTCAACGCACATAATCTAGAATCTGACTAAATATAATCGCACTTATAATAATTGCTATGACATCATTAATTAATATGATAGTGTTGTGCCTGCGAGACGTATGAAATGAGTCACCCGCTGGTTCACAGTACAATTATCGGGCCAAGCCTGGTACTTACACCAATTAATTGTTACGACTTATTTGTGAACTGGCTAAGACAATAGATAGACGTAGAATATGGAAACGGAGATGTATTTTTTCTTGCATTTACCTAAGTTTAGTTGGACTTTCAGTTTTATTCTTTCTAATAATCCAGCAATAACGGTTATGGAAACGAAAAAAACTTACATACTACACTACTTACTTAAGCTACGAAAAGGTTTATGTCAATCTTGTTTAAATGTGTGATGTGTGAAGGTCCATTTAGAAAAGCGAAACGTTTTGTAAGCGATGGCTACCGGTGTAGGCTCTTAGGACATGCTTCTTTTTTGGCAATAGTTGAGCATGGAAACTTGCTCTTTGACACAAGAGTATTACAGTTAAAAGTGAGTTAAGCAAAACCAAATCTCTATCTGGTTTTCAATTGAAAATTATAAACGAATATCTCGCGACGCGAATTCTGCTTGCGCAATTCTTATTCTTTTGATAGTCACATATACGTGACAAGCAAGCGCGTGCCCTGTACGCCAAAGGACAAACAACTGTGACAAAATGGTAAGTGAAATTGTGGCTTGGAGGGCACGCGCGTGCGTTTATGCTTTGGCGTTCAAAAGGTACCCTCAAAATTAGTACAGTTTAGTAAGCACTTAAACCAACAGGTGGCACTATTATCAATTTGCTCAACCCAAATTATTAAAAAAAAACCTATATTTTTCTTGACACTTCTAGAACCAGCAATATACTGTATTAGAACAACAATAGCGCAAGCAATTAATACTTTTATGGTGGCGCCTAAATGTGGCTGTGATGCAGAGTATTACGGACTGTATTGTAGCTAGCTGTTTAAGGACTGATGATAGGAGTAAGTGGTCTGATTCAGAGGTGTACTGTGACTCATGAATACAGTACTTTGTTTCAGTACTGTTAAGAGATTCTTGCAGTTATACATTGTCTGAGGATAATTGAAAAAAAGGAGGAAATCGCCGCGTGCCTTCGAGGTAGATCGCAGCGAAAGTGGTGTGAGGATCTGATCTTAAGTGAGGCGAACATGGTCAGGTATTGAACAGGATAGAGAGGTTAGGAAGGAGAAAGGGGAGGCCTTTGCCCAGCAGTGGGACACTCTAATAGGCTAACAAAACAATGGAACAAACTCGTTTTCTTGACCAGACATTTTTGCAAAGTACCGAATTGTTGGAAACTTAGAATGATTTTCGTAAATATACGAACGATTTTTTGTAAAAAACGATTCTCGATTATCCTGCCACACATGTGTGACATGAACGTATTTAAAGCTGAAAAATGTATTATACAGAAAATTGTCAATGTTGTCAATGTCAAGTGTTGTGTGTAAATTGTGTTGAAAAGAGAAAGAGCATTTTTTAAGTCATTACATTACACTAATCGCGATATGTTCATCAACAGCTTGCCCGTCATGTCGATTTTTGGGAAATGGCTTGCGTCAGAAGTGCATGCACGGCTCAAGTTTAGGAATTTACTGAAAGCGACATTCATTATTTGGTTTCGTATTCCACCCCCTAGCCCTTACTCAAATAATTCAGACAGTTCCAAGTCAAACTAGACAAAAAGTAGGTTGTATTTTCTTTTTATTTCACCTTTAAAATCGACAAGTTGCAAATAAAATAAAACGACTAGAATAAGCCTTCGGAATACTGACTAAAAAGAATACCGGTGGCAAGTTCCGTAAGATAGAAAACGATATAAACTAGAGCGCGGCTCCTGAAATAGAAACTTAACCTTGATCGACTTATTCGAGGATGCTGGAGACTGGATAGTGCCCGATTCCATCAACTTAAAGACGGAAGTTACGGGACGGAAGGCGGGTTATGAGGTAGAATCATCCATTCACTTCCAAAGCTTGTTAAAAATAAACGTTGTCCCACACTAGGATTTTGGGTGAGTTTACAAACATTATACACATAAACAAACAGCCAGACCCGAAACTACTATCTGTAGGCTATATAAACAAGTGCTGCGAGCGGGGATCGGAGAGCAGCGGTGGCCCAGTGGTGGCGGCCCTGACTTACGAACAGTAAGTCGTGGGTTCAAACCTAGGAAGGCGCATTACTCGTACTTTGAGTTATTTATTTTCAGCACCACTGCTTTCAAAACGGTGAAGGAAAACATCGTGAGGAAATCAGCATGTCTTAGAACCAAAACTTCGAAGACATGTGACATCTACCAATCCGCACTGGGCCAGTGTTGTCCTTTGTTGTCCAACAAACGTTTTTTTTTTCTTTATTTATTTATGGACACTTCTGATCGCAATGCGTATGTCAGTCCCATAGTACACTAAGTACACATTGCTCATAATATCTGGGCCATGAACAGACTCTTCGCATTCGCACAGGGTTTTGTGACGATCATAAGAAAATCTGTGGGCTTCGTAGCCTTAGTTGGTTGATTGAAGAACCATAGAGCTGTTTTATTAATAGTAAATTCTAAAGTTTATGAATAGTAAATTCCTCACTTGATAGACCTAGCCTTTATTGCATTCAAACATACCAGACCAACCACAAGGGTCCTTAAGGCGGCTAGACGAATAACTAACAATTGAAGCGGATTTAGCGTGTCATATCGCTTTCTTGCCAAAAACATCAAATGTTGTTAAGTTTTTGTTCGTAAGACGTCTGATTCGAACAATTAAGCGATTCGAGCGCTGCTTACTGCTGTAACCTCTCGTAAAATCTGCATAAGAAGCCAGCCTTAAGGCGGACAGCTTGCGGTCCGATCTCCACAGTGGGCGCAGATTTATTAAGACTAAAATATATTTGTGTCGAATTTGTTTGCTCCTGCATACATGAGTCCACTGGATCTGTGAAGCACAGGACCATTCTATGTGGCAATGCCTAGGGGAAGTTTATGTTCAGTATTGAACGTATTTCGGCTGACATTATTGTCACATTGAGTGACTTTTTCATGAAATAGCTATTGAATGGGGTTATATTAACTTGGAGGGTTGAATTGATGATTTGAATGAATATAATTCTATAACTCCATACGTGTTAATGGCGCGATTCATATTTTCATCAACTTACAACTGACACTGACCTGCAAATTGCAATACTCGTAAACCTAAGAAAATTTAAAATTCGCGGGCTACCCTTGCGCATCCACCATCTAACTTAAGAGTTTTTATTAGCGCGTGCATTTGTTAGTTTCGCATTTCTAAAAGTAGCCGTCACTATTACTTTGTTATTGTCACTGTCCCCCATGATCGCGGTGATCCCACTTCTGATGTCGAATTGTCAAGATTTATTTCGTTAGACTCGGACATCATGTGGGTAGAAGATGGGTTTCGTGCAACGAAAACACACTGGGTGCGATACAAGCTTTTATTAAACTAACAAATTACTATAACACTGAGTACATTGAATCGGGTACAGTTCCGGGACGTCTTAAATTCGCTGCGATCAGATACTGAATGTCGTTCTTGCTACGTGCCTAAAACGTCACGCATCTTTAGAAGCACGTTGTAGGTGTGGGGAGACTTGTAGCGAGCTTGGTATTCATTTTATGTCCGTACTAATGACCGGATCCGACTCGATTGCGACTTAAACAATAGTAAATAATAGAAGATGACTCAACTCTTTCATATTTATGTCATCAGCATTCTTCTGCTCTTGCCATGGGACTGGGCCACATAGGATTACTTGAAAACTTAACTACAACTATACTTTGCGACCATTATAAAACAACCCTTGGCTCGTCGACTCATTACTACGGTTCCAGATTATTGTTTCAAGTCCACACAATAGAATGGGACACAAGTTCGCGCCCTGTCTGCGCGGGTTCCACTGGTACCGACACAAATTCACGCCGTATAAGCATAGAGCGCAATTGAATTTATCTCGCTAAGTCGACAATGTCGATACAATCTATGAAGGATGGTTTTTTTACGATTTTTGCAGAACAGGAGCTGGTTACCACTACCAGCCAATGTGAAATTGAGTTTAATTGACTTGTTGACGAAATTAAGACAAAGTGGGGAAATTAAAACTGTTACAAACTGCAGTTCCTCTTTTGAAATTGAAATACTGGTTGAACATTTTTTTAAACACTAAAAATTCAAAGTGTATACAGCATACCTTTAAGATTTGAGTGAAAGAAATGAATTCAATACATTCTAGTTACAAAAGAAAGAAAACTCAGTGTACATTTTTTTTTTCATTATATGTCTATTTTTTTTCTCCTAAATTAGAACCTTTGTCGTACCCAATGGAAAACCACGAACTATTCAGTGATGCGCTATTTGGCGACAGTAAGTAATTTACAGCTGGAGCTACATTGTGTCTGTAGCGACTAGCGAGTAATGTGGCGCTTTATTACGAACGCATTTAATGAGCCCCTTGTTTTATTGTAATAATAACTTGGACTGACACGTGACGATGTATAAATAGTACTTGTTTTGTTTGCAGAAGATTCCACTTGTGATGGACAAAATAATTCCTTATAAACAACAACAAAAAATGGTGTCTGCGGTGCTCTTCTCTTGAAGCATCAACTGGGTAGAATTATGATTTTTGCTAAAAGCACTCTTCGATCTTTTCCAGTCCAGGAGACAATTTATAATTTATACAAGAAACTTTATCCTTTTAGCCTTTTTAGTTTAAAACTTATCCCTGTCCCGAAATTCGCACAACACTGGTATTAAAATATCACTAGCTGTTTTTGTTACCATTTTTTTTTTGCACGGAACCCTGGTGCTTTTTCTACAGTAAAAGTAAAAGTACTCTAAGTTAAAAATTCGTTGTAAAAAGTCGTGTCTCGTCCAAGTCGGTAAGACAGTCAAGAATTAAAAAAAAAATGTTACAAGTACTTTATTTTCGTATGCATTCAGTAAAAAGCTGTTGGTTTGAAATTGTAAACAGAAACTTCAATTTGATTTATTTGTATATAAGTGAAATCTTTCAACCAGTTTTTTAGAAACAGGCGAAAATATAAAAAAGAGTAAAGCCACAAGTAATGTGGCCAACTTTCCATAAGCTATCCTTATAAAAAAAAATTAACAACAACTGGAGGTGAAGCAACAAGAACTACCAATGACAGCTAATGGCTAATTCTGTTTTAAAAATACCTTACAACTACTACAAGATTAATATAAAATAGTTAAGCAACAAGCGGCGATGCAAATAGGCATAAAGCCAGAAGCCAATAACTACTCAGCTATCCTTAAAACATATAAAAGCACCCAAACACCTACAAAATCTATACAAACAAACAAAATTAAAATCAGTTTGTATTTAAAAAAAAAAAACATCTTTTTACTGAACGCATATGAAAGTATATTCGGTACATGAAACAAAAAAAAAACGATTTAATTGTTGCCTGTTGGTCTGTTTATTCTGGCTCATATACGGCTGGATCGGACTGGCGCATGGCGGGACTTTTACTGACAGATAGCTGATGTTATAAGGAGTAACTAAGACTTTTATTTTAGAAAAAGGATTAGAGTTCCTTGCAAAACAACCATGAAATTGTTTAAACAAAAATCAGTTTCAAATAGGGAAGTAATGTTTTTTAAATAATTTCACGCGGACGAAAGTCACGGGCTACAGCTAGTTAATATTAAACATTGAACAACAAGGAGTATGACTGCTCAGCTATCATAGTTCTGTCAGGTAAAAAAGAACACCTACAAAATTATGATTAAAACCTTAGCTAGTTGAACAAGCGGCAATATAAACAGGAGCCAAGCAACAAGGAGCAACAAGGAGTATGGCTACTAAGCCATCATCGTCGCGTTAACTATAAAGGACTGGAGGTGGCGCCTGATATGTGGGACCACCGGACTTACGCCACCCGCCCTACTAGGAATATCTCTATAGAGTTGTTTGGGTACGTTGTTAGTTGTTTTGGGTGTGACTATTGTTTTTAATAAATAGTAAAGTAAAGTTAATTAAAAAAGTTTTGTGTTGGAACAGTTACAAAGAAAACGATGATAGTTACGCCCATCCAAACAAGAAAACAATTTGTTCCAGACTTAGACTAAAAATACAAGTATAACCAAAATTAGGTTAAAAAACCTTAGTAGAAAAGAGGGGGTGTGTAGGAGTATGTATGTGGGTGGGAGTGGGTGTGCATGAAAGGATGTGTATAAGTGAGTGTCTGTGTGTGCTTGTGTGGAGTGTGGGGAGTGTGAGTGTGTGTGAGTAAGAGTTAGGGTGTGTGTCAGTATTTGTGCTAGTTAAGTTTCCACAATTTTTTCAGTTGCTTCATAATAGGTACCACTCGTTGAATATCTTTTATCTGGAAAAGTCTTGAATTGTCACATTATCGTTTTAATGTCGTCATTCTCTTGACCTTGTCTTAATTTCTATGGGGTCGGCGCAGCCTGTCTTCTTCCATACTTCTCTATTACTCGTCATCTCATCCGACACCACCTTTCTTGCCATATTATACATATTTTACACAGTCCATTCATCATTTCTTCAGTCTTCCTCTAATCTTATATTCATACTCAAAACTTTCCTCATGGCATTTTCCTCATTCCTCTGCATCACATACTCATAAGTGAAAGTAAAAAAGTTACTGCTGAATCTTTAATTAGATATGAGCGAAAAGGCAACCGTTTATTGTGACTTCCAAACTTCTTATTCTTTTTTTTTTATTGCAAAATAACAAATATACATACAAATTGCAATAATATAGCATTATGTACAATGGCATAGCTTCTATCTCTTCTTGTTTTAAATTCACTTTCTAGTGTCTTTATGCTAGTAAATTCTATTTGCATTGGTTTTGTTGTACTAACAAGCACAGTCTTAGCTGAGTCATCGCCGTGTGTGAATAACAACAGTTGATTTAAAAAAAACATTCATCCCTTAAAATTTCTATAAAACTAAATCACCCGATAAAACCGATTATCAATGTATACAAATAAGACTTACTTATTAAAAAATAGCTGTTGCCCACGACCTTCATCAGCGTGTTTTTTTTTTGTACTGTGTCATAACCCACTACCTACAGTATATTTATATTGTCTAAGTTACTCCTTTTAACAGCAGCTGTAATAAAAAGCTGTTATTTTGAAATTACAAACAGACACTCTAATTTTATTTCATCATCATCATCATTTCAGCCGAAAGACGTCCACTGCTGGACATAGGCCTCCCCAAAGTGTCGCCACGCTGACCGGTCCCGTGCGACTCGCATCCAGCGGATCCCCGCAACCTTCATCAGGTTCAATTTTATTTATTTGTATAAAATCAACAACTCTATAGAATCCTCAATTTCTCCCAAACACGTTTTTATTTGGTCCGTGTAAGTGAGTAGCGTTGTACTGTCCATCTGAGTATGTATGTGCATGTATGTCGTGTATGGACGTTTGTATCTTCATGTATGTTGCATACACCCATACACGCTCCGTCTTTGTGGTGCGACCTTCACCTCACGACGTTGTTTTGCTCGTTCTTATGTCGTTCTCCTTGTTTTATGAACGATTTGTTGACCTTTTGGGAGCTGTGAATGGGATTTTTGTTACTTGTATAGTGAATGGGTGAATGGGCATTTGTGTTGGGTGGGTGTGTGTGTTTGCTTTACTTTTAAAGGGTTTGTGTTATTCTTGCTAAAGGGGTGGTTGTGGTTAGGTATGGAGTTTTGCTCTTTTACGCACAAAAAAGTAATATCAGCAGTCAAATCGTTGAAAAATAATTATGTGTTAATAAACAAAGTTGGATATTTTCAATCAACTTGATAAAGAAGGTCTTCTTCTACTTATGATTGATCACTTAGGTATAAATAAGGTTCTATGTTGGATTTCATAAGTTATCACCAGCCTAGACGTTTTCAGTCAGAGTCAGCTTCTAGTCAAACCGGATACAGTTGAATACCCGTATTTTACATGGATTAACAGTTACTGGGTTATGGAAGTCACACAACCCAGTAACTGGGAAATACGAGAACCCGTTTAGTTTGTTATATAAACGTTTTTTCAAGTTATAGAAATATATCTAAATTTGTTAAAAGCCTTAGGCACAGAAAGCCTAGTGGTGTACCTAACCGTCGAACTACTAGGTCATAGGTCTAAAGTTCGAACCAACTACAGGCACCTTTAATTTTTCAGATTCATGAGCGTATTATAAAACATCGTGCGGAAACCAGCATGCCTGAGATATATTTCTCGACGCCATGTAAAGTCAGAGGCCAAAGGACGGCATAAAAACTCACTGACACCAGGTTTGGCACTAACCATACGATAAAGAACGATCAAAAGCCTTTTGAAAAATGTCAAAGTAAACCATTCATATAAACGTAGGTACTAACAATAATCCAAACTCAAATTACGTCTCAGATACAACAATAAAATAATAAAAGCTCACTTCCTGGCTCAGCCACTAAATCAAGGAGTACGCAAGCAACAGATAGCAACATCTAGCAATAACTCAGGTTCGCTCTCACATTACAATTTGCACTAAATTTATCATACAATAACGTTTGTATCAGAAAATTATTATTCAAATCAACCAGCATTAATCAATGCGTTGATAAAAGAAAATGCGAGCGGCGATGCTCCTGCGCAACGGAGGTTGGGGATGTTGTCGATTTTTTGGTTATCGATTGATTTTGTGTCTTATTTATTAGCGCATTTGTTTTGATATTAGTCTATCAAAATTATGAAAGGGATTTGACCTCTCTTTGAGACTTTAATTGATCGTGTTGACTATATAGTATATTTGATTACGTTTTGTCTTATTATTTTTTGTTGAATAACTAGCTGTTGCCCGCGGCTTCGCTCGCGTTTCGTTCGGAAATTATCCGACGAAAACGCGTAAAATATGGTCTCGGCACTCGGGGATAATGTAGCTTATTATTGATGAATTTTTTTTTCAAAATCGGTTCAGTAGATCCAAAGATTACCCTCTACAACCTCACAAACTTTACTTCTTTATAATATTAGTATTGAGTATTTATGCAGTATGTCTTCATAGCCGGTCGGTACGTCTTAAGGCCTGGGCAGGACATCTTGGTCGCGGAGATGGTCGATGGAGCCACGGTTTGACCGAGTGGTGGCCATAGAAACAGGGTTATAAAGCTCGTTGGGTTACACGTGGATAAGCGAGGTACGGAACTGGGAATTGTAGCAAAAAAAAGGGGAGGCCTATATCAAGCAATGGGGGATTCCGGGCTGATATGATTACCAATATGATGTTGAACTCTAATTACAACTTACGTATAGTATAAATTCCTTTTATTCTACTATTTAATTTATTCTTACTTTTCAAACCTTTATTGTTTACATAAAAGGTATTCGTGTATTGATTTCAATTACCGCATCCTTTCTTCAGAGCTCGACTACGCCTATCAATATAATATCCAAACACATTGTGTAACAACGGTACAAATTCCTTCCATAAATGATTCAAAACCACGCAACCACCCGGTGACTCACACTCATAAATCGATTCGAAATCATCGATGAAATGAAATTATAAAATTAAATGAAAGGACCTGATGCGAAATGAAATTATAATTATACTGGGTAAAGGGGCACCGGCGCTAAAACACATCATTACTAGTTTTTTTTTGTCGGTTATTAAAAATAAGGAGGAGGAGGAGTCCGTGTGTCCCAGCAGTGGGAACACTATAGGCTGATTATGATATGCTTACGCTATTAAAAAAAAACAGCTATTTCCTACAAAACTGCAATACCGCACGGTAAAAATGTATGGAGCAGCAGATTTTTTATAAATTACTTTTTTTTTGGCTGTACTGTCCCACTTCTGGGCAAAGGCCTCCCAGTTCCTTCCACTTTTCTCGATGTAGCGCCTCGTCTCGCCAATTAACGAGAAAGTCATCCAAGGCATCCCGCAAGGCAAGCCATCTCCTTGGTCTTCCGCGACCCTGTCTAGCTGTTTCAGGGCTCCAGTTTTTTTAAATGCGGGCCCACAGCTTTGCAGCTCTGCTATCCGGCAGACATGGCCTGCCCAGTCCCATTTTAGTTTGGCAGGTTTTTGAGCTAAGTCAGCAATTTGAGTTTTGGAGCGCAGTGTAATTACTTAAAAGCGCAATTACTTACCGATGAAAGATTTCTATGGGTCCTTCTTCCTTCTATAATAATATATATGTAAGTAGGCTGTTCACTCGCTCTTACACGTCAAAACTTTAGTTTAAACTAGATGAGGTCGGGGTTTCCTACATGACTACTCTGAGAAGAAACACCGATATAAACTCAGAAGTAATAAGTCTTTTTTTGAAGTCTAGATTATTAATTTAATACACGCCTATAATCCCCGCAGAGTTAAGTTGAAGTATTCCTAACAGTAAGTACACCTTTTCATAAGTTAAGTCCTGTAAGAAGGGCCGAATCTACTGACAACAACACAAAGATTCCGTGGCTGTTACCAAGAAGTTCCTGATTGAGAAACCCAATAACACGATGCCCGGCCGTTGGGAATCGAGACCAGGAGCTCATACAATGACATGAGCTCAGCAGTAAGCGCTTGCTCCTACTAGACCAACGAAGCTTTCAACTAGAAAATGGCTGGAAAAACTTGACACATAGGAAAAGGATTTGTTAACATACTGAAGATGAAAACATATGCAATGATTATTATGGTTAGCCAGAGCGCTTGCGACTACCTGACCAACGAGACACTCTAGACATATTAAAATAAAATAAATTTCATTTATTTCAGACATTGCCTTGGTCAGATATGGGTAATTTTATGGACTTGATGGCTCATTGGATGGATCTTTGACAGTCGTTACAAGTAGTCAGTGACCCGAAAGTCTAAAAACCAGTTTTACAAAGAGGTATTGTATTACCAGTACTAACTGGGTTGCGGAGGGCAGATAAGCAGTCGCTTCATGTCAAATACTGGTATCCAGGTGGACTGGCAGCCGGCCCCAACATAGTTGGGAAAAAGCTAGGCAGATGATGATGGCTCGCTATAGTCACGCTCTTCCTACCAAACATTAATTCCAACTCATCTGCCAAGAGTACATGAAATAGGTACTGATCGCAGATTGTAACAGTAAAAAAATGAAAAGAAATCAGCAATCGATGCTATCGATGATTCCCAACACTACGTCAACCCGATGCGTCTCGCGTGGACCGCTGTCGTTGTGTGCGTGCTAAAGATAATGAACTATCTGCACTAATATATTATAAAGTTCATTATAAACAATTATTTATTGTTAGCGTATGTTTATTAATAAGGCGGTCGGTGCGACTACTGTGCATGTGTTGGTTGCCGTAGGGTTGTGAGGTTTAATTGAGATTGTGATCAATTTCTTCCTTATGGACTGGATCGGTTGGCTGTTTTGTTTTGTGATTGTTGGTGGTTAGGCTTATTATTCTGGTAAATGATGCTTATATACACAGTTAAAATATGTCTCATGGTGCCTAGAAAGAAATTGCTCTCTCGCTTCCGGCCTTGGTTCAATCCATGGTCCGGAGCGAGACGGAATGGGACGCCGTCACCTCCTTCTGCGAAGCAGTCATGCTAGCGAAGGAGGTGGCGGAACGTGAGAGGGAGAGAACCTCACGTCCCAGCCGCCGCGGGAGACGCACCAGGCGCCGGGGGCCACGTGGTGGCCCCCGGCCACCGTAGGCGCGGGCCTGTGGACGGTGAGCTAGCTCGCCGTCCGTCCGTCTTATGACGACAGGCCGTGTCGACGGCGCGTTCGTGTTCCACGCGCGCCTCAAAGAGAGTCAGCAAACAGGAAGGGGTCCGAAAGGACCGATGCCTGCCAGGGTTGCGGGACTGTTCGAAAGAGATACCGCGGCCCTGGAACATAGGGCAAAGGAAGGAACATGGATGGGTTTTAGTCAGTAAAATCTGACACTCCCTCCTGCTCAGCCCAGAGCGGAAGGGGTTATTTGATGACTTCCCATCGATAAAAAAAAAAAAAAAAAAAATGGTGCCTAGATGGAAATTGTTCCACCTGTGTGGTTTTTGATGGCAAGGTCACACAAACATATTTTGTCCTATCAGATCTTCTATTATTAGAAACAACGAGGAAGTCAGACTTATTGTTCTAGTCGTCGCAATCGCGATTGATGAGCGTGAGGTCCTGGGTTCGATTCTCGGGTCGTAAAAAATGTCATTGGTTTTCAATCAGGAATTTCTCAGTAGCAGCCATGGAGTCCGGATTTGTGTCCGGTTGATGGCAATAGGGTCGCCCATTACATGGGACTTAGACATAACTGGTGAAATAATGGTGTACTATAAGGTGATGTTATGTTATCTTATATTCCAGCAACGTTGCTTGACTGTTGCTTTATTTCTCCGGTCTCTGAACTATACTTCACCTTCAAAGTAGGCAGGCAGCAGAATTATTTTTTACCCGACTACGGCGAAGCCAAAAGGAAGAGTTATGATTTTAGCAGTTTATGTATGTGTGTATTTTTGTATTTACCTACGTATATTCCTCCGTAGCGCCTAAACTATTTATCTGATTTTGATGAATAAGGTGTCAATCGATTCGGTATTTTTCGCCGGGTAACATAAGCCACACTTTAACCGACTTCAACAAGAGGAGGAGTTAATTTTACCTTGTAAATCCCGAATTAAATTAGAGCGTGATTTTTCAGTAGTCGGGTTTTTTAGACAATTTTTTTAGAAAATTCAAACAACAAGAATTTGTGTCGTATACTACAGTATACCACACAAATTCTTGTTGTTTGAATTTTAAACGGTAAATAGTGCTGATGAAGTTTGACAAGTTCCCAATAGAAAAATAGGGTGTTAATCTTTCTCTTAGACTTCCATCGAATTTCAACAAAAGAAGGAAAAATACAATAGTTATTCTTACTCAACTGCTTTGCTAAATTGAAATAATATTAATGTTGAACTCATAGCAGCCCTACCCCGTCCTTTAGCTGTCAATGCAGCGAATATGAAAGTAAGCACAAAGCCGTTGGGTTAGATTGTGCTACTCAGATTGCACGCCGCTTTGAGCCGCAAACAAAATGTCGTACATTGCGTGTTTTGACTGCAGCTCGACGTGATACTGCGCTGTTTTTACAGGTAATGGTTAGGTTACAGAAGGTACAGGTTCTAGAGGTTTGGAGACCTATTTCGGACTGAAGGGTTAAAATAAATTGGTCAGTATCCTATTTGTAGTGACTCTAGGACACCATCGATACTTTATTTCAACAATAATTGGAGTTCCATTTCTAAGCTTCCTCTAAATTATCTATAATATTATATCACGCTTGTAATCCCAGAAGGATTAGGCAGAGGTATTACTAATAGTACACCCACATTTCACCAGTTATGGTTAAGGCCCATGTAAAAGGGGTGAGCCTATTGCCATCAACCGGCCACCGATTCAGACTCCGTGGTTGCTACTGAGAAATTCCTGACGGAAAAACCCAATAATACTTTGTCCTACCTGGGGATCGAACCCAGGACCTCATGCCCAGCATTCGCGCTTAACACTAGACCAACGGGGCAGATTGTCAGATTATCTATATCTAAGTAAACGCTTAATAAATACAAAACCAAGACTTGCTAAACGAGTCACTCAATTCAATACCTAGTTAATTTAAAATCTTCGTGTATCATAATAATGCCGATGTCTCATCATGGCTTTTATACGATCGACGGAAATAGAAAGATCAGCAGGTTAGCAGTGATAGCTCAGAGGTGTGACCATCGGACTGCCAAGTCATAGGTCCCAAGTTAAAACTCAGATTTTTCGAATTCATTTGCGTATTGTATAATTATCACTATTAGCTTCGGTGAAGGAAAACTTCGAGAGGAAACCAAACATACCTTAGAAATATTTCTCGACGGCATGTAAAGCCAAGTCAGAGGCCCATGGGTGGCACAAAAACTCTACCAGGTTAGGCCCTAACCACACGAATAGAAGAATAAAAAGATCAAGTATTTGAATTTTCATCGGTAATTAAATTAACCATTCCGATCACCAATCTACACAAACTACAACTCATTCAAAAACAAAATTTCACAAACAACATCATAGAAAATTCATCCAGCCAATCACACATTCAGATTAGCAATTAACCGTTATAATAACGGAATAACATCATAAAACATACAACTACGTACGCGTAGTACGTTACAAAGCGTAGTTTTCGTAGCACACAGACAGTTTAACCCTACACTGAAGTGGTCCATTCGAAGCGTTCGATAAAAAATAAGTCCAAAAAAGCACCACCACCCCTAGGCTCGGGCAAAAAAAGCAGATAAAAATGTGCCTGCCCCGTAATTTAAGCGTCCTACCAGTTGTCGATAACCTCGGGTAGGAAATTTTGAAAAAATATTTCGACGTTCTCATAATCATTGCACTTTTTTAAGCTGTTCTTTTTTTATAGTGGCCAGTTATTTTAATTTCTTTTTCATAGAGAGGTTTGTGTCCAAGCATTGGCTTTTTGACATTGACCAAGGATATGGCTGGTTATGCTTATCCTATCCTATTTAGATGGGTTTGGTAACATTAAGCGTGTGTTTCTTTGGTTTGATGTCCTTTCGTAAATATTTTTACTAGCTTATACGACTTTTCCCGTGTGTACTTCAGTTATTGTCTTACGATATCTTAATATTGGGACAAAAAGTATCCTATGTGTTAATCCAGGTTATAAACAATCTGTGTTTTTTTGCGTGAAAGAGAAACAAATATCTATCCTCTCAAACCTTCGCATTTATAATAGTAAAATACCTAATTAAGATTCACGGTGGCTGTCAAAAGACATTACGCGTTGTGTTTTCAGTAACTAAATGATTAGTAATCGCGTTTTTAACTTTAACATCATTCTCAATGCCAAAGGCTTTAATTTTTTTTCTCTTTGACTTCATCATCAATGCTTTCATTAGTATTGGCCGTTTCGAAGTTTTTGGCGAAAATTGTAACAGCAAGCATAAGTACCATTCTCTCCCCTTTGACTCACTTCATGCACAATTGGTAGAGTACCTAAATATGTGTGTGAAACTGTAGCTAGTTTTACTGAGTTCTTTTCACAGAAAATGTTTAAATTTTTACCTGAAAATGCGCGCCCGTAACCATAGTTGGTAGTACCCAGTAGTGCCAGTATTTTTCTAAAAATCCATTCCAATTTCTACTTTCACGAAACCGTGTTATTACTAAAGCCTTTGTTTGTTTATATCACGTGTGATCCTTCAGGCACTATGCAAAATGAAAGGTTCCCTATGACTTCTATAGTTCCATTAAATTTCATAATTTGATGCACTAGTATTTTAGTTTGATTGAATATTTCTGATGTGAAAGTTCAAAGAATAAATTCCTGGTATTACATATTTTACGTAACAATTAATCTTGCTACTGTCAAATAACGACTTCAGATCGATCAGTAATTACGATTAAACTTATTTGACTCCCTAAAAATTGAGACTCTCAACAAATATTTAAAACTTAGACTCTCAAGAAACAAAAGAAGAAACATGAATTCCATTTTCAAACAAAATCCAAAAGCAAACGCATCTACTTATCATAACGCAAAAAGGTTGGCAACATTGCAGATATTCGCGCCATATAATTTATAGAACAGTCACTTTGCAACCGACGCTATAGACACAGTTGATATTTGGTCTGTTGTTAAATATTGATATTATGCGAATGTATGCCCCTGAGGATTTGAGAAGAGAGGACGATGTAGTGGTATTATTGTAAGTGGAATTAAATAGTTTTGTCCTATAAACATAACTGTGCAAAAAACACTTGATGCGACATAGGTCGATTCGATCGTGTGGCGCAGCAACCTGCTGGCTGGTCAATCTTTTTAATGTTTTTCTAGTTAATATAGATTGGTTACCGTAGGTTCATACCTGAAAGAGCGTTTACCTACTCTGAGCCTAAAATTATTATTTATGGCTTAAATTGGACGCAGTCTAGATCTGTGTAGGTAGGGCACAGATTGGCCATTCTTCTTGACTATGTAAAAAGGTACTGCACTAATCTCATCTACTTGTAGTTACCAATGACTAATTTCCGCCCCTTTATCCTCCCAATAACCACACAAAAGCAATACTTATCTAATAATACTCCAAAGAAAAACATCCTAGACGCAATGTGCAAAATCTTCCACGCCAAATCTCTGCTCAATTACCAGCTGAACATGTTCATACTGACCCAATAAGCGAAGTAATACCAGGGTTGCTAGATCTAGTTTTTCAACTTTCCCCTTAATCAATAATAATTATGTTTGGCAACTTTTTTCCCCATTCTGTCTTTCAAAATAGGAAATGAAATAAACGAAGAGACGTAAATCTATGTGTATTTACGCTGGTATTGAATATTTCGTTTGTCTATGAATTGCCCGTTCCTGTTCACTCACGACACGAACACGATGTAATGGTGAATTAAAAGCAAATTATTATTACAAATTTATAATGTGGTGCCAAAATGTCTCTTGTTTTTGTAAATTTTACTGAGTTGTGTCATCTATTCTTTAAGGATATTTTTCCAAATTTGCCCTAGAACGTATTTTCCCCCCAAAAACAGGGAATAAATACCCAATCTACCAACACTGAGTAATACGTCGCAATAAGTGGATGAAATAGAGTCTGGAGCACCTATCCAGGCATTATATGCAGGATCTCTAAACATAGTCACAATGGCTGGTCATCATTCAATTGTACCAGTGGAAATGGCCCGTTTATCTACAATGGGGCGATCATTTTATCATTTCATTGCATTTCTTTAAGTTTCATACATTATGTATGGTGAACGGTGTGGTTCTATTTGGGTGTTGATACTAGTCTAGTAGAAATACCTATACATGCATGGTGGGTAGAAAAACATGTGCTAAAAGAATCAGACTTCTCTATAAAAAGCTATTCGTGGTCATACTTAAAAAAATAAGCGTCGACTTGAGAACCTCCTCCTTTTTTTTGGTCGGTTAAAAAGGACAATGCCTTATAACTACACATATTTTTCCGTCTGGAACAGAAAATAAAATGCTTTAGTTACAGATAGGTACGCTGCGAAGAGTAAATAGGTAAAATTAGAAACAAAAAATAAACATTGGAGCTGTTTTACTGCAATATGAATATTTTGAGTATAAGTAGGTACTTCCTTCTTAGATACTGATTTAATTACTTTCGATAGTTGACCTAGTAGAAGCCTAAAAAAGCACTTTTTAACGTCTATGTCTCTTAAAAAATTGTCTTCATAGAAAAGTCCCCACTTCCCAAACTAGGAACACACCATGATCTAGCCGGCAGTCCTTTGCTAGAAAGAGACAGAGCATCCTACTTAGCTGCATCAGTTGGCAACGGTTGAAGGTCATGAGGAAAATCGCACCGACCTTACCCATCAGTCGTGATTACGGAGTGTCGAGGATCCTTAAGGATCGCATTGCATATGTAATGATATGCATAGCATGTATGTGCCTACTTAGTGAATTGATGAGAATCCTGTGAGTTACGGTAAGTACTTTGTATAGTGTAAGTAAGGAGGTTGTAGTTGTTGAAGATAGTTGAAGAAGGGTCCTATTAAGGTAGCAGAGGACTTTTACTATGATATTTAAAAGGTTCGTTAATATTTTCATATGTTGATATGTGACTTCGATCACCAAATTGTGCGCCTGTCTGCTTACACGGTACCGATGGTATACAAACCTGGGGGATTACTATAACGTCTTAAAACAGGAGTAATTCCAGTTTGGAACAGAGACAAAGCCATACAGGTCGTCTACCGCCATCTCTTTCCACCTTATTACGGTCGTGACCTTGCCAAGAAACTGAAGACCATCAAGTTGTTGCCATAGTTTTAGTCATACCAACCGGACTAACGAATTTTGAAGAGGTCATTAATTCATTATGAAAAGGATTTCAAAAACGATTCAGCATAATAATATGTACTCGTACGTAACGCAACTATTCATGGCATTGGCTACATATGTATAAACAAAAAAAAACTTTTAACTGCCTTGATTAATTAAAAAAAGAACAGTTAAAATACAGACACAGGTAATGCGCGTAAAAATAAAATTTAAATTTATAATAAATGGCCCGATTACCAACTCGTTCACTGGTTCTGCACTCACACATTCTAACATAATCGAGAATTTTATCGCTCCCTATCATTCGTTTCCAAATAAGTCTCATTTATAACGCGTGGGGGATGAACAAAACAAAAATTTGAATAAGGAGGGCATTATTTATCGCCGCCCCAATGAAGGCCGTTAATGTGATTTTTTTTAATAAAAAAAAAATGTACGCGAGCCAGCCAAACGAGGATCATGTATCATCGCTTTTTTCGGACAGTCATTGTCCTCAAAAAAAAAATATTTTTATTTTTTATTTATTTACAATCCACAGACACGGGAAACGGCGAAAGTATACATCAAATTAATTACTCAGTAAATTATGTTTATGGAACTGTTTTAGGTCAATGAGGAGTAGTTTGTGGCTTTTTGCAAAAAATATTGTTCAGCGCCTTTGGTGCTTTCTAGTTTCAGTTCAGTGCCTTTTCTTTCTATTAAACTGCCAAAGATCAGGATTGTTTAAAGCTCATTATATTTATGAAATGAATACTATAGCCAAAGCTATATTAAGACTGAACACAAGGTGTCAAATACAGCAAGTTATAATAATATTATAATCAATACGAATGATTTACTAAAGCATTTTAATTTATTCATTATAATTTAAATTCGCTTGCTATAACTGGACTCATAACAACAAAATAATAAAAAAGGAACAAAAACAAAACACCGAACTCAACCCTTCGTGTGCCTAATTAAAAAAATTAAAAAAAAATCGCTCCCTCAGAACGCGCGTTGTCACGTTCCATATTCGCGCGTTAATTACACGTCATTCTTTTTTCAAAAAGCGCGCCAATGACGCGCGCAATTAAAGCCGTGTACAGACAACGGGAAGACGCGACATAAAGCCGGCACACACAATGCGTCCTCGGCGAAATTCGCCGCAGGGCTAGTGAAATTAACAAGGCGATTTACACTTGACACTAGGCGCCTGTTTTTCATTACTTTTCACGGCGCTGCAGTCGCTGAGCGTCTATACTTTGACAACCTATTTTGAAAATCTGTACATAATAACAAATGTGCAGCTGTATAAATTGTCTTACTGGTGGAGCAAACTTTTTTGCTCCACTACTTTGCTATGCTGTGTCTCGCTGTGTGAAAAAGCGACTACTTGTGTATGTTCAACGGTTCGTCTCCTACACATATCGCTGTAATTGTGTGAAATAAAGAGCTTTGTATCATTATTTTTCTGCGTTTTCTTTTTGCGCTAAGAGTTGTTGAACGTATTGTTGGTGGAGTTATTATTTTTTGTACTTCAACGACGCGCTATTTGTTTTGTAAATATTTTTAGTAGAGAATCGTGATAGGTACGTAGGTACTATTTACTTTGGGTATGTTTATTTCATGATATTCCCATTGTGGAGATATAATTTAATCTAAGAATAAGAAAAACTTAAATTAAAAAGTGGCATGGTTCTGATTTGACTAAATTAGTGGTCAACGTTTTAAGTGTAACCACAATTATTCTTTTCTGGAAAAACACACATTTACAATCGAATTTATAAATATGACATTTAAAAACACATCATAAATTCTACTTGTCCTTGTCATTTGAATGTAAATTAAGTTAGAGAAGGCACACTATAACGCCTTTTTAATTACAATACGAAAGGGGCATAACTTGAATACAATCGAGCCACGGCCTAACATAATCGCAAATGAGATGGATTCACACTTCGAACAAGTCCACAGATAATAATTGATCACGTCAACACACGCAATACTTATGCACCGTGCACGACCTCACGACTTGCGTCGCGACGTGGGTACCTACCGCTCTGTGTATCTTCTTTGATTTGTTTTTCCGGAGCCGCTGTCGCAACACGCGTGTCGCTTGAACACGTAGCTCGTAGCCAAGCCGTCAGGAGATACGACTCGCGTCAAGAAAAACGGGCGCTCGTCTCTTGTTATTTTTGCGTGATTGCCGTCGCTAGTACCCTGTCGGCTCATGACAAGCGATTTCGTTCATTTGTTTCCTCCGTTGTCGCTGTCGCGAACCTCTAGCTCGTGGGTAAATTGTCACAGATGATAGGTTGTAAGTCCAGCGACACTTGTTTCAATTAAGTACCATCATCGCAAGACGCGTCGCAGTGACTTGTGTCATGCTCTAAGCGACAACAAGCATGTCGCTTGGGTGACGCTCGTAGTAATCGTGATGTTCGTGGTGATGCGATGCGACTATCTAGCGACAGACGAGTGTGTTAACTGTTTCCTTCGAATGAGTACTGTGGCTCCGCAGCTCGCGTGTCGCCCTGACTCGTGTAATGGTCGATGCATTTTTTTGGATTTATCTTTTCCGCAATCGCAGCTCGTGGCAAAATAACACTTGCCTAGGTTGGACCCATTACATACCGAGTTTTATCCATGCCTCGCAATGTCTGACAACCAGACTTACGAAGGGGTATCGTATTACCTAGTAATAACTGGGTTGTGGAGGTCAGATAGGCAGTCGCTCCATTTAAAATACTGGTATTCAGCTACATCCAGATTCCGGTTAAACTGGAAGCCGACCTCAAAATAGTTGGGAAAAGGAGAGGTAGGATTAGGAAGGTAGGAGTAGGATGATCTTCTCCGCAATCACAGTCGCAAAACGCATGTCGCGTAGCTTGTGGCCAAGCGGTTAAACAACACCGAGTTACTCTCACTTGATATATTTACAGTCTGGTAAGTAGTTTTGTTGTAATTGAAATTAATAGAGGCAGGTGCATGTGCCATTCTTTCTTATGGAGTCAAAAAAGTGGTTCAAAATTTGCTTTGTACCTACTTTATACGTAGAGTCCGCACATCGTACGGTATTAAATACTTTCTTTGAATTATTTATTTGTTTAACTATTTATGTACACACTAAATACAGAAAAGAAGCAAGGAAGAGAAAAATAGTACAAAGGTGATGCTTATTTCTAATGAACCTGATACCTGCGAAAGGAGATAGGTACTAAGAAAAGAGATGTAGACATAGTGTATTTACTTGTACAAGAAACGAAAGAAATTCAACTCTCACTTTCTGCTAGTTTTAGCGAATTGTGTGAGCAACTGTAATAAAACTCGACCATCTATAATGTACACACGGCTACACATCAAGCTATACTTTTCCAGTATAAGCCGACCTGGCATTGTAGGGAAATCCTATACAATGAGAGATCAGCATAAACTGGAAATGTATAGCTTGATGTGTAGCCGTGTGTACTACAATTCTAGGAAATAAATTTCAAATCATTTCATTAAAAAAAAACATTTCACTGATGTTGCAAAATGTTTTATTCTCCATGGACAGTTTTAGTGCAGTAATACAAATTACTGTTTAAACTAACATATCTCGTACCTCTTATTTCAAGTGTTTGGGTTTGGTAACGAAGTTTTACTTCGACAAAGTGCACTACTATCTTTTTTTAGGTTTTCAGCACTCCTAAGTGCCAATCGTTATAACACGTGTCAATAATATGTAAGTATAATAGCAAGGAGACCCTTTAATTACTTATAATTAATGAGATAGAAATACGAGTAATAGAGCAAAGAATGTTTAAAAATCGAACATTCTTCTATCAACCAATAAACTTTTGAATACTCCACACAATTTCAACCACGAGCCATTAGCCATTACAGAAAAAAAATAACAGACAAAAAAGAACATTGCTTTTTGACGGACCTCCATCAGTCCGTTTAAATATCACATTCGAATCTCTATTCTGCTAAAATTAGTGTAGCGCAACAAAGCTCACGGAGTATCGCCGTCGGCTATACCAGTTACTTTTTACTTCCTTTAGCAACAGAAGTAGCAGTCGTCACTGTTCATTATTTATTCCTGTTCCGGGACAATGGTACATCACTAGTGCGACAAAACATTTGTGTCAAGTTTTGTCAAGTCTTTTAGGATGTTATGATTAGAGTTGCTTTTGTTTTTGAGTTTTGGTTCTGTCTTCAGTTTATCCCAGACCTTTTTGTGTTTCGTCTTATCATCAAGATAACACATAATATGATGCATCTAGCGGTTCCCTGTTGAAATATTGTACTCGGCAGCTATTACCGAGTTCACTGACGTCCGTCCAGTTTTCAACCTTATTGCTTAGGGCATAAAGGTGAAAAGTAGCAGACCGTCAGTGAACTCGGTAGTATCATAGCTTATTCAACCTTTAACGTGACCGCTGCTTGGACCTCCTCTCTGTGGAAGGAAGGCTCCGACCGTAATTGATTTATTGGCCTATCTACAATAATATTGTGTCACTTTTTACTCTAATAAGACAAGCACACACACACACCAAGTGTACGATGATATATATATGATGCAATAGACGCAGTATGCATGAACAAGTAAAAACTAAAAATTAACAGTAGTTGTACATTTTTAGTATTTTTTAGACATACTTAGTATCTAGACCAGGGATCCCCAAACTATTTTGGACAAGTGACCCCTTTTCCAAAATGAACTGTTACCTCAGACCCCCATGGCCAAATTACCTACTTTTAAGATCAACCCCCTTATTCATAATGGTCCGCTAACTTAAAACAGCTGCTACAGTGTGTTATTTTTCATTCTGACTTAGGTCAATAGAAGAAGACAGAGTGAGAATTAGCAATGCTTTAAGTTAGCAGACTATTATGAATAAGGGGGCCTATCTTTAGTTTTTTCCTATTGACACAAAATACCTAGGTACTAAGGTACCAATTGGAAAACTTTGCACTTGGTTAAGTGAGTAAAATTGACTTCATTTTCGTATCAAAATTTAACAAAATAAAAAGACATACAATTCAGTAAATATCAAGTTTAATTTATAACGATTATTACAAATTAGGTACTTAAAGAATTTTAAGTAGGTAGGAAATTATATTTAAAAAAGTATTAATTCGCAAAGAGAAAATAAAACATTCAGTGTGATGGATGAACCTGGTGACTATCTACCAATCTAGCTACATCCGGTTCAATATTGGTGAGTTGCAGCCTTAAATCTCCACGTTCGTTGATTTTCAAACGGTTTCTTTGTTTCGTCAAAATGTTTGTTACCACACTGAAGCTTTTTTCAACTAGGTATGATGATGGAAAAGCGATAAGGTATTTTTCAGCAATGTTCCACAATGTAGGATACTGTGTTTCAATGTTGCGTTGCAACCAGAACTTCTGATAGCCTTGGTTGAACTTCTGCTTAAGCTCTTCGTCTGTGCTGATGGTAATCAACTCTTCTTGCATTATCACATTGGCTTCTTCTATGGCTGTGGTATTGTACGGATTTATTATCCATTGAGGAATTTGTAAATTTAAAAGATCCTCAAACCTCTCCGTAAAATCCTTGTGTAATGCGTCCAAGTGAGTGACATATAATAAAATGTCATCATCTTGAAGCGTTTCTGGTAATTTTGACAAATGCAGAAACTGCGAATATTCTTTTCTGCCTAAATTTTGTTTATAAAGGATTAGTTTACCCACGAAGGCCGATATTATTGATTTTGTTTTAATCAAGTTAAGATCGTCACCCTGCAGCTGCAAATTAACTTTGTTGAACATTCCAAAGATATCAGTCAAGTAATAAATATCTGTTTTACAATTGTTCAGATTTTCTTTCAAATTCGGATCTTTTTCTTGTAAAAACTCCAACACAGATTCAAAAACGGCTGAAAATCTTTCTAAGCAAGAGCCTCTTGATAGCCAGCGAACTTCAGTGTGAAGAAGTAATCGAGTAAAGACTTCGTCGTTTTCCTCACATAGCTGAGCAAATAACCGAGAGTTCAAAGAATTGCTTCGAATCTTGTTGATAGCATTTATTACATATTGTAAAGACTTATGCAATCTAGGACTCAGCTTTTTTGCTACTAAATGCTGCCTGTGAATCACGCAGTGAATGACCAGTACATCAGGCAGTTGTCGCTTTAAGTGAGCTATAAAACCACGATGACGACCAACCATAGACGGTGCACCATCAGTCGCAACAGAAACAATGTTCTTCCATGGAATAGCTTTGTCAGTAAAAAAATGTTCCACGGCCTGAAAAATTGATTCTCCTCTGGTATCAGTCTCTAAATATGTAGCAAAAAGCAGTTCTTGGCACATATTTTCATCTTTGATATATCGAACATATCCTAACAACAGAGCTTCATTGCCGGGTAATGTAGACTCGTCCAACTGGAGAGAGAATCTGTTGGTCTGTAAGAACTTGCATAAAATGTTTTCCACATCGCGTCCCATCTCGTCTATGCGTCTCTGAACGGTGTTATTGCTCAAAGGTATTCTCTTTAAAATATCATGTGCGGGTTTGTGCAATACATTGTTAAGGACCTCCGCAATGGCTGGTAAGATAAGCTGCTCTCCAATTGTGTGGGGTTTCCCCGACTTCGCTATTAGTAAAGATATATTATAGGACGCTCGTAAACCATCATCGTCTTTAATAGATGATGACGCAAACATCGATCTTATGGATGGCCTTTTGTCTAGTTTTTCTTTAAGTGCTTGAAAAAATGTCAAGGGCTTACTTTTTTGTCAGCATGTACTCTCGATAAGTGGTCATCCATTTTTGAAGGCTTCATGGCATCGTTACTGAATACTTTTTCACATATGAGACACATCGGCAAGTGTTGATTTGATGGAGATGCAATAAATCCGAACTTCAAGTAGTCCAAACTGTATTGTCTGCATTTTTTTTTCGTGTCCGCCATCATAAAACTCTCAGTAATCCTGCAAATAAAAAAATAAGAAACTAAGTACCTAAATTAAAAACAATACCTAATAAACTGTTAAATTTACTGGTAAATTTTTACAATTGAAACAACTGAGGCAACTGCAAACTGTTGCAAACAATCTACAGATAGCTCAACTGATCACTATCACACAGTGTGCAGTGGGGCAATGCTGATGCGCTGTGCCGGATAAAAACTGTTTGGTACTTACCCTGTTAATTTTTCATAAACTGCAGATATTGTGTGGTTACGCTATTAACTCGCGTAGGGAGCTCAGCATTTTGTAAATTCTTTTTCAGTCACTTTACTTCACTTAATTTAGCTATGTAATAACTTTGTAATCTCTTGAAATAAATGAGTACTTATATGAGTTATTATCGTTCAAGCTCCAACGAATTTCAAAACGCAAATGAACTTTCAACCTAAGTGCAACCTCGTTAAATAGTAAAATATCAGGAACATGTTTGGACTTGCAACTTGATCATGAATTCGTTCGTGTTAAATCGCGCAAGCGTCAAATAGAGAGCAAGTCAAAACGCGCCTGAAAGACGTACGCTCGAACTCATTATCTTGCACAAACTTGTCCACACTGACTTGCCGAGTTTTTCATCTTGTACGAACTTGAGGCTTTATATTACTACAACAATGCTATTTCCTACATAAATATTAATTATTCTTAGTACACGTAACACAACATAAACAATACAGTACCTACCTACCTATCTTGAAAGTTTTAAATAAGAACTTGTGTTAATTTAATAGGGGTCGATTTTTAGACCTCGTCGACCCCCATAATCAGTTTTCGTTTATGTCGACCCCTAGGAAACCGATATCGACCCCAAGGGGTCGATATCGACCACTTTGGGAATCCCTGATCTAGACTGTTAAAAACAAAACTAGGTTGAGATTGAGAGTGACATAATTAGGTGTTTTGCTGATTATTTTGATTACTTTTGGTAGATGTGCAACAAATATCTCATCATCGTAATCCACCACACGGGCTCAGCACGACTTGGTGGATGTCAAACTTTATCGAATTTTGGGTGCTTTGTCATTCCAGTTTCCTCACGATGTTTTCCTTCACCGTATTGAGAGCAGTGGCGATGAAATTAATTTCAGGTACAAAAGTAAAATATCTGTCTTTCATCGAACCTACGGCTATCACCACGAAAGTCGGAGAGATCGTTACTGCTGCGTCACCACTTGGTAAATACATAACTATCTATTACCAAGTTGTTTAATTCCATTTACACTCATTATACATAGGTACCCACGGAGACTGCAACAGACAAAATCGTTATTGTCGAAATATAAACAGCACGAACTTATACAATTATGTTAATTTTATGTTACCCCTAATTGCTAACTTATTTAAAGAACTTTCAGTTAATACCCTCAAAGGAGGGTTGTTTTAAAAATATATTCTTCCTTTAATCTAATGTAATTGTTGTTGAGAAATCCGATGGGGTTCGTCAAGCAATAAAAAAATTAATTACTTAGATTCTCGAAATCTTAGTTTCTTTTGCTACTCGATATTTTCGGGAGGTTTTAAAGACGTTTTTTTAGCATATAAATATTTGTAACACATGCCAAAAGCCTGCAGCACCCATCGTAGTTTCTGAAAATTTGAGGAAATCGGAAAACTTTCACAAGACTATGAGTGTGATTTTGGGGAACTTGAATATTTAAGCAAGGCGTAGTGATGGCAGGTTGAGTGAAGAGCCCCATGGGCTGAAAAAAACTGCATGACCAGCAAAAGGAGAAATCGGGCTGAGGATGATGGCAAATATTTAAAAATTCTTCATTTTCATCATTTATACAATCTTTACAAATAAATAAAGTTGAACTGCCTGATTTTAAAATAACAGGTTTTTTTACTGAATGCGTATGAAAGTATATACGGTACCTACTCATAACAAAAAAACTTTTTAATTTTATTTGTCTGTCCTATCTGTCTATTTTTTCGGGCTAATCTCCATAACGGATGGACTGATTTAGATGGAACTTTTACTGTCAGATAAGTGATGTTATAAGGAGTAACTTAAGCTACTTTTATTTTAGAAAGAATATTGGGGTTCCGTGCAAAAAAAAAACCACTGAAATGCAAAATCTGATTCAAATAAAGAAGTAATTTTATAAAATAATTTCACGTCGATGAAGGTCGCGGGCAACAGCTAAAGCAACACATAAAGAAGTTCATAGCAGCTAAGCCTAACATTTCTATAAAAGAATAAATTGTGCAAAAAGTCTCGTGCAATATTTTCATCTCATAATTGGTTCTAAACACGTGTGAAGTGCTTGAAACCCTTGCATTGCACTTGACTGTGCAACGTAGATACGTCGAGGGTCAACAGTACGCCATGACGATGTATCACGGCGAATGCAGCGAGAGGGTTAAATGTAATGTTGGGTAAACGCTGTTAAACAATATCTGCATTATGATACAGGCGTAAAAGTGTGTGTTTTAAAATGAAAATGTATCATATCTGCGATGATGTTTGTGTAACACTGTATTGCTGTTTTGTTTAGACCGAAGTACTAGATTGTAACGTCAATTCTTTAAAAAAAATGGTGGCTTGAGCACTAAATAAAATAATATTTTTCTAGCTTAAATAACTTGATTTTTATAAAAAAACCAGTCTTAGAAAATTTTTAATTTTCTTTTTCTTAAGTAGAATACTAAAACCTATTTTGTTTTAGTGACTGCCAAACGCACATACTATCATTTTATTTTCACATCGACAACAGTTTTCCCGCAAACACAACAAAAAAAAAATCAAACGTCAAATTCAAATGTTCCAAATTTCAAACTATCGAATTAACTGGAGGGAGGAGGCGCTAAGGTCAGGGGTACACCACCCTCCCCCGCTTGATCATTTATAATGCCAAAATGTTTTAATTAAGATGCTGTAAAATGTAATTTACATGCAAATTCGGTTTATGTTAATGTGGCGCGTATATCTGTTTGGGTGCGTGCTTGCTATCTAATTTTGCGACAGTGTGTACCGTCATTATCTTGGCTCTAATGAGAAATCTGGCGACGGCTTGATGTTTGCATAATTAAACTTGCGGTCGGGAACGTACGTTTTGATTGTCGCAGTGATAAAACACACGCTTCTAATACTTATAATGCGCACAATAGGTGTGTTATATTGGGATTTTCAACTTTTTTATTTGTTTGTTTTGTGTTAGCACGATAATTGAGGGGTTTATTCGTAAACACTGGAGTTGAGAAACGTTTGCACGTCAAAAATGTATCGGTTTAACCTCAATAGTCGCTAATAATGTCTTCAATTCAACGATGCAGCTGATGAACTCGCCAGACGGGGATCCAGTACAAATGCCTTCGGATCCGAACCCATTGTGCCCATTCCTTTCCAGCAGCTAAGGAACACACTCAAACACAAGCGAAAAATGGTAGACCTCGACACCAGGGTGAAGGCAATTTAAGGAGGCTATGCCATCACTGGATACAAAGCTGACCAAGAACCTTCTGCGCCTGGACAGAGATAGCCTACCACTGGTGGCCGGGACCATCACTGGACACTGCTCACTGAACAAACATTTCTACATCGTAGGTATCAATGACAGCCCCCTGTGCTGAGCGGGCATGGAGGCGGAGGAAACGGTAGCGCATGTACTCCTCGAGTGCACCGGCGTCACCCAGATCCGCGAGGAGACTCTTGGAATACCGAGATCCCTTGCGGATGTCCTGAGAAGTCCGGGAAGTCTGATCTGCTTGTGGCCGGAGGTGGGCTGGTTGGAGTAACAGCCACCATAGCTCACGTACAATGGTCTACTTTAGGGACTAATTGCGGAAACCAAACTCTTAACATAGAGCACACTGAACATCAGTGCAATTTCCCAATTTTGCACCTAATTAAAAGAAACGGGTTAGCATAGAATTGGTTTTACACATAACCTTGTAAGCAGACCTTGTAGCATAGACTCACGTGGATCTATTTAGGTATGTAAATGAAAAATTCTGGTTCACTCCAGATAGATACAGTATACAGTTAATATATTTTAATTTAAATGTCTTTGTAATCTATTTATTTAAATTTCACGTAATTATACAAAAACACAGCAGACTGAATAACATTAACTATACTTAATTAGTACCTATTGGTAGGTATAAAGTGATAAATTCGTCGAATTCTCATTAAAATCAATTAATTAAAAACGGAATTAATTCGGGACTGACGTCGAGTCCACAAGACATTCATTAGCACGAGAAAGAACACAATTCCGCTAATTTATTTAAAGAAAAAGGTTTGACAGCCCTTCCAAATCACCCCTTTTAATTTATAGGGCTGATGAGATGACAAAACTACATCTTATAAAAAGTTTGTGAAGGCTTATTGTGATATTAGAAACTCCTTGCGCATAAAAGTAGCCAACTAAATAATTAAACACTATGAAAAGATCTGGCCAGTTTTTAACTAGGTATTTTTTTTTTGTCTGTGTCGTTATTGAAATATGTTATTGATTAATATAAAATAATGCATGGCAACGTGCATCTGGATGGCAGTTGCCGACAATCGAGCTGAGTGGCCGTGGTGGTGTGTAAACCGATTGCAATGAGGGCTATGGTTTTTGAGCTCACCAGATGGCGCCACTGTCGAGTAAGGTCCTCTCAATAATTCTATTTTATACTTCTAAAGTACCAATAACTTTATAAATGTTTATTTTATTACGTAGAACAACATAGTGTAAACTTCTGATACATATTTACAATACTCTCCTTATAATTAGCAACATGAAAGATTAATTAATCGTTTTACCTCCAAGTACTAACAAATAAGATCCCAAGTTGCTACTTAAAATCTTCAAGTCTTATTTATTCAGGAATGGCTCAACCTAGACCACAATCGTGACTATTATAAAAAATACGTGATAAAAAGCACACAACGCGCGAAACCTCTATGACATCTGACATTTCGGTGACCTCGCGCTACACTAGCGCTTCTAGCGGCGAATTCATACGCGATAGCCCCGATTAGAGAAGCCTATGCCCAGCAGTGGACTTCTGTAGGCTGATGACGATGATCAAATCAAATAATTATTTATTTTGAATAACAAAGTTCGGTTACTAATGACACCATGACACATACATCTTATTACCAATAACATCATTCAATTTTTGTGCTCTCGTTGAATGAGTCTCATGAATCTACTTTTGCTACTAGGTGATCAGAACGATTTGATCGTTAGTGAGAATAAAGCATACTGATCCACTTATCGTCGCGACGAGTAACAGTTGATCAGATCGTCCTTTTGCTAAACGTTCAGTACCTAGTACGTACTTACCCAGTTAAGTCGTATTGGTACTAATTTACAAAGCATTTTTGTGGTATTCAGATAATGATTGTATGACATTGTGTAATAAATTAAAATTTGAACTAGTGCATTTTCATATACCTTACTATCTTCCGCACTTCGTCAGATTAGGAATACTTATTTTAAGATTATTGTATTTTATCAAATAGAGGAAAAATATTGGGTAAAGATAAAACCTATTTTCCCAAGTAAACCCTATTTTCTAATAGACAACAACTTCCAAGCAGAAAAAATGAGCAGAGAGTAACTTCGACTAGGATAAAAAGACAGAAATAACTTAGTGAACAAAAAAAACTTAAATCACATTTTTTCGTCAACAAAAACGACGTTACCGCTCAAAACTAATATTTTTTCTTAGCCAACCCTTTTCCACTTCTTGAAGATTGAATTCGGCTAAATAAACTGAATTATATGCTACTTAAATGAGTGTCAAGTCCGGTGGGGTGCAGGCGACCCCAACCCGTGAGTCACTTCAACCTCGCTCCGAGATTCTTCTCAGATTGGCGACGAAACAAAGAAGTGGGGTAAGTCTGGTTGTGTTTTGTTTTATTTCTATAAATTATGACTTTCAAGTTTCATTTGTTTCTGTTTTCATGTGGTAGAGAAAAGCTATGTGCGTTTTATTTTCTCAATTTACATAATTGTCTAGAGCCAAACTTAAAATATGTAATAATAAAAATATGTGCATATAGGAAAGAAGAAAAGCATTAAAAGGCACCAAAAAAAATTGTCCACATTCGGTGTCAACCTGAATAGTGCCGTTTCTGACCCATGGAACACCAAACTGGCTCACCTAGGTGTTGCACAGTTAACTTTTTGTACCCCTGGTTCACCTACCGTAAGGCTGGTCGCTTTGCCACGTTGGATGAAAATGCTGATTCGATTTCGCTTCGATTTTTTACCAAAAAATAGGCCAGCCCTCTGATCATGCGAAGAGTCAACCAACAGCTTGACGATGTCCCGAAAGACTAGCTGGGCCCTCGGACCCCATGGCCATGGCTAGTGTACGTTTAGTTTAATCAGCCCATAATCTTCCATCTGATGGGCCAGCGAGTGGCTCCTAAACCACCAAGTGGGCCCAGTGGATTGGTGGACGTCCCACGTCTTCGATTTTTACTCTAGGACATAACAGTAGCCTCATGTTGTTTTCCTTCACATTTAGCGGTTATGTATGTCCGATTTGCCCGATTTTATCTTAAGATATAAATAAGGATATTTTTGGAAAACCTTTAGGTATACGAAGTATCTCACATCACATCCTATCCTATCCTAACTCAGTGCAAGTTATTTTCCTCTGAAATAACTTTCTCATTTACGCAAAAGTTCAAAATAAAACAATGTGAGTAGATGAGATTATGGACTTCAGTACTTGCTTAGGTACAACAGCTGAATAATAATTTAAAATTGGAACTTTAGAGTTTTAGTCAAGAGTTCACGACACCAACATTGTCTTGCCCTTATTTATCTCAGGGTTGGCGCAGCATGTCTTCTTCTTCCACATTTCAAAGAGTTCACGACAAAACAAAACTACCGAAACATTATCATCAATCACATCCTGAATTCAGCCACTGCTGGGTATAGGCCTCTCTTTTCTTGTTCCAATCTCCACGTTCCTGTGCTAGCTTCATCCAGGTTTTTCCCCTGATGTCGTCTGCCCATCTCGCCGCCGACGGCCCAAATTTCTTTTCTAAGTTCTTGGACGCCATTCGGTGACAACCTTAATCCTCCTAACATTGCCTTGCTAGGAGCGCCTTGCTAGGAGTCCTGCCCAACTCCATTTGAGTTCCTAAACACACAGTATACGTTATTTAAAAACAGTTTATAAGTATCAAAACCCTCCTTACACCACCTCACTCAAACAAAATCAAAAGAAAACTCGTAAAAGTCTGTGAAAATGTTGTTAAATCCCGACTTACCCGGTTTGGGTCGTCGACAGCCGACAGTCAAGACAAAAGTAGGGCCGCCCTCATGAAACGAATAGGCCGGGGCGGCGAGCTTTTCTCACTCTCTTAAACGCTCTCCGTGACTGTACTGTGAGTTAACGTAGTTGATACTTGGGAAAATCGTGCTTCGACTTGGTTTAATTTAATGTTCAACTGATTTATTGAAGTAAGTTTGGGTGGATCTATGTATGAACCTAGATATAGTACTCGTAAAAATAGTACTTCAGAATAGATAGGTGGTGTTCTGTAGTATCTGCCTGATAACGTTGGAAAAAAGGTCATGTATTATGTTGTTGTATATGCATTTCTGAAGTAGTTTGGTAAAATAATGTTTGAGTTGTAACAATTCAGCAGGAGTCCAGAAACCAATTTAGCACTGATATAGGTACCATGAAAGGTTGAATCCACAGACATACACATTTCTTTAAGTAAATAGAAGGCTCTAAAGCAAAACAAAGTCAGCGTATGTGTTAGGGGTTCAAAACGCTAGATATTTTATGAGTGAAATAATTTTATCACCATTTACATTAAGCTTATACATTTCAAATCTCTCAATTTGCCAACAACCTTATTTCCTATTTTTTTTTTCAATCTAAGTAATTTTAGCGAAAAGTATCAACCACTCTCCGTCAGCGTAGAAGCGACAAGTGTCTTTTGAGTAGGCGCCGTCCGTGCGACATTGTTGCAGCGTGTATACAGCTAATATAATAATGCTTATACGTGTATAATCTTCATTATGTTACGAAGCATGTGGCTGAGGTGGCAATTTGACCTTATTTTTAAAGCTGCTTTGTGATTCAAGTTGAATTATTTGTTTTAGCGATAAAGTGAAGTTTAGTTAGACTGCCACGTTGGTCGAGTGGTCGCAAGCGCGACTGCTGACCATGAGGTCTTGGGTTTGATTCCCGGGTCGGGCAAAGTATTATTGGGTTTTTTCCATCAGGAATTTCTCAGTAGCAGCCACAGAGTCTAGATGTGTGCCCAGTTGACAGCAATAGGCTCGCACCCAGTTACATTGCATTTAAATATTACTGGCGAAATGTGGGTGTACTATTAGGTACACCTCTGCCTATCCCGTCGGGGATTACAGGCGTGATATTATGATATGTTATGAAGTTAAGTATCATTAGCGACTTCGGAACTGTTCTTTCTCGTTTCTATCGGTGGGAACTCATCATTATCGTCATATCAGCCGATACATGTCTACTGCTAGACCTCTGCCTACCTATCTACTGGTAGACTGCAATCGGCCCCCATACGCTTCTTCCATACAGCTTCACCAAAGCATCAGTCCATCTAATGGGAGACTTTCCAACGCTGTACCTTCCAGGATGTGGTCGCCACAGCTGACACTATCAGCTCCATAGGCTATCTGTTATACGAGCGATGTGCCTGGCACTTACCACTAACCTTCGGCGGAAACAATACATGAAAATCAATTCTTTGCATTTAAAAAAACATTGTAATGGGGCTGAATGCTCAGAGTGCCACGATCAGCTTTATTATGCGGTACCTAGGTATTTACCGAAAGTATAATAATCATCATCATATCAGCCCGGAATCTTTCTTCTGCCACACTTCCCGGTTCTGTGCGTCCCTGATCCAGGTGTTTCCCGCGATTTTGACGATATCGTCAACCCAACCAGATATGTCAAATACCTAATCAGTAATTATGGACGTGGAAACATTGATACAGAAGTATCGCTGATCAGTGACCATTCAATAATTGACCAGAATCTGGCACCAAATTGAAAATATTCTGTGGAAAAGAATCTCGCCAAGAAAAAGAGTACCTGCAAATCACGGCAGTGGTATTGTTACTAAACCGACTTTTATATAACCTTTTTACTCGGAGTTGATGCAATCTCACGGGTCCCGGAGAGATTATGAAGCTGAGATGTTTGTGTAAGACTGTTTTTATTGGTACCGTAGTTTGTTTTATTATATCCCTGTAGTATTTTTGTCGTTTTATAGTGACTTTTTGTAATCTTCTCTATCTACACGTAAGCTGATAACTCGTATGTATTCGACCAGCATGTTTTTTTAATGTATGTATTTCTTGGTGATTACTGGACGGTTTTTTTTTTTTTTTCATTTCTTAAGTTTATGCGGTGGCTTGGTCGGTGGCAATAAATACAATGAAAAAACAAAAGTCACCAATTGGCGTTCCGAAAGTAAAGTTATTTTCTACTTTTTTGTGTTTTTTTTTTTGGAAATCAGTATTTTTTTTGCAAAAGTTTTATTACAGTTATTTTCAGGACGCAACCCCACTTATACTACCTACACGTTGTAAAATCGAAGCACGCAAACAGATCCAAGAAACAAAACATTTTCATGGAAAAGTCCTCGCATCGGTAAACAGAACCAACCCTTCAATAGGCAAATGATTCAAAATTACAGTTAAAAAAAGAGAATAAAAAGCTCCGAACTCCATTAGAAACAAAAATAAATTGAATTACAACTCGATCGACATTTTCGATTTGGAGGCCTAACTCAATTAGACGGGAGCGGTGATGGAAAAATAAAATAAATACGAGGAACAAAAAAAAATTAAAACAAAAAAGAGTCCAGATATAATTTGAAATATCTCCGTAAATGCAAAGTGTGAGTGCTGTTATTTTATTCAAATGAGGGCGAACTTTTTTTCAACCCTTTCTCGACGCGCCATCAAAGTGGCCTGATATTCAATTAAAAAAAAGAAGAGCGGGCCCCGCGACTGAAAATTAATCAGAAAAAATGCTTTTAACTAGATCTACATTTTAATGAAATTATTATTGACGAGTATTATATAAATGGAGTGCTCTGTGCCCTTTGTACAGATTGTGTTAGTAACGTACCTACTTGTACTTTAGATGTACAGTTATGCTTTTGAATTAATGTTTGAATTCGTTATGGTGATTTCCTTTTAAATGTGTTCTTATAACGACGCGGCGTGCTGACAGCCCCTTGAGACTTCTTCCGCGCAGATTATGACTGGTTTATGCTCCATGTTACAATCAGAAGCATGGCAATCTGTGTGATGTTCTATTGTTACGACTCAATCAGTTTTCGTGCAATTTCTCTCATAAATAAGTAGCTTATTATGACGTAAATTTAAACATTTGATATTACATTTTGCCAAAAACAATGACCAAACGTTAATTTACTTCATTAATACGCAAATACAGTACCTTTGTCTAGTTTTCAGAGTATCTACTACATTATAAGGATCTTCCTAAACGTTCAAACCCAGCTTAATGTAGAAATCAAAATAGCTGAATGCAGGACCACAAATAAACACTGCCTGTATTCATTAACTCAAATCTAAATCCAAATGAAAATAGCCCTAATGAGTATACCATGACAGTGACAGCCAGGAGTTAGCTGTCAGGCTGGAATGTCCAGGGTACAATAATATTCTAAACGTAATCATGCGGCATCATTTCAATATGCATATCAGGTCATGAAAAGTGCTTTTCCTGATACAGACATAGGAATTAATTGTTGATCTCCATAACTTTGTGTGTGTTACACAGTGGTGTAACAATGAGCCGTTTGAAGATAATTTCGTCAATTTTTAAAATAATAAAAAATACATTACGTCACGCCCATAATCCCTGATAATACCCGAAGGGTTAAGCAGGGGTGTTGTTTGCTAGAGTATATTTCACCAGTTACATATTTTAAGTCTTAAGTCATAGGGGACAAGCCTGTTGCCATCAACCGGGACCAAATCCAGACACCGTGAGGCTACTGTGAAATTCCTGATTGAAAAACGAGTAACATTTTGTCCGTCTATGGAATCAAACCCAGGCTTATGCTTGGCAACAGCGCAGGAGACCATAGAGGAGACAGTTCCCATACAAAAGCTTCTTCCCTCCTCCTCTTCTTGTTCTTTCTTTTTTTCTTTCTTTTTTCTTGTTCTTTCTTTTTTTCTTCTTTTTTGTTCTTCTTTTTCATTTTAGTAAAAATAAAGGTCGTAGTTAGAATATCGCATATTTCGGGTAATTAAATCGGACTAAATAAACTTGAGATATCGCGTAAAACTGACAACATTACAAAAAATCTAGAACTAATTATAGTACACACGGCTACACATCAAGCTATACATTTCCAGTATAAGCTGACCTAGCTTTGTACGGAAATCATATACAATGCGACGCATAATATAACCTACCTGGTCTGGAATATTTATACATCTGAGTCATCGGGGTCATGACTTGTGCCCGGTTGATGACAATATAGGTCTCCCCGTTATTACATAAGGCTTAAATATAGCTGGTAAAATAGGTGTACTACAGGTACACCTCAACCTAACCCTACGATAATACAGGTGTGATGTTATGTTACGGCTTTCTTCGTTTCCAATAATTCAGTCCTAACCGTAAGATTTTTGCAAAGAAACAAATTTTCAAATTATCTGCAACAAATACAAGGTGTTTACGGACAATTCAAGAAGTCGTCAACCAAGCATTCTGTGTATCAAACTAAATATCCCAACGCAAAATTTTTTGCTGTAATACGATTTTCTTTTTTGATGTGAAAAACCACGTTTTACGGTTAAACTCAATGTCAATGAAAACATGGTGCTGGTGGCTGCATTGATAGTAAAAGGTTCACGGAGGTGTGATTAAAAAAAACTAGTGAAAAAGTTGGTACTATGCCAATATCTTAGTAATTAGAAAGTTTACAACACACAGGGAGGGAGAACAAGTGCCTTTTGGCTTCGATATGAGACTATTTACACCTTTAGTAAACAAAGCCGTAAATATTGAATAAAAAATCCTTAAACGTATCAAACTTTTCAGCACACACGCTAATCATTACACTTCGGTGTCATACGCGCCCTCTGTAATTCAAACGTCGACTCGCCCGTACATTATTATTCACCGACGAAACGAAATGAATTCGTTTTCATTCAAACGCCAGAATGATATAATTAAAATTTGAATACAAGATTAACTCGAGAAAAATTCAATATCGAATTTACGCGTTCTTGATTATTCGGTAAAAGGATTGAGTTACACCGTGGTGTGCTTTTGTAAGTTGACATTTTAAATGGGACAGGTGTTTAGTTAATTAGGTAGTCGCTTCATGTAGAATACTGGTATTCAGCTGCATCCATGTTAAACTGGAAGCCGACCCAAACATAGTTAGGAAAAGCCTCGACAGATAATGAGGCGTTTAGTCAACTTTGCATGAGCTAGTTTTTATAATTGAGTGTTATTAGTTTTCCACACATACAGGGTTAGTTTCCAAAGACCAGCCAAATTCTCAGATGTAATGCAGTACATCATTCTGAGCCCCCCCATATAGAAATTTTTCTTCAGTTATTAAAAAAAAATCAGCTGTTTCCTACAAAAGTGCAATACCTACATGGTCAAAATGTATGGAACAGCTGTTTTTTTTAAATTTAATAATCGATGAAAAATTTATATTTGGGAGGGCTCAGAATGTCGTACTGCATCATATCTGAGAATTTGGCTGGTCTTTGGAAACTTACCCTGTATAGTAAAGCAACTAAAAATGGAGAAAGCAGGTTGTAGGCCAGGCGAAATGGCTACAAATAGTGCAGCTCCTAGATTTGAATTCGAACCTCAGAACGCACTTTACAGTATACTTTGTGTAATTGTTTCAAAATGGTGAATTAAAATATCGTGGGAAAACCAAAAAGGGGGAATACCATAAACCAAAAAGTCGAAGACTTTTGTAACAACCAACAACTCCCGCGTGTAGCGAGGAAGTGGGGCATGGTGAGTAGGCTAAGCCTCAGCAGTGAGACATCATAGGCTGATTATGCTACTCAGTAGACCTGAAATAGGGGCTCCGTTTGAAAAACTTATTAAATGTACCTACAACTACAAACCAATGACATCCTGATTTTCAACTCATTTCCAAAAAACTTGTAAATCTTTTTTCTTCTTGCCATAAGACCATCATGTAATTTGCACCATCCACCTCGTAATAACCAATTTCAACACAACTATTCGATAGATCATCATAAACTAAATCCTAATTGAAGGTTCTCCAAATACGTATCTAAAGTCCAATTTTCCTTCCCAGGAAAGCAGATGACTCCCGGCTTCCACGCAAACACATTAGCCGCGATCAGTGCTATAGGCGCAAGTAGTGGGGTATGTAACTATGTAGCAGTCACGTGGGGGTTAAAAGGTCATCGTGATGCATGACTTAATTTAGTTTTATGACGTCAAAGAAATATAGCTTGTTTGTGGTGCTAATAAGGATGCAGTCAATACTAGGAGTAAAAAAAGTGATTTACAATTGTTTTTTTTTTTGGAACCGCGTTGATGCTGCGATTTACCTTGTTTTAATTATAGCTGATTCGCAGTTGTGCCTATTAATAAAAAACAGTCAGTTTTTACACCATTCATTAGTATAATTAACCATTTGAATGCTCTGAAAACGTATTAATCTTTTACATTAACATGTGATTACGTACAAAGTCATTATTTTAATGCGATTGTGGTTTATTGAGTTATTTAAAGAATTTTTAATTATTTTTCTGCATCACAGAGGATTAATAAAGAATTGTTTTACCTATTTAATTTTCATAAGTTCAGTGTTTTTGTAAGCTTTACTTATACCTAGGAGTCGTATAAAAAACTGTTATGTGTCAAGGTGAGTATTAATTTCTTTATAATAATATGTCGTATGTATGTAAGTACATCTATCTCTATTTCAAGAAAATAAAAAAATAAAAATTTTAGAAATGATTGAATTATTGAGAGTAACTAAAAAAAAAGCCGTCTCGCCCAAAATAAAACCTTTTTCGTCCAACCGGCCAGTAACCAAATGACGTCGCAACTCCCGACTCCGGCGGCCCCGCCGGCAAATGGACAGGCACACATAAATCGAGAAGCCTCCCCCCATAATAGCTGGCTCACTCAAATCTAAGCCTAAGCCCAAAGCCGGATTTCTCCCAGTAATACACTTAAAACGCCTGAGCTTAAATCATCGTCATCGTTTGTTGAACAAGACTCTCCGGTCACATATCAGCCCGGCGACGGCTGGCCCCAACCCTTGTACCCTCCACCCCCTCCCACACCCCCAATAATTTTCGGCCTAGCCCCTCTGTAGGCATAGATTTCTAGTCTCAACGTACAAGGTGGGTGTTTTGTGTAGGCTATGTACTACGTAAATATAGAGGAAGGATATTCAGTGTATATTTGATCATTTATAGCATGTACCCGGAGGAGATCGATAAACTATGTAAGGCTACTAACTATGGAAGGTTGTTAGATGAACATCGGTTTCTGAAGCAAACTCGATATTTAATAACCTCCTTGATGTCTGCTGCTTTTTTGTGAAAGATTTGCTTTGGAATCAATTGGGTGTTCTACCTCCACTTTTATCTCACGAATGCATCCGGGATAATAGCAACTAATCTTCCAAACAAAATAAAAAAAAACCCGGCCAAGTGCGACTCGGATTCGCGCACGAAGGGTTCCGCACGATTTACTTTAAAAAAAAACCGTTTGTTGTATAACGTTAATATTTATGGGGGGGCTCCCCAATAAATATTTATTTTATTCTGTTTTTAGTAGTTGTTGTTGTTGTTAAAGCGGCAACAAAAAAAAAGTCTGGCTGTCACGGTTCATGAGATACAGTCTGGTGACAGACAGCCAGAAAGACAGACAGACGGACAGTGGAGTCTTTGTTATAGGGTTCTGTTTTTACCCCTTGGATACGGAACCCTAAAAACTAATAACAGCATTAAAAGCTGTTTTAATTAAATTGTCTTGCATAATGCCAACGCTTAATTATACTAAAAAACTTCAATATTTTTAATAAAAATTAATAAAGATTAGGTTTTAAGATGAGATGCAAATTGAATGTTATCGGTAATAGCGTTGATTGTATAATAATTTCGTGTTGATACATAATAAAGTAGTGCGGTGGCCGGGGAGCGCTGCGTGCGCGCCGATGGGGAGTCGTTCGCGATTTATGTTAGAAATTCGCGTGCGCCCAGCTCCATTTTTGTGCGTAACTGGATTTTGTAGGGTTACCAAGATTTTGGATACAGAAATTAGTGGAAACGAATTAATGATTAGTTAGATTATGCATTCTTAAGATTTAGTCAGATGTCTGGCGTCGGTACCAAAAATATTAACCGTTTTCGCTTGACATGACTTTTTCAGAGCGGAGATAAAAATTGAACTACTTTCCGATTATAATTTTCTGATAAAAACATTGCTAAAGTTATCTTTAAGAAAGACGGAATTGATTAGCTTTTATGTTACTGACTTGTAGTAATTGGCATAGAAAATCAAACTCACAGGATCGTCTTCCGCGTTAATCTTATTTTACCAGAGCCAGGTTTACCTTCAGGAAGGAAGGGATACCGCCGCAAAAACCCTTACCACGTATTCAGTACATCATTCTGAACCCCCCACATAGAATTTTTTCATCGGTAATTAAATAAAAACAACAAATCTTGCTTACAAAAGTGCAATACCTACACGGTCAAAATGTACCCACAACTATATAATACTAATTGTACTTATTTAATTAGAACAATGATATGTCATAAAACCTTCATAGAACATTATTTGATTTTCAGCATCTCGTAAACTATTAAGCATAGGTCAGCCCTAGCAGACCAGTGGCCAAGTCCTATCGACGCTAGATTTATTCCCGCAGCGTCGTGATTTGCGAGACATTATGATAAGTGGGCGAACGGCACCCGAGCAATTAGAACACCGCATATACAGAGCTGCAAATTAAATAAATTAACGAACAGACGACGAGACAAAGTTACTGCGTTCGGCCTTGTGGCGTGCAGAGTGGCGCGATTTGACCGAAACAGAGTTATGATTGCGTAATTAAATGTGATGGTATTTTGAACTATTAACTTAATTGTCATTAGGTCCAATATTTTCAAGACAGATGGTTTAATTCGATGATGATAATAGCAATGGCATTCAGCATCGCAATAAAAAATAAACACGAGAATGCAAAAATACTAAATAAAGAATAATACCAACCGACTTCAAGTATTTCTCTAAAGTAAACATGCAAATAAATACTTCAAGTCAACTCTATGAATGAACAAGACACTGAATGAATCCACAACGAATAACAAACAAAACAATAAAAAATAAATGCACCACGTAACAAAGTTACAGCACTCGGTTTGGCGTAAGGCGTGTCCCCATTGGCTGCAATATTGTGATTTCGTAATTAAACGTGATATTTTGTTAAATTACTATTAGGTGCTTAGCAGGAAATATCTCAATAACTTGTAATGTTATTATGACCGGACTGGTTTGAAAGTAGGACCATTTATTATAATCGTAATTATTATTGGATCAGTCATCAGTTGATTCAACAGTATGACCAACTAGTTTGTATTTTTTAAAGCTGGGATTAGTGTATGTCATGCTACATTCATACGCTTCTAAGGTCACGTTCACAGTTGAGATCAAAACTTAACAAACTACTAAGAAATGATGAAAACGAAAGATGAATAATCAATATTCCTGTTGTCACTGTAAATTCGTTAGAATAATTGACGGATAGGACAAAGCCTAAACTTTTCCATGACTCTTCGGATGGTCACTAGGTATACGTCGTTTTCCAGCACAATTTCCGAAGACTTTGCCAAAACGCATCGACTAGCATGATCGACTTACGTAAACTGCCAACAAAACCCTAACACCCCAGTTCACGACCTCAGTGGACATGCGACAACCTAGACACGCGTGTCACTGGTTTGGCGTGAGTACCGTCGCATCAGACTGACTCGCGGCGTGCTCCAAGTAATTTATTTCATTTGTTTTCTCGAAATAGCTGTCAAAAGACGCATATCGCTTGAGTATGTGCCACATACTCAAGCGGAAAGGACATTAATTGAAGAATTTAAAACTTCAATTAATGTCCTTTCACAGGTTATTTACAACAACAACAACAACTACATCCATTTATTTTCAGGCTTCTTTGGCCCATAGATATATACCTTACATATTAACATACATATGATAAAATACAAATTGTGTTAGTAAATAAAACCTTAAAACTATGTTAGTAACACTTCACTAGTGCACTATGACTTTGTGCGTTCAGGTGGCACTTGTCCGTGGAAGCGACGGAACATCACTCCTTGCGGCCAAAAGTCCTCCTCCAAGACGAGGTGCAGATAACACGTTGGTATACGCACCACGAACGCCTTAAAGTTGACGTTGCGGCGATTTACGGCTAGATACCTGAGGTGTGTGTAAGAGGAGCTCGTGATTAAATAAAAACAGCCGATCGGGTCGATCTTTAGGTTAAGCCGTGCTTGCCTAGGTTGGTCCGTGGATGGGTGACCACCCATTACATACCACGTTTCCTGCGTGCCTCGGAAATCACGTTAAACCGTTGGTCCCGGCTGTTATTTGAATATCTTTGACAGTCGTTACAGGTAGTCAGTGGCCCGAAAGTCTGACAACTAGTCTTAGCAAGGTGTGTCGTATTACCCAGTACTAACTGGGATGTGGAGGTCTGATAGGCAGTCGCTCCATGTAAAATACTGGTATTTAGCTGCATCCGGCTACACTGGAAGCCGACTCTAAAATAGTTGGAAAAAGGCTGGGCAGACGATGAAACATTTTTCAAGAATGCTGGTTTCCTCACGATGTTTTCCTTCATTGAAGCAAGTTAGTTATTACCTATACGCACATGAATCTTAAAAATCAGAGGTGCGTGTCTTGGGTATGAACTTGAGAGATATTTGGCATTCCAACGGCACAACTAGGCTTTTTGCTTATAATACTCGTAGGTACTACTACTGTACAATTATTTCCTCGAATTTCCGTGAACTATATTGCTCAGTTTACAGTTTGATTAAAACAAAATGTATGAATGAAGATAAGTATCTGAAAGTAAGCAAGTATAGTCACTAGCAACAATATGTAAACACTTAACAACTTTTAAAAGTGTTCTTCTCCTACTGTTTTGATTAAAATACCATGTTGTTACGAACATAGTATTCTGGAACTCATCTTTTTATGAAAAAGATCCTGTCTCCGAGTTACAATCGTTATTTCTCGCAAAAATTGCTTTTACATTTAGAAAAGTTTATACATGTTGGTGCTCGTGACTGTACATACAGCTTAAGAACTCTAATGTAACCCAATCAAGCTATAAGAATCTAAAGTATGACCTTTTCAAAGTAGATACTCTACTCTAGGAAAATATACCTTCTAACCTATATAAAGGTATCTGAAAGGTAGCAAATACACACAGTACAGTATAAGAACCGTCAGTTGATTCATTACAGCGCAATTAAGCCGCCGATAAGCGTAGTAATTACGTATGCTAATCGTGAATTTAATTCGATGCACTTGTACTAAGATACTGCGGACGCGGTCGGCGGTGGGTATGGTTTTTGGATGTTTTCGAGGATAAGTCCTGGGGTGTTATTTTGAATGGTGATGATGTGATTGTGAGGGAGTGCACTATACCAGAGTGAAAGACATACCTAATATACTTTTCATTTGTTTTAGATGTAAATAATTTAGAACATTTAAATGCTCATCTCTGGCTGGAGGCCTTACACTCAAGGCACCCACAAAATAGTCCGGCTAAGTAAAAGCCAGCCTCATAGGAAGACATCGACGAGGCCATTCAAAAATAATAATAATAATTCTCGCAACAGCTTGAATTGCGCTGTGTGCTTTGGAGACCCTCAAATTGATTTGAACAACTTTGAATACAAATAAAGATGTCATGTTCATTTTTTGTATTTAGAATTTAAAATGATTATGTCATCCTTAATGGGGATTGAAAATAGCATGCCATCTTTGCTGTAATTATTATAGTAAAGATGGAACACTTACTAAAAACTGGTAAATAATAAACTATCTAGTAACTCTCATTACATAAAATATGTATTACTTATTTGCAAATTGATTATCGAAAATTATAAGCTTGGAAAAAAATTGTCCTCCTTGTTCTCGATGCATGGTTACCCCAATCTGGTAGCTCGCCGAACAAGTCCTTGTTTGCATTACTGGATATTACCAATATATTATAATTAAATTAAAAGTTTATGTAGTTTGTATGTGAAACTCTGTGTAAGACGATTTTGCAAGCAACTTTATCTGCGCTGATTTCTAAAACTCGGCGATGATGGTGAACTGTATCTCATAGATTGGGTCCTAGTAAAAATCAATACTAAAACTACATTTTATATGAATATCAAAATATGAAATCGCTTCATTTATGAAATCTTCTTTGTCTAATCTCATATGAACTATTTTGCATAATTATGTACTTTTTGGTAAGCATGTAACTTTTGAGTAGGTACATCTGAGATGACGAGTAATAGAGAAAGGAAGTATGGGAGAAAAAGACATGCTGCACCGATCCCACATAAATTGGGGTAAGGGCAAGAGAAGATGATGGGTAATATAGGTACTTTTAAAACGTCACGGTGACCTGATGCCGCCCTAGGAGGTGCCAGCGGACGATAGATCGTGGAGTCTATCGTCGTCGCGTTGCACGGCCCTCATGAGTGGTGCCGATGCCTCAGGTGAGCCCGGACATCACCAAAGGAGTTTGGTGCTCAGAGGCAGACTGCGCTGGATGAGTCGCGAACGTCATGCGTAGCAGTTCTCGCGGCACCTCCGCCAAGCAGGCTCACGGCGGTGTATTTTAGTGGGTGCAAGCCCCACATAAACAAGTCGTCTCCCAAGATGAAAAAGAAGAGATGAAAAAAGGCCCCTTTTGTCATCTCTTCTTTTTCTCTCTTTTTTCTTTTTTGTGAAACTCGAAAATATTTTTTATAATTTCTCAGTCTTTCTCGTAGAGCCATTGAGCGCCGTCTACTCACATTAGTTTATAGTATACACCTATTACGAGTATGAAAACGCTATGCTTATCGAAATGTGGTACACTTTTCACACATTAACCTACATTGTTCTCACATAACGCTACTTATTATATTGCTTCCATGCCAAATTGGACCCTATCAAAATGAACATAATACAAGTAATTAAATGTGTAGAACAATACAAGCATAATCAGCCTATTATGGTGGAAGCACGGTAGCCCGTGGAATTCAAATTTTCTTACGTTTTTTGCAATTTGCCGGTCCGTGGCAGGCTGTAGGTATGTTGAACAAAATAAGACTCAAAACATACTGATACTGTAATCCTGCGTCATCCCACTGCTGGACAAACACCTCTCCCCATGACTTCCAGTTGTTTCTATCCAGAGCTAATGTCGGCCACTGGTCATTGATTTTGTCCAGCTCGCCCCGTTACCTTCTACGAGGTCTGTCGCTACGCCTTCTGGCTGTGTTAGGGTTCCAGAAAGTGGCTAAATATTCAAAAATATAAAAATTATTTACAAAAATAACATAATTAAATCATCAATACAACCCTATACGTTCATTTAACCCCATTGAATGACTATTTCATGAAAAATGACTATTGAATGATCTGATTGCTGGAAGTCAGGCTCTTGATGACGAATCGGGAACATCAAAATAAAATAAAAATTCATTTGTTTTTTTTTATGATGACGAATCGGGACTTCTTGTACGGAAAAAAATTTGGTGACCAATCGGAACAGTGACGAGTCGGGCAAAAGCCGTCTTATCCATCGTGTGAATCCAGCGCGGGTTGGCGGACGTCTAATATCTTCAAACCTACCTTAGTTTCTAGGACATGTCTGTTTCTTTACGATGTTTTCCTTCATCCTTTTCAGAGCAGTGGTGATGAAAGAAATGACACAAAGGAAGATGCCTGTCTGTGTTCATACTCTAGTAAGTTTGAACTTATGACCAACGGCAGTCTATAGCTATGATGATTACATACAATGGAGGAGCTCGTTGCTAAATGATAACAGCCGCTCGGACCAATCTTCAGGTTAAACCGTGCTTGCCTAGGTTGGTCTGTGGATGGGTGACCGCCCATTACATACCGAGTTTCCTCCGTGCCTCGGAAAGCACGTTAAGCCGTTGGTCCCGGTTGTCGAGTGGCCCAAAAAGTCTGACAACCTGTCCTACCAAGGGGTATCGTATTATCCAGTACTAACTAGGTTGTAGAGGTCAGATAGGCAGTCGCTCCATATAAAATACTGGTATTCAGCTGCATCGGTTTGACTGAAAGCCGACCATAGTTGGGAAAAGGCTAAACAGATGATAATTCAACAGAGATTCATACCAATCGTATAACACAATTTCAATCACAATCCAAAAGATTTTGAAGGAAATTCCTTAGCCATATTTTTTTGTGCCCAACAACGTAATTTATAACCCAATGAATGTTGGTAAACTGGCAAAATGAATGGCATGACATTGTAGGTGTGTTTCGCAATTACTTCTGTTACATACCTACCTAAGCATTTAGGAAATAACATAAAATCACGCTTGTAATCCCGAAGGGTTGGACAGAGGTGTACCTAATAGTACACCTACATTTCACCAGATACATAAGTGTAAGTACCATGAATTACGGGGCGAGCCTATTGTCATTAGCATAGCATAATCAGCCTTTAATGTTCCCACAGCTGGGACACTCGGCCTCCTCTCTATGAGAGGGAATGGGCTATAATCCACCACGCGGGCCCAGTGCGGGTTGGTAGCCTGTTGCCATTAACCGGGCACAAATCTAGACTCCGTGGCTGCTACTAAGAAATACCTGGTGAAAAAAACCAATAATAATTTACCCGACCCGGGAATCGAACCCAGGACCTTATGCTCAGCAGTCGCTATTGCGACCACTAGACCAACGAGGCAGTGATTTAAGACCTAATGGATGGGTGTAAAAACAAACGCAACCAGATATATAAAAAGGCAATGAATTATTTGCTTTATTTAATAACAGAGAATCAAACTCGTGGTCCCTCACAGTACAAAATAATTAAATCTATTACATACCTCGATAAGGCTATAACAGCGCCATTATATATTATCATTATTCAAGTACGCGGAGTTTTATTATCAACTCCTAGGTACACTCGTTAATTACAACTAATTTATTATTCAGTCATTATGTATAATTCCGAGTACCTACTTTACCTTTTGTTTATGTGCAATTTAAATATTTAATTTTATTATTTTAAATGCGTGTACATGCTTAGACTAGTGTGGTCCCTAACAAGGAATATGCCTATGGCACTCGGGGATAATGTGGCTTCCTATTATTGAAAGAATTTTCAAAATAGGTTCAGTAGATCCAGAGATTACCCCCGACATACAAACTTACAAACAAATTTTACCTCTTTATAATATTAGTATAGAAGTATAGATTGAAATAGCTATTTTCAGCAAAGGTGGTAAGGGGCAAGCAGGCTCATCATCTTCTCTTGCCCTTATCCGAATTTATTTGGGGTTGGCGCAGCATGTCTGCTTCAATGGGCGAGCAGGCTAACTTCTGAAATTTATTTCATCACCAATGCCCTTAAATCGTAGAAGGAAAACAGGACGTCTTAGAACCAAAAAGTCGAAAACATGAGATATATGACATCCACCGATCCGTACCAGCTGATCCGCCAACTCCTTATTATGGAAAGGACCCTGTATTACATTAGCGGTAGCGTTGGTTAGTCGTTTGGAGGTAGATCACTGAAAATAGCACAAAGGGGGCACCCGTGAGTTTCAGGAAATGCGATGCGTGCAGCCTTTCCCAGGCAGAAGGTAGCCCAAGGCAAGCGTGGAAAGGTGGGAGGCGAGGGACACTCACACATCGCAGCGGTTTACAGTGATTAAGAGTGAAGTGAGCACATGGCAACGCCGTGGCCGTAGCCTTGAACCACAGGGGTTCTCATAACACATGTGGTAAGGCAAGAGAACAAGAAGCGTGGCAGGCAGCATGTCAGCGTGATTAAAAAATGCTGAACAGTGAAATACCTCTACGATTACACAACGACTCCGGGTAGGCTTAAAACTCGTAAGAGTTTCTTACGCTCCATGCAGGCGATTCAAGACAAGCCACCAAAGGTGAGAAGCAAACTGTGGGAAGAGAAGCACCCACCACCTCCCGATTTCGTTAAACCTCAGGAGCATTTGCCTCCAGGATATGATCTGCAGTGGCCGGTTTGGAAATCACTTAACCGATTGCTCATGCACCCAAGTAGGCCGTTGAAAACACAATTTAGCAAAATGGGGAATTAAAGATCCTTCCGACACAGTGTGAATGCGGTGCTCCCAACCAGACCATGTCCCACTTGCTGGAGTATCCGAAGTGTCCTAAAACCTGCAATTTAGAAGACCTAAAACACGCCAGAGACACCACGATTAACGTGTGCAACTGGGCATATACTGGGCCCAAGAAAAATAATCAAGTCGTACTATCGACACGAAAGAAGAACATGTGGAATAGAATACACATGGTGAATCGTAGAATACAAATACAATACACATGGTTCTCGCTAACAAGTTGGGTTACTGAGAGCTTACATTGCCGGTAGCCACGGCAGAAGTCTTCAATTACACAAGATAGGACGTGGCAACCGGGACAAAGATTAACCATGAAAACACAGTAAAGTACTCATCGTCTAAGTAAAGTATCCTCGTCTACGCGTCTTTTATAGCGGCTGAGAATGCTGTCTAGTGAAAGGACAGCGTTTACGCAGTGGGACAAAAAATTTTCACTTTTAGGACTTGTGACATCATCCAACCAGCACTGGGACCGCGTGTTAGGCTACGTTATTGTGTTTATGCTACGTAGCGCTAACAAAAGAAAATATGTGCAAGAGACTCCTACGGTCTACATCACGATTCACGACTCCTTTCAACTTCCATTTCCAGTTAAACATAAGTAAAGAAAGTAAATCATGGATACGGCAAAAGGGACTGGACGTATGCTCTTTCAAGCATTCTGGATAAATTGTCTAAGGAAATAGCCAAAAAGCCAAAAAAAATCTTGAAAATCTACTTTACCGTTGCAAATTCTGGAATGGGAGAGGGGCTTATGTGGGGGTCCAGTACCAGAAAAAGACCTGTGAGCGAGTAGTATAAATCAGAATGGATACCGCATATAATCTTGCCTCAAAAATATTGAGCATTATTTTTTTATTTTAAAATTGTATGATTGCATGTGGAAATATATTTTACAATACACTTTCTCGAAAACTGGTTCTTATCGCACTATGATTAGGTTCAACATGCAATATATTTCACACGCGTGGATTTTTAATATTTTTCCGCACACGTGCGGAAATAAAAATTTCCACAGATAAGTCCAAATGGGTTCAATGACCATAGCTTTAATTGGTGGTGATTGTTTTTTTTTAAATCTCTGCAAAGAGATATGCGTCTATACGGCGTAAATATTTTTTTAGTATTTAAATTGTGTTTATAAATAGAATATCATACATGATTATTTAAAACAAATATTTGCTTTTATGAACAAATTAGCATTTATTTGTGTTCTAAATGCAAAAATGTTTGATTTTTCTTCTTTTCATATTAGGCTGTATAGCGGCATCATACCTTTGCTTCTTATTCAGCCTGGCGAAAGCAAACCGCGGGAAAAAAGCAAATTAAATCATAGTTTCATAATAATTCCTGACAAAAATACTTTGTTTTAATATTTTATTTCTTCGAAAGTGTATTGAAAAACGTCGTTTGATACGTGTGGGGATTTGTTATTGCAGTTCTCGGCTTCATAACACCCTCGCCTGCAGCTCGGTTGTTAATACCGCGCTCGAATGCAATAACAAAGTTTCCATACTTATATCAAAATGTACTATTTATTTTTAGTAACCAGATTTCCTCTTGATTCCTACCTTAAACCCAACTCTACTGCCAAGAAAAAATATCACATATTCATCAACATCTCCCACAGAAAAAAACACAAACGTTCTCGAAACACACACACACACTCATCCTCAGATTTTTACTCCATTTCATAATACAATATTGTTACCAAAATCAACTAATTGACAGTTTGAAAGTGTGAAGTCACTTATTTCCCTTCGATACTGTCACCGCAAATTGTCCGTAGGAAAAGCTGTTACAAACTATTCGGTATCCATTAAAAATTAGCTGGGAACGTATGAATGCACCTCAAAGCAGCGATCACTGAGGGCCAAAAATAAATTGAACATCGGAAGCGGCTGGCTTGAGGTAGAACGTGGTATGCTGCGTTTTGTGTTCGGTGGGGAAATAAGTAGATTGTACCTGGGATATTGGCTACCAACAGTATTTCCGACGCGACCGATATTAAAACTGTTCCTGAAATCGCATCACAGTTGGAACCAGACTGTCCAACTACCACAGCTCATCATACTATGGCTGTGGAGGAGGAGACCGAAACGCACAGTGAAGAATTGTCAGCAGGGGTTTGTGAGGGCGGAGCTACGACTGCCACAGACGATGAGCTTGTGTCAACGGAATCTCGAGTACAGGAACTTGATATACCACTATCTGCCTCACAAGGCAGGTCAAAACGTAATCGTCCTCGTGTAGATTATAAACAGTTTTTTAGGATTAAGTCATTACTTGTAAGGGAGGGGTGTTATATAATAATATGTGAAAACAGGTTTTAGGCGTGCAGGTTGCAACCTCACGCACATATCACTTATCTATGTAATAAACTGTCAGTGTTAAGCAACTCGCTGTATCGTTGGCACGTACGTAACAAGCACCGAATCTACCTTCTAAGTTAAAGAAAAGAAAGAAAAAATATTAATTTGTCGCAAGTTTACGTTTCGTGCATACAAAATGACAAAAATAAAACAATTATCTTACAACGCATATTAAAATTTATTAATACAACTGGACGGAACAAAAATGTTGCCAGCTTGCACGTCGTGACTGTGACAAGCTGGTGAGTTACTCAACATAATGCTATGCTATGAAGGGACCACAATCAAGATCATCATGATCAAGCAGAATCTCCAGCACAATACCTACCTACCAAAAAAATCCTAATAAAGTTCACTTACCGTATCCTCCACCCCAGCAGCAGCATGTTACTAGCGCGGTGCTTGTAAACGTGTCGCGGTATCGTATAAATTCATTAACATTGGCTGCCGCTATATGGATGACAAACATTGTTTAACCTACCAACATGGTTGTATCTGAAAAGAAGTGTTTATAAATGGATAAGTTAAGTTTAGCTTGAAATGATGTATGGTTGTGTGAATTTTTGATTGGGGTAAATAAATTGGCGGAGGTCAGGGATACGGGACTGTTCGAAAAAGATACCGCGGCGCTGGAACGCAAAGGGCAAAAGAAGGAACATGGATGGGTTTTAGTCAGTACAAGTCAGACACTCCCTTCAGCTCCGCCCAGAGTGGATGACCCCCCGGGTCATTGATGACATCTTATCAGAAAAAAAAGAGGTCAGGGTGTTTTGGCGCAGCTTGAGAGGTCTATGGCCAGCAATGGACTGTAATGGGGGCTATCGCGTATGAATTCGCCGCTAGGAGCGCTAGTGTAGCGCGAGGCCACCGAAATGTCAGATGTCATAGTGTTCGCGCGTTGCGTGCTTTTCTATCACGTATTTTTATTATTATTCACGATTGTGGTCTAGATTGAGCTATTCCTGATTAATTAAGACTATTTTAAGTAGCAACTTATTCTTATTTGTTAGTACTTGGAGGTAAAATGATTTTTAAATGTTTCAAGCTTGCTAATTTTAGGGAGAATATTGTAAATAAATGTAGCTGAAGTTTACACTATGTTGTTATACGTAATAAAATAAACTTTTTATGAAGTTATTGGTACTGTAAATATAAAATAAAAAACGGTATAAAATAAAATTATTGACATGACCTTACTCGACTGTGTCGTCATCTGGTGAGCTCTAAAACGATAGCCCTCATTGACAGACCTGAGTTGTCAACAAATTAATAATAACGTTGATTCAGAATGCAGTACTCCTGGACACGGCACGCATAGTGAGGAGGTTGCTTTCTCTGGTGCCCTGACCACCGGCAGTCTGGACCGATGATACTGATCGTAATACCGCTGCGCTACGGTATTTTTTTAAATATTTTAAATGTTAATAATAATGTTTAATAGTGTTTGTTTTTGTTGTTGTTTTGTGTTTGTTTGTATAATCGTGTTTGTTTTTTTATGTTTTTTGTGTTTGTTTTGTTTTTGTGTTTTTAATGTTTTAAATGTTATTTTTAATGTTATGTTGTATGTGTTGTTGTTTTTTTTTATTTGGTTGTTTTTAAAAACAATTATAAATGAAAATGTAAAGTAATATGTCCAAAAAGTAATATATTAAATTAATGAGAATAATAACGTTAATTAATTCGCGGTGTTACCTCAATATTCCCATAAATTGGTTTCTTGTTAGTCAAGTATGACGTAATACAATGAAAATATCTAACGCAAAAATACAGTGAATAGACGAGGGTTTCGAGAAAAAAAAAAGCCGAACAGAGTAATAAATAATAGTTTGATATTCCTAATAAAAAAACGGGAACTTGCGGACAAAAATAAACTATGGCGTCGAAGATTTCTGTATTTCCAGCGATAACAACACGTTTTTTTTAAGAATTTAATCGAATTAGCATTTTGTTTAAACTTTAACCAATCAATTAATTATCTATATTTTGAATAATCTAAAGAAAGCCTGTAAAATAAATGCCATTCGCAGCTTAATCCCATGTCAACACAAATTCATATTATTTTAAATTTTCAACCTTATTCACGCTCCATAGTGGTGACAATAGCTTACGCGGTCTAGTTGAGATTAAAATCGGTGTCAGTCTGCACCTTAAAACGTTGCCGGAAACCTGGTTGTCTTGCAGTTTTATTTTTTTATTTTGCAACGAATACAATGACAACTTACATAATAACACTGTCACATCTGTTTTCCCAAAGGGTTAGGTAACCTGTAGTACCAACACCCATACTTCTCCAGTTATATGTAGGGCTCATGTAATAGGAGGCGAGCCTATTGTCATCAACCGGGCATAAAATTCGAACTCCGTGCTTCTGCAGACAATTCCTAGTTAAAAAATCAATAACACTGAGAAACTTAGGAATCGAACCCAGGATCTCCTGCTAATTAGCAGCGATAGCGACCACAAGGCCAACGAGACAAACAGCGCAGTAATTATTTTACTAATACCTAATGCAGGAAATGCACCAATGAAACCATGGAAATAAAAATCAAAGAACTTAATGTTACCAGCTCTACCATAATATTAAAAAAAATCGTACAATGCGACACTATCACCACATTGCACAATCCATCCAATATTTTACATACAACCACTGACATTTAAAAAAACACACATCCAATTTAAACAACATAATTATCGCTAACCAAAAACTCATAGGCGTCCATTAAAAAAAGTCCATTGCATTCATAAAAGCGGGGACGGTCATCGACCGCAAAAAACTATCGGGCACTGAATAGAAAAAAAAACGAAAAAAAAATATGCACCGAAAAAAATTGTGCACACTCAAAAAGAGCAGCAGATTGTCGTGGTTGCGGACCCAGTAGCGTTCGTTATTAATTCTTGGACAGCCAGCTTCGACGAACCGCAGTGGACAATCGAAAAATAAAATAACTATTATTCATTTGTGCACAGATCATGTTTACAGAGGTAGCTTCACTTGCGACTGTTGAAATAGTGAGGGTAGTTGTGTTTTGTTGCGTTTGGTGTGTCTGTTTGTCGTTTGTGAAGTGGGCTTTCGTTGTTATAAGATGTCGTCCTAGAAAAATTAAACTAACTTGTCAAAAAAGGTTGTATAACAGAATCTAATGGCTTTTTAAAAACAATGGCTATTGGGTATATAACTTTGTAAGGCGCTACTTAATTTACAAATCGAGTTTCTTTTCAGTGTTATTTTTTCTACGGTACCTTCTTTTATAAGTTTGTGTACTTACTTCAAAATTAAAAAAAAAACTGCGCGATTGACTATTTACACTTTCCCAGCATTTAAGTTTAAGTTTAGTTTCGGTACATTAATTTAAATTTCACCCAGAAATCAAACCCACACTATCCGCCATCCTCATCCACTACACCATCACCCACCCGTACTTTTTCACTATTTTGTAAATAATTAAGCTTAAACCAAAAAATGTCAATGCCAGTTGGCGTCCAGTACTGAGTGGGATCAGATTGATTATTCACACAGCATTTGTATTGAAGTTGTCTGCACCATGATTACACCTCTTTTGAAAAAAAAAATATCAGTAATATCGTCTGTGGTTGTTTTTAAAACTGTCTCTGCCTGATTGGTCGAGTGGTCGAAAGCGCGACTGCTGAGCATGAGGTCCTGGGTTTGATTCCCGGGTCGGGAAAAGTGTTAATGAGTTTTTCTATCAGGAATTTTTCAGTAGCAGCCACGGAGTCTGGATTTGTGCCCGGTTGATGGCAATATGCTCGCCCCTATTACATGGGTGGGTGTACTATAAGGTACAGCTCTGCTTAACCCTTTGGGAATTACAGGCGTGATGTTATATGTTTATGTTGTTTTTAAAACAATGATATTAATGAACAATTTATGTATACATAAATTGGAGTTATACAGGAGTTTCAAAACGGTCCCCACAAGTGACGATAATAATAATAATCGTTTATTTATGAAAAGGGGCACATTTACAATAAAATGTCTTAACAATAAAAATAGAGCACATTTGCTTTTTTGCTTGAACTAGGTTGAACCTGCGTTTCAGGCTGTACAGGATACTTAAGAACCCCTGGCCTACTAATGATTGTGGTTCCTCTTTTTGCTATCAAAAGAATTACAGCAACCATTATCATATTTTGAGGTCGACACAAGCGAAATAGCACCATGAAAACTTTTATAGACTTCGTAACTTTAGCTTTGCAAGACTTAATCGAGACTTCTACCCACCCACAATAATGGTTAAGCATAAGCATAATCAGCCTATAATGTTCCCACTGCTGGGACACACGGCCTCCTCTCTATGAGAGGGAATGGGCTACAATCCACCACGCGAGCCCAGTGCGGGTTGGTAGATGTCACATGTCTTCGAATTTTTGGTTGTAGGACATGCTGGTTTCCTCACGATGTTTCCTTCACCGTTTTTGAGAGCAGTGGTGATGAAATAAATTACACAAAGTAATGCGCCTGCCTGGGTTCGAACCCACGACTTATTGTTCGTAAGTTGGGGCCGCCACCACTGGGCCACCCCTGCTCTCATAATAATATTCAATCATGTCGAAGATCCGCATCCAAACAGCAGTGCGAAAAAATGTATGCATAAGGTAAACGCTCACTTATCTGAGCCGAAGGACGCAAATAAGCCGAAAGAATCTAAATTTAGAATTACTTGAATGAAATCCTATGAAACCTCGCTCACTTATAACGCTGAATCGGACGAATAGACAACGTTAAACGTATGATACTCGTAGAACATTTACAACCTCGTCGATTCTTTCGGCGCGGAGTAATGTGCGTTTACCTTTAGTCATAAGTAGCAAGCAATTATTACCTACATACCTGTAGTAGCTTATTTCTTTCACATAAACCTACCCCTGTTTTTTAGGGTTCCGTTGCTAAATGGCAAAAACAGAGCCCGTAGAGATTCGTCCTGTCCGTCTGTATGTCATATCCATTTTGCTCCGAGACTTGGACACACACAGCTGAAATTTGAAGATCAGGTGTCTTAGAATTTTCGTCCTCTTGATCAAGAGGACGAAAATACTGAAGAAGAAACCTAGAAAGAGAGATGTGAGCAAAAATAACTTTCAAGGAAAATTGGTTTCAATAAGATTTGTTACGCTTTTAAAATACGGAACTTTTTTGTGAAACTGCAGCAGTAACATTGTTTTTCACTAACATACAATAATGTAAAACAAATGTGTTGATGTTAAATATAAATTGACCTGCGAATGAACGTTAAAAATATTGTTATTTTATTGTTTGGTGCTACGGAACCCTTTGCGTGCAAGTCCAACTCGAACTTAGCAGTTTTTTAGGGTCCAGGTAGTCAAAACATCATGTTCAACCACCCAAAATAATTTCATCCTGGCATGAACGGAAAGCAATATGGTGGTTAGCCGCTGAAAATTTGTAAAAAGAAACAGATAAAAAATAAATCCTTTGACTTCCACGGCGTTTGATTGGCTTGGGAATGGAATTGTCCTCGATAAAGGACGTTAGGCTCGTTTCCCATCACGTGGCAACTAGACTATACCTATAAATAGAGATATAGTTTGGATGATGGGCAATATAACTTTCTGATGTATAGAAGTTGAGATGGTCAGAGGGCTTTTTTTTTTTTTTTTTTTTTTTTTTTTTATCGATGGGAAATCATCAAATGACCCCTCCCGCTCTGGGCTGAGCAGGAGGGAGTGTCAGACTTGTACTGACTAAAACCCATCCATGTTCCTTCCTTTGCCCTTTGTGTTCCAGGGCCGCGGTATCTCTTTCGAACAGTCCCGCAACCCTGGCAGGCGTCGGCCCTTACGGACCCCTTCCTGTTTGCTGACTCTCTTTGAGGCGCGCGTGGAACACGAACGCGCCGTCGACACGGCCTGTCGTCATAAGACGGACGGACGGCGAGCTAGCCCATAGCTCACCGTCCACAGGCCCGCTGGTCAGAGGGCTTAGTGCAAGTTTTTATTCCCATATATTTGAACTCTGTGCCTTAAAGTTCAATTTGCACTGAAACTGAACTAGCACCATCAGATCACGAAAATGACAAACACGATTAGGTATTACGATCACGATCAAGTATTTTTTTTGGTGAATGATAAAAGTCGCACTAGGCCCATAGGACTCGCGAGATATCTACAGGGTGATTATAATGGTCCTGAAAGAGCCTGTAAAAATGTAGGAAGATCAAACCAAATCAAGATCCATCAGGATCAAAGCTTGTTCGTTGGCTTTTCCTCAAGTCAGGTATCCAAGACTGGGACGGGCCGGGGCAGTGGAAGTCGCATTAAATCCCGTTGCCCCCCGACTCAAGTGTGCGAGGGAACAGGGGTGTAGTTTTAGTCAGTACGAGTCTGACACACCCCTCCACTCTCCCCAGGGCGGAGGACATCCATTGAGGATTTCCACATCGAGAAAAAAGGAGTCTTGGATGAGACTCCTCCTAGTTAAGAATTAAGTGATCTTAGAACATATTTTGACCCATGCTTTATCCATAAACCTTGCTACTACGATTTCCTTTATGCACATAGGATCATTATAATCCACATAATAAAGGATGAAAATTAAAAAAAACCCTCAACGAAACCGAAAGGCACTTGTTCTCCTCGTCCGTCATTGCGATCATTTTTTGTTCTAGACCATACTTGGGAGCCTTTTAGTTACGGAGATATTGGAGGTCAAATTTCCAACTTTGGCAAAAGGTTTTTTGAGAGCAGCGGTGGCCCAGTGGTGGCGGCCCCGACTTACGAACAATAAGTCGTGGGTTCGAACCCAGGCAGGCGCATTACTTTGTGTAATTTATTTTCATCACCACTGCTCTCAAAAACGGTGAAGGAAAACATCGTGAGGAAACCGGCATGTCCTAGAACCCAAAATTCGAAGACATGTGACATCTACCAACCCGCATTGGGCCCGCGTGGTGGATTATAGCCCATTCCCTCTCATAGTCTCAGCAGTGGGAACATTAAAGGCTGATTATGCAAAAGGTTTTTTTTACATTTTTTAAGGTTATTACTTTAAATGTCTCCATGACCTACCGGACTATTCAATGCAAAATGTTATAAGTGCGGTGTATAAAGTTTCACCGTAAAACTTGATTTTTCACCCCGAAAAAAAATCGTCTACCAGCAATATTTTTTGTGTAGAGTTACTTAGTTTGATGTACACAATGCTTGGTTGACGGCTTCGTGAAGGGTCCTGTTACACCTTGTGTATGTTCGCATTTGAATGTCCTACAGGTAAAACCGTCCTATTCACGATTTCGAAAGCTTTCCCCACACCACGCAGCAAGCATTACACAAACAGACACAATTACAAGTAATTCTGTATAAAACGGGACCTGTATAAGTGCACTGATTATAATGAATAATTCAAACGGCGAATATCTGTTAGCAGCCGGCCAGTATAACTTACGCGTGGGACGCTTTATTCAAATTCAGGCTTATTAAAGTTATCTTTACTTTTGAATCCATTAAGCTAACTATCAGCTAATTAATTCGTAACAGAAATATATAGGGATTTCGTTAGTTTTTGGTTGTTTTGCGATTCTGGAGTGTTGTTGTTGCTGTTTTAGTTGCATGCAAATGTTTCTGAGTTCATGTGAAGTAGTGTGCTAAAGTTACTTACTGTTTTACAGTCAAACAGTTTTTGTTCCGGATCGGATAAAAAAATGTCTTCTATGTGACTGCCACCGGCTGAGACTTGAAGTTCAGATTTCGAATGTCGTCTTTGTATCAGCTTGGAATCACTCACTGCTAGGTGTAGGCCTCCACTTTCTTCTGCCACGCTTCTGGGTTCTGTGTGTCCCTTGTTCAGGATTTCCCGAGATTTTGACGTCGACCCAAAGAGCTTTAGGACGCTTTTGGGTTTTTGAGTTTCCTTAATTTCTTCTATCTATGATATCATGAAGCATACACGGGTTTCTCGCGTCTGGCCCTGGTTCAATCCATGGTCCGGGGCGAGAGGGAATGGGAAGCCGTCACCTCCTTTTGCAAAGCAGTCATGATAACGAAAGAGGACGTGGCGGAACGTGTGAAGGAGAGAACCTCACGTCCCAGCCGCCGCAGGAGGCGTGATGGCTCCCGGCCACCGTAGGCGTGGGCCTGTGGACGATGAGTAATTTGCTAGCTCGCCGTCCAGCCGTCTTATGACGACAGGCCTTGTCGATGGCGCGATCGGGTTGCACGCGCGCCTCAAAGAGATGTCAGCAATCAGGAAGGGGTCCGCAAGGACGGATGCCTGCCGGGGCTGCGGGACTGTTCGAAAGAGATTACGCGGCCCTGGAAAAGAAAGGACAAAAGCAGGAGCATGGATGGGTTTTAGTCAGTACTCGTACAAGTCTGACACTCCTTTCCTCTCCGCCCACAGTGGGGTCATTTGATGATTTCCCATCCGAAAAAAAAATGTCACACACGGGTTTCCCACATACCCACCTCTAAGTATTACAATAGAATTTCTCATCTTCATATAGATACTCTTTATCGATACCTACCTACTTACCGGCTTTCTAATATGTCCTCCGATCGTGATAGGTTACTCCCGTTCTAATAAATAGTTAATAACAATAAATTACAATACAGAAGCGTGTCTTAATATTTTATAATATAATTATTATGTCTCATTCGCCATTTGTCCTGAGGCAAAATACGAGAAGACTACCTATACAATTACAATCTGTTTTTATGAAGGACATAGCAAAGGTTCGACGCTCGGCGGACTCTAAGGCTCTAAAATACCTCATCTATTTCAGAAGGCATAAACTAAAAAAAAAAAAAGTTAAAAAAAAAACTATGTATAACCCGACTACGTAACTTGAATTTGTGTGGTATACTACCACTAAAAACTCGACTACTGAATAATCATATCTAATTAAAATCGGGATATTTTTTTCGATTTGTAACTTAGGTTACCTGGGCCATAATAACGAATCGATTGACACCGTATTCATCAAATTCGGATGAATAGTTTAGGCGCTACGGAGGAACATAAGTAAATACAAACATTCATAGGTAATACATACATGGACGGCTAAAATCATAACACTTCCTTTTGGCTTCGCCGTAGTCGGGTAAAAAAGGCAGTTTTTGAACCACATAATGGTGCCGCCGGAGCCTCTTACTTGTTTCACACAAAATTAATCCGGAGAAAGAAGGTGGGAATTAGGAACATAGACAGTTGAATCAATAATAACATTACGCCTGTAATCCCTGAAGGGTTAGGCAGAGGTCTGGTGAGGGGAGGTGAGGAATACATTTACATTTTGCCAGCTATGTTTTAAATCCTATGTAATAGAGAGCGAGCTATGGACATCAAACGGGCACAAATTCAGGCACCAGGCCGCTCGCTCGTAGCGGCAATTGGGGGCGGCGACCTCTCGCGTCCGGCCCTGGTTCAATCCATGGTCCAGAGCGAGATCGCGAGGTAATGGGACGCCGTCACCTCCTTCTGCGAAGCAGTCATGCTAGCGAAGGAGGTAGCGGGACGTGAGAGGGAGAGAGCCTCACGTCTCAGCCGCCGCGGGAGACGCCCTGGGCGTCGGAGGGCACGTGGTGGCACCCGACCACCGTAAGCGCGGGCCTGCCAGGTGGACGGTGAGTAATGGGCTAACTCGCCGTCCGTCCGTCTTATGACGACAGGTCGTGTCGACGGTGCGTTCGTGTTCCACGCGCGCCTCAAAGAGATGTCAACAAACGGGAAGGGGTCCGAAAGCACGGATGCCTGCCAGGTTTGCGGGACTGTTTGAAAGAGATACCGCGGCCCTGGAACACAAAGGGCAAAAGAAGGAACATGGATGGGTTTTAGTCAGTACAAGTCTACCGTAGTGCTTGTGGCCGCAAGCATTACGGTAGACTTGTACTACCAACCAAACCAACGAGAATGATCACTGACGGTCGTTTTATCACTTTTATCTACAGGGTGTTAACGGATCCATCACGAAGCCGTCAACCAAGCATTATGTACACCAAACTAAGTCATTTTACGCAAAAGTTATTATCTACTGGGAAACGACTTTTTTTTGTGGGGGGAAACATCACGGTTTACGGTAGGACCCAATGTAACGCACTCAAAACATTGTGCTGATGGATGGATGGCATAGTACGGAGGTCGTGGAGGTGTTTAAAGTAAAAATCTTACATTAAAAACATGTACATAATTAAAATAAAACTTGTGAAAAAGTTGGAACTTTGACCCCCAATACCTCCGCAACTAGAAGGTTCCCAGATATGATCTAGAATCACACCACACCCTTTATTGTACCTGCGTCTTGGTCTACTACAACTACAGTAATGTGGTTGCTGAGGCCGTTCTCCAATTAAAGCACTGGTCAGGCGTACGTTCATCATGTTGTAGACAACAAACAAAAAGCTAAAGAACTTATGCCATAATGTCGAATCTAAAGCAATATGGTGTTGGGTTTATAGATTGTAATGGCGCAGTAGAGGCAGGACCATTTCTCCAAGCCGCTTTTTACCTTACGCAAGACAATGTATTTATACGTAAAGTACAAGGGAGTATGTAGTGCACCAGAGACCCAGCTTCATACAACCGCACGATACATAGCGTAGCATGGTATGATCGGGTCGTTATGGACTATCTTTTCAGTGTAACGGACACATATAATCGTGGTTTTTTATGTTATTCAGCAAACCAGCAAAGAAAGAAAGAAAAAGTATTTATTAGCCTGCAAAGGGCAAAACATAAAAAATGGTTACATTTACAGTAGGTACAACAAAATTATAAAAGTACTAATAAAACTAAAATAAAATGAAAAACAACGAAATTAGTCCTGTACGAAGCCAAAAGGCCCCTATCTCAGCATGGTGCTGCAGCAGGACGTTTACTTGATAAATAGTACTGAGGTGATCACAGACGCCATGGCAATTTATTATAACAGAGTTATAGCCGACGTATTGGCATTTCCAACCTTCCGTTCCGTCCGTTTTGACCATATCTAACTGAACCAGCGGATAGTCAGAAGCCCGAAAGTCGGGCCACCAGTCATGCCAAGTGGTATTTTGTCACTAAGTAACTGGGTTTTGGAAGTCAGCTAAGCAGTTGCTCCATGTAAAACACTGGTATTCAGCTGTCAGTGGCGTACCCGCTCCCTTTCATTGAAAGGGAGGCAAAGCCCAATTACCACAATAAATTCAGTACAATATCTCCAAATAAGTAACTACAGATGTATTAAAAATTTGCTAGGAGAAAGTGAGAGGTCAGAAGCCAGATGCAAGCCAGCGGGTTTGAAAGAGAAAGCGTTAGCACCGACCGAAACCCCTAAAGAATGTTTGTTTATTTTTATTTGTTGAGTTTGATTGTAAAGCAAGCCGGGCGGGCTTTCGGCTTGTATGATAGGTCCGCCACTGTCAGCTGTATCACGTTAGAATTCAAGCTGACATCAACAGCAGCTAGAAAAAGCCAGGTAGATGATGATGACCTAGCTGAAGCATCTTATCTTCAGATGCGTGTCACTCATACCCTTCAAACGGGAACACAACAACGTTGCTGTAACGTTCATATCACAGAACAATAGTACTGTTACGTCGGTTACTTTACAAGAATATTCTAGATTTTGTACGAGTCTCGGATGTTGTAGTAATTAAGCACGTCCTGTCTAGAAGATGAGAGTCTAGAAGATTCCACTATACACCTATCTAGAAGATTCAAGAAAGTTGTGAAAAACGGGAGCAGTCAGTCTGACAGTAGTGTATTTGTGATTAAGTTTTAAGTGGTTCGTGTTTAATCGGTAGTATTTAATTTATGCCATACCCAGCTCGTAACAGTACGTATGTTGGGGTCTCTGTGAGATATCTCCTCCAGGCATAGCTAAATCAATTCTAGGAATTTCTGGCCGATATCGTAATAGAGTTGTTAAGTTGTAGCTGTCTAGTCTTGACTATCTAGAGTAGAAGGACAGCAATATTCTAGGAATAGTGTCAGAGGAAATTAAGGATGTTCCATTGAACTCACGGTGCATACATAACTGTTATAATGGTTGGTCTTACGTAGGGTCACAAGTTGCAATATCAGTGGTTGCCTAAAGTGGCGTTTCCATCTTACATCCACAACTAAGGGTGACGAAAAGCTAGGTTATCAGCAGGAGCAAGAGCTGAGGCTGTTACCGAACTATGGACTGATTTATGAAGGTGTGTAGAGTGGTTATCTTGTAAACCAATATTAGTATAAAAATCGTGTCTGTTATGATAGAGGGAAGAGGTGGGATACTTTAAGGAGATATGAACATGCACAATATTGTTTATTTAAAAGAATTGTGATGATAAGAGGAGGTCGAGGCTAAATAATAACATCCGCTCGGTTCGATCTTCAGGTTAAGCCGCGCTTGCCTTGGTTGGTCCGTGGATGGGTGACCGCCCATTACGTCTGTCGTTGGTCCCGGCTGTCAATTGTGGATCTTTGACAGTATTTACAGATAGGTAGTCAGTGGCCCGAAAGTCTAACAAACAGGCTTACCATGGGGTATCGTAATAAACAGTACTAACTGGGTTGTGGAGATTAGATAGGCAGTGGCTCCATGTAAAAAAACTCGAATTAAGCTGCATCCAGTTAGATTGGAAGCCCACCCCAACATAGTTGGCAAGGCAGATGATAATATGTCAGTTAAATAAATAATTAAGCAATCAGATGTCCAAACAAAAGCACAACGTAAGTACCAAACGAAATATCAACAATAACGGCCAAAATATTCATAAAACAAAATCAATATATAATAACTCATTAAAATACTCCAAATGCCACAACTCCGGTTCTAAAAGCAATCATTTAAAATATACCTAGTTCCAACAAAAAAGCAAAATCGTGACTTATTCATACATAGCAACAAACGAGCCTGGGTGCTGTCAAGCAAATCTGTCACTTATTGCCAGAGAGACAACCGCTTTCGTGGCATTAACATTTTATTAACATTTCCCGTGCGTCATTAGGGTTGAAATTTGAATATCTGTAGATCGGAAATGCACAAATTAAGCGAGTGATCTGTTCTCGTAATGAGCTGAAAGGTACGTAATGACGAGGACGGAGGACGGAACAAAACAACACTCTTGCTTACCTCAGCGACTCGGTAACGAACGGATAACCCGTTGTACGGAGAACGCTTTCACCTTTGGGGAGAAATAAGTAGTTCCATAGGATATGCTAACTGAGCTTCCAATGGTAACCATACGGGAAGTTTCGCTTAAATTGAAAAATCTTTCCTCGCAGGAGCCTTGCAAGGTTCCTCTTTTTCTTTAGCTTCATTAGGTAAAACTTTGAAGCCATTCAGCAATCGAATGGCGGACTGGGCTGCAGTCGAGCCCAAAACACAGCTAGATTTGAGCAGCGCTCTTTCCAGCCATATTAAATAACAATAATTGGCAAAATACAAGTTGGCAAGCCTTCAAAACTTGCTTAAAAAAGCTTTGCCTTTGCTTATCAGGGAGCTGCTTGGACAGAATCTTTTTGAACCAAGACAGATTTAGAATACGCAATTTATTGTCATTCATGCCGTCGGTATTCTACAAATCCCAAGCTGGCGAATACTTTCGATTCCCAACAACAATCTTGGCACACACAACTTCAAACCAAGTCCCATCCATCAAGTCAACATCCCGAAGCCTCCTCCATACACCCGAACCATCCAATACTCCTTATTAATAAGGAACGGTAGCTCTCAAGCGCACACAGACAGACAGACGGACACACGGACGCGGCGAACGACATTTGTAATGATACTAAATAGTTGCGCGCGGTAGGTGCCCTGCTAGCGAGTAATGCGTTCTCTACTCGAAGAGGATGGGGATATGCGAGAGGGGGTTACGATGATTATATTAGGAAAGATTAAGGTGACTTAGTTGTATCACATGTGTAATTGTTTTCGGTTTTGTTAAAGTGCTGGGTTTTTGGAATCGTAGGTGTAGATCCATTCTCTGGGGTAAAGCCGCGAGTAGAAATGGTATGAGGTCGAAGTTATGGACAACTAAGAGATTTTGAGTACCATTTTAATGTTTTTGCGGTTGGTATTTATAAATGACGAGCTCTTGCAACCAGCAGTCATGGATACAGGTGTGCCTTAATTTTGGCAAGTCTTTAAGATATGGTACGACCTAAAAAATGGCTTTAAGGATTGATAGGACAGAAAACTACTTCTGCTAACAAAATTCTTCTTAAGATTCGATGGTGTCGCATGTCGTCCTGTTTTAAACGAGGTTAGCTGATGATGGATAGCTTGACCAATTTTAAAAACAATTGAAGGATTCCGGTCTTGGCTGGCGTGATTAATCCGGTCGTCTACGACTATGGGTTCACTCGTATCGTCTTCGACCTTAGCTACATTAAACATTACATTATGGTTGAACATGTCACCAGCTAAACATATCTTCGTCCGCTCTTTATTTTAATTTTCGGGCTTTATAAAACAGACAAATCAAAATTAACCTCAGCTGGTTAAAGGTTTGGGTGAAGTCGAACTCGTGTCCCAAAGTTCGTATAAGTTTTAAAAAAGTCCCCACGATCATCAACAATTTCTTCAATCCCAGAACCTCACATAACGCGGTCCAGTCAATAAGTCAGAAGCACCTATCTGCGTAATGTCTCGGCAGGCATTTACATATTTTAATGAGCATCGGAGGCCTATCTCCTAGCTAGCTACTAGGTAGGCGGCCACAGGTACCCTGTAGCCTGGTAGCCTGCTCAATACTCTCACCGGCTTTGTGTGATGGATGTGGCCGATTTGCTTGTTCAGTACTAGTGGTTGAGATTATTGGCATTTAATTAGACTTACTTTTTTGTTAGTAATGTCAGGGTTCTTTGATTTGTGAATGATGGTGTACAAAGAAAGGAATGATGAAAGTTAAATATTGAATTTAAGGCTTTGGTAGATATTTAAGGTAGATATGGGAGTGACAGATGAAGATTTCGTGATAGTCAGAGTGGAATGTGTAAACTACCAAAACACTTAACAAGGAACTTAGTACATGTTCCACACATTGTTTCATATAGACGCGTGTTTCAGAAAACAGTCGCTTGAGAATTTTTTTCAGCTATTCGGCATAATTGGCGTAGGTATTCATGATGTTTGATAGGAGCAAATGTTTGGTTCACAGATGTATACAACATAAACTTTGTCAAACTCCTAGACAATTATGTATAAATAAAAAATGTCGAACTAAACTACAAAACCATTAAAACCACTGACTCCAAAGAGAACCAAGGCAACATTTGGACCGATATCAAATATATTCAGAAAGTAGCTGTTAACATTAGCCTAAGTGTGCTTTGGGGGGACTGTCTGATGTCTCTTGCATATTCATCGACCGTCTGGGGGACACCGCCGATAATTAGAGAAGCCTAATTGATGGTAAAATCTATGGAAGCTACGTTTTTTCTGTTATAAGTGAGCTACGTAGTGTGAGGAATCAATTGCGTCAGTTTTGTGGTAAAGGCGATTGGCTTTAAAAAGCAAATTGCATACGCAAATAGTAGCTTCTGAAAGCCAAAAACTCAAAAGGTCCCTTCAAAACCTTTTTTATGATGCCTTTCACTTTCTTCCAGCTGAGGCTATCATGAGGGACCTGTTCGAGGCCACTACTAAACATATTGAGGTGGCAGAGTTCTGGCCGAAACTTATTTAACACTGTAGACACGACGAGGAAGAAGAAGCCGCGTTCTTCTTTCAGAATATTACTGATCGGGTTCAGAAATAATGACTCACACTTTTATTCGCTGTATTCATTGGCCATCCCGATGAACAGCAACAGTATGCTGTATGTCCCTACCTATATTAAATATTTTAGAAAATATAAAAGCTCGTGGATACCGACAATCAGACATTGTGACCTCAGCAACATAACTCATTTATACCTGTAGGTACATACCTGATATATGTGTTTACCCTACATGAAATTCATTAACAAAGCCGCCTAATAACTTCCCCCTACGGCCAGGGGGTGGTCAGTGAGGGGGTGAGGGGGGGAGTTGACAAACAGCACCCTGTAATGTGCTACTGTTGAATTGCAAAAATCTCATTATGCTCTAACTGTCGTTATAGGAGTAATTAACTACCGTGGACAGGTGGTGCGGTGGAGTTGTGTTGTGTGTTAGTTTTTTCATAAGTTGGGTTATCTACATGAACGAATTATGAAGTTACACAGGAGAATATGGGTCCGATACGATGAGGGTGTACCTAATCTATGCATTCGATAGACGTAATTTGACTTTGTTTATTCTATAATTCGATTTGTGGATATCCGAAACTCCCTGAAACCCAAAATTAAGCGCAAAACCTCAAACCAGTCTTATCAAGGGATCTATCTATTTATCTTTGACCGCCAAAACATTCAGGTACCTATGACGTTAAAGTTAAAGATACATCGAAAATCAAAAGTTCTTCCAATTGATTTGATTGATTGATTTTGAAATTTCTTTATTTTAACATGAACACAACAGATAAATGACATTCAGATCTTATTCTAAAAGCATTAAATATTAAGATTAGGTGTTTTGTGCAGACTATGGCGCCTATATAAAACATTTACGAATACAAAAAATATGTAATGAAAAAAAAACTTATTAGTTGTTATGAATCAGAAGTATCTTAATACTTACGGTAAACAAATGTCGAACTGTACAGCGCGATGATTAGACACAAACGCACTTTAAAACACTTAATAAACTACATATTAATTAAAGATTGTTACAAATAACATTGGTATCATTACATTTTCACTTTGACAGTAAATAATATGTATTAAAAATGCAAATGAGCTTCGTGTACTGAGTATGATTCGTTGCAAATCTACCCTACATTCAAGCGAACGTAATAAAAAATAGTCCGGTCATGTAGTCCCATCGCCTTTGTTATTCGAATAGCAGTAAGTGATGTGGGAGTCGGTAACGATGATATTTATCGATATATTTTAAGTTTGTAGATCGTGTTCGGCCAATGGTGGAAATAAGTGGGTTATTATGTTTAGGGTTAGTTACTAAATAAAACTTTTTTGTGAGTTTTGTAATGTATTGTTTTAATGTTGGGAAATTTAATTGAGTGTGTAATGTTTTAAGATTTGTCCGAAAGGGTGTATTGAATGAAGTTTTAATTGCTTTGTTCTGAACTACTTGTATTTTGGCGTAATTACTTTCGCATGTGCTACTCCAGACCGGTGCCGCATACGTAATGCAGGGTCTTACTAGGGTCGTGTAGATTTTCAATTTGGTCTTTGAGCTGACTTTAGATCGCCGTTTTAAGATTGGGTGCAGGCAGTTTAGGGCTTTTATTCCTTTAACGCGGAAGTACTCGGTATTTTTGGTCCAGTTCTTCCAATTGATTCTACGTAAATGGTACCTACTCGAGCATTCAAACTATCCAAAATTATGAAAAACTTCTCTTGATAAAGATATCATCGATTCTGGCGTAGCGACAATTAAGAAACATTATTTAATTGCACTAATTAAAACCATCATTAATTGTAACCGTTTATCTATCTACTCCACACATTTCCCTGTGCCGTGGTAATTGTGTTTCGTTATAACGAGTTTTTTGGCGAGCGCGGTGACTCGACCCGCGGCAAACCTGTGTTTTGCTTTGCTCATTTCACTCCCCATAAGATAGCTGTTCGTACGGACATGACTGTGAATGTCCGTGATCTGATGAAGTTGGAAACAGACTTGTATTTAGGCATGAAAAAATTGTACACAGTAAACAGCCATAGGGGATAATTTTTATTGAGTAAGAGATCGTATTGCTGAGATGACGAGTAAATAGAGAAGTATGAAAGAAGAAGACATGCTGCGCAAACGCCAAATAACGTAGATAAGGGCTGGATAATGATGAGATGTACTCTGGTCTTTTTTCTTCCATCCAGCTCTATTGTTTCTTCATCTCTGAGTAACTTGAGAGGAGAGGTCAGAAATACTGTACCTACATATCTTTCACTGTACGTACCAACCTAAAATATGTTTTTCTTTTTGTGTTTAATTAACAATTTAAATATTTGAATAGTTAGGTACTTATTATTATTACTTTTTCAATTGAATTTATGTTTATAACTTTCTTTAATTGTTAACTTAGTTTTCATAAAACAATTTAAATGCAAATTTTTTGTACAAAAGCCCAGCTGTAATATCACTTCATATTATAAATATTATAATAGGTACTTATTATTATTTTTTTGTTGAATTTGTAACAATTGCTTGTCTAACTACTACTACTTCTACTTTTATAACTACTAACTAATTGTTAAAGTTTTATTTTATAATATTTGCATGCTGAATTTTAGTAAGCGGAATATGCAGAACCTATTTATCTTTAACACCTCAATGTACCATATTTCACGCAAATAAAGATTCTTATTATTATTTCTTTCATATTCATCTATCATTTATTCACTTGCTTCCGAGCCGTACACACTTTCACGCAATCTATGAATGAATTTTTTGATCTTCACCATTTCTTGTGCCACTGGTTATAATGTAAGTTGATTTATCAACAATTTTTTCTCCAATAGAAACAGTTGAAGAGTTCAAAAGTGTTTAGTATTCGAAAAAAAAAATATCTTGGCCGTTCATTCTTTTGTCATCTGGGTACACTATCGCTATTTGTAGGTTACTTACATACATGCAAATAAAATGCTCAAGTAGTACAAAATGGATTTTAATCAAATGTTAAATCAATCATTATATCATCGATGTCCATACTCTCCATCTCAGCTTTTTCTTCCTGTTTGTCTTTTTCTTTCTGATTAGCATCCTCTGTCTCTTTCTGTTTGGAAGTCGAAACTTCTAGTTCTTTCTCTTTCGTAGTCGGAATTTCAGGCGTTTTTTGTTCGTAAGTCGAAACCTCTGGTTCCTTTTGTTTCGAAGCCGGTGTTTCTGGAGCTTTGCTTGCAATCTTCCTTCGTGTTTGTTTAGGACTTGGTGCAACTATATTTAAGTGGGTTTTCTGAAATATTACGAGCAAGTTTTCAATACTTTTGGTACAGTATATTTACATCAGTAATTATTTGATTCGCCAGCAGAACAAAGCATGAAAAAGTTTTCTATTAAAACTGTTATGTAAGGAGGTAAGTTCCATGCAATGCACTGGGTTTAAAAAGAACCGGTAATTTAACGAACATTTGCGTCAGTTTGTTATTGTGTATTTTCTAGTTTTGCACACATGATTTGTTATAAATAAATATGATGTTTTGAAGGGAGTAGAAAGCACACATAACTCAAAGCATATTTACATAATATTGAACGTGACATGAAAGAAGGGTCATTATTGCACCGATCACATTCTAGCACTAGTTATTTTAGAGAAAAATTACCAATGGCATTATCAAACGTGTTAAGTATGCTGGCCAAACCTGCGTGCAGGTCCACAGATCGTGACAACGAACCGATTAGTTCATCAAACAGAACATTGTAATATGTCAATTAGGCATATCATTTCAACGTGAAAACAGCAATTGCATAAATAAACAGCTCCATCACACAGCTATTTAAAGATTCAGCATCGGATTTAAATTTAAAATCGTTGTTAATATAACTGGGATCCGATTCAAGGGTTTCGAGTTGACACCGGTGGGTGACTTTTTAAAAGTGATTTATAAGGTGGAAACTTTAATTAATGAGGTGACGGTTTTCGATTATAATTTACTTATGCACACTTGCTTTTTGGCTTCATTTGTATGTATGCAATAAAATAGTGTTTAACATAAGTGAGTGGATGAAATGGTCTGATTTTTGAGTGTCATCGGCCTTCATGACGATATTGCAAGTCTTGAACTTCAGTGATTGAAAATTCCTTAGGCTAGCAAGCACTGACAGCCTAATCCAAACACAACCAGATAGAAAGCCAGGCATATTGACTTGCCCGGGACGTGTACATTACAAGCTTGGTAGACCATGCCGAGTTAAAGGAGTCGGAAAAGAAGATACGACATGATAAGAAACTTCTTACCGGATGCAGCTGAATACCAGTATTTTACATGGAGAGACTGCCTATCTGACTTCAACAACCCAGTTAGTACTGGGGAATAACCCCTTGGTAACCGCCTGGCCACGGGAAATTCGCGGAAAATTCGCGCGGTGCGAACGGCGAAGCGTCTTGGGACTAAAACAAATGTATAGAAGACTGGTTGTCAGACTTTCGGGCCACTGACTACCTGTAACGACTGTCAAAGGTTACAAATGACATCCAGGACCAACAACTTAACGTGATTTCCGAGGCACGGAGGAAACTCGGTATGTAATGAGTGGTCACCCATCCAAGGACTAACCTAGGCAAGCGCGGCTTAACCTTAAGATCGACCCGAGCGGCTGTTATTATGTAGTCACGAGCTGTAGTAACTTGAGTAACAATGTTTGAAGGTAGAAAGTAAGTAACCTGGAAACCACCAGCACTATAAGCAGAACCAGCGACCAAAATATGGTGGGAAGACCTTGATAATTACAGGCAGGATTGGTTAACACTATCAACGGGATATTTGCCATTTTTAGTTAGTTCCCGATATTTCGGCGCTGTTGTAAGCATCACGGATAAACTGAAGTTCGGGGACTCAAAATAAACACTAGCTAAAAATAGAGACGAATGAAAAGCAGAAAACCTTTGCCCCACAGTGGGATTGTAGCGTGTGGCGAAATAGGCTGAAAATAAATAAATACATAACTAAAAGAGTTAAGTACCTATAAGGTACTTACTTCTATTCAAACACTTCAATATTATGGCGTAGGACTAGGTAATCATTCCCCGCCAAACGAATGGTTCATATGCAAAGCGAATTTTAGTTAATGTACGGGAAGAGGTTTATAACCAGTAACCCAGGGGTGTAGACAGGAATTTGGTACGGGGGGGTGTTGGGTAACCTGAATAAATTAACTATTGACCTTAAAATGACGATCATGGGGGGGTGCATCTTCAGGAAGACAGCTCGAAAATGTTAGCACTCCATCACAAATTTGTTACATTTGGCAATCCTCCTCCTACGGCCCTGCCGACCAACCACCATCAAAGGATAATGGGGAGATCTCACGGTTTCTATTGGCCAAACCAATTTATTGTATGGCCAAACATTCCATGCTACATAACTTTAAAGAAAAGTGTACAGGACCTATTGTTACTTAATATCCAGTTATTTCGACTCACCAGAGAAGGGCACCGTCTCACTAAGAGTTTCACATCGTCTGCATTGATTGTCGATCGTTTAGCATGTCTGAAATTAAAGGAGGCATCATTAGTTACTCACTGCCCCGTTGGTCTGGCGATCGCAAGCGGGACTACTGACTGCTTCCCGGGTCGGGCAAAAAGTGTTACTGGATGTTTCCATAGGAATTTCTCAGTGGCAGCCCTGAGTTTGGAAGTTGGCGGTATCACCTGTGCTTGCGCACACACTTCTCGTAAGCAGTAAAATATCTCCAGCGCCGATGTACAGGATGTACGCCCTAGAGGCAAAACATAGCGCCCTCAATGTATTTCCAAATAAGAATTTATAATGTACCTATGTTTTACAATCAATAAATGAACCTGAATCAGAAAAAAAAAAATCTGATGGCATCTCCGCTGAGTTCGGCCGCCGTAGCCGAAAAACGGCCAGGATTATTATTATTACTTACATAATTATCAATCGCACCAACTTTTAGGATGGCTCTCTAAATTCATCAGTAAAGAGTTGACATTCATTCCAAATAGGTATTCACGTTTCGACCTAATGAAGTACACGTTTGTACCTAAGAGTACACCCACATTTCGCTAGATAAGTTTATGGCCCATGTAATAAGGGGCGAGGCCATTGTCACAAAATGGGCAAAAATCCAGACTCCGTGCTTTCTACTGAGCAACACCTGATGGACAACCCCAATAACACTTTGACCGACCTGGGAATCGAAGCCAGGACCTCACGCCCAGCTGTCGCAACCTCTTTGTTACTATCAGTATGAGCAAAAATTCAAAATACTAACTTTGCAAAAGCTTCCAAATCGGCTCCGTAAACTGTCAGTTTCTTATAAACAAGCTCTGCTACAATTTCCATTGCAGGCTTTGTTATCTCCAGGCCAAGGAAATGGCAAGTTTCCGTGCCAATAGTTCGAACATCCCGGTGCAGAGCAGCGCGAATTTTCTAAAAGAAATAATATGTAAAGCGCCATCTATGATCGCCTTTTAAAACTACAAACGAAATTTGTGGATTGTGTTGCGTGAATGTCACTTTCTAATGCTTTCAAGGGAATGCGTAACTTCGTACATAGATGGCGTTGTCCACGTAACCAGATGTTTACTTGTTTCACTTTAGCTTTAGCGAAAATTAGAATATTTTAATCAAGAACTTAATATTTCTTTGAATGGTAATATACGAAATAAAACTTACTTGAGCAGAAGATAGACTTTCAAAAGACGTCATTTTTCTTGCAGTTACAATTCAATCAAAACAAACAAAGGTTTTCTGTTCGGTCGGGTTTGTATTTGTAACGCATAATTATGTACAACATAAATCTAGTACAAAGGAAGTTTTTTGCATTGAATAATTTTTGAAAAAGGCAGTAATTCCTTTATCACTTATTTATTTACAGGTTTAACAACAAAACATAACCTTTTTGGTAAACCAACAAGTAAAATGTCTTGTCTCTCACTCAAGTGTCAGTGTCACTTCATTTTCTGTCAAGTTGACAATGACAACCAGATTTAGCAAAGGTTTAATGCACTATGCAGTCAAATCATTTTTTTTTTCATTTTTTATTACAAAGCAATCAAAACCTTTTCACCTTGGGCTAGAACAAGATAAAGCCGGCAATCATTTATTCAGATTTAATAAAGAAAGTTTTATTTTTCTCCAGTGAGGCAAAGTGGTAGAGGTATACTTCTAACAAACGGGACATTCCGCGCACACCTTAATTAAATGACAACCACTGTTGTTTTCACAGTTTGCTTTAGTTATTTACAGTTGCCGTTTTTGATGGTTTTTGTAGTAGTTTTAAGTTTCAAACTCTATTTTTTTTTCGTATGGGTACATAGCATACCAACGTATTTTGTTTTTTTAATCGTACTTAGTTTAAAATAAATCTAAAAAAAAATATCCTCTTTCTTTTGACACCCCACGAAAGCATAACTACAAATTCAGCGAGCTTTACTTTTTTGGATGTAGCATCCAATGAATTGATATTGTTCGCTCACGTAATTAACGAATCGATTGACACCATCTATCAAAATCGGCTCAATACCTACAGTAGTCTACGGCGCTACGGCGGAGCATAAAAATATTACAAACATACCTAGTCCTGCTAAAATCACTAACACACTAACACTTTTTCATAGGAAATCATCAAATGACCCCTCCCACTCTGGGCGGAGCAGAAGGGAGTGTCAGACTTGTACTGACTAAAACCCATCCATGTTCCTTCTTTTGCTCTTTGTGTTCCAGGGCCGCGGTATCTCTTTCGAACAGTCCCTCAGTCCTGGCAGGCTTCGGTCCTTTCGGCCCCTTCCCGTTTGCTGACATCTCTTTGAGGCGCGCATGGAACACAAACGGGCCCCTTCGGTCGACACGGTCTGTCCGTGTATTCCCGTTCGTCCCACTGACTTCGTCCCCGTAGTGGGACGAACGGGAATTTACAAAAATAATATTAAATTTGTTCCCGATCGTCCCATTCATAATTTTAGGGGGACGACCGGGAATAATTTATTAAGTAATTATTTTTTAGTCCTCTTGGTCCCACCAAATAATTTCAGACTGGTTGTTTTAATGGTAAAAAAAAAACAAATTTTAAAATAAAAAGCAGTCATTTATTAAGGAATTAAAACCACAGTTAAAATCACAGAACTTTACGTACCTTACCTAGGTATCAAAATACACATACACTGAAACATTAAAACAAAATAAAATTCTCCATAAAACTAAAAATTATGATTCAGTCAGTCAAATCAGTCAGCTTCTTCAATCAGCTTCTTTTAGTAAAAAGAAAACGTCCTAATTATTACAAAGTCACACTTGCTTATTAGGTAAACAGTGGCACATTTTTGCGCTAAACATTATAAAAGTGATCAGAACAGTGAACTCGTTAATTTTACACATAAATAGCGTCAATAAATAATAAACTGTAACAAAATCATAATAAAAATACCCAAAATATCGTAAAAGGAATCTCAACCGTTTTAACGTCATTGAAAATGATTTTTCTAATATTATTCGTTCTATTTCGATGGCGATACAAAGAGCTTTTAATGTTTGCAAATTTGAGAATATCTATAAGTAAAGTTACCATATCTAGTTGTTCGTCCAAAAATTTTGGATTTTTAGAATACCTAGTAATTAAAGGTGGTTGGTACGCAAGGTACATCATCAGAAGTTATTTTCTTGCATTCATCAATATGGATATCAATAATTGTTTCTATTGAAGTATTTTGGAAGAAACTACACACACAGTATCCTGTACAAATCTTTCAAAATTTGATCATTCTGCAATAAACGTGCATAATTTATTTATCCATTTCCTAATTTTGAATGAAAAATAGAAGTAAAAAAAGAACTTTCTTTTATAGTTAAGGTACTTCGGCGCACTTATTCTTCCTTCTAAAATGGCATTCCCATACAACAGCTCCGCTTTTATATTGCCTTTTCCTCAAAAATTGATATCCAGCACGAAGAAGCACGATTCCACCTTTTCTTTGGATATATTGTAAACAGCTTCCTGTACTACTAGAGGGACCAAGATGCGCTTCTTGTGACATTGTTGAGCTCTATAAAACAGAAGTAAATAATTACACACTTAGTATTGGTTTAGGCGCAAAAGGACTAATTCTCAAAATGGAAAATTTCGCAAAACGAGTAATTCTTAAAATACCTAATTCGCAAAAGTACTAATTCTTAAAATGCAACTGTGTATAATAAAATAGAATACAAAAATGGTATTAGAATAAATTAATAAGACATGAGACAAAATAGTATTAACTATGTAGGCTATCTAATGATATTTGTAACAAAAATGTACTTACATCAGTAGTTTTCCACAGAATTCATATAGAACGTATATTATTACACTAACACCCGTGCAGTTTCATTGTTTTGTCAACACTAACCCGACCGGTCTAATTTAAGGAGACTGGGAGAGAATGTTGAGTAAACCAATAGGGTTTATGCAAATAACACAATGCTATCGGCACTCTTTTGTTAACTAGCGGCATCGCCGGAGCATCCCACCAGAGCCATGTAATATCCCGACAAAGGAGATGTTCTAGAAATGTATGGAGCCTTGGCTAGCGCCATGTACACTATGTGAATGTCACTGTATAATCTAGTAAACGTTTTTTATTTAAATGATCATTTTTGTACGCTTGTACCATTCTTCAAATTAATTTGTTAGTATTTTTATGAAATTCCCCTATTTTTTACCTACTTTTCTATGTAGTGTACATAGTGGTAGCCCAAAATCAAATATCTCCTTTGAAAGTAAACTACGAAACAACGACTAAACAATACGCACAAAATTATTTAGTGGGACGAATGGCGCTAATTTAAGAACATATTCCCGTTCGTCCCCCTAAAATCATGAATGGGACGAATGACGATGAATGGGATGACGATTGCGGAACTTTCTTCCAACTGCCACTAAAACTGCGCTGGCTCAATCTCTTTTACTTCCCATTCTTGACTACGCTGATGTCAGTTATCTCGATCTCACTGAGGCACAGCTAGACAAACTTGAGCGACTTCAAAACTGTTGCATAAGATTTATATTTGGCTTGCGCAAATATGATCACATTTCTGAATTTCGTACAAAGCTCAAGTGGCTTCCTATACGTCTTCGCCGGAATTCTCATATCCTGTTTCAGCTATACAGTATTCTGTTCAATCCTACAACCCCCTCTTATCTTAAAGAACGTTTCAAGTTCCTTCATGACACACATAATAGATATCTGAGGTCATCGGAAAACTTAAGACTAGAGATGCCGATGCATTCCACCAGTTTCTATGACAAGTCTTTTACAGTTCAAGCAGTTCGTTTATGGAATGCTTTGCCAGTGGCTGTAAGGCGTGCTCAATCTCTGCCAATTTTTAAAAGCATGATAAAAAAGCTGTATCTCTCTCCTTAGGCTTAATTTTTATTAGGTATTATAATTTAGTTCTTCGCACTTGTTTCTTGATCATAAAAAATTATAATAATAAAAATGTATTTAGGTATTTAAGTGTAATATGTTTTATGTATGTATATGTATGTATTTATTGTATATATGTAAATGGTACACCACAGGCTACCTGCAGTATTGTCTCTCCTTCCCCCTTAAATCCATCCAAAGGTTGTCTTTAAAAGATCGCTTTTAGCGATAAGACCGCCCATTGTGTCACCCCTTTTATAATGTTTACATTTGTATTTGTAATTTTTATGGTGTACATAATAAAGAGTATTCTATTCTATTCTATTCTAATGGGACGATCGGGAACAAATTTAATATTATTTTTGTAAATTCCCGTTCGCCCCACTACGGGGACGAAGTCAGTGGGACGAACGGGAATACACGGGTCTGTGGTCGAGATAACCCATAGCTCACCGTCCACAGGCCCGCGAAATCATAACCCTTCCTTTTGGTTTTGAAAAATATTGCAGATGATAATATAGGTAATTAGATACATATTTATTTATATTTTAAGCAGATTCCTTAATCGAGTAAAAAGTAAGGGATTTATATCAAGTAATCTGCATATTTTAATGTATCTTGTATATTTAAGTTTGCGTGGGAGTGGCATCGACGCACAAATGATTACCACTTATGCAGTAGGTTCACTAGGCACAGACGCCAGCAGATCAAGGTACTACAATCTGACATTTTTTTAAAGTAGTTTTTCAACTAATTGCTAAAGCATTAGGTTCAAAGTTGATTGGGAAAAATTGACCATTTCGAGTAGCTTGATGTGCTGGCGAGGTACCTACATCATTCCAAACCCCACATGCATAGAAATTTTTCATTGTTAATAAATTATATAAAAAAAAAGCTTGATTCCTATACAAAAGGGTCAAAATGTATGAAGTGAAGCTGATTTGTGTAATCGTTTGTGCGTCGATGTTGCTTCCACCCTGTATTATTCTTATTTCTTTTTTTTTATCCGACTGCTTCTGTTATGTTGCTGCTGTTTTGTCTCTGCATCACCCTAAGATAGACTGGTGGTAGGCACATGCCCTAGCAGCATTAAGTCCGCCTTTGTAATTAATTTTTGCTTCTAGTTTAATTAGTTTGATACAAGTGGGGAAACTTTTTCACTGCAGCAAATTCAGAAGTCAAATTATTATAAAATTATTTGTTTGTTTGTTGTTTTGTTTATAAGTTTATTTGTAAAACATAGGTAGGTATAACCGAAATCGCCCGGTGGTAGCCGAGGCGAGGATGTTATGGAGCCGAGAACTGCAGTGAAAAAAGGCCAAAGTGTATCAAACCACGTTGTTCAATACACTCACGAAGAGATAAAATAATAGAACGACAAGTATTTTGTCATTTATTGTTACGAAACTATGATTTGATTTGATTTTTTTTGCGTTTTGCCTTCACAGGTTCGAGGTAAGGGTATGAAGCAGCAAAACAGTCTAATAAAAAAATATGGGTTAGAAGGGACACGGACGCGAAAACGGTTACAACTTCATTCTGTGGACATATAAATTTTTCATCGGTTAAAAAAAAAACAGCTCTTTCCTACAAAAGTGCCTACATGGTCAAAATGTAATGAAAAAAAAATGTAAGTATTAACAGCTGATTTTTTTAATAATCAATGATAAAGTTCTATGTAGGGGGGCTCAGAATGATGTACCTACTGAATACGTGGTAACAGTTTTCGCGTAGGTGTCCCTAAAATTGTAATACTTATGAATTTACAACACAAATAAACGTTAATATGTTGTTAAATAAGACTGAAGTACAACCAAAGTGGAGGTAAGATAAGCAGTCAATAAGATAAGATAGGCAGTCACTCCATGTAACAAAAAAACTTGTATTCAACTACGTGAAGTTAGAACGGACACATGCAACCCCAACATATTGAAAGGCTAGGCAGACGTAGATACAGCTATTAAAAAAACATTTTGGATTTTTCACATATTTTTAATGAGCATTCTGTACAACACAAGTAGGTATAACATCCCTGGTCAATGAAAAATACCATACATCTAGACTGGTCGGATTTGCCATATTATTATTACATCTTTAGGAACAACTGTAACTATTTCTATTTTATTTTAATTATTACTTTAAATTGCTTATGATACTCGATGTGTTCTTCAAATTATGCGTAAAAGAATTTATTTACAGCACAATACCTACACAGTTTAGCTTGCCAATTTTTTTACTTCCTCTTAAGCAATGCATATATAGGGTCTATCTATTCAAACACGAAATCTCTTAAGGGGTCATAGTACTCATAATAATGAACAACTTTCACTATGGGACCAACCCAGAAATCGCGAAAAAAAAAACAGCTGTTCAGTATATTTGTCGAGTTTTGCGCCGAGAAATGTACTGAACAGCTGATTTATTTTCGCGACTTCGGGGTTGGTCCCATAGTGAAAGTTGTTCATAATGATGAGTACAATGACCCCTTAAGAGATTTCGTGTTTTAATAGATAGACCTTAAATAAGGTCCCATTAAAATAGATGGACAAATTTCCTTTGTTCGCAACGAGTCACACTAAATCGTGTCACCGTGTGACTGGTTGAGAAAAATATTCGCATGGAGTAACAGTGTGACTCAATGCGAATTTTTATTCTCATCTAGTAACACTAGTACACGAGTAGTGTTACTCGTTCGGAAAACCAAATCGCATGGAGTAGCAGCGTCATTCGATGCGAATTTTTATTCTCAACTAGTAACATTTTTCAGAATGTCTATTTGACAACGATAAAGTTAAATAAAAATTATAAAATAATGTATGAGTTTCTGATATTTTTTACGCACCGATCTGGCAACATTGCTTCATGGTGAATCGTGCAATGCGTGTGACAAGTTCAGTACACGCTCCGCTGTCATTCAAAATGGAAGCTACGTCTGGTTCGTCAAACAGTGTTGATTTAGTTTTTGTTAATAAAAACGGTGGCACTGTTCTTCTTCGAGCTGGTCATCAATATTACGCCAGGAAAAAACATAAAAGTGGATTGATTGTGTGGGCGTGTACAAAACGAAAGGTGTGCAAAGGGCTTGTAAGAATAAAGGTAAGAAAACTATATTACCAAAATGTATTCCATAGCTTCGTTGTATATAATATTATTGATTTATATGTTAAATGTAAAAAAAATAAAATGTAAAATAGTGATTGTATATAATCATTTAATAAATAATAATACTGCATCTTGAAAAACTTTCCTCGCGTCCTTTAGTGGCAGCCATTTTGTTTTATCACGCTCACTTGAGATTTGTTGAAACCACAGTGACGTATTTTGGGTGCTAAAGCTTTGTCTTGATTTATTTATAGCTTTACAACTAGTTTTATATAAACATTAGCTTATTGAGAGAACAGGCTTTTTAGTTTTAAGTCAATATTTTACCAATATTTTATTTTACTAATATTCTATCCCATTTTACTATTTTAGGAAGAGCGTATATTAGAAGAAACTCCTCATTTATGTACACCAGATTTTGCGAACAACGAAATCCTGAAATCTGTCCAACATTTAAAAAAAGATATAACTACGCAGGAATTTCCCAGTGTTCCTCAAAAATACAATGCCATGGTCGGAAAGCTAAAAGATGCGGGAATAGACATAATTACTTCAATACCTAAATTTAGTTCCATTAAAGACACGTTATATAGAACACGTAATTTAGCGGCTCAAGTACAAAAACTACAACATAAAAATGTGCTGGAAGTCGAAGTCCCACCTCGTTATCAAGATTTTTTGTTAGCGGAGTACACATGTGATGATACACGAATACTAGTATTTTCTTCTTCCGAAGCAAGGCAAACTTTGTGCGAGCTAACAGACTTTTATGGCGATGGAACTTTCAAAAGTTGTCATATTCCATTTACGCAACTATATTCAATCCATGGCGATATCGGCAGCACGATCAATCACACTAATATAATACCTCTAGTCTACGCTTTGATGAGTCACCGAAACACAGAAGCCTACGTGATTCTGTTCTCTATAATAAAGTCGCAGTTACCCAATTGGAATCCAATAATATTTAAAGTAGACTACGAAAAGGCCGCCATGCGAGCAATTGCTACAGTTTTTCCTTCAATTGCAGTCAAGGGCTGCTATTACCACTATAATAAGGCAATTTTTAAGAAAGGCCGTGAATTGCATATAACAAATACTCAAGACCCAAAGAAGAAACGCATGGTAAGCCTAAGCGCAGTTCTACCACTGTTACCTCAAGAAGAAATCATGAACGGATGGGAGTATATTATTTCGCGATATGATGATAATGACCCACAAATCCAAAAATTTGTGAATTATATGAAAAAGCAATGGCTCCACGAAGATTTTTTAAAAGTCTGGTGTGCTTTTGGGGAGACTCATCGAACCACAAACTTCATTGAAGGCTGGCACCATAAATTGAACAAAGCCGTCGGTAAGAAGAACCCAAATTTGATGCAGTTGTTGCTCATACTTAAAGAAGATTCCCAATTATACACCGTTCGCAACATTCAACATCAAAACAATACACAACCATCCAGAAAACGATTATCAAAGTCAATACTTAATGATAATTTTATACAAGATGCTCAGATGGATTTCGTAAATGGTACTATTACGATTGGGACCCTCCTGGAGATTTTACGACACTAAACTTACGAATGGTCAAAAAGCGAATATTTCTGAATAACTGTTGATTATATTGTGATAAAAGAGAGACTGATTTTAAAGAGAAATTATTAATGTGATATTAGTTGGTAACTAATCTTAATATATAAATGTGATTATTTTGTGTTATAAAGAAGGCTGATTTTATAGGAAAAATTATATAATAGTAGGTAAAAAAGAATTATTTACATTTTGTACTGTAACCAGGTTGTACATCGAAGTACAATTAGACAAAAACACTTTGTTTTAGATTAAGAAATGATTTAAACTAATCTTAATAAATAAGTAGAAAACCTGATCAGTTTTTTTCTGTTACGTCCCTACCTACTAATATGTTAGAAATTTAAACATTATTTTATAATTTTTATTTAACTTTATCGTTGTCAAATAGACATTCTGAAAAATGTTACTAGTTGAGAATAAAAATTCGCATCGAATGACGCTGCTACTCCATGCGATTTGGTTTTCCGAACGAGTAACACTACTCGTGTACTAGTGTTACTAGATGAGAATAAAAATTCGCATTGAGTCACACTGTTACTCCATGCGAATATTTTTCTCAACCAGTCACACGGTGACACGATTTAGTGTGACTCGTTGCGAACAAAGGACAAATTTTAACACAGCGTTCAGTATGTCTAACCAAAGACATCCAAGCAAAAAAAAACACTGATTAAAGTGATTTTATTTTGACCTAAAATAATAAATTGCCGGCGGCACTCTAGAATAAACAAATTCATTAGGTCAAAATAAAATCACTTTAATCGGTGTTTTTTTTGCTTGGATATCAAAATCAAAATCAATCAAAATATTTTTATTTCACATAGGCCTAGATGGGCACTTATAAAACGTCGACAAAAAGGTGCACGGTTCGGGTTGGTCGTTTCCTATGGAGAAGAACCGGCAAGAAACTCCATGGTTACTCTTTTCAAATCATTAGGTGTTACAATATTATCATGTTACAGCATTAGTAATTAAGTATGGGGGAACAGCATAGGCCCGACAATAGGTCGTTGCTTACTACACAAAAAAAAAATATACGTACTGAACGCAGTGTTAAAGTTTGTCCATCTTTTTTTTTTTATGAAATGGCATCTCGCAGTTCAGCCTCTGAGGCTGGCTACTGCTTAACCGGTCTATCCCTGTGGATGCCTAGAATTTAAGGCCTCCAGCCAGGGGTTTTTTTTTTTTTTTTTGTCCATCTATAATAATCCATCCTACATCCTGTTAATCGGTCCGGACCGGTCGCCTGCTTAGCCCTTCGGAGATTACAGGCGTGATGTTACGATGCTTTTAATTAGAAGTTTATGTGTTACTAGCTCTTGCCCGTGGCGTTAGGTTGTATGATGGTCAGAAATTATCCCACTGGAATGCCCTGTCTGTTAAAAAAGTATTTTATACCCTAACCTAGGTTATGGTCTACCTGTGTGCCGAATTTCATCGAGAACCATTCAGCCATTCAAGCGTGAAAAGACACCATCAAACTGACCGACACCGGTCCGAAACGATCAACGATCCTGTCCATTTATGTTAATCGATAGATGTGGCCCCGCCATGCTTAGATCATGCGTATACACTGAGCTGCCGTGCCAATCCAAAAGACTGTAAGTCGACTTACAGTGTTTTTGCTCAACAACGCCCTATCAGTTTCTTTAAGTCTGTTTAGTACCCCTGACCAACATTTATTTCATTTCAACGTGTATTTTACAAGATAAGGCAAGCTAAAAAACACTGTATTACGTTCAAGTTAAAGTTTAACCATGCCGGAAAACTGTAACAAAGCTTACAGTATTTTGCCGTAACAAACTACGCGCATTGCCGGAGATACAGTGTTTTGAACCGATGCGTGTACTCGCACGTTGATACCGTCCCGCCAGCTTTATTAAGATCTGACAACATTATTGCTATCTCGCTCTTTCTCGACGTTTTAGAGGCCCGCCGCCTTCTCAGCAAGTTTGAAGACGGTTCAGTTTACGTGTGACGCGCAGTGACACCGGTGATTTTATGATTTATTGTGTACCCTGTGATCGCCTCGATCGAGATTGTTTAATTACCGTGATTTCGTATTAATTTGACGATGAATACGAGTAGAAGTAAAATGCTGGTTAGATTGTCGAAACAAAATATTAAACATTATAATAACTCAGACTCAGTTACTGTCGTGTCCAATGTGATAAGTGACTGTCTAGAAAAAGAAAATATAAACAGCTGCAATAATCACAACGACTATGAAAATTACCTTCAAGATGATTTTGGGTCAAGAAACTTTATAAGTCCTATCATTCCATTAAGTGAGTCTCAGCTTAATGAATGCATTTCAGAAGAATTAGGAGAAGGAGTTTACGCCCAACTGATACCTGCATTAATTTGTGAAAAGAATTTAGACGTCTCAAATATTTCCTCAGAAGATTTTCATCAATCCACAAGTTCGCATATTCATGTTAATAGCGCTCAATCTAATTCATATTGTGATCTTACGTCCAAAACAAATAAAACTAAAATGCAGTCAATAAAAAACCAGGAACACATTGATACTGGATCGATAAATAATTTAGATGAAGATGCTTTCGATACTTTGAAAAATATTTCGAATCTTTCGACTGTGACACAAAATATAATATCAACTGAATTATCGACTGAAATCCAATCATCAACTTGTTTAGCACATTCTTCACCATCATCAGTTTCGCCAAAGCCTTCTACTTCCTTCGCTCCTGCAAGTCCTATTGCACGAATTGAAACAGAACTGCAAACAAGAAAAAAAAAACGTAGCTCCCTTGAAGAATCCACTGCCATTGATAAATCTGCCGTTGAAGATAACTGTCAAATACCAAAGAAACCTAAGCGCATTAGAGACCCAGTAACTATATTAGAGACACAAAGATTGAAACATCCATTGTTGCCACCTTGTTCATGTAAAAAACAGTGCATTCAAAATATTTCCGAGACTGAAAGACAGTCTATTTGGACACAATTTTGGAACTTGGACCGGCAACGGCGCCGCGACTTTTTATCGAGAAGTGTTGATAAGCTATCTACCGCATGCACGAAAACAAAAGGTGATTCTCGAAGGCATAACACTCTAACATGGTCGTTAAACGATGTCAAAGTATGCAAAGTTTTTTTTCTTAGGGCCTTGGGATATACAAACGATGAAGCTGTGCAATCAGTCTTGAAACATAACTATCCAGAGAGCAATAAAAATCCGAAGATAAGCGCTACACCCGACCTTCGAGGACGTCGATATGCACCATCTAACAAGTTTCCACCGGAGTATGAAAAACGATTAGAAGAATTTATAATGAAATACAACCCTGTTCCATCACATTACAACATTAACCATGCACCGAACCGAAAGTATTTGCCAGTAGGTATAAACTTTTCCACTATATATAAGGATTTTAAAAAGTATTGCCAAGAAAATAATACGACTATTTGTGGATGGACTCATTTTCACACTATGATTAAAAGATTAAATCTATCAACAGCAGAATTACCTCAAGATATATGCACTAAATGTAAAAATCATAAAATAGCTCATGAAACACTACCACTTCCTTGTAACTGTGAAGATTGTAAAATTATAGGCCAGCACTTAGAAAATAAACGCAATTCACGAAGAGATATAAATTTAGCAGAAGATCGAAGTAATAGCTCTGATGGAAAGGAAGCTGTGTTCACTGTCGACATGCAAAAAGCTATATGCATGCCACTTCTTACAACAAAAGATTATTATTTTTCAAGAAAACTTGTTCTATTTAACGAGTCATTTGTGCCGCCTGGTAAAAATAAAAATGCTGTATGCATCCTGTGGCATGAAGACGAAAGCGGCAGGAAAGCTTACAACATAGCCACCACATATGTTTATTTCATAAGAAAATATTGCAGGGACCTACACCATTTAAACTTCTTTTTGGACAATTGCAATGCTCAAAATAAAAACAAAATTCTTTTTTCTGCATTAGTCAGAGTTGTCAACGATAACAAAACTGATATTCGAACATTAAAATTAGAATATTTTGAACCAGGCCATACATTCATGGCTGCGGATGCAGTACACGCCGCTATAACAAAAAAACTGAAAACAGCAGGTGAAGTTTATGACCTTGAAGATTTCGTAACCAAAATCAAAGAGTCAAGACAAAATCTAGATGTTGACGTACTCCAACATAAAGACATGGTACTTTTTACAAATGACTGTAAAATAACATTTCCAAAAGACTGGAACATCCAAAATTTAAAAATTATTGAGTTTCGAAGAGGTAAACTCTCTATGTTTGCCAAAAATGACTACAACGGGGAGTTTAAAGAACTACATATTTTAAAGAAAAAGGTTGAAGGAGATTTAAGAAAAAAAATGGGTGATGAACTAGATCTTATAAATATGATAGAAAGAGAAAAAAAACCAAGAGGTGTGAATGAAGTTAAAAAAAATGAATTACTAACACTTGCAAAATCTATGCCTGCATCGCGGCGAATTTTTTATGAAGCCCTTGAGGAGTCAGATGCGCCTGATCTCGATATACGTATTGATACTGATTTGTAACTCAGTCATATCACAAATCTGAATCAATATTTGATTTTTTTTCATTAAATGATGGATCTCATAGAAGACCAAAGATGTTTTTGTTATACTGTGTAAGTTCATAAAAATATTAGAAGAATATGTTGTTTCGATTTTTTTTAAACTATTATGTTAATTTTATATTGTAATGTTTCGTCAAATGTTTTTGATTATAAATGAATAACTTCATAAAATTATTAGGATATTGTTATGTTTCGTCAAAATTCTCATTAAAGTTTATTTCATCAAACTGTAATTGATTTTATTTACAAAAACTGACAAATAGATGCCTTTAAAGTACCTACCTACCTACATAAAAACATTTTTATTGGTCTTTCTAAAACACTGTATCATTGGATACAGTGTTATGGCATAATTAGTTACCTACGTTTAAACAATGCAAAACACTTTATTTAGTTTTACAGTGTTTTGCATTGTTATAGTTGTACTTAAACTTGGCAACTCTGTCTTGCCAATACAAGTTAGTGGCAATATCTTCGTATCTTACAAAATATATTTTAAAAAAACGACTTGGCTATGTAGTTAGAGATATACACCTACTTTTGAATGCATAAAATAATACAATATTGAACATTAATCATTATAAAAAGCAATTAATTATCAAAAACATTTATCGTCTAAAATCTTACATGTGGTTCTCAAAAGTTACAGTGTATTGGATTGGCAGGGCAGTGAGAAGGTCACCTACCACATCCCGTATGAAACTATACACACGATTTTCATTTGTAAAAACTTTTGTTTTTTCATTTGTGTTTTTTTTTGTTGTTGTGTTTTTGTTTGTTTTTTTTTTCTTTTTTTTTTGTAATCAAATAAAATAGTCAATGTAACAGAAACGTTATCAATTTTGGACGTAGGCATTTTACATCAGTCAGTGAGGAGAACCAAGCAATACGGTGTGCAACCAGGTGGCCTACCATAACGTCTTAAAGCTGGAGTAATTCCAGTGTGGGAAAGAGATGGCGCTAGACGACCTGTATAGCTCTGTCGCTTTCCCACACTGGAATTACTCCTGCTTTAAGACGTCATAGTAAACACCCTGTAACGATACAATTTGTAACAATTTTCTGTACAAAATTGAATCTTGGATTGTTACATTACACGCAAATGTTCCGTTGAGGGACCGCCATAACGATATTAATCTTGGATTTAAAACATGTGTCAATTAACTTGCTTTTAAGTATAAATAAACACTTTCCCTTAGTAAACAATCTTATAGGCTCAACCGATGCTCAATCTTTGACTTAGGTAATAAGGGACGCTTTTTTCATCAAATTACGGTCACACAAAAGAAAAATAAAACATTTTAGTTCATAAATTATTCAAATCTGATTTATTATGATAGTTCAGGCAACCTGTGTGTAACTGTTGGCTTATTATACGTAAATGCGAATTATTTGAGAAAAAAAAAAATTATAAAACTCAATACAAACGTATTCCTTAGATAGAATTTTCTTTTCCAACAATAACAATTTTATTTCGAGTATCTGAAGAATGTGGAAAAGCTACTTTAATAACGTATCTAAGTATTTCGTGAACCAGAAGGCGTAAGATACACGGTAGAAGGAACACCGACGCTAAAACAATTAGGTACCACGTATTCACTCCAAAATTTTCATCGGAAAGAGATTTAAAAGAGAGCTGAAAATGGGAATATTTTCATTAAAAAATTTGAATCCCGAACATTTTCGATTTTGACACACGAAAGCTACCTGACAAGCGGGCATTATGACACTATATTCTGTTTTTTTTTTTAAAAACGAGTACCGAAAATTTTGACTGCGTTTCTATTGGTCTACGTAATCAACTTAAAGTCCGTAACCTAAAGGCCTTAACAATAGAACAAAGGCGTTGGCCTGACCCATCTCACTCTGTCAATATCGGAAATGCACACATACAGACATACTCAATACACGTTTGTTAAAAAAAAACAGACTACAGTCAGAACGATTTGTTACCATGTAGTAACAAGTATTGGATCACGAATTCACGATTCTCGTCGTCTTGTCCCGTCTATCGCTCATAAATATTTGAATGTCTTTGTCGGTAACCAATTTTACAAAAAGAGCCTTTACCTTACATTTTGACCGTGTAGGCGCTTTTGTAGGCAACAGCAGTATCTTTTGTTTCGAATGATTGTATCGAATACGTGGTGGTAAACGGTTTATACATCGATGTCAATTCCACCATGTATTATAACGAATTATGGACTTAGAATGTACGAGAAACAAAATGTATAATATTTCTTACATTTGAAGTACGGAAAACAAAGCATCGAATATTTATTTGAATTAAATATATACATATTAATTACAAGCTGAACAAATATCACTTTTAAAATTCTTCAGATACTCAAAATAGCTACTTAACTAACCATTATTTTCACTCTCGTTTCGCAAAAATATATAATATATATATTCTTCAGTATACAATGGTACTCTACACTTTTTTGACGATTTGGACTACGTCTTCGTCGTTTAACACGTGGTCTACGCCCACTTTCTGCGGCTGATGCTTCACTGAAGAACCCCATACGAGAGCACTGGAAAAGAAAATTATTAATTTAATATTGAGATGAATATGGGAATTAGGGAGGCAACGAGAGCTTTAATTCAATTCAAAGACATGAGACATCTATCAAACTGCATTGGGTCCGCGTAGTAGATTACCGAGAGATAATCTCTCACAGGCTTTATCCCTGAGGGTTTAAAATAGCCGCTTTATCAGAATCATAATATGAATCACATTAAAAATTTAAGACTCTTAAAATGGACTTTGTGGTCATAACCATAAAGTCCATTTTAAGAGTTTTACATTTTTAACGTGATTTTAGACCCCCTGATCTCATAGAGCGGAAGCCAGTACTTTAGCGGAGGGAATATCAGAGGACCTTGAGTGCTTTTAAAACTGGGCTTTGATTTTTCTTACAAACAAATCCTCACTGCAATCAAATGTGGCTCCTTTCATATAGTATACTATACAAGGTCTAAATAGACCCTTCACGAAGCCGTCAACCAAGCATTCTGTACATCAAACTAAGTAACCCTACGCAAAAATTGTTGCTGGGAACTGGGACTTATTTTTTGGGTGAAAAATCACGTTTTACGGCAAAACTCAATGTAACGCACTCAAAACATTGTGCTGGTGGATTCATTGAATAGTACGTGGGTTTTTATACAACATGTACACGTACATTACATGTACATTATGTACAACATTAAAACCTAGTACTAAAAATAAAAAGTTGTGAAAACGTTGGAACGTTGACCCCCAATACCTCCGTAACTAGAAGATTCCCAGGTATGGTCTAGCTGGAACAAAAAATGATCGCAATGACGGGGAGAACAAATGCCTTTCGGCTTCGTTAAGGGTCTAGTTACACCCTTTATGAAAAGAATGCGCACAGTAAGAAAAATAGATGGATTGTAAAATCAAGCGTTAACAAAAAGTGAAGCTGAGGCGCTTCTGCGCAACATACTCGCGCATCTCATAGAGCTCCCCGCTCCTCAGCGCCAAGTACACATTTACCCTCTCACTTTCTAAATTTGTGAAAAGCCTGGGCTATAGCATAACAGCAAGGCACTAGCATAACAGCGTGGCCACTGTTTTTATTATTATTTTGATTATACAACATGTTACAGAGTAAACGCAAAACCTCTTAAGGGGTCATTGTACTCATCATTATGAACAACTTTCACTATGGGACCATGACACTGAAATCGCGAAAAAAAATTCGGCTGCCCCATACATTTCTATGCGCTTATCTCGACAAAATATACTGAACAGCTGTTTTTTTTTTTCGCGATTTCGGGGTTGGTCCCGTGTGAAAGTTGTTCATAATGATGAGTACAATGACCCCTTAAGAGGTTTTGCGTTTATTATGTTACACGTTGTGTGTAGTATTCAGTATGCATGTAAAATATCAAACGTCAATTTGTGGAGTTTTGACTTATTGACTTTAACTTAGTTTTATTTAGGAGTAAACTCCAGTCACGCGTCGGAACTGACATGTACATTTTTTTTTATGGACCCATTTCCCCATTTCCTGATGAGTGCGGATAATTAATTCACCAATGGTGGAATGTAAAAGATTAGAGAATAACGTGGCTAAATCCCTCCAAATGTGAATCGTAAACGGAAAGGCCAGTTGCCCAAACATTGGCTAAAATTTAAAATTTGCCTCATTTGTGTTCTTTTCAAATAAATTAACGTTGAATTTTCAAGTTATCTGTCCCATAATTATTTGCTCGTATTTTAGTCTCTTCTTCAAGGGACATTATTTTCAAATTATAAATATACTGACTGAATCTACTCTATTTATTTTTGAATTGCATGACTATTTACCAATTTTTTTAAATTTAATATTAATTGTCGATTTATTTATATTTATTCTTTGTATTTTTATGTTTTTGAAATATTATGGTCTTTCGACCTAATTTGTACACCAGCCATGGTCAAACATGTTGAGCCAAAGAATAACCTTGTAACGCCTTTAATATGCATCATAACATGTATATTATCTACACATGTTTTTGCAAATAAATTAATTTGAAAATTTTGAACTTGAATTATACATCAAAGAACATAACATCTTTAAATTACAATAAAGGAGATATTTATTATTCTTGTGACCCGTCTCCTCACTTTAGAAAAATCTTATCACTGTCAAACAACACACAAGCCTAGACTATTGGGTCTAGAAGCATGAAATTTTGCGTAAGAATTTCATATGATCACAACAGGTTTTTAAAAATGTGGGTTACATTCTAACCCACAATATTAGGCTTTAGCCTAAAGGGGTTGAATAGGCGATGCAAGTTTGCATTTTGTTCTTCATTTTGTTGACGGGAGATCCCACCAGATAGACGACTTGTATAGTGCAGAAATCGCCCCCGATTACGATTTAGAAAAGGTAATTTGTAATTACTTATCAACTGTTGTATAATAATATGTTGCGTAGGATGCTCATAGACATTTTTTATCCACAATTCCACAAGATATTTATCAGTTAATCTATTAGGTATATTATTTTTATTTAATTCATCAGTATTTATTTTGATTAAATTAGTCAAAGACAAGCGGCGATAACAATTGCGAGAAAAAAAAAATTCAATGAGAGGAACTTTTGTTTGGCTTTATGAGGTATCTTCAACATGATATTAATACAGGTGTGTTATTTTGAATTGATGTTTGTCAGAAGATATTATAATTACTATGTATATTGACCGAATACGTTTGCTTAAATAAATTAATTTTATTGAAAAATAAGCTGTACAAACTGTTGAATATATGGGTGTACGGTAGTGCTCAGCCATGCTCGAGAATCGTAACTGGACCAGGGGGACCTAATATGGCCGCTTAGCAGAATCATTATAGGAAAATACTATGAATAACGTTAAAATGACGTGATCCATCCAGTGACCATTTTAAGAAATGTAACGTAATTCATATTTTTATCCTATGTGCTAAAGCGGCCATTTTAGGCGCCCAGGGCAGCCTATCATATTTATAGTAGACCATAAATTAATATTTTGATGGCCCTATAAAATCCGCACTCCTGGGACACTCGCTTCTCATCAGGTATCTGAGTGAGAGACTAAAGGCTGATTCCGCCACGTGGGCCCAGACTCGCAGAAACGATCGTTTTTAAAAGTATTTCAAGAACTTGGCTAGGTTTTACAATAAATTACGGTAGATGTATAAATACGCGCGAATCAATTTATTATCGATTAATTATCAAAAGTTTGAACGTCGGAAATAAGAATTCACCACAATGAATTCGCTTGTAAAAGGTCTTGTTATCATTTTAATAATAGGTGGTAGTTCTGCCGGTCTTTTAAAGTCGGTATCCTACATTAAGCACAAAGTTGTTGAAAAAACTAATGAGCTTCCATCGAAGGTGTCATCTTTGGTAGATGAAGCAAGTAACAAAGTAAGTGATTTTGGAAACTCGTTACACCTCAATGCTCATGAGATTCTTGAAGCATTTGGGAAAAGTGATGTAGTAGCAAACATTTTGAGTTTGGTAAACGATATTCTCCCAGAACATGGTCACCTAGATTTGGAAAGCGTAATCCAGAAAATTAGTTCGGAAAACTTCGACTTGCATGATATTCTGAGTTTGCTGGGCGTGGACAAAGATGGACACCTAGATTTGGAAAGCGCAATCCAGACAATTAGTTCGGAAAATTTCGACATGCATGATATTCTGAATTTGCTGAACGTGGACATAACTGATGCTGTACAAAATTTGTTCAATCTCGTAAAGAAAATAATAAGCGAATTAAAAATCACACAGTATTTGATTTCATTATTAACTGCGACGACTACAGAAGATGGAGAATTCGACTTTAAGGGTCTTGCGGAAAAGTACACTGAAACTGCAGAAGAATAATATGATGCGACTACTGAAGATGGCCAAAAGTTCTTGCTCAGTTAGAGTAATTTTTTAGGGCGCTTTCAATTAATTGTCTTTTTAGCTACCAAATTTGTGCTATTTTTGGTAGATAAATGTGTTACGTATATTCAAAATAAATGCAATTGAAAATAAAAATGAAAATCTTTATTTGTGTGTAAAATTCTTTTTTTTTTTTCTTTTACTGAAAAGTATCGCCAGCTGTAGAAACTAACTACAAAAAGAAATTGTCAAAATTTTGGCTGCTCTTTAAAATAAAAAAATAAAATAATAAAAAGTTTATTTCGGAACAAAAACACAAGATTAAGTACAACCAGTAAAACGATGGAAGCTGCAAAAGTATAAACTGTAGCGCAGCTACCAACGCCCTTCCCCAGATACAGAATGGAGTGATGTTCCAAATTTTTAGATTTAGCTAAGTAATTAATAATGAAAACAAAAAAATAAAAATGAAAATAAGAAAATAAACAATACAGGACATATGCTGTGGGATGTATATTGACGTTGAGTTAAAGTGGGGAGTGTAGGGAATGGGTGTGTGGGAGAGTGTTAATGAGGAGTGCATGGGGTGTTTGTAGCAGGTGTGTTGTGTGTGGTTTTGTTGGGGTGTGTGAGGGGGTGATGAGTGTTTTACACTTCCACGACTTTCTCTGTTTCTTCATAATTTTGCGATTTTAACCAGGAGTCAAGTTTCATTTTGCATTTGGTCTTGGTTAATGGGTAGATGTGTAAGGTTTTGTTTAATTTGTTGTACATTTTTGAACTTATGTGTTTGTAATGACGACTTGCAGCTACGGTTCTGCGAGACTCAGTGTTACAAACCCTAGTCGAGCGGCGTATAGAACAGCATTTAGGATCAAAGGTAAGTTGTGTGTGTTTACGAAGAATAGTTTGGAGGATAAATAGCTGTCTGACTGTAAGGACCTGGCAGAGGGTATATAGAGAGGAAGTCGAATATCGGATCGGTTTCCTTGCCAGCACCTTCAGGACAGCTCTCTGCGCTCGTTCGACACGTAGCATCACTGTTTTACCGGCACCTCCCCAGACCGTAGGGCAATACCCTAGAACAGACTGAGCGAGCGCAAAGTAGACGTTTAATAAACAGTTAAAATCGGCCGCGCCTCTGAGCTTTTTAAAAACGTAGATAAGTTTTCTCACACGAGCTATCAAGGGTGACGCCAAGATATTTAATGGTAGGGGTATTTTCTAGTTGTTGACAGCCACAGTTAGTGTGTGAGTTTGTGCAGGTGTGCGCACGAATTTCAATCGCTGTGGGTGGCTGACTTGACTTCATAGTAGAGAATGTTATGAATTTGGTCTTGTTGACATTTAGAGTGAGAAGATTTGTGGTCAGCCACCTCATGACGGTGCTTAAGGCAAACTCAGAATTGAGGCGAGTTTCAGCCCAGTCCCGGCCATGAACTATTAGAGCTGTGTCATCGGCATAAGCTATAATTTTGCAGTTGGGTATGGATAACTGACACAGCTCATTCACGTATATGAGAAAAAGTGGAGGTCCCAGGACACTGCCCTGCCTGCCTGCCTTTGACATGTACATGGTGATTGGGACAATGACACGCAAACTGTTGCCGTGAATTTATCAGTTATGACCCTGTACGTTATTCAAAATGCTAATAATTTATTTTATAATAAGTAAAATAAACCACTTACATTTTAAATTCCTTGATGATGGACCTATGCAGCTTATTACAAAAGTCTTCGACACTCGTTCGATCAGCATGCAGTACTACAGGCGCATTATAATCAGGTAACTGTCCCTTAGGCTTCGTGTATATCCTGATAAGCTTCAAGTATTCCCACATTTTCTCCAGTAAGTCGTCAAAGTTCCATTTATGGTGGGCCGAGATGGGCACGCAGTGGGGTATCTTATAAATTACGTCCAATTCTTCTATGCTGATTTGATCTGAGGAATAAGTAAAATCGTTTGTACCACATGACTACTTTTTCAACCCGTGTTCAGGCAAGAATGTAATTTTTTTTCGTTGGCCGATACTATCCCACTGCTGGACAAAGGCCTCCCCTTTCTTTCGATGACTTCTTTTACAGTGTCTCCTGGAACCAGCCCTCACTGAACGCCTCCAGATCGTCTATCTACCTCTTTCTGGGCCAGCCTCCTCGGCGGTGACAATGACCTACAGTGTCCACACATGAACGCTCACAAAAGAGACTGCTCACCAAGTAGGAGTGGTAAAAGGGTCATGGAGCAAGCCATGCTCGTCATTACCCTTCTAGACCGAGTGCGTAACACCGAAATCAGTCGTCAGACGAAAGTCGATGTGCCCTCAGGTGGTATTTGGCAGAACATCGACCCATCGGCAGAACAACAACAAGCGCGCAGCATCGATGGTGGCTCGAGTCATGGCCAGCCCATGATTGCTGGCAGAGTGGACTGTTCCATATGTGGTTCACTGCTGTCAGTTACACGGGTCACCGTATCGTGTTGTTTACTAACACTTAGATTTTAAGGACTATGTGACTAACCCTTTATGAGTCTTTGCTTCAAATAAAGATTTTGAATTTGAATAATCATTGTTAGCCTGAACTTTCCCACTGCTAGGCCAAAAGCCACCCCCATGGTCTCGCCTCGACCGTATTGATATTTAAGAAATTGGAGGTAAGTAGTTTAGACATAGAAATCACTCTATGGTTATGTTCTAAGTCTGGATAATTAGAGGTAAAGGAATGTCTCCAACAGTATAAAAATATTTACCAATCTTATTAAGCAAATAAATACAAGGCATGTACACCCTGTTTCCTTCAATGACATCGATCAGGTCGTCACTATTGGCATCGTACCGGAGAGTAATGTCAGCATTGTGGATTTTGTACTCCGATAAAATTGTCTTCACTGTTTCTATATCCAACTCCGTTTGTGGACACTGGAATTAGATCATCAGATTTTAGTAACTAATAAATGCACAGATAGTATGAAATCACGACTGTGATAAAATGTCATAAAATCTGTAAATTGATGGGATTTGCATGTTGTAATTTAGGAACATAATAAATGAGTTTTTGTTAGTTATTCCTTAGCTGCCATATTATAATCTGCTTCGTATTATATTATATAAATCTATTTTGTAAATTGTGGCAGATTAAAATGACAGAAGCTTGAACTGCAAGAGCTCAACCAGTCCCAATAAAAATAATTGTATGTTGCCGGATATATTGGGAAAATCGTTTTTCCGGCTCACAACCATTGTGACCATTATGCACTGATGGCTGTGCTCATAGGTGCAGTTTCAACCAAGCCACATAATAAATAAATAATCAATCAGAATAAAGATGTTCGAAATTTACTCTTAAATTAGTCAATCAGTAATCAAGTTCCAATCCTCATAAACAGACTAGGTTTCTTACCAAAAAACATAGGAAGGTTGCAAAAAAATATATGTTTATTGTCCTGCAACCTATAATAAAACTGGGACGGCTTAGGCAGCAAACTGCAAATGCAGACAGGTTAAAACGGACAAGGTTTACCGGACCTTTCATGAAGCCATCAAGCAGCATTCTGTTCATCAAACTGTATGTAACTTTACGCAAAAATTATTGCTGGGTTTTTTTTTGTTTTCTGGGGTGAAAAATCACTGTCTACATTAGGACTCAATACACTGGCTTATGGGTGCATTGAATAGTATAAGGGTCAAGGAGGTATTTAAATTAAAGTTAAAACATTAAAAACTAGTATTAAGAAAAAAATTGCAGTTGGAACTATGACCTCCAATATCTTCGTAACTAGAAGGTATGGTCATGAAACAAAAAAATGTAGTGACAGAGAGAGCCAGTGTCTTGGCTTCGTTAAGGGTCTTTTACTACCCATTATATGGGGTAGAAGGGAGACCGACGCCAAAACGGTTACCACATATTCAGTACATCATCATAAAAACAAAAATAGCTGTTCCAATTTCAAAAGTAATATACATGATTATTGTGATACTCAAATAGGGAGTGCCAGCCATTGTTTGTACCTACAACATGTATTTATTAAGTCCCTCATGTACTACAAAACTTTTATGTACCAGAATAAATAATTAAGTATTATTATTTTGACCGTGTATGTATTGCACTTCTGTAGGAAACAGCCGAGGTTTTTTTTAAATAACCGATGAAACATTTCTATGTGGTGGCTCAGAATGATGTACTGAATATGAAGTAACCATTTTCGCGTTGGAAGGGGTTCCACCCCGTAGAGTAAGTCACAACATAAAAAATAAACTCACAGTAGTATTCAAATTGATGCCACCCTTGTCTTTTTTCCTAAAGTGTATGTTAGGAGGTTGCTTGTTTAACCGAAGCCCAAAGCCTTCCAACTCATGCTCAATTAGTTTCTTATGCTGCAGCGGTTTCAACACGTCCAGTACTATGAATATGAGACTGCATGTCCTGGCGACGGCGATGACCTGTCGACCTCTACCTTTGCCGTCCTTCGCACCTTCGATAATACCAGGCAGATCAAGGAGCTGGAAAAAGATATGAAAATATATTCAGTCAATTAAAATAAAAACAGGTAACATACACTGTTATGGATATTAATATTATTTCAGAAAATTATTGACGGCACGGTTGCCGCAGTGGCTGAGCGATTGGCTGCTGAGCTGTATGTTGCGTGTTCGCACGTGGAAGAAATATTTGTATGGCCTACAGGTGTTTGTTCCAGGACTGGCTGTTAGTGTATGTGAGTTTAATTTTTTGTAAACACACCCATGATGCAGGAGAAATTCATAGTGCGTTAAATAAAATAAAATTATAGCATTTGCTTTGTTAGTATTTCATACATATGCTTAAAAGCTACATAGCCTTTCGTATGCCGAGTATATAGACACAATTAAAAAGCAATTGAGCGTAGATCTACGTTCCAGCACACAAAGGGTTAATGTTCCCACTGTTGGGGCACTCGGCCTCCTCTCTAAGAGAGGGAATGGGCAATTTTTTGGTTCTAGGACATGCCGGTTTCCTCATGATGTTTTCCTTCACCGTGTTGAGAGCAGTGGTGATTAAATAAATTACACAAAGTAATGCGCCTGCCTGGGTTCGAAGCCACGACTTATTGTTTGTAAGTCGGGGCCGAAACCACTGGGCCACCGCTGTCCTCCTCTCTCTGCTTCTGAATGTTGATTGGTTTGAAATTCACTAAAATGACTACACTAACTCACTTATTGTTTTAATCTCCTTATAGATTAAAAGAATTATGATAAGAATGCTGTATAATATTACCTGAATCTTAGCACCCTTATATTTGATGCATCCCGGCACTGTTGTAAGGGTTGTGAACTCATACGCTGCCACCTCAGAGTACACTCCGGCTAAATTAGAGAGCAACGTTGATTTCCCCACAGAAGGAAATCCTACAAAACCAATTCGGGCATCACCAGTTTTGGCAACGTCGAAACCTGTAAAGTGTATGTTTGCACATTATTGCGGGGTTAATTAGGGACAAAATTGCAATTGGCTCTTTTCCAATTTACACAGCATCATAGAACACAATTCAAACTATTATTAATGAAAACTTTGTCACAGACTTGGGTTTCCAATATTTCTCAAGAAAAATGTTTAATATTTTTGAAAATGATGGAGATTTACGGTCACTTTGAACTGTAGTTGAATCTCACGTTATATTTGAATGGTGTGTTTATATTTTGAAAGCTACTAATGATGTAAGGGTTTTATGTTAAACGGAATCCCCCCTGTTTTAACCCTTTTTGTAAATAGGTACAGGTAAAAGAATAGGTTATAATTACAATTGTTTATTTACCTTCGCCGGTCGCACCGCCGCCACCTTTGGGGGTGATCAATTCACGTCTCAATTTAGCTAACCGGGCCTTTAGTATACCTAAATGGAGTGCAGTGGCCTTATTTTTTTGCGTTCGAGCCATCTGGAATGATTGAATAAATTGAAAATAAAGTGTAACAATAAAGATGAAAAATGCTGTCCTTAGCTGAATTTTGTGATTTTTTTAATGGAAATTACTAATCAAGCAAAATACTCGTCAATAATATGTAGAAAACTCATTGAATTTATAATATAACCTCTTCTACAAACCTCGGCTTCTATACCCGCAATTTTCTCCAATATTGTACTCATTTTCGCTGTTTTTCTTTTTCTAGCTTACTAATAACACCGGGAACAACAATTATGTTATGAGATAAGTTATATATTTCTAAAGATATTATAAAAATAGAAGAAAGCGTGTCAATCTCTATTCGTGTACAATTTTCCAGAACACGAAACTGACAGTTCATCTCCAACTTTGCCATGACATTTGAGCGCGATTAAAATATTACCAGATGAAGTTATTTTTGAAAAATTTCTATGCACAAAATAATAATCAATGAAATAGAAGAGCTATCAATGAAATAAAATAAAAGATTATTTTATAATTATTATTAGAGCCGAGTAAGCAAATTTGTTACTGGCGTCATCTATGTGTTGCACTATACTTTATTTGAAAAAACGGCTTAACCTCAACTTTGTTACTTTTAACGCCAGCCGTAAGATGGCGCTAAAATAAGCTAAGATAAACAAACTTTATCACGTGGAAAAGCTTTTCCCGCAGGTTTGCGCATCGTAACTATGAAGGGAAGGAACAGTGGAAAACTGTTTGCTGAGTATGTTGGAAACAGGCATGCCTCAGTACCACCTTAGGCGCCGGGAGATGGAGACGGCTCTTTGCTTCTCTGGCTAATTGACCTAAGTTACGAACGTAATCTAGTTGGAAAATGTTTTCGCGTAGCTAATAGTTGTGGCGCTTAAATTTTCTATGTGGTGTATAGACATACTTGCTTGTTTCGTAAAAGTTTTGTGTAAATAATAACTAGCTTTTAAATAAATAAATGTTAGATTTTTCCGGAATTTCGTGTGATGTAAAAGTAATAGATAATTAATAAAATATTTCAAGGATCTTAAATTAGTGTAACAATGTCGAATTAAGTTTTTGGTAAGTACATATTCCTTCTGAACTATATTTTATTTTCTAAACTATGTATTTATAAAATTTAGCATTCATTTTGAAAATCATTCTGTTCAGTTACTTGTTAAAATTTAATTTTAAGAATGTGAGCTATCAAACAATTAATAGGTAATTATTTCCGACTTACATGACGATGAACTTTTTCATCTTAATTTTTTTCAATTTGATGAGGTTGTGTCGTAATTTCTTCGTCTTACTCTTTCGCGTAGGCATTGCATTAGGAGATAGGCAGGACAGTCCCCAATTCCTATTAAGTATTGTAACAAAAACCTTGTGATATTTTATTTTCCAAAATAAAAAGTACTTTTTCATGGCAAATAAAAATCTTTCGTTGAAAGTGCTACAACATTATGGTCTGAATTCAAATCGGATTGATAAATCTGTCAGAAATAAATGAGACATTCGTCTTTGGGACATGACATTAACTTAAACATCAATGTTACTGTTACGATTCACGGATGTAAGAGTTATGTTGGTTTGTTGTTCAACTGACCCTTAGATCTTTAAAGCGTGTCTAAACACTCGTTTTTTAACAGACTGCAAAAAAAGTATGGGTTTATGTATTCGGCGGTCATCGTTTTATTATAATACACAATGTCTCCGTGATTACTGGGCCGATTTACATGATTCATTTGGTAGAGAAAGTCCTCTTGATGGTACCGTAAAGAGCGGTCCTTCTTTAATAGGTAATACATAATCTTGGCCTATGTTGGTGAAATGAAGATATCAAAACAACTTTTTTAATCTCATAATAATTTACACATGGAATTTGTCGTGGTAAAAAATCAATGACGCAAACAAAAGTCACCGACTTCCGAAAGTATCTCAAGTTATTTTTCATTTTAATTTTATTGTTTTTTTTTTTTCGGAAGTCGTTTCTTCTGACTTGCCGTTTATAAAACGGCAGTAGGTTAATAATAACCTATTTCAAAGAACACCCATGGTATGTCACGAGTCATGGATTTATAAGACCATTTCGGCTGTGTCATGTTATTGTGGTAACTCGGGATGACCTTATGGGCCAGAATAACCCCAAATTGTGATTTTAGAATGGTTTTCGTTTTAATATATCTGAAGCATTCACTTTATGAAAGCAGCGGTGTCCCAGTGGTGGCGGCCCCGACTTACGAACAGTAAGTCGTGGGTTCGAACACAGGTAGGCGCATTACTTTGTGTAATTTATTTCATCATCACTGCTCTCAAAAACGGTGAAGGAAAACATCGTGAGGAAACCGGCATTTGGGTCCTAGAACCAAAAAATCGAAGACATGTGACATTTACCAAACCGCGTGGTGGACTATAGCCCATTCCTTCTCATAAAGAGGAGGCCGTGTGTCCCAGCAGTGGGAACATTATAGGCTGATTATGCTATTAACTTTGTGATTTATACTTTGTGGTAGACTCATGACGTGTTTGAGTTATTACAACGCGTGTTTATAGAGAACAAGGAGGTTGAATGCCAGGACGTAGATTCGTTGTGAAAGCTCTCAAAAGAATAATTCAAAATTATTCTTGTGATATAGGTAATTTTAGTTGTTAAAAAGTAGGTCCTGCTTCTATCTGGTCATTAAAAAATATCTTCATGTTACGGTTGTAATTCAAAGAACATCCATGTTACGAGTGACGGATTTAAAGGGCAATTTCGGCTATGTCACGGAATTATAGTGTCTCTGTCTGCCTAATGACGTAGCCATGTTTGATGATTTATAGTTGCGTGTTTAACGAGGCAAGGAGGTTGAATGTCCGGAAGTAGATAGCTTCAACAGCCCAATATAAATTTGCCGTAAATTCTCATGTTGTCACTGTGTGGGTAGAAGCGATAGAAATAAAGAAGGTTAGAATATTCGGAGATGAGACTTCTGCTTTTGGACATCACCGACATCGGTCTGTGATGTCCAAGATAAACTTAGAAAGTACATATGAATTGAAAAAGTCACATTGTTACTTGCCCGCATTTGAACTCGCACCTCATGCATGAGAGGCGAGGCCTTAACCTCTGGGCCATCACGACATTTGATTTAAAAGAATAAAATACAGTGTCCCTGGGTTTCTAATGGGCAAGTGAAGTATCTTGCAGTTCTTTTCTACGCTTTGGAATGAGCAAACTAGCTTGATGACTTCATTTACTGCACGACTTTTTGACAGTTTAAAAATGCCTCTAACTAACTGGTCTATTGGAAATTAATACTTTGACTTTAGTCCGACATCTGTCATTAGGTTGAAATATGTCAAATGATCTAATATGTCATCTATGAAAGATGTCAAAGAATCAGTTGTTTTTTTAATGTAAGATTTTTGGAGAAGTACCTCCACGATCCCCGTATTATTCAATCCATCCATCAGCACAATGTTTTGAGTGCGTTACATCGAGTCCTACCGTAAAACGTGATTTTTCACCCCAAAAAAAAAGTCGTTTCCCAGCAATATTTTTTGCGTAAAGTTACTTAGCTTGATGTACATAATGCTTAGTTGACGGCTTCGTGAAGGGTCCTGTTACACCCTGTATAGGTACCAATTAAATTTTCAAGCAATTCATCTTTTCAAAAAGAAAGGCTGTTGGCTAGAAATAGAGCTGTGAGCGACCGCTCGTGAAGTTTTGAATTTTGTCAGGATGAAATGTATTTCCAGGTAGGTAATGAAGCTATAAATCTAGCACATTCCATCAAATCGATTCGATAGCGTACATATGAGCTCACATATCTGTCTTTGTTTTATTTTGGTGTTGATTTAAAATATTGGAGGCACTGGATAACTGAAACGGAAACCGCAAACTTGCAATGGCCATGTTAACACTTAAACTCCTTATATTTCCAGTTCGAAGTTTTTAGTGTTACCTTTATAGCTAGCAAGTTTCACATCTGATGATGTGCAATTGCTTAAATAAAATAAATGAATTGGTGTAAAGAGAATGATGATTCATTATTCTGCCCTTATCCCAATTTATTTATAAGATCGGCGCAGGTATTCGTTTTCCATTACTTCTGTATAACCTACTTGACATCTCCGTAATCACCTAGTTTCTAAAAAACCATATAATTCTTCACACAGTTCATGCATCGTTTCTTTGGTCGTCCTTCCTCTACTCCTACAGCCAAGTTACACAATATATGTATTTAGTCTAAAAGTGAAAATATAGAATCACGAGTTTGCAGCGACAAAACACCAAATGCCAATTATTTAATCTTACTTTTCTCCTAAATCTAATTTAATATTGTAAAGAGGTAAAATTGTTTGTTTGTGAGAGGTACTTTACCTATCACTGGAAATACTGATCCGATTACATAAAATCCTTAACTGCTGCCAGAAAGCCAAGCAATTACCAACGAGGGTTATCGTTTGTGAGCTCACCAGATGGCGCCACTGTCAAGTAAGGTCATGTCAATAACTCTATTTTATACTTTATAGTAGCAATAACGTCACAAAAAAGTTTATTTTGTTACGTATAACAACAAAGTGTAAACTTCAGATACATATTTACAATATTCTCCCTAAAATTAGCAAGCATGAAATATTTAAAAATAATTTTATCTCCAAGTACTAAAAAATAACTAGATCAGTTGCTACTTAAATCTTCAAGTCATAACTAATCAGGAATGGCTCAAACTAGACCACTATCGTGAATATTAGTAAAATACGTGATAAAAAAGCACGCAACGCGCGAACACTCTGCGACATCTGACATTTCGGTGACCTCGCGCTACACTAGCGCTTCTAGCGGCGAATTCATACGCGATAGCCTCCATTGCCTCATACCTGTAGTTACCTACGTCGCTTTCTTACAGACAAAGTCATGGGGATAAAACTTGTCAGATATAAAACGATACGTGATTTAAAGGAACATTCAACATGAACCCCAAATCAAGTCTTAATTAACTTATAAGTAATCGGAATCTGTGCACAACCCTACAGACGGAAATATCTCGACCTTGACCGTAAGGTTCCTCGGGTATTAGGTACTGACAAGTTATAAGCCTGTAAGATCTCTAATCTTCTCACTCTCTCTTCTCTCGGGAACTTCATATTGAACTTGTTGAACTATGTGATAGTTATGTCTCTACAAGTATTATATAGATAGGGAGATTTTTATTTTTCTCGTTGGTTTAGTGGACGCAATCGCTACTGCTGAGCAGGAGAAGCAGGCAAATTGTTATTAGGTTTTCCATCAGGAATTTCTCAGTAGCAGCCACGGAGTCTGGATTTGTGCCCGGTTGATGGAAATAGGCTCGCCCGCTATTATATGGGGCCTAAATATAACTGGCGTGATGTGTAATTTTTATAGATTTGATTTGATTTAGATGTTTTAGTAAGGTAGAATACTGTTAATACTTTAATAGAGAGCAGCGGTGGCCAAGTGGTGACGGCCCCTACTTACGAATAGTAAGTCGTGGGTTCGAACCCAGGCAGGCGCATTACTTTGTGTAATTTATTTCATCACCCCGCACTGGGTCCGCGTGGTGGATTATAGCCCATTCCCTCTCATAAAATCCCAGCAGTGGGAAATTATAGGCTGATTATGTTGTAATAGTGGGACAGTAACAGGTATCCTACTTTTAATAGATTTTTATATCATAAGTCTGAGGTCAGGTAGAAAGATATCAAAGCTACAGTAAACATAACTCTGTTTGACATCTAGGGGTTATTTTGACACTACGGAGTACCGTTTCCTGTTTTATTCATTTATTTTTAATGCATTTCATCATCATCGCTTAATCCTTTCCTGCCTATCCCAATTACAATTTTTTGTGCACCTGTGCACTTTAAATACTTTATATTTCATTTTATACAGAGTGTCGGGGACATCGACGCACAAACTGCTAGACCTCCGGGTGTAAAACTTGTGCCAAGACATATTGTCAGTTCGTAAAAAAAAACAACTTTTTTTTTTTTTTTCTCTATTCCATCTGCAATCAGTGAATTCAATTTAAGCAGATGTGTTGCATGCTTCTCTCATTCAGAGTGTGTCCTCCAGCGAGAACATCTACTCCTAATTATTTACCCTTTAAGATGTCTTTTCTTTTGAGGCGTTTAGTATAGCTGAGAGATGTGAGCTGTCGTGCAAGGGTATTGGGGTGGGCTTCTAGCCGTTCACTGTATCTAGTCTTGACGTTGGAAATTTCTCCTCTCACTGTGAGCATTTTCAGGTGTTCGTGGATAGCAGCATTAGTCACATACCAGGGGACATTACTGATTGTTCGGAGGATTATGTTCTGTATTCTTTGGATTCGTATGATGGAGGAGTTACAGTCACTACCCCACAGCAGTAGGCCATACATCCACACAAGTTTCAGGATCGTCTTATACACTAGTAATTTATTGTCTACTGACAGTTTGCTGTTTCGACCTAGCAACCACAAGAAGCTTTTGTATTTAATATTCAGCTCATCTCGTTTCTTCTTGATGTGCTCATTCCATGTCATACGCCTATCAAGATGAAGACTAAGGTATCTGACAGAGTTCTCATGAGGAAGGGTGGCGTTTTTTAGTTTCACCGAGGGGCAATTGCCTTTGCATAGGGAAAAAAAAAATAACTGTTCCCTTCATTTTGACAGTGTAGGTAGGTTTTACATTTTTTATCAGCTTTTTTTAATGTGTCCAGAATCTCGTGCTGAATCCTTGGCAGCCGTTTATATCGGTATCCTTTACAATATGTAGTAGACTGATTGTTGTGAATCACAGAACGGATCAATGAAATGAACCTAAATAATAATTAAATAGGTGGTCGCGTAGCCGTTAACACGCATAGAGTTACGCCTCTACGTCATTAAAGCTTAACCATTCGCTGCTGATTTGTGTAGCTAATTACGTAGGTATACAGGGTGAATTTTTCAAGTGAGCGTGGATGGTCAAATCCGAAACTATGAGGAATAGCGAAAAATACTCAAAGGAGTCTCGAGCCCGATTTTGATGACAACCAAAACTGCATCATTAGATTATAGAAAAATCAATATTCCTAGCCAGGAATCAACCCCATTGTTTTCGGAAAAAAATAAACACTATATTATTACACTATCCGATAGTGTCGCTAATAAGATCAAATTCTGGGAAATAATGACACACGGCAAACTAAAGGAAAGAGTTCATTTTTGATAAAAACATATTAGTATGCAAACAGTTGGTAGGTAATCAACAAAACGTGGAACAAATCTCTACGGGCGCCAACTCACTTGTAAGTTCTAATTTCAATTATTTACGAATTTTTTTTCTTTGACTGCGACCTTTAGCCGCGAAAAGTCAAAAAATTGAAATTAGAACATCATTTTGTGAAGATCGTCTGTGCTGCGGGTGCAATTTAAGATTTTTTGTAAGTTTGTCGTAGGTCATTACTTCCCAGAATTTGATCCTTATTAGCGACACTATCGAATGGTGTAAAAAACAGTGTTTTTTTTTTCAAAACCAAAATTTCCGTTTCCTGACCAGGAATATTGATTTGTCAAAAAACCAATGATGCAGTTTTAGTTTTCATCAAAATCGGGCTCGAGACTCCTTTATGAATTTTTCGCAATTCTTCTTAGTTTCGGATTTGGCCATCCAAGCCCACTTGAAAAATTCATCCTGTATATGTATTATGTAGGTACCTTCCTACTAAACTAAACTTTGTCACAGATTGATCGTCGAGTGTCGAATAGTTATGATGTATTACCAAAACAGATCCCTATATGTATAAATATCATCGCGCTTGTAATCCCCGGAGGGTTAGTCAGAATAGTACACCCACATTTCGCCAGTTATGATTAAGTCCTATATAATAGGGGGCGAGCCTATGGTCATCAACCTAGCATAGATCCAGCCTACGTGGCTGCTGGTCACCAACCCGCATTGGGCCGGCGTGGTGGATTATAGCCCATTCCCTCTCATTGAGAGGAGGCCGAGTGTCCCAGCAGTGGGAACATTAAAGGCTGATTATACTATGCTTATGCTACGTGGCTGCTACTGAGAAATTCCTGATGGAAAAACCTAATAATACTTTGCCCGACCTGGGAATCGAACCCAGGACTTCATGCTCAGCAGTCGCGCTTGCGACCACTAGACCAACGAGGCATCCCTATACAATTATGTACGTCATATTTCCTTGAAGAGCACGAATTACCTTAGACGTCATAATCTCAAGCACACACATTCCGTATTGATTCCCTTAGGCCACATCATTCACTTAGCTAGATACTTCCTACCTTGTATACTATAGGTACCGTCAGCCACATAAGTTGCCATCATTTGTTTTTTTTTATTATTATTATTGAACATTGTAGATCCTCACCGTTATCTGCATAGCCTTTTCCCACATATAGGTACGTATACTAGGGTCAGCTTCTAGTTTCATCGGCTGCAGTTGAATACCAGCATTTTACATAGAGTAACAGCCTAACTGGGTTGCCAGGCCAATTCTAACTGGGTTGTGGAGGTCCACAACCCAGTTAGTACTGGGTAATACGATACTCCTTGATAAGACTTGTTGGATTTTTGTCTCACTGACTACCTGAAACGACTGTCAAAGATCTATACAAATGACAGCCGGGACCAACGGTTTTACCGAGGCACGGAGGAAAGTCGGTATGTAATGGGTAGTCACCCATCCACGGACCAACCTAGGCAGCGCAGCTTAATCTGTAGGTCGACCCACGCAATTGAACCAAATTATTAATTTGGAACATCTATACCCCATAAAAACATAAATGTGAAAATGGGAGCAAAGTTTTATGTTAAGAATAGGTTCAGGTAGGCCAGTTACAGGCACTTTTGAATTGTCGCAACAAAGACTACAATGAAATGTAGCTATAATCCCAGTCACAAGGCATAATAACTATGAAAATTCTGTAGGTGCCGATTCTCTAGCGTAGATCTCTATGGAGTGGAACGGGAAAGAAACTCCATAGACACTCTTTTAAATCAGCATATTGTTAATAAACCTTGATAACATTATTCATGTTGATTTGGTACACTATGTGAAAACGATGTCGCAAGATGTGCACGTTAAAAGCGTCCATAGTAAAAACAAAAAGACAATTCAAAACATAAAAAAATAATTAATTCATTGAGATGACCAATCACAACTGACAGCGCCCGTTCACGAACATGACGCATAGATCAGCAACATTAAACTCAACCATTTGAAGGGAACTAAATGATCCATCATCGAGACATTTGAGTGAGCATGACATACTCTCAACCAACAGGGCACATTCAAGTCGAGAAAGGACGTAGAATTCCAGTGAAGCCAGGTTTCTAGTATATTATTATAATACTCACACATGGGCTATGCTAGAGAGATTGAATCTATAAAATGCAAAGATAGTTGTACAATCTTCAGCAGCTCCAACAATACTATTTAATGTTATCAATTTATGCGTGGAGCAGGACCGGTATTGAGCCAAGTGTTTTATCAGCGATATAATCGTCCATCTTGTAATATGCTTGCTTACATAGTGTGCGTTTAATGCGTGTTTTAAATTTCGTCTCATTGAGTTCAAGAATACTTTGTGGAATTTTATTATAGCATCTCAAACAGTTCCCCATGAAAGATAAGTCTATTTTAGCGAGTCTGAATGAACTAATTGGTCCCTATTTCTAGTCCTATTTGTGTCTGTCACTTCGTTCACTACAAAGATGCAGAAATGTTCTTACGTACATTATGTTTTCGTAGATGTATTGACAATGTACCCTCATTATAAACAGTTCCCTCAGAGAATCGCACCTACGAAGATTATATATGGTTCTGATGGCTCTTTTTTGCAGAATAAATATAGACTAAAGTCTGCAGCCCGTCCCCATAACAAAATGCCATAAGACATTATACTATAAGTGTAAATAAAATGGAGTAGCGGTATCTACATCAGTAAATTGACGGATTTTTCTAATAGCATATATGCTGCTGAAGACTGCGCTTGTTGACTTCGCCGACAAAAAAATTGAGATCTCCGCATGTCTAGATCATAATGCTAGTCTTTCAATCATGCTCTACTCTTTTTCGCTATTAAAAGAGTAATACCCCAGTTTTCATTCTAAATATTTTCTAATACTTTAGATTGTTATTATTACCAACTTATATCGCTGACAGTACTAACAAAGTGAGAGAGAAATCATTAAATTTGATACCTACTTCAACGTGCCTCGCATGTCACAAATAGTTTTGGTCCCAATGCCTCTTTGATATATGGGTTTACTACGTACGGAGCTAAAGGTTTTCCCTTCGGGCTACAGGTATTTTTGTTTTGACATGAAATCGGGGCGTAAAAGGATTAGAGTTTTTTGGTACATGTCACAGTCTATGTGTTCCTGGTATTTCGAGATTGATGTCTCAAGACGTCACAAGTTAGATGATGGAAAAACCTCAAAGGAGGAAACTCGAAGGCTTTGCGACTTAGAAAATACGTTTTTTCTTTATATAGACTTACCAATTATCTTAATATCCAGCAACTTTCTTGTAAAAAAGGGGTAGATGTTGCTCCATATAAAATTCTGGTACATATAATATAGGAAAACTGAAGGCTTATCCCAACATAGTTGGGGAACGGCTAGGCAGATGAATATGATGATGTTGAGGCCATAATGATTATGTACTGCTGAACAGCAGTCCTGAAAGCATCATGTACCTATACTTACAAAAAAAAAACTTCAAACACGTGTAGGCATGTAACGAACACTTACCTGCTTCATGCTTTTCCGCTTCAGAATTCAAAGTAGGTAACATTTTTTGACGTTCGACGTTCTTTGAATATTTCCAAGTCGCACCCCACTTACTGAAAATATATCTACCTACTTCAATAGAGTCTAAGAAAGGGTTTTACCACTAGGTGTACCTTCTTACTAAAGGCATTGAGATTAGGCAATTCCGGAGTTCACGAAACTCTCTCTATTTTTCCCAATAATATTAAATTTTCAGCATAAAATACCACCTACCCCACCTACCTATTTTCCGAAGTTAAATTCTCATCTTATTAAAAGTTGAACGATTTTATCCATACTTAAATAACTGAAAGGAATATACCATAAATAGCAAAGTTTTATTAAGTAGGTAAGGGCGGCAACTTTATACGCTCTTATACTTTCACATGTAATTCATGGTACTAGTTATTTTCACGGGAAAATGATTTTGGTTCAGGAAAATAAATGTGGATTATTTAAGCGTATCGTAGGATATTTTTCTTAAAGTATCTTCTTTTTGTTTCAGATTATCATGGATGTTCATAGCAAGTAGGTTTGTAATTAAAAAAAAACGCGTTCGAATATAAATACAATTTTAAAATGAAAAAATAACAATGAACGTGACAAAAGCAATGGAATTAAAAAACAAAAGTGAAACGTCAAATTCTTGAGTTTGAATTTCGAAAAACGAAATAATAATGTCGTCTGAAGTGTCATTGGAGGGTCGCGAGCGGCCAGGATTGGTACGTCGCATGACCGCCGGGTGCGCAAGGGCGGCTTTCTCGCAAATCGGTCTGGTGATCTTAGTGGTGATTTATGTACTATTTGGTGCAGTGCTCTTTGAGTATTTGGAGTCGGGGCCTGAGGTGCAGAAGCGGTCCGCCATACAGAGATCGAGAGAGGAGTGCTTGAAAGAACTCTGGGCTATCACAGGTAAGAATTCAGTTGTTTAATGCCAAAATTAATAAGTAAAATCAAGCACGTACTATTACGTGTCTACTTAATTTTGCTTATGAATTTTGTGCTAATATTCACAGTGGTAACAAATTGTTCGGTGATATTTCGGCAGTCACAATATTTAATTTGATCTTCATACTTTTGTGAAGAGAGCAATTATGTTTTTCAGAAAATGCCTAACACTATATTTCTCTGTACATTATCAAAATGTTACCAGAATTTAGCATGTTGTTAATTTAATAAAATAAAATTATAATTTATAAAAGCCCAGACACTATATACCTTAACGCAGACGAATAATCAATGCTTTGGATCAGATACTTCTCAACTCGAGCATACTTCTAAACCACTGTATCTCTTTGGATTGGGATCAGCAACTTCGTTGAAATATTAATGGGTAAGGGGGCGACGATAAGCTCATCAGAATCTGCCTAGCCTTTTCCCAACTAAGCTGAGATCGGCTTCCAGTCTAACGAGATGCAGCTGAATACCAGTATTTTACATGGAGCAACTGCCTATCTGACCTCCACAACCCACAGTTTGTACTGGGTAATATGATACCACATGGTAAGACTGGACTTTCGGGCCAGTGACTATCTGTAACGACTGTTAAAGATCTACAAATAACAGCCGGGATCAACGGCTTAACGTGCTTTCCGAGGCACGGAGGAATCTCGGTATGTAATGGGTGGTCACATATCCACAGACCAACCGAGATCCGAGTGGCTGTTATTATTTAGCCATGAGCGATTTAGTGACGATAGATGACGATAAGATACGGTTCTATATTTATACGTGTGCTTAATTAAAATTAGCCTAGACGTTTTAGGAAGCTTTTTATTTTTCTTGAATTGATCTTTTATTATTTAATTTGCTTTCCGCTCAAATGTTCACCAACCACTAAAGATGGCTGTTCAACGACCGATTCCGTTCGAAAACTATCGAAGCAAATAAAAGCTTCATCTCCTTTCCTTTGACAATCTGACCTACAGGTGATGCTGAGCCGATCACACGTGATTTCCCCTGTGTAATACTGCTACGACAAAGAAAATACGTCATCGACGAAATGAAAATCGTATTATGGGATATTATTTCTGGGGTATTAGGTTATTAAATGATAAATGATGTTTATTTTACAAAAAGGTTTTTAAAAACACTTTTCACGTCCCTTTTTTAAACAAGATGGGGCCGGTGTTTCGTACCTGACTACTCTGAGAAGAAACAGCCGAAACAAACTCAGAGGTCATAGTCTCTTTTAACGTCCAGACATAATCTTGTTTAACTCACATGAGGACTATGCAGATTAGTGTCTGAGATGGTCTCTTGAAGAAAGAACCACACAGATTTGAGTGGACCTGTCCAGTCAGTGCAAGCATTTGTCAGTTATCGTGTAGCTCGACTTATAACTCAAGGAGCTCAACGACACGACGAACAATACAAAAGAAAGCACATTTGGGTAGGTCGCTTATAGTACTCAAACTGCCAGACAATCGTGGAAAAAGATAAAAAACGAACAAACAAAAAAAAAATTGCACAGTTTAGTTAGATGGGAAGGTTAAGCGTTTAGGTAAATGGTGTCGCTGACTTCATAGTTATGTATATCGCATTTTCTTTTTTCTTAAATAAATTTCTTTAGTACTTCACGCACTCAAGGATTAACGGCGGACGTAATGCCTTAGGCATTTTGTACCAGTTAAACAAGGGATAGCCCTTGGTTAACTGAATGAAGAATGTAGTATAGACTACATCTTCTTTTTAGCGTATCGATGACAGTCAGCCCAAAGGCGACGAGTTTGGCACTTTCAGTAGCATCCATCAGCTCCTTTTAAATGATTGGAAGGAAGGCTACAGTAACACGCATTTAACCTGCTTGGAATATGAGTTGGACATTGCAGCTATTTCCATTGTGCATTTTGTTTCCTAGGATTTCTTTGAATGCAGAATATTTACTTCGAAAACACGCCCGAAGTAAGCTAAAAGACGAAAAGAAATAAACGCTCTCTGGTAGTTTTTATTTCTATGACTTCTGATTGAGTCAATTGGGCGCATTCGAGTCAAATTTGTTTCAATTCAGAACTCGAGCGTAAATCAGCAGATTGTGCTCATCTTATTCAAAATTGCAACCGTTTCTGCTTCATTATAAAACTCACCTCTAAAAATATAATACCTTCACGTATTTAAACCTTTTATGTTCATTATCGAAGCTCGCTTCCTGCATTGGCGACAATATACTTATGCGATCTTCACTCATAAGTGCCTATTATTGCTTAACGCCTTTGATCAACGCCAGCGGATGCCTCCGTCATATTCTAAAGATGTTAAGATGTTCTCGCGTCAAGACTGCTTTTGAAATTAAATTTTATGAAATTTAAAAGATTACATTATTTTGTTGGAATTTCGAGTGTGGTCTGGCGCGTAATCGTAATGTCTTTCATTTATACAATTCAAAAACATTAATTGCGATTTTATATTCTTTTACAGTCGTTTCTAAAAAATAATGAAGAAATGGTTAAGGAATTTCCTTCAAAATCTATTAGATTGAAAGTGATCAATAATACGCAGTTGGATGGGTGCTATTTGCAATGGTCCATTATAGCCACGAGAAGTAACGCTACATTTTCATGATTCAGGAACGATAAAAATAATTAATCAATCGGACATACCGATAATTATGTAATCGGTATGTACACACATCAAAAAAACTTTAGTAGTAAAAATCGAAATCTTTTTTGTTACGGTAGATTATATTACGATTTCTTCTTCTTTTTAGATTCTTTATTTAAAAATATAGATTTAGAATACAAAACAATAAAACAGTTCAATTGTTTTTCCATATAAAAAGGCTTTAAGTCCTAGCTTACGCTCATTCAGAAATCTGCTTTAGTCTGTTTAGTAGTGATGTTGAATTTTAACGGATTTAAAATACTTTTTCGCGGAAAGTTGTGATTGAAAAAATGCGAACAGGGTTATTAGAAATTTTACGAGCAATAAATAGTAACTTTGAGGGAAGAAGGATACACCACGAGAGAAATAGCACGCAGAGTTGCTATATCCCAATCCTGTGTCGTGACCACGTTGCACGGGATGGGTAATTTAGCTGACCGACCCCGCAGTGGTCGTCCAACTGTTTTGACTGCCCAAAAGCGCTATATTAGATTGCTGGCACCCCGTGATCCAACAATCAACGCTACTAAAATAAAAGCAGAAGTTCGGGCTGCCTCTGGGCTTGAAGTTAGCACTCAGACCATTCGGAATTGCTTGCAACAGGCTAGATTAAGAGTACGGAGGTCTTGGCGAGCTCCTCTGAATTCCCGGCAACGTCAACGACGGAGATTGCAGTGGGTTAGGCTTTGGCAAAATGAAGAAGAAAACATTCGGCAAAACTGTCTCTTCGTTGACGAATCGTGACTCAGTACTCATCCAGATAACCGACGCGTCCGTATCTGGAGAAGACCAGGAGGTCGTGAAAGGTAAAGAACTGCCACTTGGAGCGGTATATGATTGGAGCTAGAACGTCTTTCATCCCGTATCGAGGCTTCATGACAGCAGATATGTATAGAGCAGTTGCTATTGATGGAATTGTCAGACCATTCCGAGTAAACCATGGGCACCAATTTGTACTGGTCGATGATAATGCACCCGCTCATCGAGCTCAACGAGTCAATGCTGGTATCCGAGAATAAGACATCACAAGGTTAGACTGGCCTGCCGGTGAACCTGACTTAAACCCAATTCTCAACATGCCCAGGAGAATCTTCGCATCTATTCGAGCCAGGGTAGGAGTTATATTATATTGAATATAAACCTTTTATTAATAAATTGTTCTTTAAGTTTGATTAAACAGTATTTTTCTTTCTATTAAACTTCTGTTACAATTTAATTACGATTAACTAATCAATTATTTTTTTTATTAAAAAAAGTTGTTTTATTTTTTAATTTCAAACAGGGTATATATCTATTCAAAGAAAACTCTCAACAAAAAATATTTCTTGATATAGTTCAATTAAAAAAATTATATCAGCATTTATGCTAGTGCTCATAAACTTATTTTGATGTGTGTACGTACAAGCAGGAATTTTAAAGTAGGTACTGGTAACAATACAACAGGCGATGATACGCATCGCCATTTGACATTCGCCGTGACAGCTAAGCTCAACCGTTCCAAATTTAAATTACATTGTGCTCTACATTTAACCAGTGAGTAATTGGCATCGGCCAGTTTTAATTAATGATCAGCAGATGTCACTTATCAGAGCATTTGTTTATTTTGTTGATGTGCTTGCATTATTTTGTTTAAAAATGTGATAAATTTTCTCTGAAGTTGTACTTAAGTCCAAAGGTTGTTTTAGGTGAGGACAGGAGCATTATGTCATCTGGTGTTTTAAATTAGGGATCTCTCAGTGGTTGCTTGGATCCTAGATTTATGCTCGTTTGATTGTATAGGCTCAGCTCATAATAGGTAGGTACATGGGATTTAAACGTGACTGTATAACACCTCTGCCTATCCTTTCGTAGAATACAGACGTTATGTGGTATCCGCAGATAATCCCAGCCAGCGGATTAATGGAAGTAGAATCATTATTAATTCATAGGTGGATGTTATTACTACCAATCCTGCCGACTAAACCATTACTCAATGCAAAAAGCACTCAAATAATACCAAAAAGCTTTTCCAAGTAGCACTCAAAACCAAATAACCTATAAGATTAGAGGAATTCCGGAATTCTTTGACTCAAATTCAACCTGCCGAAATTCTTCGACTCTGCTTTAAGGTATTTTAAAACGACTAATGCCTCCACAAGTAAAATATGTTTAACATGCTTCAATAGGCGTATGCGAGTAAGGGGGGGTGCAGACATATTCGGGTAAGCACTTTCTATTCGACAGTATTCATTTGTTGAATGGCAAAGCCGACCCGAAGCCATTTCTACTCTTCGGTTTTCATTCGACTCCGACCTACATCGTTCAACATCGACCATCGCTTCTGACACGACACAGTTCGAGCTAAGTCGAATAGTTTTTTCATCTAAATCTTATAGTTTTACAAACTTTTTGACTTTCAATATTTTCTCCTGCAAACTCCGTTTGGCATCTACCATCGCTGCACCAAGTTCGGGCTGGTTTGACACAATTCGTGATAAACCGAACAGCATTTTCCCGAACATAATAATATACTACATACGAGACTATTCGTCTGGCATTTACCCGCCGTTTTGCACGCGTGGATTTTACAAATTATCCAACAGGAACGTACTACTTAAAGATAGGTTCCCTATGTCCGAACCTCGGTCTATCCTTCGACCAAATTTCATCCAAATCCAGTCAGCCGTTAACGTGTGAAAAGGTAACATAGAAAATACTTTCGTTATAATTTGTAGTAGTATGGATTTTCCCTCCCGGCTAGGCGGCTGAGCCAAATAAAGCCGACTCGAACACAATATGTGAAACTCCCCTAACGAATTCCGACAAATTATAAGCACTCCGTATAAAGAGAAAAATGTTCCCTTTCAGACGAAGTATGGCGCCCGAGTTTCTTTGTGAGAAAGCTCTTGGAAGACAAAAGGACAGTTTTGTACGCCGTCCCATTGTGTTCTGTTGTAAATTATGCAGTTCATAAGTTAGCATGGATGTATTGGGAGGTGCTGTGTTATCTGTGGAGGTTTGAATGAAATTGAAATGTTAAAATGTGATGAGAGATTTTGAGCTTTCGATCATGATAATACCTATCACTCGTTACCTGTTATTTCCTTGATTTTCCTTGAAGTTATGCCTCTACGCAGAGAGTGATGTTCATAACTGCCCGTAAACCGTAATTTAATTGATCTAGATAACACAATATCGATCGTTATGAGGGGCTTTGACTTCAGGACAAGTTTGGCAATCAATATATAAAGTTATTTATTCAAATTAGGCTGATAATTAGCACTTTTAAACGTCAAAGATCAAAACAGTCTCCCAAAACACCCGCCATTCGCCACTGCCTAGTGTTTTAGCAAAAGTTACGGACCAAACTCCCCAGTAAGCAATTGATACTAAATGGATTCTTGTTAAACTGTGTAAAGATTCAGTCATATCGCTGGGGATATGTAGGGTCTATGGACACATTGCAGACTAATTGAGGACATCGGATACTGACAGACACTTTAATCCATTATCTGATAGAATCTGGTTTCAATAGCCATTCTGCAATTTGACCGTACGTACCCTTGTTCGAACTGTGAGAGGCTTAAACCTAGACTTGAGTCCACTGAAGTCATCATCCTAGCCTTTTCCTAACTATGTTATGGTCGAGTTCCAATCTAATCAGATGCAGCTGAATACCAGTATTTTACATGGAGCGATTGCCTATCTAACCTCCACAACCCAATTAGTACTGGGTGATACGATACCCCTTGGAAAGAATGGTTGTCAGACTTTTAGGCCACTGACTACCTGCAACGACTGTCAAAGATCTACAAATGACAGCAGTGACCAACGGCTTATCGTACTTTCCTAAACACGGAGGAAACTCAAAATGTAATGGGTGGTCACCCATCCACGGACCGACCTAGGCATAACAAGCACAGCTTAACCTAAAGAGCGATCCGAGCGGCTGTTGTAATATAGCCATGAGCTCCTTCAGAAGCCTTGAGCATACAGACGTACTTTTCAATAAATAATTAATTCATTAATTAATTTATTAATTTATTTAAACTTCATGTGCAATAGTGGTACATAGGCGGACTTAATGCCATTAGGCATTCTCTACCAGTCAACGTTTGGGTTCAATAAGAAAACGCTGTGGTAGGGTACAAAATAACTATCTAAAAAAATAATTATATAAGTACTTATAGTGATACTAATACACATAATACATACAAGATAAACTAATAAATATTATAACAAATACCAAAATATATAACGAAAAAACCTAATAATAATTACCGTGACTCGACCTCAAATTGAGAGTTATTTATTAATAAATAAATAAAAATAAATATCGCTGGACATTACACACAGCGCCATCTAGGTGCCACACTAAGCAACGAGGCTTGTGTCGTGGACACCAGATAGTTGATACTACTACATAGATACTTTTTTGTTTGTAAATACATACTTATTATACATATAAACATCCATGACTCGGAAACAAATGTCCATGCTCATCACACAAACATTTGCTCCTACCGGGATTCGAACCCGGGACCCTATGTGCGTAAGGCAGCCTCACTACCGCTGCGCCATAATGAATACATAGTTGAAAAAGATTCAATTTTAATCAACAATCTATATATATAATCAACAATATACCATATCCGACACTATTACCGTCTGACCTCATACGTGCGACATGAATATTAAAAATCCCTATTATAGCCTGGAAAATTGCTTTTAAACTCCACGACTACCCACCCCCGACGTCATGTTATTTTAATAAAAAAATACTCCATCCAGTAGGTATGTTACCTATTGGATTTTTTCAGTATTTAGATTCCATTTTATTGGTTGTATCTTTTTTACTTGTAAAATAAATTGTTTGACTTATCACAGAGGGACAGATGGAATATTTCTCATGGTTGTGTCGTGTTTTGTTTCGATTTGTATTGCTTCATTTGTTTTCAAGAGGTCAAGGGAAGGTTGAACTGTAAGAAAGAAATGGAATTTACATTTTTGCCACCAACCGGTCACAAATCTAGGCTCCGTGGCCGCTACTGAGAAATTCCTAATAGAAAAACCAAATAACAATTTTCACGACTCTGGAATCGAACCTAGGACTTCCTGCTCAGTAGTCGCGATTGAGGCCATTGGACCAACGAGACAGTCTATGAATTTAATAAAGGAATTATTACACTAAGGGCCGATTTTTCAATTGCCAGTTAATTTTTATCCGACGAATAAGTTTGTCATTTTGACAGTTTTGTGTGGACCATCTGTCAAAACGTCACATTTACTCTTCAGGTAACAGTTATAATAATAATTGAAAAATCGGCCCTAAAGCACATACTTAATAACATTTTTTTGTAGCTGAAAAAAGGACACAAGTTAAAAGTCAAGCCAAATCAGCTTACAACGTTCGTACTGCCATGACAAAAGACACAAACATTCTTTCTGTGAGTAGGAGTAGGCCATTAGGGTTGAACCTCATCTATCAGCACGGAATCGCATTACTCCTAAGCTTAGTGCTGCCGAGCGCATCGTCGATGCTGCCGGATTCAATAATTCGATCTAATCGATATAATCGATTTGATATTTTTATTAGTTATATTTGTAATTATTGTACACACATTTATTCTATACATATAACTACCTATTCATACACATAACTAATTGGTAACACAAACTACAAAACTGTTTTATGTCCGTCACATCACATCTCAGGTCCAGTTGAAAACCGGCGTCGGCCACTAGCTGCTCGGCAGATTGCTGAACTGGGCCTATTTGGCGCATTTTTATTTTTTTGTTGTATGCTCTTGTGGCATGTGCCAAATAAATATGTAATCTTTCTTTCTTTCAATACTCCCGCACTCTCGCTGTTTCTCATTCTAGCAAAGTATGGTTCTGAACAACAGGATAGGATACGAGCATGGAAATTCATTCGGTTCTGATAAATGAAGTTCAACGTTGATTCACCACGCGGGGTCAGTTGTTTGCAAAATGGATCGATAAAACTCCACCCAATAACGTAGAAAACACGAAAAATCTTTACCCAAATCTGGCATCAAAAACACCACACCGATCTAAAATCAACATTTAAAATGAAATCATCCGTCTTACCATGTAACTGTTGAGTGAAACGATAAAACGTAATGTACAGATTAAATTATTGCGCACCCCCCCAAGGATCCTCGGATCTTATTAAACCATACCTTGAAATATCGACAGAGGACGACGAACGATGTATTTTGTTCGACCCTAAAGCTGTGTTTCCATGGGTATTTTTTTTTCAATTTTGGAAAAAAATGTAGTGCAATGTTATTTGATTGCCGTTGATTGCTTGGATTGTCTCGGCCTCTCATTGATGCTGTTCTGTACAGTATTGCTGAATTTCGTTTAAATAAATTGACCCCATGAGTACCTACGTACACGTAGTTTATTATATTGGTCCGTATCGCCTTAACTAAGTAATTCATCATTTGCCTGCTTCCAGTCTAACCGGATGCAGCTGACTACCAGTATTTTACATGGAGCGACTGCCTATCTGACCTCCACAACCCAGTTAGTACTGGGTGGTACGATACCCCTTGGTAAGACTGGTTTTCAGACATTTGTGGCCGCTGACTACCTGTAACGACTGTCAAAGATCTACAAATGTCAGCCGGGACCAACGGCTTAACGTGCTTTCCGAGGCACGGAGGAAACTCGGTGTAGTGATATGTAATGGGTTCACCATCGACGGACGAACCTAGGCAAGCGCGGCTTTACCTGAAGATCGGCCTGAGCGGCTTTTAGTATTTAGCCAGGAGTTCCTTAAATACATTAAATTTACCACTCCAAATATGGTGGGTCATCATCAGCCTACAACAGTCCACTGCTGGACATACTTCAATAACACGCCACCCAACTCGATTTTCGGAAACTCTCATCCAGTTGCTACCAGCCACCCTGCGAGTATCGTTCGATATGTTATCGAATATGGTGGCTACTTTAAATGTGTATCTCTTATACCACCAATTGTTCTACCATCTCGGGTAATTACCGAAAAAGTTGCCCATGTAAGCTTAAAGAACGAAAGCTTTTATCCATGATTTATCAGCCGTATGCGAGGCTTCGAGTTTCGATTTTTGTTAATTGCCCCATTTAGATATTACGGTAATTCAATAAAATTGGTTTGGGAACTTTTAATTAGAGACCCGAATTCGTGCCGGAGTTTTAATGATAGGGTAACGTTCCAAATGTTTCTGTGATTCAATTTCGGTATATTTTTTTGTGATGATTGATTTGTGACCTGAATTTTGTCTTCTTTTTGGTGAAAAAAATATAGGGTTTATCGTCAGGGAAGATATTTCTGCAGGGCTATTGCGTATCTCTGTTGACAGTTCATAGTGATCATCACTTGGCGAGTTTTGATATACAATGACCGATCTTTTTGATTTCAACTGACGCTACCCGTGCAGAACTGTCATTGTATATCAAAACTCACCAAGTGATGATCACTATGAATTGTCAACAGAGATACGCAATAGCCGTGCTGAACTGTATTCAGAATGTTCATCATCGCGATGTACGGTACTCCAAAAGTTAGCCGTGACTAATTACTTAATCGAGAATGTTCATCATCGCAATGTACGGTACTCCGAAAGTTTGCTATGACGAATACTTCATTCAGAATGTTCATCATCGAGATGTACGGAGCTCTGAAAGCTTGCTAATGACGAATTACTTCATTCAGAATGTTCATCATCCAGATTCTGAGAGAGAACCAATTTCTTCCGTCTGCCACTCTTTGACAATCAGAACCCACCGATTAAATTCGGCGCGAGTAATTGTTCAATCAGAGATAAACAGCAGTATTGATGGATACAGGACTTGTTCTGGTTGCGCCACAACATCCTGTCTGGGAACATTGCTCATCCAGTCTTTTTCCCAGCAACCATCTTAGGATCGACGGGACATCCAGCTGGGGGCATCCGAAGCTACACTTTTTGATACGCCAAGGTTACTAAGTTCAGATGTTTTAGGTCTCTAAACAGCCGAACTAACAAAAATTAAACAGGAATGTATTCAGCTCTCAGCTTTGAAATTGTTGAACTTATAAAACATTGTACAACCAAAAGTAGCAAATGATTTTCCTGACCGAGCAACTAAATACAATTAACTTAACACGTCCCTAGTGATTTGGCTAGACCCAACCCGACCTTCACTAACCGCTGTACAAAATTATTATCATTTTCGATAATATTTTCTACCTTTTTCTGACATGTAGGCAAAGTTTATACAATACTATCGACCCGCCGTTGCCTCGCACATTCTTTACGACAACTCTCAACATCAAGATTTTTATCTCATACACATATATCTACTATATACATTATATACACAGATTACAAATAGAACTAAAATAATGCTAAAAAGGCGGGCTGTGCGGGCGCTGCTGCTGCGGCTGCTGAGATCATCAAGCGGCGCAAATACTGTAACCTTATCGGTAACTACAGTTTTGAGCCGTTTGGGGTCGAAACGCTCGGGTCATGGAGCCAGAGTGCGCGTCTCCTTTTTAAGGAAATATCTCGCCGACTGGTCGAAATTTCGCGTGACCAGAGGGCTGGCTTTTTCATTGGCCAAAGAATTAGCATTGCCATTCAACGCCGAATTTAGGGACGTGGCAATGCTGCCAGTCTTCTGGGCACGTTTCCGGATGACATCGATGGAGAGGAAAACTTTGAGGCCTAAGTGTCCTATTGTTGTCGTTGTATATATGTAGGAACTTACTTTTAGTCTTCTTTTTCTCATACATTAAGTAAGTTTAATAATAACGATTACACAAAAACCTTCTGGAATATATCTCCAAATAGTTGTAAAAACTGCATCGCAATACGTTTTTACAAAAAGCTACTTTATTTGATAACAATATGTTTAGATTTTTTCCTTTTTTACGATATAGGTAAACTAGATACATATAATAATAAGTTAATATACTTAACCAATTTGTGCCAAGTCATGTAGGTTTTTTCCAACCATTCAAAATAATAATGTATGCAGCCATAATCTAGGGCTAGGTAATAAATTACATGGCTTGACGTGCAATTTTTCATATCCATTGTAGTGATGAGTTTGTTAGACTAAATATTTTGTTAAAAGGAATAATAAAAGGTTACATAGGAGTGTCTATTTTCCATGATCGTAACAAAATGTGCTTTGATATTTTTTACATTGGCCACTAAGATTTATTAGCAGTTATTAAAAGAAAAAAAAACTTTTTTTCAAAAACTAAAACCGACTTCAAAAGTCTGTGACTTTTGTTTTTTTTTGTCATCGACTTCTGAAGCTACAGTGTTTTTTTTACTTTTTGTGTTTTTGAAGTCAGTTTTTTTTTTTTGGAAAAACGTTTTTTATTTTGCCATTTTTAAGTAAGTTGAACTAAGTCATTTAACTTGAGTAATTATTCTGACTTTGATTTATAAATCTTAAATGGGCATTTGAAATAAAAAATGGTATGAAAAACCTAAAGATGATTTTCAAATACCTATTTAATGATAATTTTTTTTTTTTTTTGGATGGGAAATCATCAAATAACCCCTCCCGCTCTGGGCTGAGCAGGAGGGAGTGTCAGACTTTTACTGACTAAAACCCATCCATCTTCCTTCCTTTGCCCTTTGTGTTCCAGGGCCGCGGTATCTCTTTCGAACAGTCCCGCAACCCTGGATTTAATGATACCTTACATAACATAGTTTTTTTTTACACAATACGGCGTCTGATTACCGCCATATTGAATTTTGATTTCTGTCATGTCTTTAGTGACACTCGAAAGATTAAGGCAAATCGATTGGCGTAAGAATCCTCAAAATCGGCCCTCGCGTTTGGTCTCTAGAGTGCCACATATTATCAAACATACATAAATACATATAGGCTGATAAACACAATTACCCTCAGGCAGGTAATAAAAAGTCAAATTGTCTTTGAAACCATGAATAAGACGAAACCAACCGCTAAAAATAACATTTCATAACTTCCCAATTTTCCTCAAGGATCTTCAACTTTCTGGGTTCCGTCAAATATTTCATATCGATCCTCCAAGACTATGGCAAGCTCAAGTAAGTACGGCACTCTCTAGGGACGGTAGAAAACTTATATGAGAGAAAACACGAACAAAAGTTAGCGTAGAATAGATAGTTTTGTCAAATATTCATGGAAAATGGATAGCAAAACATGTCACTTGTAAACTCCTGTGAGTACAATAGTTTCCTCTTTGTGGTTTGAAGGTATGTGTTTAGTTCAACTATTGGATGGGTCGAGTGATGGACAAGCTCTCGAATTAAGTGGATAAGGGACCATTTTACGAATCAGAGGTACCGTAACTTAAGGATACACTAGTCGGTCATACTTCCATACAAACGTAGTATGGCGATTTCTCAACTGTTGAGACACAAACAAAAAAGTAAAAAAACATTTTTTTTTTGAAATTATCAAATTTATGTTTTTGTTACTTTTTGTTTCCTCAATATAATGATGAGACAAATTGATTTCATTTTTTTATTTTGAACGTACACCATCAAACAGTGGAGTAATCGCCATACTACGTTTGTTTGTTTTGTATGAAAGTACGACCGACTAGTGTACCCTTAACTTTTAGTTAAATACTGTGTTGAAAAGGGCGTCATTGGGATGGAAAGTGGCTGTGTCATTTATCTAATGATCACCAATCGCTTTGCTGTATAAACTTTCTACTTAATAAAAAAAACTAAAAGTCATTCATTCGCTGATTATCTGAAGTACACTGCACATTTTAAACCACGCACTTGAACTAGAAACATTAAAATTAGCATAACATTTTCTAACGTTTTTTTTTTAATTAATCCTCTTTTAAAGAGTTAAATAGATGGATGAGAGTATATGAATGGAAGTTCGCCATTTTTGCGGGCGTGTGGAGTTATAAATTACATCACCCAATTTTTCAAGGCAAAATCAAGTTAATTTTTCATAATTATATAAACAAAAAAACAGTGAAACGTTACAATATTAAGTTTAAGTATACTAGTATAAAACGCTTTATCTACACTATTGTCCACGGAATAATATCGATTTTGAAAGAAATAAGGAAACGGACGTAAACAGAAAGGGAGTGTAAGAAAGTAAAGTAAAATTGCTAGGTAAACACAAACCAACACTGGACAGCGCTCCCTGTCTAGTCTGTAGTGACCAATCAAATCCCAACATATCAACAAAGTATGAACAATGTATTGGTTTTACCTCTATCAAAATACAAGGTGGATACTAACGTCAGGCCTAAACCATTTAACAGGCATCGGGTTGCACGCCGCACAACTCAATTCCATCAGCGATAATCCACTAGATTAACTATTCATACCGAATTTAATACAATTTAAATACAGCGCGATTTGTCAGATTAACGCTCACCGCACTATTCAGTAGTTATAATAAATTATTCAATTGTAATTGTAATTATTTTCATTAGTATGTGGTTTGTGTAAATACATTTTAAACACGCTTAGGTTAAATACTGCAGCAAACAATGTAATCAAATCTCGGAAGTCAATTTTAAACTACTTCTAATTGTCGAATCGAAATTAAACTTTGTATGTACATGTAGTTAAGATGACAATACTATAATCTTATATTTTTATTTATTTAATTTGGCTCTTCCAACAATGAGTACACTATTACATATAATATAGTGTGTTTTATCACCGGACACCGATACTTTAAGGGCACACTACACATATTCATTTTTATTGACAAATACACGTTTATAAATACTCCCAACCTTGAAGCTAATCCCATGATGGAGCCAGAAGGTAAATAGTAGAACTCTGCAGTGGCCACCGCTCTTCAGTGGTGAACAATTCGAGATTCGGGTCAGGATTAGTTTTGATGAGTCCAATAGATTGCACTTGGTGTTGACGGATTATGACGCCAGGAGGTGGATAGTGGAACACTACCACACATAAGCACAGAGATCTACATATTTAGTGCGAGATAAAAGCATGATTTTTAGTTTTTAAACTACAGTATTACTTTTTGATATCCAGATACAGAAAGCTTTTTGATTGATTGCGGTTCAGATTCACTTGAAAAGTACCTAAATTGAAGTAAAACCAATTTGTGTGTGTGAAACTGCCTTATTAGAAAGTGCTGAAAAATTAGGAATGCGAGATCTGACGTAGCGCAGTAAGTGCTACGCCGTAGCACGCTCGTAGCAAACTCGTAGCTCTATCGTCTCACGCTCGTAAATAGCGCTACTAGATTTACGCAAAGCAGAATAAAAAAAACACGTTGGAGTGTTTTAAAATGATCAAAGTACAAGTTTTAAAGTGTTGAGAGTTCGAGATAAGTAAGAAATATTGGACACCAGTTGCATACGATGACTTGTAAAATCTTGGGCTTAAAATACGGCCAGTATTTTAAGCTTCTTATTATTTTTTTAGCCAAGCCATCTATCACGCAGACAAGATTTAAGAGAAACTTCTAAAATAAAGTGAGTTAGCCATAATATCTACAATAGGAGAGTACTTAACGTCCATAACTCATCTGCCTAGCCTTTAGGGCTTCCAGTCTAACCGGATGCAGCTGAATACCAGTATTTTACATGGAGCGACTGTCTATCTGACCTCCACAAACCAGTTAGTACTGGGTAATACGATACCCCTGGGGCTTGTGTGTGACTTTCGGGCCACTGACTACCTGTAACGACTGTCAAAGATGAACATAATGATAGCAGTGACCAACGGTTTAACGTGCTTTCCGAGGCACGGAGGTAACTCGGTATGTAAGGGGTGGTCACCCATCTACAGACCAACCTAGGCAAGCGCGGCTTAACCTGAAGATAGATCCGAGTGGCTGTAATTATCTAGCCATGAGCTCCTCTTCACCTCCTTAATGAGCTTATCAATACATTCACTCTAAAAATACAAAACAAAAACACATAAAACATTGAAAGAATGATGATAAATTTAGCCCACATGCTAAGAATATTCCTTTTTTGGTATATTTTTCTCATTGTCATCGACATGAAGACTATTATCACGCTTCATATAAAGTGCAATTTATCATTTTGATCACCCCGGATAATGGTATGGTACAAAAAGAGTTTCTAATTGAAAATACGTCCATTACATTATCATTCGCGTGAATTATTGCTGGTTGAATGTGCGATTTGTGGGAGCGTTCATAAATTATTGGTTTAGCGTTATAGCAAAACCTGATCATCATATTCTGCCCAGCCTCTTTCCAACTATTTTGCGGTCGGCTTCCAGTCTAACTGGATGCAACTGCATACCACCTCCACTACCCAGTTAATTGTATTGGGTAATACGATAGCCTTGGTTAGACTGTGTGTCAGGCTTTCAGGCCACTAAGTACCTGTAACAACTGTCAAAGATCTATAAATGACAGCCGGGACCAACGGCTTGATGTGCTTTTCAAGGCAAGGAGGAAACTCGGTATGTAATGGGTGGTCACCCATCCACAGACAAACCTAGGCAAGGGCGGCTTAATCTGAAGATCAACCCGAGTGGCTGTAATTAATTAGCCAGTAGAAAAACTGTCTGACTGACTGAACTAAAATTGGGCCACTAAGATATAGGCTATGCCTAGTTTGGGGCCCATGGCTTCTTCTATTTTTGTATTCTTTAAACGTTGCTCATTGTATTTTGTTTTTCTATGTGTGTGTATTTACCTAGCTTGTGTGTGTCAATAACATTACAATAAAATGTCGGCGAAAACATTTTGCAGTTGCCGATACGCTCCGTGCACGGCACGCGATAGTGTTGGTCGGTGACGAAACGGTCTAGTGGGCAGTCTCATACTTTTCAGTACATGTTTTTTTTCCTTTCCACTTTCCTAGCTTGTTCAGGGTATGAACCGGTGTAGTGAGTGGACCCCTTTTATAATAGGTACTCATGTCAATCCTAGATATGTTTAACCCCCGACGCAAAAAGAAGGGTGTTATAAGTTTGATCGCTATGTGTGTCTGTGTGTGTATGTCTCTGGCACCGTAGCTCTTAAAGGAGTGAAACAATTTGGATGCATTTAAAAAAATAGAATGCTAGTTTCTTAGCGATTGTTTTTTGGTATGTCTTGTCAAAATCGGTGCAGCCATTTTTGACCTTTACGTCGTCGAAATCAGTACTAGAATGTCACTTTGTCTGGGTCACTCTGCCACAGTTTTAGCATGAATTTACCACCTATATATAAGTAGATTTGAGGTTCAACGATTAACATTAAGCCAGCATCAGAATCTGTTTAATTGGCTGGTCACACAACCGCCACGACGTGTAAAATTGAAATAGATATGATTTATATCATAATAATCTGTTATTCTCCCCGCATAAAAACTCTAAGCGATAACCATATCAAAATCAATTATGAAGGTAAGAATACCTAATCACATTCACAAAAGATACGAAAAATAATTTTATTTTACTCTATTTATAGATAAAGACACACAAGGTAGAAGGTATTTACGTTGCTCAGTCCCCCTTCCACACGAACTAGTGCTAGATGTTCCTTGTCCCCGTCCAAAGTTTCCAGTTCTATTAGACCTAAAGATCTCTGCAAGAACTTCAATCGGAACAAACAACTTCACACAACTTGTGTAGATTTCTTCTGTAACTTTAAATAAAAGATTCTCTACTCGTAGAACTGCTGTCATTTTACGCTACCTTCTGAAATTACTTTAAAAAAGTGTTAGCTTTGTGAAAAAGGTTGTTCCTTCTTTGGGTTAATAAAACTCAAAGAAATCTTCTTTTAAAATTTGTATTTAGATATTATTAAAGTTATTATGATTATTGTCTAAGCTTGCTTGTTACTTGAAGCAATGATTATAATATAAATAGAATTGACTATTTTTGTGAAATGTATATTCTTTTAATTATCTCTCTCATACTGTGAAAAACCTAACAGTATTTTCGGAAGAAATCAAGCTAGCTATAATATAAATAAAAAAAAAAACCAACAATGCACTTTTATCTAAATAAACACCGACACCTTATATTATACACGTTCAGTGTTCGTTTCGTGTCGTTCAGTGTTTATATACGTTTCTATTAACAAGTAGGAACTTGTATAAACAGCAATCAGAAAACCAACAACCTAACGAAAACCAAAAACAAATCTAATAAATGCAATCAGTTAAAGCTCATGAATCCGCCAGTACTAGTTTAGCGTCGAAACCACAGACGAGTAACTACTCCCCCGCCGATTGTGTGACCAGCCAATTAAACAGACTCTGACGCTGGCTTAGTGGTAATCTACTTCAGTTGAACCTCAAATCTACTTATAACGGGGCAATTCGTGTTCAAACGTGTTATAGCTAACAGTAACACTAAAGAAAAATATTGTGTCGTACTTTTTAATAAAGTGACAAAATTATAATAAAAATTAAAAAATATATATAAATTTGGAATGACATAACCTGCCGAAAACCTCTGCTGTTCTTGAAATAATAACACCAAATAAATTAACAGAAATCCAACAATCTAATGAAAACCAAAAACAACACTAATAAATGCAATCAGTAAAGCTTATGACCAGTGATCGGAATAGGTAGAGTTAATGTGCCTAAATTTCAAAGAACAGAAACGAAAAGTGGAGACTTACGACAATTTTTTTTGTTTTTCGCAATATTTGTTCTGAATGTCGGAACATAACTTAAGTACAACTAAAATTAATAAAGTAAAACAACTATTGAACTCATCAACTGATTCTGTTTAAAAAAAAGGCACGATTATTATTGTTTAAAAAGTAAAGGTAATCTCCTTATCTTCGTTTGAATGCCGTAAGTAAGTGCGGAAGCTAATTTAATTTTCATACGAGCTTTTATTAGTTAGCTAACGAGGTAAAAAAAAAAACAATTTATAGGTGTTCATACCATTTATTAATTTTTTACAATTATTAAACAAAGCATAAACAGATTTCAACCTCAATAATTAAGATAGTTACTTACCAATCTTAAGAATCAGTCAGAATATTATTTCCGATGATTTTGAAAGTTGTCCCTTAATCTGAATCGGTACAGTTTTCATCAGGAAAGGAGTCTTTTTCCGTTCTTTACCTGAATTAATAACAATAGAAAACGTATCTACTGGCTTTTTGAGAACGTTCTCCTTGCTGTCGAAGTCGGTTTAAAAATTAAAAATAATGAATTAAATTAGTTTAGTGTACTGATTAATAAATTACATTATTATTAAATGTACTTAACTGATTCCGAGACATTTCCGAGTTTAAGAAAAAATATTCGGAAAAAAAGAAAAATGTCGTAAGGAAATCACCACTTTTTGTTTCTGTTCCTTGAACTTTAGGTACATTATCTCTACCTATTTCGATCACTGCTCATGACAGACTCACTACGTTAGCACTAGTTTAGCGTCGAACCACAGACGAGTAGCCATCCCCCCCCGGCGCGTTGGTTTAAAAACAATTTTATACGACAAAATAAAAAGTTAAACAAACTGGATGATCCTGGTGTTTCGTACCTGACTACTCTGAGAAGAAACAGCCGTAACTCGATATTAAACTCAGAGCTTACGGTATATTTTGAAGCCCAGACATAAAATGTATCGGCGGCGGCGACCTCTCGCGTCCGGCCCTGGTTCAATCCATGGTCCGGAGCGAGACGGAATAGGACGCCGTCACCTCCTTCTGCGAAGCAGTCATGCTAGCGAAGGAGGTGGCGGGACATGAGAGGGAGAGAACCTCACGTCCCAGCCGCCGCGGGAGACGCACCGGGCGTCGGGGGCCACGTGGTGGCCCCCGGCCACCGTAGACGCGGGCCTGTGGACGGTGAGCTATGGGCTAGCTCGCCGTCCGTCCGTCTTATGACGACAGGCCGTGTCGACGGCGCGTTCGTGTTCCACGCGCGCCTCAAAGAGAGTCAGCAAACAGGAAGGGGTCCGTAAGGGCCGACGCCTGCCAGGGTTGCGGGACTGTTCGAAAGAGATACCGCGGCCCTGGATCACAAAGGGCAAAGGAAGGAACATGGATGGGTTTTAGTCAGTACAAGTCTGACACTCCCTCCTGCTCAGCCCAGAGCGGGAGGGGCCATTTGATGATTTCCCATCGATTAAAAAAAAAAAAAAAAGACAAAATCTTGATCAATTCATATCAGAGAACCCAGCAGTTCAGCGTCTGAGATGATCTTCTGAGGAAAGAACCAAACAGATTTGAATCGACTGCACAGGAGTCATGGCAAGCATTTGGCAGTAATCGTAACTCAGACAACTTAATGAACAATCCTACTAATTCAACGCCATTATTGAATATCCACGATTCTATGATCGAAATGCGTTCTCATCATCTTATTTGTTACAATGACCAACAGCCGTCTTGGTAGAGAAGTAGTAGTGAATTGGTGCATGCAATTCGCTAGAATTGTTACATGATCGTTTGGAAAACCATGTCCTTTGGTACGGAAACAACCATACTTAACTAAAATATTCGCAACAATTACTCAAGCTCAACTAACCAGCATAATTATACATTGCTGCATCAATCTCATTCCATTACAAAAGCTTACAAACATAAGCAGCAATGTCAAGCATACATTAACAGAGTTAACATAATATTTTAATGTAATTACTATACGACCATATCGTGCTACTCGACACGTCATATGAAAAATTTAACAATATTAACAACTTCATTATTTTTTAAAGAATTTTAAGTATAATATTCGCGAACTCGTGCCATTTTTAATTTTTTAATATACTGTGATATTTTCATGTATGCTAGTTGTAATAAATTACGGTATGCAAATGTTTTGGCGAATCGTAAAATTTACTAAAAAGGAAGGGATTAACACGATAATTGGCGTGATAATTTTGCGTGTTGTCCCTGGTTAGGAAATCTATACTTAATGTTATAAAGAGAGAGAACGAATTTCCTATGACGATACGAAGTTTATATGTAAGCAGAGGGTAATCTCCGGAACCACGGCAGCCATTTCTAAAATTATTTCACTATTTTAAAAGTACATTATTCCGGATAGACATAGGCTACTTTTATCCTGTAGGTAACACTCGAGCGAAGCTGCGCACAGAAGCTAGTCGTATGTTAAGCGCTTGATGTTATTTTCAGAGGTATGTTCCCAAGGCTATATTGCCTTGGGAACATACCTCTGAAAATAACATCACGCGCTTTGAGGAATACAAGTATTTACTATACGGTACCCCCAATATACAAGTCCCGTGTACTAAGGCGAGTCTGTTGTCATCAACCAGGAATAACCAACACTACACCAAATAACACTTTGCTCAAACAGAACATCGAAGTAGGCTCAGAAGTCACGTCCCCAATGTCCTTTGCGATCTCTTCGAAAACCGACCTAACCTTGATCAAAATCCTCTTCAAATATTTTGCAGACAGCTTCCAAATACTCTTAACCATGGCCAATGTCAATCAATCAAGACGTCCCCTGCAGGATATTCGTCTGTCCGAAGTTTTGTCACAACATTCTGTTTAATTTCAATTGTTTCCAATATGCCATTTCTTTAGTAACGGTTTTAATTGGGTATTTAGTCTGAACGGCCCAAAAAGTACGGCCCGCGGCCAGTTCGACCGTAACCAAAAATTGCCTACGTTCCAAAGGCCCGGTGATAAAATGATTCCAAAATAAATTTATTTATTTAAAGGGACAGTCGCATACACGAATATTACAAAGGCGAACGTTTGTATCGTGTGTATGTGAGTGTGTGTTTGTTACTCCTTCACGCTCTAACGGCTTAACGAATTTTTTTTTATTCCGAATTATGACTAAAATCGTCTTTTTGGTGACCAAAAGTACTAAGTCAGTATTGGAATAATGATAAGACCAGCAGTGGGATGGTAGAATATATTCATACGTGGTTCAATATTTTTACAAGCACGTTACAAAACACAGGCTACAATGTATCAGAACATAAACAACCGTAACTAAGCTAATTTCAAATCAGTGACAGACCATGTGTAAAATATGATTATTCTCACAAGCCAGTGCATACATAAATATGCGACCTCCAATACGCCCCCTTAATCTATTACACATGCGTATGTATCCAAAAATATAGTACGAAAACAGAAGAACTCTAACAAAATAAAGTATGCATAACAAAACTAAATTTAGAAAAATTATCTATTACACAAAACCTAATACATCAAAACATTTAACTACACATCGCCCCCTTAATAGAATAATTTGACAGGGATAAATCCTTTAAAAATTCTCTAATCTTCGGGCTGTGAACACTTTTAGTTAAGATGTCTGCTACCATCTTATCAGTTGACATGTACCTTATTTCAACTTTATTTGCCAGTACACACTCACGAATAAAATGATACTTGATGTCGATATGCTTTGTCCTATTATGCATCATTTTGTTAGCTGCAATTTTATGCGCCGACTGATTGTCATTGTAAATTACTACCGCTTTACTATCCACAGCTGTTAAGCTGTCCAGTAAACTACGTAAATAAAGAGCTTCCTTCGAAGCCTGACTCAATCCTACGTACTCTGCCTCTGTGGAGGACAAGGATACTGTCGCTTGCTTCCTACTCTCCCACGACACTATATTTTTGCCTAACTTGAAAATTAATCCAGTGAATGACTTTCTTTCAAGTGCCCCTCCCCAATCTGCATCTACGTAGCATCGTAAGTCTAAATCTTCCGACTTCCTAAAAGTGAGACATAAGTTAGACGTACCTTTTAAATACCTTAAGACTCGTTTCGCACATTTAAAGTGTATTTCATCATAGCACGAATTGAATTGTGAAAGTACACTTACCGCATGTGCTATGTCTGGTCGCGTATTACAGGCTAAATAATTTAGACACCCTATCAAGCTTCGATATGGCAGATCGCTATGGGAATTTGTCGATCTTTCTAATTTCATACCGACTTCCATTGGGGTCAAAACTGGCTTAGCGTCTGTCATGTTAAAGTCATTCAAAATATCTGAAATGAACTGTTGCTGATCTAGACAAATAACATCTTTGTCCCTCCTCAGCCTCATGCCTAAAACATGCCTAGCCGGCCCTAAATCTTTCACTTTAAACTTGTCAAGCAAATTCGTTTTTAATTTTTGCTTTTCTTGTTCACAATTTCCAAAAATAAAAAGGTCATCTACGTAAATAACAACAATCAACTTCTTATTGTTTTTAAGCTGTTTTTCATACAAACACGGTTCTATTTTTGATTGTACAAAGCCTAAATTCAACATTTCTTTATCCAATTTCTTAAACCAAGCATTTGAAGCTTGTTTCAATCCATACAAAGAACGCTGCAGTTTGCATACCTTGGTTTCTTGACCTTTGACTACTGCTCCTTTTGGTTGGAGCATGTAAATGTCCTCTTTAATTTTTCCGTACAAAAAGGCAGTCTTGACATCACACTGATCAATAAACCAATCGTATTCAACAGCTAGCGAGAACAATAATCTTAGAGTAGAGCTTCTAACTACAGGAGAATAAGTCTCAGTATAATCTACACCACATACCTGTGTGAAACCTTTTGCTACAAGTCTAGCCTTGTATTTCGTTACCTTGCCATCGCTATTTTTCTTGATTTTGAACACCCATTTGCATTGGATAGGCTTCTTATCAGCTGGAAGATCCACCAACGTCCAAGTCTGGTTCTCCTTTAGTGACATAAGTTCATTATCTATCGCTTTTTGCCATAAATCACCATCTGGTCTCGCCAACGCTTCATTAATTGTCAATGGATCATCATCAAGATTGGCTTACATGACATTGCATCCGTACCGATCAACCTGTCTGCGTTCTCTTACAGGATACCTTCTTTCTGATTCAGGTATTCTCACTTCTTCTTCAGTCAATACGTCATCAGGTACTCGCTCTGGTACTACAGGTTCAGGTCCTATCTCCTCCGATACTTCTACGTTCTCGTCTACAGTATTACGATACATATCATCGTGAGCCTTCAAGTGTTCAGATCTGCTTGTAGATCCGTAGGGTAAACTGGAAGGAACAGAATCTTCATTCAGGTTTATGATTACTTCTGTTTTTTCTACGTTTTCCTTTTGAAGAAAGACGTTTTCCAAAAATTTTACATCCTTCGCTGTCGTCACTTCACCTGTCTTAGGATTCATCAGACGATAACCCTTCTGATTATCTGGATATCCAATAAAAATCATCGGTTCTGTCTTCATGTCCAGTTTGCGTCTCTTTTGTTTTGGTATCAGTCTATATGCCAAACAACCAAAGATTTTCAGATGACTGACATCCAATCCAAAGCTTCTCTGGTACCGTATCATTCAACGCTTTCGTGGGACTTCTGTTCTTTAGGTAAACAACAGTATTTACAGCCTTGGCCCAATACTTCTTGCTCAGGTTCGATTCTGACAGTAAAGTTCTTGCCTTTTCTATTATAGTACGATTCGCTCTTTCTGCGACAGAATTTTGTTCCGGCGTGTACGGTACAGTCGTCTGGTGTTTTATGCCTGCAGACTTCAAAAATGATTTAAATTTACCATTACAGTACTCAGCGCCGTTGTCAGATCTCAGACATTTAATACATTTACTTGTCTCATTCTCAACTTCCGCCTTGTATTCACGGAACTTATCGAAAGTTTCACTTTTGTTCTTCAAAAAATAAACATGAGTCTTTCGAGTATAATCGTCGATAAATAGAAGAACATACCTCGAACCACCGAACGACGGCTCCTCAATTGGTCCACTATTGGAATAATGATAAGACCAGCAGTGGGATGGTAGAATATATTCATACGTGGTTCAATATTTTTACAAGCACGTTACCAAAACACAGGCTACAATGTATCTGTGCTTCTGGGTCCTGGGCCCATGACCTATTGGAATAATGATAAGACCAGCAGTGGGATGGTAGAATATATTCATACGTGGTTCAATATTTTTACAAGCACGTTACAAAACACAGGCTACAATGTATCAGAACATAAACAACCGTAACTAAGCTAATTTCAAATCAGTGACAGACCATGTGTAAAATATGATTATTCTCACAAGCCAGTGCATACATAAATATGCCACCTCCAATAGTCAGCATAAATTCAAGTTGTTGTTTATTCAAACGAGGTAGGTAGGGTAGGTAAGTAGGCAGGTAGGGTAGGTAGGTTAGGTAGGAAGTTAGGTAGGTAGGGTAGGGTAGATAGGTAGGTAGGGTACTTTTAACTGTTCTGAAAAAATACTTTACAAATACCAGGAGTCCTAAATAGGTAGCTTAAAAGATCCAGAAACTGTTAAAATACCACCTTGTATTCATGCCAGTCTAATAATTTTTGTAAGGTGACAGATTGTTTCGAACTACCCGTATTCGTCCGTCATTTCAGTAGTCATTTTCAATGATTACAAACAAAGTAATAAGATACGACTGGCCCTTAGGGTGTCGTATTTAAATATGTTATTTAGCACCAATTAAATTTATTTAAGAGTTTCATAGAGCGGACATTCGGAATATTTTCGTACCAAAATTTTGATCCCGAACATTTTCGCTTTTCACACATGTATGCTAACTGACAAGCGGGCGTATGATATTAGACAGATCGACTTGTTACTAATAGTAACAAGTATTGGATTACGGTTTTCTTCGTCTTGTCCCGTCTATCGCTCGTAAATATTTGAATGTTTTTGTTTAGTACCTACGTGCTTTGACTTAACATGTTCCCCTCTGTAACTTAGGTACACGTGTACTGGAATAACACATAGGCATATTGTATCTATCACTGCAATTTACCTAATAAATAAAAACCGGATTATGATTATGCAAATGGATGTTTGCGGATGCACTTCATAATCAGCCTATAATGTTCCCAATGCTGGGACACTCAGTCTCCTCTCTATGATAGGGGATGGGCTATAATCCACCACGCGGGCCCAGTGTGGGTTGGTAGATGTCACATGTCTTCGAATTTTTGGTTCTAGGACATGCCGGTTTCCTCACGATGTTTTCCTTCACCTTTTTAGAGCAGTGGTGATGAAATAAATTACACAAAGTAATGCGCCTGCCTGGGTTCGAACCCACGACTTACTGTTCGTAAGTCGGGGCCGCCACCACTGGGCCACCGCTGCTCTCACCGATAAACTTGCATTAAGGCAACTTTTTCAAGATATCGCATTTTTTTAGGTAAAATTGGGTGAACGTGCATTTTTTTTGTGCACATTTTATTAAAATTTTCTGCAACCAACTAGAAAATAACAAAAATGAAGCTACATTCAAAAAAAGAATTATCGTTTTACTATCAAAGGCTCAATCTTAATAGGCCAGTTCTTGATTAATCAAGGTTTCATGACTAAAATGACTATATCTCGTCGAAAATATAGTAATTTGTTTTATTAAGTTTTAAGCTGATTTAAATTAGTTAAAAATACATTATTTGTAGTACTTTCTTCATTTTTATAATGCGTATTTTGGCAATTTTTTTGCATATTTCAAGCATTTGTGTTGCGTATTTGCAAGCATATTTCGACCATTTTAAGTAGCTATACCCTATATTACCCCCCTATCCCCTACCTTTTATTTTTAACCGATGGGAAATCATCAAATAACCCCTCCCGCTCTGGGCTGAGCAGGAGGGAGTGTCAGACTTTTACTGACTAAAACCCTGGATGGGTTTTAGTCAGTAAAAGTCTCTTCAATATGGCGATAATCAGACGCCGTATTGTGTAAAAAAAACTATGCTATGTAAGGTATCATTGAACAGGTATTTGAAAATCATCTTTAGGTTTTTCATACCATTTTTCATTTCAAATGCCCATTTAGGTTTTATAATGATTTAAAGTTGGTTTTTCGAAATGACAACTCCTTTAAAATTGAAGATGTTAAATCTTCTGTGAAAACTGTCACATTATTAAACTGAAAAGCTGGAAATAAAAAGCATATTGACAAAACTAAAAAACCCGACTGAAAAGCCCAAAACACGTTGACTGCTTTTTTTTCTTTTTTTTTACCGATGGTAAATCATCAAATAACCCCCCCTCCCGCTCTGGGCTGAGCAGGAGGGAGTGTCAGACTTTTACTGACTAAAACCCATCCATGTTCCTTCCTTTGCCCTTTGTGTTCCAGGGCCGCGGCATCTCTTTCGAACAGTCCCGCAACCCTGGCAGGCGTCGGTCCTTACGCACCCCTTCCTGTTTGCTGACTCTCTTTGAGGCGCGCTATCCCCTACCTACCTCTCTCTCTTTTGGTGGAAAAGTACTTACGAATAGTTGCATGGAACTAAAGGTACCTAATATTGTATATAGCTACATCTGCCAACAAACTGCTTTACAGTTTCTAATGCTTAAGATGTCACCACGATACGCTTTTTTTATTACTAATGTTTTACGATTTTTATGCTGTTGCCGGTTAGACTGGTAACCGACCCTTACATAATTAGGAAAAGGCTAGGCAGACGATTGAAGTAATAAATTGAAAATTAAGTTCAATTTTTCTGTCCCTATATCGATACGCTTTGGAAATCCTATCCCCTCCCTAATCCTACACACTGCACTCACACACACATCTGGTTTAGTATAAGTTAGTCTTAATTTAATTTAATTTAACTTAATTTGTAATATAAATAGTTTTTGCATAAAAATTATACGCTTCACTCTTTGTATACCTAACACTAATGCTATGGAAGAGCGGACTCTCCTAGCACAGGCACTATCTGCCTAAAAGAAATAAAGAAAGAAAGAAAAATGTTTATTCGACGTCAGTACATTAGGCACACACACAATAATATTTAAAAAAGTTACAAAAAAGAGAAAATAAATAGTATGACTGCACTGTGTGCCTCACGGCTGCGCCAAAAAGGTCCATTTCAGCATTAATGCCAGACAGGTGAGGCTGTCTGACGCTGGTCTTCCAATGAACCTTGAGGGGGTAAGTGACATACAGAAAACAGTTTCAAAGATAGTATATGAATAAATGATTAAGTACAATAAATAGATATTGAGTTAATTTATGAAATGTGTATGTAGGTACGAGTTAGGATAAAAATGTGAGTAGGTAATAAGTATTATAACGTTTTCGAAAGTACTACTGGTTACAATATATAAATACAGAGAAGCCAAAACAGAATAAATATTATAACAAGAAAAAATAAAATAAACAGTATATTAATTATAAAATAAAATTAAAAGGAGGATCCAATCACAAAATTTTGTTAATACCTAGACTTGCTACCAATAAACTATTTTTTTTTTAATCAGCTCAGATGCCAACTTTGTTTGTTGATGAATCTATTCATTACGACGTGATTGTATTTACATAGGGTTTGTGTGTGTATATACAAGAGAAGTCTTACTCTTGGTTTATTGGGTAGAAAATACTCCTTGTTAGTTTGACCTGGTAACCCTAGTTCCTGGTAATACGAGAGAGGTCACATCACAAGGGAAACGGGTAGAGTTTGAACTTACGACCTTAAAGCCTTTACGATACCGGTCCTTACTTACATATAGGTTCCAAGGAATACAAAATTATGTTATGCCCTATGTCAAGCTCCTTAAGGGTCATTTTTCATAACATCACGCCTGTTATACCCGAAGTGTTAGGCAGAGGTGTACCTAATAGTACAGCTACATTTCGCTAGTTATTTTTAAGTCCTATGTAATAGAAGGCGAGCCTATGGCCATCAACGGGGCACGAATGCATACTCTGTGCAGTCTAGAGAAATTCTCGATATAAAGAACCAATCTTTATTATAATAAAAGTATTATCCGATTCCCGGATCGATGAATCGAACGCAGGACGTCACGCTTAGCAGTTACGCTTGCGACTATTTGACCAGCCAGACCAATGAGGCAGCTTAAATATTACTTTTCCGACAGCGTCATTGGCAACATCACCACGTCAGAAAAAAGTCGTCCACTGTAAGACGTCGCGTCGTCTTCCCTAAAATAGACACTGTTGGCAGGTGGATTGGGGTTCATAGTCATCATCGGCCTAGCCTTTTCCCAACTATGGGGGGGAAAGCTTTGGCTTAGGCGTCCAGTCTAACCGGATGCAGCTGAATGTATTGAGGTTTAGAGTATAGTGATAAAATAATTCGGACGGGACCGACCAATGTGGCGACACTTGGGGGAGCCCTATGTCCAGCAGTGGACGTTTTTCGGCTGAAATAATGATGAAATAATAAAATGCTTAGGGAGAACGCTGTTGTTTATTCTCTTGTCAATCTCTGGGATCTCATGAGATAGTGCTATTCTTGCTTGATGATGCTTCTGACACCACATGAATTATTGACAACATTCTGAATCTATACTAATATTATAAAGATGAAAAGTTTGTTTGTTTGTTTGTTTGGTTGAACGCGCTAATCTCAGGAACTACTGGTTTGAATTGAAAAATTCTTTTAGTGATGGATAGCCTATTTATTGAGGAAGGTTATAGGATATATATCATCACGCTACAACCAATAGGAGCATAAATGACAAATGTTGCAAAAACGGGGAAAATTTATTCTCTATTCCGCACTAGGATACCCTGTGTCGCAGGATCCAATCTCTTTCGACAGATAATATGAATTATAAAATAGAAAACATAGAACATGGTTACATTATATAATGTTAGTAATACACACTACATCTATGCTATGTTAGAAAAGAAATAAAAGATTTTAATTCATATAACTGCTGCACTCACCTGACGCACCGGGTATATGTACATGTACACCTACCCAATGCGCCATAATGACGCAGCACGGGTTTTCACTAATGACCTAAATGACCTTCAGAATGTCATTGCCGCTCCCACGCACTCTGCGCATCATAGAAGCTATTTTTTTCCGTAAGATGGTACTCAAATCGTCAGTACGTGCTTCTGCAAACATTCCTGATGCGCTACAGTAACGTGAGAGCCCCAACAACATCCTGAAAGTAAAACGTACGAAGGGTTCCGTACCATTATCAAAAAAAAAACTTAATTGGCGTCAACTATGTATGTATGAGGACACTCTTAAATTTTCATTTACGTTTTATTTTTGGGAATGTTTCCTTTATTTTTGTAAGGCCTTGCTTTTTGCCAAATTTCATGTTTCTAATTGTGTAGCGTTGACTTACTAGTTTGATTTTTTCATTTTTCCAAGGCGTAGCAGACCTGAGTATTTGGTATTAATTTCAGCTTCAAAGTGATCCTATAAGGGTTTCGTTTTGCCAATTGAGGTACCTAGGGCCTAAAAATACAGTTTGAAAAGATGAAATGCGCCCGCTATGCAGGAAAGGAATTTGATTGAAAATGGCTTTACATAGGGTAAAACCCTTTTCAATTCATTTAATTTTCGCTCCCTAAGTATACTTGCTCCAAATAAATCAATTCTCAGTATCGTATTCACTGCTCTATCAAAGCCGCGTTCGTATTTGGAATATTTTCAATCAATCAAGCATTTCACTACCCACAGTTATTGTCGTACCTATCGATCCTAACCGAAACTTCAAAGTTTAACGACCATCGTCAACGTTAGTGGTAAAGACTTCCGTATAATATTAACTGTCATAATGTATTTATGTAGTAAGTCTGGCAATGTCTGTTTGTAATATATTGTTGTTATTATGAGAATTTTATTATACTTTGACATTCACTGTCGTGTTTAATTTCGACCGATGTTTGTTTAAACTTTCCTTAAATCATTGTGACGACCTTAGGTGACGCAACTTGCGTCAAGTTTCACTTACCTGCTGACTCTTAAGTCTTGATTGCAGGAGTCAGGTATTATAATCCTTCATATCTTGCAAAGAAACGCAGAAAGCATCCATAAGACTCAAATAGCTCAAAATGTGTTGAGTCCAGGGAGTCAAGGCGAAGTGATATTTTACATCTGTTTGTCTGAAAAAAAATCAGCGAAAATGTTAAAGTTTTTAAATTGACATGGCCACGTATACTATCATTAAACAGGATATTTACGATATTGTTAAAAACAAACAGTAAACATGGTAAATATCCCATTTTAGGTGTTAATGATAGCGTTGATGTCTGTATAGATATTCAACATGTATACTTTTAGTTTTATTATTATTTTATTTTTTATTATTTTGTTTTATATTTTTCTTATTGTTATATTTAATGATTTGACATGAATACTTACTTTGCTAAGTATTTTACTTTTATTTTTTATTGTTAATGGTCACATTTAATGACATTTCATTTGTAGAGTATTTTGTATTAATTTTATTTGATTATTGTGAATGTGAGGACCATGTGTATCTTTTTCCACGATTGTCTGGCAGTTTGAGTACTATAAGCGACCTACCCAAATGTCCTTTCTTTGGTATTGTTCGTCGTGTCGTTGAGCTCCTTGATTTATAAGTCGAGCTACACGATAACTGACAAATGCTTGCACTGACTGGACAGGTCCACTCAAATCTTTGTGGTTTTTTCTTCAAGAGACCATCTCAGACACTAATCTGCATAGTCCTCATGTGAGTCAACCAAGATTATGTCTGGACTTTAAAAGAGACTATGACCTCTGAGTTTCAGGTACGAAACACCGGCCCCATCTAGTTTAAAAAAGAGACGTGTAAAAGTGTTTTTAAAAACCTATTTGAAAAATAAACATCATTTATCAACACGATTTGAATGCAATTGCACCAATAATTACAAAAGTCACCAAATTTTTTGCCAAATCATGTAGTATTTACCTACAACTGCATCATAAATAATTTGCGTAATAATTATAAAACAAAATACAACCACCAAAGCTAAAAGTACGTTTATATCAGTATTTAACACTCATATTAAAATCGCGTGACAAAAAGGCCCGCTATTTATAATTCCATACGCAGACTGGAAGACAAATGGCCGCCGTAGGTGCAAAAAAGTTTTTATTCGCAATACACAATGGGTAAATGGCGTTGAGCTTATACATTTATCAATTTGAAGTAGAGTTATTTACGTGGGGGAATGTTTTGTTTGTTTTATTTATTCGGTGATGATGTCATTGTTAAAATTAAGTTTGTTTTTATTAAGGGCTTCGCTAGAAGGTGCAGAAACGGCTGTATTTCTCTTCTTACTGAGACATGTGATTAGTTGTGATTAGTCAACACTTATCTCTATTTATTTGTGATGCTTCTAGTTAGTCTTAGTTCCGTATAAAAACATTTAGGTATGTTTATACCTAAATGTTCTTTTAACGGTTACTTCAATCTTAGTGGACGACCATCTCAAATTGTAGCTACACCTTAATAATATTACAAAGAGGTAAAGTTTGCGAGGTTGTAGGGGGTAATCTCTGGATCTACTGAACCGATTTTGAAAATTCTTCCACTAATAGGAAGCTACATTATCCCCAAGTGCCATAGGCTATATTTACAACGTTCTCTTTGGAGAATTTCCGACCAAAACGTGAGCAAAGCCGCGGGCAACAGGTAGTAAAGAATAAAAGAAAGAATATAGTTTATTTGACGTCAGTTCCTTATGCACACAGAATACAAAAATATAAAAAAAAAATGAAATTAAAAAAAAAGAGAGAAAATACATAGAATGTGCTGTGTGTGAGGCACATGTGGCTGCGCCAAAAATGTCCATTTCATCATTCATGCCAGACAGGTGATGTAGTCTGACCGTGGTCTTCCAAGGAACCTTTCTACATATATAAACTCCTGAATTTTTCCCATGAGGGTAAGCGGAACCACAGAACGCCACCACAACATTCTGTACATACTCCTTTCGCCTCGTCCACGTTCATACATCTGGTTATACACGCACGCCGGTTCCGAGGACTACGCACTCAGGTACATAGAACTCGCAACCGGCGTGCGTGAGAAAGGTCAGCCTTTCTGAAGAACCTCACCAATAAGGTCAGTGTATGTCCTTCTAGGGCGTTACCTCCCGGTGTTGCCACTCACATCTGCCTTGTGTCGGTCCAAATTATACCCTTAAATATGACCACACCCTAACTGCTACACGCTGTAACTGGCAACGGGAAATAAATCCAAAATGCCATTTACCCCATCCTTCTCAGTCTTGTGCCAATCAATACCATAAATTGTAAAACAACAAAATGTCCCTGAGAATAAACGTGACCTTGTTAAAATGTAAACCGATACCATTCCTATTTGAAACGAGACGTCTTCGTCCGTTGTTTTAGATGACGTTTACACGAACATTTTTTTATTGGTTTCGTCATACCAGGACGGACAGATCTTGGACTGGTTAACACCGGTCTTCGACACATACTGCTCGTACCACCTCACCTCTACTTCAAGGCCTCGTTGGTCTAGTAGTCGTAAGCGCGGCTGCTGAGCCTGAGGTCTTGGGTTTGATTCTCGCGGGTCGGGCAAAGTGTTGTTGTATTTTTCCCTCAGTAATTTCTTAGTAGCAGCCACAGCCATGGAGTCTAGATTTATGTCTAGTCGATGGCAACAGGGTCGCCCTTATTACATGGAACTTAAATATTTATAATTCTTTGAAGATTTGATTGTACTCATAATTATGAACAACTTTTACTATAGGACCAACACCGAAATCGCGAAAAACAATCAGCTGTTCAGTACATTTTAACGAGTTATTGCGATCATATTGTAGGGAACAGCTGATTTTTCTTTCGCGATTTCGAGGTTGGTCCCATAGTAAAAGTTGTTCATAATGATGAATAGATAGACCCTATATATATAGCTGATTTATTTTCACGATTTCGATGGAGGCCTAATAGAGAAAGTGGTCCAGTTTGATGGTCTGAATCACACTCTGACATATGATCACACCTCTTTGGTACATTATGCTGTATTTATGTAGGTACGACACTAAAAATTGCAATACCTAGCCTGTATCTAAAAACCCGCAGCTATTATTTCTGCTAACCAAGCAAAAAAGCAAAAAAGCAAAAAAAGGGTAACACCCGTTAAAAAATGTAAATAACACAAATACAACATGCGTAGTCAAAATGTAAATGGGCAAGACCTTTCGTTTACATACGCGTCGTCGCCTGTTCGTGTATTAAAACCTTTGAAATTTTAAAACGCGGTTCTACGGAATTCCGTACATTTTTATTGTAATGTTTACTGGTTTACTGAACTTACATTGCGTGTTTATTTGAATTTATTAAAAGAATTGGGGTATATTATTTTGTATTCAGGCATGCATTCTTTGATTTATTATCGACCTACCAATAACGTGTACCCACGTCCTAGCCAAAGCGATCGGTTGCGGAAACACGATCGTCGCGTTCATAATTATGTCACTCGTTTGTTAGAAAAACCGGAAGCCGGTTTTTGCCATCGCAACAACTTGTTCGGGTTCATCCAAGGAGATTTACAAGACTAAGAAATTTTCATGAAATATTTTCATACACGTTTCATGAATATTTTTGATTTTGACATACTAATGCTACTTGACAAGCAGGCGTAGGTATGACATTAGACATACCGATTTGTTAGTAAGTAGTTATTGGATTACGATTTTCTTCGTCTTTTCCCGTCTATCGCTATTAAATATTTAAATGTCTTTGAGGTCATCGTAAAAAAATGAACGCGACAGTCGCGTGTTCACACCATGTTTGCTTTGGTAAGGACACGACCTCAGACAAACAAATAATTAAATCAAAGTAATTGTTCAAAAAAAAAATATTAGCGTTTCAAACTCAGCATCTACGTGAAAATTCAATGAATAAGTTCTTTCAGAAACTGCAGTTTTCATGGAATTTATTCAGTGAAAGTTATCAAAGATAACTAAATAAATCGTTTAATTTGGAAAGGTATTCTCAGTATTAGCCTTTTAGCGATTTCAGACTCGTTGAGGTACCTAGTTACGTCACTTTGTTAATTTTAGTTAACGAAGTGAATAACAGTACCTGAATGTTGAAGATAGTTCGTTTATTCATTTTCTTCCTTACTTTTTAAAATACTCCTATAAAAATCAATATGAAAAAGATAGTTTATTTGCTTATCTTTCTCGGCTTTCACGAGATTCTCGTCGTGCGGGACCGTCACGCAAAGCTACGTTCTTGTTCGTTATTTTGTCCATATAATTCATCATCATCTGCTCAGCTTTTTCCCTATTATATTGGGGTTGGTTTCCAGTCTAACCGGATTCAACTGAATACCCGTGTTTTACATGGAGCGACTGCCTTTAAGACCTCCAAAACCTTAAAACAAGTTAGTAGGTACTGAGTAATACGATACCCCTAGGTAAAACTGGTTGTCAGACTTTCTGGAGCACGGAGGAAACTCGGTTTGTAAATGGAAATGGGTTGTTACCCATCCACGGACCCACCCAGGCAAGCGCGGCTTAATCAACCCGAGTGGCTGTTAATAATTAGCCATGAGCTACTCATAATTTTTAAACTTCATCCATATAATCAAACTATGAATATTGTATATGACTTTTGAAAACATATTTTTCTTAGGTTTTATTAATTTTGTTGATAAAATATTGTTGTTTTAATAAGTAGATTAATAACTTCTTCTTTAAATAATTCAAAAATTAATTAAGTAAGCTCAATACAGTAATCAAATTACGGGAAAGTTTTGTTGAGATAATTTATTTCTGTTTGTATTTTATTCTAATGCTTAGCTATTCGTTACTACTGAATTATATTAGTGTTTTCAGGTAATTTCATTTTTATAAAATCTGTGTTTATAGAAAACGAAAAATAAGTAAATTAAAATTATAATTAACTACCTAGCGACCCGCCCCGGCTTCGCACAGGTGCAATGTTGTACATATAAACCTTCCTCTTGAATCACTCTATCTATTACAAAAAACCGCATCAAGATCTAAGCATACATAGGGACAGACAGCGGGAAGTGACTTTGTTTTATACTATGAAGTGACAGTGATATACCTACAGAATGCCATTAACGACCTGAATTGAAATTCTCACGAAACCTGCCTTTCTTATTTATATTCGATCTCTCAAATTGTCGAGACCAATAAAGCTTTTCACTAGGCTGCCACTTTCTGTTTCTCTCAAAATCCAGCGAAAATTCCCGACACAATATACTACGTCGCGTACATAGGCCACAAGCACTCAATGTCCAACGTGAAGGACATTCAAAGTTGGTCGACTTTGTAGAGTAGACTGAGGCTTGTCTCTGATATTCAAGTGCTTCACAAACGTTGAAGTAGTATTTTTATTTACCGACTATTTATTTACATATTCATATTCATTTTATTTTGCGTTCCATATGTATAAAAGGTGTTACAAAAGGGTTACAGCTAAGAACAATTTATGGACCCTGTTAGGGCACAGCAAATATACAATATTAAAATAAAATATTAAGTAGTTAATAATAAACAACCATTTTTTTACTCTGCGTGGTGTTAAACTACCAATAAAATAAAGGAAAACGGCAGATCCGTACCCATCGAACGCCATTGGCGACTTGTTTTAAATGCCTCACGGTATCTCCCTGTCTTCTTGATTTTCGACCTCTAAAATTGTCAAAACCGTTAAATATTTTCACCAACCCGGTGCCACTTTCAGTTTCTCGTAGAACGCAGCCAAAATTCCAAACACAATATGCTACATCGAGTACACACAACGTTCGCAAGCACTCACCGTTCTCCGTGAAGGACAATCATAGTTGCCAGACTTTGTACTAGACCATGAAGTGTGGCTTGTCTCCGATATTCAAGTGTTTCAATGTGTACGGTAGTTCATACAATGTATATTCATCAATTTTGGCTATTTTAGGGAAGTTGATTGGAACTGATATTGATGGAACTTTAATAGCTTTAGCAGTGTTTGAAGATTCTTCTTCTCTTCTGAGTAACGTATAACCCGGTAGTTAGAGAAAAGTTGCATTTGGTTAGATTGGAAGTCGGACCCTGTGGTCAAACCCAACATAAAATAGGAAAAGACTTGGCAAATTATAAAATACTAGCTGTTGCCCGCGGCCTCGCTCGTTTTGTCGGAAATTATCCCATGGGCACGTTGTAAATATAGCCTATGACACTCGGGGATAATGTAGCTTCCTATTAGTGAAAGACTTTTCAAAATCGGGTCAGTAGATCTAGAGATTACCCCCTACAACCTTACAAACTCATAAACTTTACCTCTTTACAATATTAGTATAGAATTATAGTTGAAGCTTCTTGTGAAAGGCCTGGTCTTCTTTCTTATGTCTACTTCTTTTTCTACTGTAATTTTTGTATTAAAAATGAGTGAGCCATCAAGTGATGGATTATAGGCACAGAAAAATAATAATAATAATAATAATTCAAAACACATTCGGACTTTTTCTCTATCCGTATTCTGTAGCACATGTATCTCCATTTTATACTCGTAGTAAAATAGCTTATGATTTCGGTAATTCTCCCACGGGATCGTAATTATAATCCATATAATCCAATATAATAATCCATTATCGTTAATCCAGGTTACAAACTATCTGTAAGCCCATCCAAATCCGGTCAGCAGTTTTTGAGTGAAAGAGTAATTTATCCATCTATCCGTCCTGATAAATTTTCGTATTTATAATATTATTAATAGGACTAGATTTGAGCTGAGATTATATTGAAATGTCTGGACTTTGTTTATTTATTTATTTATTATTCACAAAATCCACAGCTCTCTAAATTTTTTCTTAGACTGTAATAATTATAAACTAATCCTACAGCCAATTACAACAATACATTGCTAAGTACAGCGTGAATGAGTACGAAGGAGTGTCCATGAAGAGTTGCAAATGTGTGTGTGAGTATGTCATAGTGATGTATTGTTCTAGAAAATGAGACTGGCATAGCGTTCGCACACTCCTTGGTGTGTCTATAAATGGCGGTAACCTCTCCATCAAATGAACATCAGACTAAGCAAAGGATAATATAGTGATAAATCATTTAATTTTGTTTTGACTGCCTCGTTAGTCTAGTGGCCGCAAGCGCGACTGCTGATCCTGTGTGCTTTAAGAGTTTTCCATACGGAATTTCTCAGTAGCAGTCACGGAGTCTGGATGTCTACCACGTTGATGGCAATAGGATAGCCCCTTGTTACATGGGACTTAAACACAACTGATGCGAATTGTGGGTGTTATGTAGGTACACTTTTGGAACACCCTTTGGGGATTACATGCGCGATGTTACGTTATTTGTTTTTGGTTATTCTAATAAAGGAACAAAGCTTCGATGTATCAACCTATATTCTGGTGAACTAAGCCTAGTCATAATGTTGTTCTTTCTGTACCAGACAAAATATATGAATATGAAAAATTGTGGCTTCGCTTTGTGCCAAAGCAAATTGGACAGAAACATGTTATTTGATGTCTTTGGGACACAACACGATTACGTATGTACATGTCTTAGACTTATTTTCGTATGTTTGATCAAAATATGATGTATTTATGGAGGTAGAACTAAGGTAGGTAGAGGTAGACTTGCGTCACCATTTCGGATTCAGCTGAATATCGGAATTTTACATTGATCGACTGCCTATTAGACCTCCACACCCAGTACTGGGCAATACGATAAACCTTGGTAAGACTGGTTGTCAGGCTTTCGGGTGAGTGACTACCTGTAACGACTGTCAAAGATCTATGAATGATAGGTCACCCATCCTCGGACCAACCCAGGCGAGCGCGGCTTAACCTAAACATCGAACGGAGCGAACGTTATTATATAATATAATAATAATCATTTTATTATCAGGCTACTAAGGCCCATAGATAAAATACACAAAAATAATCTTACACAATAATATACTAATACATATTAAAAACCTTAAAACTATGCCTATACACGTAACGTTGTCGGCGTCGTGTTCCGCGTCGTGGTGTCGTGTAACCGTCCTCGGAAACGTCGATATACGACACCTTTCGGCCAAAAGTCCTCTTTCAGGCAGGTCTGCAGATGTTGGGTTGGAACTCGTACCACGAACGACTTCAAGTTGATGTTGTGGCGCGATTCCAACCTTTCGACCCTCAGAGTCCAGCTGGTTTTCACCTTCAAATACTGCACGACTTCCTCAGTTGTTGTAGAGTGATGCAGACGCGAAAGGTACAGCTGCGTCGTAGGTACAGCAGGGCGCAGCAGCATGTTGGGTCCACTCGGCGCGGTGCCACACAGGTTACGAGAACAGGGCTTCTTCTTCTTCCTTTCTCCTTTCATGAAAGTATAGTCACGAGCTCCTCGGGCGCTTCTCCGCAGTTGATATTGCAAGATGTGTAGTTGCCTTGGTGATTTTGTTAGGTCAGTACCTAAGGCGAAAGATTTATGTGTTTTGAAGGGAAACTTATAATATAAATAAGTAGGTACCTAATTACCTATATTATCATCTGCAATATTTTTCAAAACCCAAAGGAAGGGTTATGATTCTGCGGGCCCGTGGAAGTGTGGACGGTGAGCTATGGGCTAGCTCGACGACAGATCGTGTCGACCGACGGCGACTGCGCGTTCCTGTTCCACGCGCGCCTCAGAGAGATGTCAGCAAACGGGAAGGGGTCCGAAAGGACCGATGCCTCGCCAGAGTTGCGGGACTGTTATTACCATCCGAAAAAAAAAATGTCAATACCTAACATATTTTTTAAAACACTGTAAATATAACACCAGTAGCGACCCGCCTCTGCTTCGCAAACTTTCAAGCTGGATCCAACCACAAAATGTCATTGAAATCGGTTGGGTAGTTTCGGAGATTAGCGTGTACTAACATAGTGACACTCGATTTTTATATTTTAAACAAGAACATTGTGAAATCACGTCGTATCACAACATTTTTTAAATTAATTATTTTCGATTATTTTATCTGTTTAGTGTGTTTATCGTACTTCTTTCCGTTAGATCGACGTCGACGATTTCGCAAATAGTAGGTAACTGAGGATTTCCAATTGAATAATATGTTTGTACCTACATTTTCGTACACATGTTCCAAGAAAGGATAATTCCTTAGCCTGTACCCCTCCATTATATTTAACTTCGTCCACATATTTCATATCCGTCACCGAAACTCCTCTTGCCGTAAAACGCGTAACAGTTGTTCAAAACTTGATACCGGTTCCAAACGGTTTCACAATCAAACGAAATGGATACTTAATTCTAAACAATAGAGCCTATTGTCCTTTAGATAGTTAGCAGGATAATTCTTTCGCGATTTTAGAGACTTTACTGGAAGACGTCCGCTGTAATGCGACTTGTTTGAAGTGATTTTTTTTTCAAGGAAAGAGCACTCTTTTTTCACTACAGGTTTCTGGAGAGTAAAATGGACTCCAATAGATGTTTTATTGTGAAACTTGATTACTGTTGAAAGGGAATCGACTGTCATGGTCCATACCATTGTATTGTATAGTATTGTATAGCGGGCTGGTGTCCGCAACTCCACGTCTAAGCGCGTATTTTGCATGCGGTGGTCCATACCATGACAGCCGATTGTCGCTGAGGAAGGAAAAATTGCATGCGACTGAGTGATAAATGTAAATGTTGATGAATGGAGAGGGAGATGACTTAGAAAACGATCGATGAATTGTGTGAGGAATGATATGAAAAAAAAAAACGGGTTTATGATATCGTGACGGTTGACAGAGGAGAATGGACGATAAGAACGTGTTGCGCCGACCTCAAGTACATGGTACAAGGGCTGCAACACGATAATATGAAAATTGACTACAGATAGCGAAATAAACTTTCCTTCTGCATACCGGTGACACCATAGTAGATTTGCTTTAAAAAAAAAGAAACTTTTTATCAAGTTGATGAGTCCGTAAAAAATGAGATAGAATTAATAAAGGCAAGTAAGCGGCCGGAAATACGTCTCCGCTTAATTTCCTGGAACAGGATATTGTTTTATTATTTCAAAACGAAACCAGCTAGAAATCCTTCCAACGTTAAAAGGTACAATTCAGAAATACAATTTTAAAAAGACGGACGCCATTTTAAATCGAATTCAATTGAGAAAATTCTCGGGAGATCTCCAAGAAATACGTGTAAAGACACGGTCGACCAATTTCTGGCCGATCTATTTGGAAAACGAGTTATCCGTGACTTGAAACACATTGATTGTCCCATGGAAAGTCAGGACATCTTGGAGAAACCGCAACAAATTTAATCAGGAAGAAAAATTGGAGACGTGGGAAATACGGTTCCCTATTTTTTGAGAGTTGGGTAGGAAACGGTGAATTTACATGTGAATGGAAAGCACGTAGTAGACCTCCATTGACCATTCGAAGTTGGACTTTATTTCATTCAAGTTTTTACCTTCATTACTGTTAAAAGTTATTAGGGTGTTTTCGTTTAGTAGGTAGATTGTCTTTTGTTTGTGATAGGGTGACAATAGAACTTGGACTTTGTTTAATGAGGAGTAGGTACCATTCTATGTAGAACATTTTTTTCTTTGTAGGAAATTTGTAGTCGCTGTAGCTTTTAATCATGTGATTAAAAAGTATTCTTCGCGGGATCATAAAGTTCAAAAGTAAGTGCTAAGTTTTATGATCAAACTGGAGTCTACTAGTTTTTATTTTATTTTGTCATTAAACATTTTTACGGAGTTAATCGTTAAACTAATCGTTCCCTAGGTCCAACAAACATTTACGTGAGTAAATGTTTGTTGGACCTAGGGAACGATTAATTTATTTAATTACTTAGAATCCATTTACGATTTAATAAAAAATTTTAGAGCGTTTCCGATAGTGCGTCGTTGCGCTTTACAAATATATTCATGAAGATCTTATTTCATTCAAATTATTAACGTGTGATACAACATTATTGTGCCAATACAATTTAAAATGTATATCTCACAACATAATGATTAAGGGCGGTAACACACCCAAGAAATTATACAGCTAACCAAAAAATCGCGTAACAAAACACAAATAAAACGCTGTAAACGCGCCATTAATACTTTCTGATTATTATTTCGTAGTGAATTTGCATGAAAACAAAAGGAAAGTGACTAAGGGCAGACCGCGAAAATTATTTCCGCTCCTAAAAAATAAGCGGGGATTTTACATAATTCACGGAGTCGAAAAGTCCGTGCCGCATTATTTTTTTAGACTTTGTGCGGTATTATCCGGATTTGAAGCCTCTATTGTGAGGTGAACCTACGTTTTCCATTGGCGTTAGTTTTTTTAAGACGCAAGGACTGTTTTACAGTTCAGCTATGACTTTTTCAAAAAATGACATACTTATGTAAAATGTTATATGCTTGTATTTTAAATTTTAATTTGTCTGTTTGTGCGATTAATAAATAAAGAGAATGATTCATTTTTTGCTGGTTGCATCAGCTATCGTTTCAGTAACTAAATGCTGCCCCAAGTGCTGATCGAGTAGGTAGGAAAAGTTGCTGAGGAGTTTCTTATTGGTTCTTCTCCAACCGTGCACTTAGCTTCTGACGTTTGTTATTAGCCAAGATGGGACTTATCTATACTAATATTATAAAGAGGTAAAGTTTGTGAGATTGTATGAGGTAATCTCTGGATCTTCTGAACCGATTTTGAAATTTTGAAATTCTTTCACTAATAGGAAGCTACATTATTCCCAAGTGCCATAGACATATTTACACGTGCATGTGGAATAATTTCCGACCAAAACGCGATCGAAGCAGCGGGCAATAGCTAGTGAATTATAAAATAGTTTTTATTATGAATTGAATTTGAGAGATATTCTTGTAACTATCGATTCCGGGGTCTCAAGAGTCTCAAGTCTCTCCCCAATATTTGTCTTATCTAAAAGTAAATATTTCTACAATTTGGTCAACAAACCAGAAAATTCGCAAATAAACTTGCAAATGATTCTGGAAACTTCTGACAGAATAGCGATGTTTCCATTACATCTGCGTAAATAAACGGGACGATTAATGTTGTCCCGAATTCTTCAAGTTGCCAACTACGAACGTCAACTTTAATCCTTATTTGAGTAGAATAAATTAAAACTGACAAAGTACTACGGAAGGTAAGGAAAGTTCAAAAAACCTTTTATATTTATTGCAAAAGTTCGGATGTGATTTGAATAATTATTTTAAATTTAAAACCGTCTGCCAACTGATATTATGCATTGAGTTTAATGTTTTAAATTAATTCAATACATGGAGGTGAGATTTACGGCTGAAGTTTCAATAAGGTTCTGGTTTGTTTGGTAATTGTGTACAACCAAATATGTATTACATGAAGTTTAACAGGAATTAATATGAATTACTAGCTGTTGCCCGCGACTTCGTTCGCGTGGTCATTTATATGTGTAAGGGTGAGAAAAAAAAGTACCCTATGTGCTATTCCAGACTATTATCTATCTCTGTGCCAAATTACATCTAGATCCGTTGAGCCATTTCGCGTGATTGAATAATAGCCATCCATCCATCTAAACTTTCGCATTTGTAATATTAAGTATATAGATTTCATTTCAAAAATAGTTCGAAATAATTTTACTATAGTATAATTCGGTAAACTCTATGTAAATCCTTTTATTGAATTCCACCAATTCTATGTCCTTTCGAGGGCTTTTGTTAATTCCGTCAAAATTCATAATATGGCGCCGAATCCGAAATTGTATGAGAATTCGAGCTAATCCGTAACCCTCAAAACTATTTATTGAAATACTCTCCTCGGTTTTAATTAATTAATTTTTTTACATTCCCATTCTTATTTAAACATTCTCACAACAAAAATAATTAAAAAATCAAAAAAAAAAAAGAACTTAAAATAATAATTCTAAGTAGGTACCAGGAAGTCATGAACGAAAAGAGGATAAAAACCGAACAGCACTCATCCCTGATTGCGACACGTAATCTGACATCCAATCCAATCTTTCTCAGACAGTTAAGGCGTTACATGTCCACCATATATTAGTGAAGAAAATACAATGAAAGTATATAGACCACACTTCCGTGGTACCAGGAGAGAAGGAACAGTAAGAAGTACAACGCAACGCTCTCAACAAACCAGACAGTAATGAGAACGCGTGAAGGCACTACGTAACGACCTGTTTCAAACAAAAGACAAACACACATACGAAATTAAACCCTAAAGTTTGCAATTAAAAGTTGAAATTGCTTTGTAGATTTTGAAATTCAGACAGAGAATTGAAATTCAGCACTAATATGTTATGCGTTGGTGTTGAATATACCATAACGCTAATTAGAAATAGGTAAAGATAAAGTAGAGTGGTAAATAAGCGAATACAGAATGCATGGAAATATAAATTAACACAAAGATACTTAAAGACATCATTTCTTAGATATTTTCCAACTATGTTTTTCAGACTAAAAATAAATTGTGCAATCAATTTTATTATGCTAGTTTTCCAGTAATTCGTGACATTGTAGTAATTACCATTATTTAGAGGAAAAAGATTACGAAGCTGAAAATTGCGTTTTTTTGTCCTAAGTCTTCTCCATTTTCCACATCTTTTAAAGGCCGGTATTTCTTATTATTTACATAGTTTCTTTTTGAGGCTGATAGCCGAGTTTTCTCCTAAATGATATCAATAATGTATTACACCCTATTAGCATAGCTTTTCCAAGAAGCATTATGTTTTTCCTTAATAAACCCTTTAAAATAAACTTCTTAAAGTTCAAATATAAAAGGAAATTATAAATTAAGTCTTCGAAAACTTCTCTAGTTCTACCCGCAAAAGTTTCAAGTCCCAGTTGAGCATAACTTGGGCGGTTCTGCTTTGAGAATATTATCTTAGCCACTACTTGTTTATCTAAGCGTAACTCCTTGGTGCAAGTGTCATGTACACCGCGCTAGTGGTAATTACTTTGTTTGTTTTTTTCTAGACAAGGTGTAAAGAGACCCTTCACGAAGCCGTCAACGAAGCAATCTGTACATCGCACTAAGTAACTCTACGCAAAAATTATTTCCTTGGAAACGGCTTTTTATTTTGGGGTGAAAAATCATGTTTTACGGTAGGACCCAATGTAACGCACTCGGGCATTGTGCTGATGGACGACGTATTGAATAGTTCAGAGGTCCTCAAAGTATTGGGAGTAAAGACATAACATTAAAAACTTGTTTAAAAAAATAAGTTGGAACTCTTGACCTCATAATTATATCTTCAAAGGAACAAAAACATGATCGCAATGACGTGGACAATAAGTGCCTTTCGGCTTCGTTTGGGGTTTTTCGTAAATGATTTTGCTATTACGTTCGTATGGACAATTCATGGATCGAAGGCCTCTTAACCTGATGATCAACCCGAGCGGCTGATATTACTTAGCACAACCTCCTCACCGCTTTGACAGTGGTGATGAAACAAATTATCCAAAATAAATTGCTTGGCTGAGTGCGAACCGGCGACCTACGGCGCGTAAGTCGAGGTCGTAACCACTGTGCTACCACAGCTTTAGACCTCTAAATCTAGTCTAGTTGGTGCTAAATCTTTTAAAGTAGAGGTTAAGCAAGCTGTTTCACTGTAATCTTTGTATTTAACTCACCTCTAACGCCCCACTACAGGTAAGAAAGGTATCTACTTTGTTAATTATGGGTTGACACAATTTATATTGCCATCGCACCGCTTAAGAGAGCACTGTTCATTCATTCTCAAGTTGCGTCTCTTATGAGAGTAATATAATCAACGTATATTGTTCCCATAACATATAAATATACATAGGTAGATATTGTTATACACTTTTTATGTTTTTTTTTTTTATATCCAAGGTTAATGTTAATGTTGTGTTTTATATTTTATGTATTAGATTATAGAGTTTGCACATTTAGTTTTGTTTATGTTGTTTTGTTTTATTAGAGTGTAAGTAAGTTGGGAAAGTTATATAAACAGTTAAAATTAAGATATTTCATTTATGTGCTAATATTTTAGTGTTTTCAAGTGTAAATAATGTAAATATTCGTATGCCGCGTCTAGCGGGGGATATGTCCTGAACCATGCTATTTCTATTTAACTACTTTGTGCCTACCGTATCCTACGAATAAATGTATTTGTCTTTGTCTTACCACGTGCGCTCAGAGCTGCATTAGTGGATGTTTCATGCCTTCGAAAATTTTGGTTCAGGAAATTCCAGTTTCTGCACGATGTTTTGAGAGCAGTGATGATGTAGACAGAAACAGAGTTATAAATAAATAAATAAATAAATATCGCTGGACATTAACACAGCGCCATCTAGGTGCCACACTAAGCAACGAGGCTTGTGTCGTGGACACCAGATAGTTGATACTACTACATAGATACTTTTTTGTTTGTAAATACATACTTAATATACATATAAACATCCATGACTCGGAAACAAATGTCCATGCTCATCACACAAACATTTGCTCCTACCGGGATTCGAACCCGGGACCCTAAGAACGTAAGGCAGCGTCCCAACCGCTGCGCCATTCGGGTCGTCAGTTGGTGGTGTTCTGTGGTTTCTACCTACCCCCATGGGAAAATAGCGTGAGTTTATGCATATTACATAACTTCACGCCTGTAATCTACGAAGGTATAGGTAATGGTATACCCATTAGTAAACTTACATTTTGCTTCAGTCCCATGTAAAAGGGGACGAGCCTATTGTCATGAACCGGACACAAATCCAGACTCCGTGGCTGGTACTGAGAAATTCCTGATGGAAAAACCAATAACAGTTTGCCCAACCTAGGAATCGAACCCAGGACCTCATGCTCAGCAGTCGCGCTTGCAACCACTAGACCCACGAGGCATTCTCTAGTTATAAAAAGTGCCTGCCTGCCTGGGTTGGCTGTCACTCTGACCTACCACGCCCAAGTTTGGGCCGTTGCCACTGTTTGTACTTGTTATTCGTCGAATGTGATGACCCTGTCAAAATTCTTATGGCAAAGAACTTGAAGCCTTTCCAAAATTGAAACCGTAGCCAGCTGTGTATTACAATAAGTCAAGAAGTTTAGGAGTACAGGTGGGCTAAGCACGAACGCCAGAAGCAGGTAAATGTTAGATAAACGATTTTAAATCCGTGGTGGTAGGCAACAGGGCTTATCCCAGTTGTAAACGTCCCTTTGTGCCTACTGACCTTGTTTCGTTCTGTCTCCTGCTGATATGGAGGGAAGTAAAAATTATGGTTTTCCGACTCCTCCGCTATACTCTTCTGATTAATTTCGTTGCGGGATCCAAGATAGTTAAATTGTTTCTCTGGGACTTTGACGAACTTCACTGTTTCGGCATTTTTCTGGTGGTCGCCACTGTTGATTTTAGCTTTCAGGAGTTGCAGTGGTTTGAGAAAAGTGAGGAGGACGTGTCCCAAATTTAAAAAAAAAATGTTAATGCCAGTTTCGCACATAATACTTATTTAGTTTTAAGTTTTTATTTGATTCTATGGGTGGTACTAATAGTGTTTGTCGCAAAAATTCAATCTGAAATGTTGTAGGATTTTGTTGTTAGATTTTTTTTTTATAAAGTAGTATTTATAAAAAAAAAATCTACGATACGTTTGCTAGGTGTGTGTCAAACAAATTAAATTATTAAATTATCAATAAATGTATTGTTTATTTCTGTTTCAGGTAAAACCAGCATGCGAGTATTTTTAAAGACCATTTAAGGTAAAATTAACATATTATTCCAATATTTAATAACCGCAATAATATATGAGCATCGTTCAGTAAACAAACAATAAATCCAGTTGTGGTTATCATATCCGGCAGAGAAAGAAATTTCGGTTTTCGATATTCGATTAACTTTTGAAATCTTTATCGATTATGATGTGGTTCTTAAGTTGAAAGTTAATTACAGTTCAGGCAAGCTTAATTAAAATGATTGTGTTAATAAATACAAGGCAGTTTCTTGAAATCAGATTACGCCGATTTAATAAATGTGGTTCAACGAATCTATACGAATACATATAACTAGTCTTTTCTTATCCATAAGTTAATTTTAATTTATTTTTTCAACGTAGTTTTTCAATGATTACTTTCTCGATTTAATACTGTTCAATGTTCATGCTTATAAAATTGCACCCTGAAATACTTGTTCCTAACTTAGATTTGAAAGGATCTTCAAAATTGGCTCTCGCTAAACTTAAAAGCGTTCATTTTAAAAGATTCCAGAACTGACTTCATATTAGGACGCTATTGAGCTCAGTCCGTTATTCGAATGTTCGAGAATCGGATTCGAACACAATCGAATTTCGAATCGTCTTGCCGAGCAGAAAGGAGTGGTGTATTCGCATCACTAAGCCAACGTTTTTGAACAATATTTGTGTTGGGAAATCACGAATAGGGCCCATTTATTTTGTGTGAAATTATGATAATAAAGCTATTATAATGCAACCTCATTGCATGACTGGAGCGTATTTACAAGTCCACAAAACGCTACGTAATAAAATTAAATATGAATAGCCAACGGTTTTATGGGTTAAACAAAATAAAATTGATGAAGTTAAAGTTATACAGAGCTCTTAATTTATGCTAAACTTGAATATAAATACTATATATAGACCTTGAGTAGACGTGGTAGGTATACTTTCTGAAAGAATTATTTATACAAATAAATAAAATTGAAGCCTGTGTTCGTAATAATTAAAATAATTGCTTTTTCCCGAATGCATATGAAAATATATACGGTACTGATAAAAAAAAAAAATTTTGCTTTCTGTGTGTCTGTTTGTTCCGGCTAATCTCCGAAATGGCTGAACCGATTTTGACAGGACTTTAATTGGCAGATGGCTGATGTTATAAGAAGTAACTTAAGCTACTTTTATTTTAGAAAACAAATTAGGGTTCCGCCAAAAAAACACGATGGTCGCGAGCAACAGCAAGTCTAAAATATAAATAACCCTAGTTATCCTTCGTGTAAGGTGGCATGTACGTAGATACAGTCAGATTATTACTCCCTTCTAAAAGGGTCCAGATTTTTCCAGAAAAGGGCGAATAATATAAAAATCACACACATCCCCGATGAACCCGCGTCACTTCAATCTCTGCCGATCCCCGTTGCGTGAAGGATGATTGATACATAAATATTGACCTAGTACATACGCGTGTAAGCCAAACCTCTCGCTTAATGGATCACTATCAGTCTAACTGACACTGATGATGTTCTAGTGGATGCATTAAGACAGAATTTAGGACTAACGTGTACGAGTATGGAGGAGATCGTGACCAGCCAAAGTAGCATTTCCTATTTAAATACTATACCTATTAAAATGATTGCAATTATCTACTAAAATTTATCTATCAAAACTAGAGATGCAAATCGAATTTTAAACGTTTTAAACCATTTGGTTTTAAACGGTCTTTTTGGTTTAAAACGATTTAAAACCACACTTAGCGGTTTAATATGGTTTAGAATGGTTTTTTTTGGAATGCACTGAGGCTTTACACGAAGTTATCTAGACCACACCTCCTTCCTGATTTAGAATATATAAAACGAAAATAAAATGAAAATGTTTTAAAATAACCTTCATTAACATGACAGACAAACATAAAATCGATCCCTACCTGCCCCATCTCTCCCCGTTGCGATTTTGGTAGCAAAGTGAAAAATAAAAATGCGGCATTGCCGTTTTATTTTAATAAATACCCAAAACATGATTGTTTTCAGTGTCTTATCCTAAATAGTAGTATAAATATGATATATGACTTCACATATATTAATAAAAATGGTAAATGATTTCAATTAGCCTTTTAAACTGTTTTTTTTAAGTAATTCGTAATCAATGTACGGCCCACTGGTCGTGGTTTTAAACCGTTTTAAACAAATTTAAAACGGGTTTTAAACCACTGATTTTGGTTTAAAACGGTTTATTTACAACTATAATCAAAACGGAACCCTCTCACTAAGACTCCATCAATGTCCGTCTGTCTGTCTGTCACTAGGCTGTATCTCATGAACCGTGATAGCTAGGCAGTTGACATTTTCACAGATGATGTAAAATAAATATTTAAGAGGGGCTCCCATCCTGCCAGGGTTGCGGGACTGTTCGAAAGAGATAACGCGGCCCTGGAACACAAAAGACAAAAGAAGGAAATGGATGGGATTTAGTCAGTAAAAGTCTGACACTCCCTCCTGTTCAGCTCAGAGCGGGAGGAGTTATTATCTGAAAAAATAAATAAAAAAAGAGCCCCTCTTTTTTCTATTTATTTTTTCATACAACAAACGTGTTTTTTTTTAGAAAATATGCACGGAACCCTTCGTGCGCATGTCCGACTCGCACTTGGCCGGGTTTTTCTCAGTCAAGATCACAATTTTTTATAGGTAAACTCTTTTTTTATAAAACGTAACATAACATCACGCATATAATCTCCGAAGGGTTAGGCAGAGGTGTACTAATACAGCCACATTTCGCCAGTTATATTTAAGTCCCATGTAAGATGGGGCGAGCCTAATGCCATCAACCGGGCACAAATCCAGACTCCGTGGCTGCTACTGAGAAATTCCTGCATAGCCTAAGCAAAATCAGCGTATAATGTTCCCACTGCTGGGACACAAGGCGTCCTCTCTATGGCAGGGAATGGGCTATAATCCACCACGCGGGCCCAGTGCGGATTGGTACATGTCACATGTGAAGACATGTGCCATGTACATGTACATGTTTTTTTTTTTTTTTTTTGGTTTGGTTTGGTCCTCACGATATTTTCCTTTTCCATTTTGAGAGCAGTGGTGGTGAAATAAATTACACAAACTAATTCTCCTGCCTAGGTTCGTAAGTCGGGGCGGCGGACCACCGCTCTGCTCTCAACCGACTTTTGTTTGATTACGTTTAATTACATATACTCGTAATAAACACAATTAAAGTAATTACAGAATTCACTCACATTTTGTTTTCTTTTGACCCAGTTCAATAAAACTTCTGCAACAGCCCGCATACCGTCGTGTGAGCGTTGCCTTAAAGTTTACGTTCCCTTTAATCCTCTGTGGTTAATGCCTGCATCTTATGATTGAGTTAGTTCCGCCAAGTCTTGTCATATCTAAGAGTACATAGATAATTGGCTCTGTTTTAGTTAGATAACGAATTACGATGGATAGGATGTGTATGAAACTATAAGTGAGTGTTAACAACGCCAATATAAGCTGGCCTTTTATTCTATTGAAACTCTGTTCTACGATAGACCAGCTCCAGGTCAAAGTGTAATTAATAACATAAGGACTGCTGTATCGTAGGAAAATAAGGGGCAAGACATGATTTCAACAAAAGTGTCGAGTATATTGTGTGTGTGTGATATAAGGATCTTTGACAGTCGTAACAGGCAGTCAGTGGTTCGGAAGTCTGTCAACCAGTCTTACCCAAGGGGTATCGTTTTACCTAGTACTAACTGGGTTGTGAAGATCAGATAGGCAGTCCCTCCATGTAAAATACTGGTATTCAGCTGCATCCAGTTGGATTGGAAGCCGACCACAACATAGCTGGGAAAAGGCTAGGCAGATGATGATGATGACTATATGCTGGTATAGGGATAGAGGAAGATCTAATAAACAATGGTTAAGTTAAAGATGATTATGATAAAAAAATCTTTGAATACTATGATGATGGCTGAGCGTTAATATTTGGAAGATGCAACATTACTACTAGTAGAAAATAAGGGACGTTCTGTGAGAAAAGCTGTCGAGTATATTGTATGTGGTTATAAGGATAGGGAAAGTTCAAAGAAACAATGGTTAAGTGAAAGGAGTGAATATTGATAATGATGACGGCTGTTAAACAACCGGCCAAGAGCGAGTCAAACACGCGTATGAAGGGGCTGCCCTATACGACGGTACGGAATACCGTCGTATAGGGCAGCCCCTTTTTAATTTATTATTTGTTGTTATAGCGGCAACAGAAATACAATGTCTGTGAAAATTTCAACTGTCTACCTATTATGGATCATGAGATACAGCCCGCTGACAGATAGACGGACGGACTAAGTAATAGGGTCTCGTTGGTTACCCTTCGTGTACGGAACCCTAAAAATGAATGTTGAAGAGGAAAAACTAATCGAAGTAAGAGCCGGCTGTAAAATGTGTATTTTTGGTTGATTTCTGTAAGCCTCACTGTGGTTGATGGAGTTTCTTGGTTTGTAGGTACGAATTTTTGCCGCAGCGGAAATCCGTGACCTCTTTAACCTTTCGTATGCCGAGTATATAGACACAATTAAAAACCTATTGTGTCTCGTGAAGATCTACGTTCCGGCACACGAAGGGTTAAATAGTAGATTGACCAAAAGCGGCGCTCAGGAGTTATACTGCAACATAAAACAGCAACCTGAACCAGACGCATGCTTCCCGCGATAATCTTTCAGCATTATCGCAAGTGAAAAGCCTTGGTTTTCTTCAATGTGTTTTAAAGCACAATTCATTTTTAAACTCATTAAAAATAAAATTGAAATAAAAACTCCTTTACCAACAAACAAAGATTTTATTAAATTGTTCTTTTTTAACACAATGGTAACTTGGCACAATGGGCGAACGCCAGTGCCTGGAACAGTCATTTTAAAACAAAATCTTGTCGAAAATTGGGGGAAGTCATTAAGGTGCTCCCGGAGTACGCAATTAAGAATCTAGGACAAAATAGTACGGGAAATAATTTGCGCTGCAATGGGCAATGTGTCGTTTTATTTCTGTTTAACTTACTTTCTAAAGGAATATGACTATTTATATGGAAAGCAGACATACAGCTTTGCATACGAATTTAGAAGTGGATTTTAGATGATGTCATGGTATCTCATTTCTTTCATTAATCTATACATGTATACAACAATCAAAGTGTCTGTTTGTAATTTCAAAATAACAGCTTTTTACTAAATGCGTAGTATGAAAGTATTTTTATTTAATTGTTGTCTGTCTGTCTGTTTGTTCCGGCCGGTCTAGTCCGTAATCTCCGAAACGGCTGGACCGATTTTGACAGAATTTTTATTGGCAGAAAACTCATGTAATAAGGAGTAACATAGGCTACTTTTATTTTAGAAAAAGGATTAGGGTTCCGTGCAAAAAAAACCATTTAACAAAATCCGATTCAACCATGGAAATATTATTTTTATAATAATTTCACGCGGACGAAGGTCTTGGGCACATGACAGGCCTGTCTTTTGTACCCGCATATGCAAAGCCAATGCTTTGCTTTGGATTTATAAACAAGGCGTGATTTCATGTCAATACATGAAATCACGCCTTGTTTATAAATCCAGGCAGATATTTATTTTGAGTAGTAAACAAGTGACTACTTCATCAGATATGCCACCAGGCATATCTGATGAAGTAGTCAATGCCACCCATGGACTCTTAAATATCTGACAAAGTTGGTAACAAAGACCCAGTACAAGCTGGCTTTATTTTTAAGAGCGGCCAACCCGACATACTTTTCATACAAGCTCTCGTACGTGATTATGCAGTTGTTACAAATCTATCTTTGTTTTTTTTTAACTAATAGGTATTTTGTGCACTATATCTAGGTTTCTATGGTAGCAAAAAATACAAAATTGTAGAAACAAATTCAGTATAAGCCTCCAAAAATTGCTGTTTCACACAAATTTTAACTGAACTTTGGCCTTTCATAATGTACTCATAAACTGTAAAAGTAAAAAAAAAATCTCGATAGAAACCTTACACATGTAATAGAGATCTTAATGACAAATATTTATTTCACACACTTGTAAGACTTATTCAAAAACACGTATTTCCTGGAACAAGTTTAAGAAATTTTCGAACACTATTTTTCATTCAATGTCATCGCGTTAGGCGGTATGAGGTGCGCGGGAGACGAGATGTGCGGGATCGGGGCGGGGTAAGATGGGGGAATTGAAAAAAAATTTTCGCTTTGGCTCTGGATGAAACAACAAGATTTTCGACCATGCTCGCGTTGACGATAGACGAACCGGGAAGGGCCCACTTAAAAACTCCGTACGCCGCTCGCGCTCGCGTACTCCGTTGGCTAGGTAAAGCTCAAAGTGATATCACTGAACTAAAAACCTGCCAAGTGTGAGTCGGACACCCGCATGAAGGGTTCCGTTCCATCGGAGTAGGCGAGCACCTTTAATTTTTAATTTATTTTTGTTATAGCTTTCTTATAGTTTTTCTTGTAATCTATGTATAGGCAAAGAACAATTTTTTTGTATGTTTTTCAAAATATTCGGCCCTGTAGTTTCGGGAGTTAAGGGATTGGTCAATGTTCGCCTATTTTCTTAAATAACTTCAAAACTATTTGAGATGCTCACAATGAGCTCTTTTATTTTGATACGTAACACGGTTTAGTTTGCAATTCTTTTTATTTATTTTTTTAAATGGCCCCCATGTTTATAATACATTAATTTACGTTACATTTTCGTCTTTGGGTCATCAACTTACATATGGTTATCAAATTTCAACTCAATCGGTCCAGTAGTTTCGGAGTAAATTGACAGACGAACAGACAGACACGCGAGTGTTCCTATACGGGTTCCGTTTTTTCCTTTTGAGGTACGGGACCCTAAAAATGATTTTTGGCAATGATAGGATCATTGCCAAAAATCCTTTTTAGTATCATGTTTGTAATATACATAGTAAAAACCTGCGACATCAGTAACTACTCGTAACATAGGAAATAGTAAGGCCACGCTCCCATAAGATCAATCTGATAAATTATCGTGTCAGACTTGATGTTTCCTCATCCAAACTTCGCTATCAGGGGCTTAGATAAGCCTAAAGTTAAATTTATTAGGCCAACGTTATTAGCAGTGTCTGTAGGATTAGGAGCTAAATATATTTGCTTACCTAGTAATCTGGCTAAAATAGTTTATACTTGTAGGAATTGACACAACATTATTTGTTTTCAATTAGTTATACTTTTGTGTTGAGATATTTATTAAAATTGGAATAGGTATACACCGTATACATAATTTGAAAACTAGACACAACCTTAAAAATATTTATTTAAATTCAGTCTGTACATTGTTTACTAACCACAAATAGATCTAAAGTAAGCGTAAAAATAAATGTAGTGTAGTGTAATGTGTAATAAAAGTAAGTATCAAAATGGGAAAAGAATTATAGGGCGTCAAAAAATTCGTTGAAATCGTTTTCAATAGGAAAAGTGCCCTGTCAGCATTGCCACGCTGGATGGCAATGCTGATTCTGTGGTCAATAAAAAGGCCAGACCTCTGGTCTCGTGAAGAGTTGACCAACCGCTTGGCGATACCCCGAAGTATTCGGTGACCACTCGGACCGCGGCCCTAGTGTTCATCTCCAAACGGCTCAAACACATAACTGCCAATTAAGTTATTGTATTTCTTTTAGTTGTTCTAATAGCATATTCATAAATGGGAAAGGTACCAAACGGGACGTACCCGTTATTTTTTTAGTTATGCAAAGTGTGCCTTAAAAACACGAGCTAATTTTAAAGCGTAGTCATTTGTCATTTCACCAAAATTTCCAACAGTACATCGAAATTGCCTTCAAGAGCTGTTAATGTCAAATAGTTGTTGAACGCGTTCAGCTTTTTGTGAAATTGCTCTGCATCATGATAAGTATTCTAACGTAAGGGGCAATTATACAGAAAAGAGCGCTGGTTTTAGCAACCGTAATGATATTATAATGAGGTGTTCAACTATGGAAATATACACTATTATGATAATGTGTAATTATCACTGTTAATGCTTTTAAATACATTGAACTATTACTTTATGCTTGGGATATATATTCTATCACCTTGAAGCTCCAAGATGATATTTAAAACTATACATTACCCTTTTTTTTTTCTGATGGGGAATCATCAAATGACCCACTCACTCTGAGCGAAACGGAAGGGAGTGTCAGACTTCTACTGACTAAAACCGATCCATGTCCCTTCTTTTGCCCTTTGTGTTCCAGGACCGCGGTATCTCTTTCGAACAGTCCCGCAGCCCTGATTACCCATACATCGTTGATAGAAATCTGTGATCGTCATAATATTCCTATCAGCTCCTACAAATATTTACACTCACTTGCAATCCCTTGTTAAACTGTAGCGTGATCACTCGTAGTAGGGCGGGTTCACAACTGACAGCGTGTTCAAACATGCTTGTTTGACACGTAACTTTACGAGTGGTCATACTATACTTGTTTGACCACTTTATGTGTGCAGTTCAAGGTGGCGTTACTTGTCAAGAACATTTGCATCGGTATATCAAACTTGGTACATTTATTTTAGTTCTGTGTTTTCCCGCCTGCACATATACATTGGTTGAAGTGTACGGAAAAATTGGACAGTGACAGATATTTCACTACATTAACTGTCAGAGTCTAGTGATTGAAGCCGTGCCGATTTGTCAGAACTTTTAGAGCTGATGCTGCCGTGCCGTGATATAGCAGCACTATTGGCTGAAGCCATCATTATCTACCTGCTCTTGTCCCATGATCCTGAAGGATCGGCGCAACACGTTTTTTCTTTCGTTATCCTCTGTCAACCGTCATACTATCATTTACTCCTTTAACTTTCATATAATTCCTCACACAATCCATCCATCGTTTCCTTGGTCTTCCTCCGCCTCATCCATCAACATTTATATTCAAACTTAACACTATTGGCTGTAATAATGAGGTTATAATAAAGTTTTCAAATACGGAATTACACATGTTTATAAAAGTGTTTTTTCACATATTACATTTTTACACTTACATTTATACCCAAAACATCTGTCGAAACATTTTAATTATATTTATGTTCTTGACATATGTCTGTAAGATTATTATTATTTCTGTCATTTACACTCGTATTTCTTTTACAAATCAAAGTGAATACTTGAGTACAAGTAAATATTTATGATACGATTTTTATGCTGTAGTTTAGTAATTGCTTGAAGTTAGAACTGTCAAAAGTTAGAATTCTGTCACCCGTATCTAATTATCTATGTATAGGTAAGTTAAAGTAATTACATAAATTTAAGTGATTACTTATACAAATATGTTCATGCAATAAAAACATTTTTATGGCTAAAAACATGGTCAAAACATTTTTTGGGACTTAGTCAATTTTCAATTTTTTTTTTTTTTTGCAGATTCGTGTTAACCATGATCACAGAAACTATTTAGATTCTGAGAAGCATGTCCCTACGACACACCGTTTCCGAATAATGGGCTTCAGAATTTTATTGGATTTTATATAAAACGCTCTATATTTCCAAAATGGTAGCTCGGGTGAAAAACTTTTCGGGAAAGAAATTGTTGCTCGTTTGATATAAAATTAAATTAAATTCGGAGTCCCATAATTCGGAAACGGTGCGTCGTACCGCTATGCTTCCCAGAATGTAAATAGTTTCTATGGTCAAGGTTAACCCGAATCTGCAAAAAAAAAAAATGATTTCCGTAAAAAAAGTAATGAAAAATTGACTAAGTCCCAAAAAATGTTTTTAACCAATTTTTTTATTTTTTTGCTTTTCTTTGCTGTTCATATTTTCCCCAAGCGTATACTCCAACTCCTAAAACTCCGCCCCTAAGACGACCTACTGACCAAACATCGTGAGGAAACCGACATGCTTGAGAGATATTTCCTGACGGCATGTAATGCCAAGTCAGAAGCCCAGGGGCCGGCATAAAAACTCTGACACCAGGTTAGGCACTAACAACAAACAGATTTTTTTTTTTTCGTGTTATTCTTCCTAAAAATCAAAACAAATACAAACGTGTAGTCTCTTGTAAATGCGTGACGGTTACCACTCTTACTAAGGTTGTTCGAACATGCCTGTTTGTCACGTAACTAGAGCTGACCCCCGTATTTACCTCCTGTTATTGCATAGAATTATAGGGGCACTATTAACAGCCGTAATCGGATCTTTTAGAGATTTTAATAAGGCGATAAAGTTCAGCTACTACGCTAATATCATAATGTAAGGAAGGCTATTTTTGCTTGAAAATTACGCTTTTGTGAAGGAAGTAGGTTTTAGTAGGTAATTTTGTAACTAGATTTCTTTATTATAATGTCTTGTGATGATGGTAAAGTTCGTTAACTCATATTACTATAAATATTATCGTAAACTTTATTAGATTCCACTTAAGCAGCTTTTCCCTTGAACAAAGTTTTTAATTTCAGGATGTGACATGAGGTTGGTAGTTTCTTTAACTTTTTATTGACTCAAGGCAGCTGCATCGGGTTGGCGTCACCTCACCACATCTGTCTGTCTTTATCGCCTACATCTACAACCAAAGACATTAGCTAGTAACAGATGGGGTGAGGTAACGCCAACCCGATAGTGTTGCCTTGAGACAATAGAGAGTAAAAAACTACCTAACCTTTTTTTTTTTTTTTTACCGATGGGAAATCATCAAATAACCCCTCCCCTCCTGGGCTGAGCAGGAGGGAGTGTCAGACTTCTACTGACTAAAACCCATCCATGTTCCTTCCTTTGCCCTTTGTGTTCCAGGGCCGCGGTATCTCTTTCGAACAGTCCCGCAACCCTGGCAGGCGTCGGCCCTTACGGACCCCTTCCTGTTTGCTGACTCTCTTTGAGGCGCGTGTGGAACACGAACGCGCCGTCGACACAGCCTGTCGTCATAAGACGGACGGACGGCGAGTAGCCCATAGCTCACCGTCCACAGGCCCGCGTCTACGGTGGCCGGGGGCCACGTGGCCCTCGACGGCCGGTGCGTCTCCCGCGGCGGCTGGGACGTGAGGTTCTCTCCCTCTCACGTCCCGCCACCTCCTTCGCTAGCATGACTGCTTCGCAGAAGGAGATGACGGCGTCCCATTCCGATACTACCTACCCTCATGTCACATCATAAAATTAAAAACTTCGTTCAAGGGAAAGGCTGCTTTAGTGGAATCTGATAAAGTTTACGATTATATTTAAAGTAAATGGCTTAATTTTAACTGTTTATTACCTTGTTGTACCTTTTATTATAGGCAGACGCCTGGCTTTAATAAGTTTGTAGGAAATTAGGTTTATGGCTTGTAATTATTTTCGTAAAGTATGTTAGAAACCTGTAGTACCGACATCATAATTATTGATAACACAAGGTAGTTTGCCTGGCTAACTTTTTTACTTAAAATCATTACTAGGTACTAGTCTTACCTACGGGTATCGTATTACCCAGTAATTCGGTTGTGGATGTCAGATAGGAAGTCGCTCCATGTAAATACTGGTATTCAGCAGCATTTAGTTATACTAGTTCGGAAACGGCTTGGCAGAATGAGGATGACCTAAAATATGTAAATGCTCAGAACACAGAAAAAAACAGAAGCCACGTTCAACTGTAATTGCAAGCCGCTCGGTGTGTCCAAAACGATTTGCATTCAAAACAAATCTTGAATTAATCAAAAATCATGAACAAATAATGAGTCTCAATTGTGTTGCTGATTGGGTAAGAAGTATTGCAAATATTTCACAGTGTTACTGTATGAGAATATTTTATTCCCAACGAGTCACACTCTTCACTTGGCGTGTGATCCGTTGGGAACAAACACAAAAAGTTGTCCTATCGAGTAACAGTGTGACTGATTGGGATTTTTATTCACAATTTTTCCCAACGAGTTACATTGTGACTCGTTGGGAACAAACGAAATACAAAGCAAGCGCCCCGCCCGCCTCACTTCCCACCCGCGTAATGTGGCTATCTCAGACACTATTAATTATTTATTCATCATTAATTATGTATTGGACACCGGTAAACACGTTACGCGATACGACGTTCAAAATACTCTTTAAAAGAGTAGTTTTTGTCGCTTCAGTATTAGGCGCGCTTACGGCTTCTGGTACTTTCTGTATTCTGAGTGTAAATGTTGTTGACTTTTGGCCCTTTTCGCACTAAACTCGTATAATGTCAATTGTCACTATCACTCACTAGACACAAAAGCAAGCAAAAATCAAGTATTTGGAATCAATGATCGCTTAGTAGTATGACCGTCGGACAGCCAAGTTATTGGTGTCAAGTTCGATCCTCTGATTTTTCGGATTCATGTCCGTATTGTATTGGGTCCCCATCTATGAAATTGGCGTTCTTTTTCTCACAAATAGAGAACCTGTACACTTCTATGAATTAAAATATTCATCAATTGCTTGATATTATATCGAACAACGACCATCATAGGCATAACTACCAATAGTAAAGAAACTTTATAACATGTAGTTATCTAAACAAAAAAATACCTTAAAAATTACTCCTCTTTTTGTTATCAAAACGAGGACCACTATTTGTTTTATATAACTTAGCCAAAACTTATTTTTGTCGCTTAATCTAGGTGGCATACATTATCTTAGTTTTTAAACATTACTGCATAAAAGTTTTAAAACATTAGTGTTCATTAGTTGTTAAATAAATTAAGAAAATGTTAGTATGAAAAATGCAACTTCTTTAAAATCCTCCATACAAAACGCTGATTTCATAGGTGGGGACCTAATATAATTATCATTTGCTTCGGTAAAGGAAAGTATCGCCAGGACTAGCATGCCTCATTTTTTTTTTGACGGCATGTAAAGTCCAAATCAGAGGCCCATTCGCCTGCCAGTCTTGCGGAACTGTTCGAAAGAGATACCGCGGCCCTGGAAAACCAAGGGCAAAAACAGGAATATGGATGGCTTTTAGTCAAAACGAGTCTGACGCTCCCTTCCACTCCACCCAGAAACTCACACGCAAAAAATAAATAAAAAAATGGGCCTATGGGCGGCATAAAAACTCTGACCCCAGGTAAGCCACTAACCACACGACAGAGAAAGAAGAGACTAGACACAAAAGACCTTATATTACACTTAATATTAGGTCTATCGTGTCCACTTTACTTGAACTATGACAAGGGATCATAGGTAAGTGGCAATCACTTTCAACACCGTTTGTACAGTACAGCTACTTTAGGTACTACTGAGATTAGATTTGGATTAATAAAGGCTGTAATCAGGCCCCGAAGTCGAAAGTTTCTTGTTTTCTCCGTCATTGCGATCATTTTTTTGTTCTAGACCAGGGATCCCCAAACTATTTTGGACAAGTGACCCCTTTTCCAAAATGAACTGTTACCTCAGACCCCCATGGCCAAATTACCTACTTTTAAGATCAACCCCCTTATTCATAATGGTCCGCTAACTTAAAACAGCTGCTACAGTGTGTTATTTTTCATTCTGACTTAGGTCAATAGAAGAAGACAGAGTGAGAATTAGCAATGCTTTAAGTTAGCAGACTATTATGAATAAGGGGGCCTATCTTTAGTTTTTTCCTATTGACACAAAATACCTAGGTACTAAGGTACCAATTGGAAAACTTTGCACTTGGTTAAGTGAGTAAAATTGACTTCATTTTCGTATCAAAATTTAACAAAATAAAAAGACATACAATTCAGTAAATATCAAGTTTAATTTATAACGATTATTACAAATTAGGTACTTAAAGAATTTTAAGTAGGTAGGAAATTATATTTAAAAAAGTATTAATTCGCAAAGAGAAAATAAAACATTCAGTGTGATGGATGAACCTGGTGACTATCTACCAATCTAGCTACATCCGGTTCAATATTGGTGAGTTGCAGCCTTAAATCTCCACGTTCGTTGATTTTCAAACGGTTTCTTTGTTTCGTCAAAATGTTTGTTACCACACTGAAGCTTTTTTCAACTAGGTATGATGATGGAAAAGCGATAAGGTATTTTTCAGCAATGTTCCACAATGTAGGATACTGTGTTTCAATGTTGCGTTGCAACCAGAACTTCTGATAGCCTTGGTTGAACTTCTGCTTAAGCTCTTCGTCTGTGCTGATGGTAATCAACTCTTCTTGCATTATCACATTGGCTTCTTCTATGGCTGTGGTATTGTACGGATTTATTATCCATTGAGGAATTTGTAAATTTAAAAGATCCTCAAACCTCTCCGTAAAATCCTTGTGTAATGCGTCCAAGTGAGTGACATATAATAAAATGTCATCATCTTGAAGCGTTTCTGGTAATTTTGACAAATGCAGAAACTGCGAATATTCTTTTCTGCCTAAATTTTGTTTATAAAGGATTAGTTTACCCACGAAGGCCGATATTATTGATTTTGTTTTAATCAAGTTAAGATCGTCACCCTACAGCTGCAAATTAACTTTGTTGAACATTCCAAAGATATCAGTCAAGTAATAAATATCTGTTTTACAATTGTTCAGATTTTCTTTCAAATTCGGATCTTTTTCTTGTAAAAACTCCAACACAGATTCAAAAACGGCTGAAAATCTTTCTAAGCAAGAGCCTCTTGATAGCCAGCGAACTTCAGTGTGAAGAAGTAATCGAGTAAAGACTTCGTCGTTTTCCTCACATAGCTGAGCAAATAACCGAGAGTTCAAAGAATTGCTTCGAATCTTGTTGATAGCATTTATTACATATTGTAAAGACTTATGCAATCTAGGACTCAGCTTTTTTGCTACTAAATGCTGCCTGTGAATCACGCAGTGAATGACCAGTACATCAGGCAGTTGTCGCTTTAAGTGAGCTATAAAACCACGATGACGACCAACCATAGACGGTGCACCATCAGTCGCAACAGAAACAATGTTCTTCGATGGAATAGCTTTGTCAGTAAAAAAATGTTCCACGGCCTGAAAAATTGATTCTCCTCTGGTATCAGTCTCTAAATATGTAGCAAAAAGCAGTTCTTGGCACATATTTTCATCTTTGATATATCGAACATATCCTAACAACAGAGCTTCATTGCCGGGTAATGTAGACTCGTCCAACTGGAGAGAGAATCTGTTGGTCTGTAAGAACTTGCATAAAATGTTTTCCACATCGCGTCCCATCTCGTCTATGCGTCTCTGAACGGTGTTATTGCTCAAAGGTATTCTCTTTAAAATATCATGTGCGGGTTTGTGCAATACATTGTTAAGGACCTCCGCAATGGCTGGTAAGATAAGCTGCTCTCCAATTGTGTGGGGTTTCCCCGACTTCGCTATTAGTAAAGATATATTATAGGACGCTCGTAAACCATCATCGTCTTTAATAGATGATGACGCAAACATCGATCTTATGGATGGCCTTTTGTCTAGTTTTTCTTTAAGTGCTTGAAAAAATGTCAAGGGCTTACTTTTTTTGTCAGCATGTACTCTCGATAAGTGGTCATCCATTTTTGAAGGCTTCATGGCATCGTTACTGAATACTTTTTCACATATGAGACACATCGGCAAGTGTTGATTTGATGGAGATGCAATAAATCCGAACTTCAAGTAGTCCAAACTGTATTGTCTGCATTTTTTTTTCGTGTCCGCCATCATAAAACTCTCAGTAATCCTGCAAATAAAAAAATAAGAAACTAAGTACCTAAATTAAAAACAATACCTAATAAACTGTTAAATTTACTGGTAAATTTTTACAATTGAAACAACTGAGGCAACTGCAAACTGTTGCAAACAATCTACAGATAGCTCAACTGATCACTATCACACAGTGTGCAGTGGGGCAATGCTGATGCGCTGTGCCGGATAAAAACTGTTTGGTACTTACCCTGTTAATTTTTCATAAACTGCAGATATTGTGTGGTTACGCTATTAACTCGCGTAGGGAGCTCAGCATTTTGTAAATTCTTTTTCAGTCACTTTACTTCACTTAATTTAGCTATGTAATAACTTTGTAATCTCTTGAAATAAATGAGTACTTATATGAGTTATTATCGTTCAAGCTCCAACGAATTTCAAAACGCAAATGAACTTTCAACCTAAGTGCAACCTCGTTAAATAGTAAAATATCAGGAACATGTTTGGACTTGCAACTTGATCATGAATTCGTTCGTGTTAAATCGCGCAAGCGTCAAATAGAGAGCAAGTCAAAACGCGCCTGAAAGACGTACGCTCGAACTCATTATCTTGCACAAACTTGTCCACACTGACTTGCCGAGTTTTTCATCTTGTACGAACTTGAGGCTTTATATTACTACAACAATGCTATTTCCTACATAAATATTAATTATTCTTAGTACACGTAACACAACATAAACAATACAGTACCTACCTACCTATCTTGAAAGTTTTAAATAAGAACTTGTGTTAATTTAATAGGGGTCGATTTTTAGACCTCGTCGACCCCCATAATCAGTTTTCGTTTATGTCGACCCCTAGGAAACCGATATCGACCCCAAGGGGTCGATATCGACCACTTTGGGAATCCCTGTTCTAGACCATACCTAGGAACGATAAATAAAAATAAATAGAAAGGATAAATAAATAAATAGGAACCCCCTAGTTACGGAGATATTGGGGGTCAATTTTTCAATTTTTTCACAAGTTTTTTGTAATACATGTTTTTAATGTAAGATTTTTACTTTAAAAACCTCCACGACTCCCGTACTATCCAATCTATCCTACATCCTATCGTAAAACGTGATTTTTCACCCTAAAAAAAGTCGTTTCCCAACAATATTTTTTGCGTAAAATTACTTAGTTTGATGTACAAAATGCTAGGTTGACGGCTTCGTGTCCCCAGGGATGTGCCTTTTCAGGCGTTGCACAGAGGGGGTTCCGGAAAACGGTGCCTTTTCTCATGTGCAGATGGTGACCACCGGGGTGGTTTTAGTGCGGTAAAAATCCCATACTCCCCGGTCTTATCCCCAAAGACCAGCCGCCTTTTGAAGGTTTCTCACCGAAAACAAAAAAAAAATGATGACGGCTTTGTGAAGGGTCCTTTTACAGTACAGTACAAGATTTTCCGTAACTCACGTAAATATTTTCCATCCTCGGTATCGTTGATATAGAATGTGACTTTGACTTGGCGTTACGGCCTGGCCATAGCTACTGGCGGCGCGGTGCGCGGTGTGGCGGGCGGCGCGGCGAAATAAATTGGTTTTAAATAACCCATTAACACGTCACATTATGCTATGTTTTAAACCTAAATGGGGGCGGAGTTTCGTACTGACTACTCTGAGAAAAAGCCGAAACAAACTCAGAGGTCACAGTCTCTTCTAAAGTCCGGACATTGGTCAAGTCATATGATTACCATGCAGATTAGTTTCTGAGATGATCTTTTGAACAAATAACCACATAGATTTGAGTGGACTTGTCCAATGTCCAGTCAGAGCAAGCATTTGTCAGTGATCGTGTTGCTCGACTCATAACTCAAGGTAATAAAACAAACTTAGAACCTTAAGACCTAAAAAATAAGCATCTAATTGAATAAACTTCTTCTGAATAGAAGTAAAAGTAATCTGTAGGCCGAACTAGTATGGAAGTAATGAATGTTCATGTACAATAAATAATTTGGCTTTCATCGTAATAACTCAAAGTCTAATTTCAATTTTCCTAATTAGGTTTCAACAAAATCACTTTAATTCGTAATCCGTTCGAGTTTGCAGATGTTTCTAAAAGTTTTGACTCAGTCCAGTTTTCTAATTAAAATTGCCTATTTCTGTCTTTCATTTCAATATCAGAAATTCATTTCTAGCGTAAAATTTTCTCATACTCGTTTTACTACTTAAAAATACATATGACTTTATCTGATTATAAAAGCAAATACATTTCTGGGTTACTACTCATAAAACCAGGTCAATTTGGTCCGAAAGTCGTCAAAAACATTCAAAATAAATTTTCATTTTTAAACATTTTGTATTTTCATGCTTAGATCCCTTATCATTACAGCTAAAAATGTCGTAAAGCGGTATTTGAATAGGCACTCTGATACCTTTACACGGAACTAAAGCGCTCAGGTAAAAGGAAACATTTAAAAAGAGATTTTAATATTTTATATCATCATCAACCTTTATCAGCGTCAATTTTATTTGCCTCCAGAGATTTAAATCGTTAGAAGAGCCTCCTAGTGAAGGCGCCACAGGAAGCTGAGGACTATAATACAGGGTGAAAGGGACACTGACGCGACGCAACGAGATTACTTATTTCGGCGTGCGTGTCGTAGACGAGGTGAAATGAGTCTGTAAGGATCGTAGCAGGTGGCGTTCTGTGGTTTCTGCCCCATGGGAAAACACGCGATTTTATGCGTGTATATTATTTCCTACAGATGTTTATAAAGCTGAGTTACCAGTATATATAAGATGCTCTGTGAGGTGAGTTAAGCTCAAAAATGGATCAATAAAGATTCTGGCAACATACAGAAGCAGAATCTGCTTTTCTGGCCCTTTTATAAAATTGCAGTCCTCACATTTTGGAAACTCAATTGCAAAACACACACATACACACCTACATACAAAGATCCCTTGAAATAGTTGTAAAACTGAGAAAAGTGAGCTCTTAAATATATCACGAAACGATTGATACGATTTTCAGTATGAGCGAGCGAGACAACCCTGTTCAAATGTAATTTTCAAAGAAAAGGAACGTGGTAGCTGTATAATGGCGCCGAAGGGCAACTCTAACGATTTCAATAATTGTTTGCCGCCATATTGAAAATATTCAAGTACGTACGTTAGGGGTGTCACATAAGTGAAGGATAAAAGTTTTATGTTTTATCGGAGATGAGACGTGGCGAAGCGAAAAGTTATATCTAGAGGTACCGCATGTGCAGTTTTGATCGAAGTTTACGAGATTTTAAGTAGCTTTTAGACCCGTAAAGATGATCTGTCGACGGCTTGGCTTGTATACCGTGAATACTCGTGTAAATTATCACTAAGTGACATTTCAATTATTGCAGTATTGGCATATCAAGTGTCTGCACTGAATCTAGAGTTGAAAATCAAGCTGAGTGATTTTATTAATTATTAGCTGTTGCTCGCAGCTTCGTTCGTGTTTTGGCTGGAAATTATCCTGCGGGCACGTTATATATACGTCTATTGCACTCGGGGATAATTTAGCTTCCTATTAGTGAAGGATTTTCAAAATCGGTTCAGTAGATCCAGAGATTACCCCCTACAACCTGACTCAACTCTTTATAATATTAGTATAGATGTATTAATTTAGTTTGTCACCAGTATCAGTCGATATGGGCATTGATATACAGGGTGGAGGGACACCGACGCTAAAGCAGTTACCACGTATTCAGTACATAATTCTGAATCACCCCCCCCCCACATTTTTCGTCGATTATAATAAAAAGGGGTTTCGTACAAAACTGCACTATGAAATGTCTGGAACAGCCGATTTTAATAATTTCTTTGTGGAGAATGATGTATTGAAATCAGTAGAGGTAATATCGTACAATAAGGAAAGAGTAATAAAGACTTCAGTTTTCTATTGACACAATAATATTGTGCACGTTCCGAGTCAAAAAGGAAATTATATAAAACTTGGCCGACCCTAATTACATAGAAGACACATCGCTCCTGTGTGCTTTGCACTTCGAAGCGGAATGCATATGGAGATGCCAATGTGAATTTTGCTCTCCAACGAATTTCGGGCACTTTGACTATTTATTACCCAGCTAGCACTAATACATATATGTATACACATTGCATCTTATAAAAGTGATTTTCTCCTTCTGCATTGATTGTAATTTTATGCTGTTACGATAATATTATTTTGGAAGTCACACCATTAAGAATTACGAGAAAATCATAATAAAATAAAGTCTTTACATAATAGTCAAAGAAAATTGAGTTTATTGACTTAACAACCTAAAGAAACCCTTAAAATTAAACAAAATAAAAAAACAAAGCCATTAATGGCAAAAACGCTGAAGCTGTATATTGAGGCGCAATCAAGCAACACAAGGTATGACCTGACGCTGATGTTCAGCTACAGTCTACGAGTGCCATACGCTAGAAAACATAAACAAAAAAATAGGAAAAGTAAAATATCTTGTACAAAACCAAATAAAATAAAATGTTATGCTCTTGACTGTACATGTATAGGTGTAGTTGATAGTAAGTAGGTATCTATCTACAACATCAATAAATACACTTACATAGTATCAATTTCTTAGCAATCACGGTATCTTTTATCTTTTTTTAAGGAAAACGTCACCCGCAATCACTTTTGTAAAAGTTGAAAAAATAACTTGATTATTGAAAAGGAAAAAAGAAGACGGCTTTAATTTGAGGTCAGTCACTGTGACTTTTTCTTGATTCGTAGGTAGGTATTTGGAAATTAAATATTAGGTATCGATCCCGAATCATTTCATAACATAAAATCACGCCTGTAATCCAATAAGGGCTAAGCAGTGGTGCACTAATATACCTACATTTGGCAAGTTACGTTAAAGTTTTTTAGCGGTAAGTACCACAAAAAGTAGGTACTACGGTACCATCTATGACACAAATAAAAAACACATCAAAATTCTAAATCGCACTATTAAATTTATCCATGACTTAACTTATGGTTAACTGTAATTAAAGACACAATTAAAAAGTAATTGTGTCTCGCCCGATATCGCATCGGTGGGACACGAAGTCTTAAGACCTCACAAAAAATACTGTCGGACAGTACCCACAAGACACCACCCGTCTGGTTGGACGATCTTCCCTTTTCTAAGGCGGATGAAGATCTTTGCACCCTGTAGTTCCATGTAATAGAAAGCGAACCCATTGTCATCAACTGTACTCAAATCTGACTCGGGCTGTTTCTGACTCTGATGGAAAAAACCAATTAACACCATAATTCACCTGAGAATCAAAACAAGGACCTCATGTTCGGGAGTAATGCTTACAACCGCTAGACAAAATACTCAGGCAGAATTATTTCAGGAAATGTATTCGTGGACAAGTAATCTTGAAAAAAATCTTCTATTTTATTTTCTTGTAGGCACGACCAAAATAATACTAACCTATTCAGTGGAAAATGATTAACACGTCAGCAAGGTTTGAAGTGAGGCTGATTGCCCAGGGTGTATCGGAAACACTTCAGTACCTATCGGCACTCGACAAGCCATGTAAAGACCCATTTCAAGTACAACGATCCGAATCAACCAAACAAGTTTATTTTGTAAGCAATCAGAGAGAAATACTTACTTTATAATATCTCATATTGACAGACTTCGTATAGCCTAAACTGCTGGGTCTCGAAGTGTGAGCTTTTATTACACAGGGTGTAACAAGACCCTTCACGAAGCCGTCAACCAGGCATTATGTACATCAAACTAAGTAACTTTACGCAAAAAATATTGCTGGGAAACGATTTTTTTTTGGGTGGATAATCACGTTTTACGGTTAAACTCAATGTAACACACTCAAAACATTGTGCTGATGAATGAATTGAATAGTACGGGGGTCGTGGAGGTGTTTATAGTAAAAATCTTACGTTAAAAACATGCATTAAAAAAAAAACTTTCTAAATTTTCGTAATGATGAGGAGAACAAATGTTACACCCTATGAGTATCTAACAAAACAAACGATGAATTTTTATAAATGCGTCCCGTCAAAAATAACTAACTTACATACCTACAACATCCACGATGGAAGTTTGGATGTAAGGTAGTCATTTTACAAAATAATCTTTTGGCACATGATGTTAATGCCGCCGCCATCTTGTTTTGACAATCTTATATACCACCGCCATCTTGTTCTTCTTGCAACACAATAGGTAAAAAGTAAAGATCACTGGCCGACATTAAAATTAAAAAGAATCGTCACAACTCAAAAGCTCTCTCGTACATTTCCAACATAATTGTGGATGTGGTGATGCTTCAAACAGAACCACATTAATTTCATTGTTCTCCCCGTCCTTTAGATCCGTTCCAGGATAATATTCGTGAAATTATAATGTCATTCATTTGAATTTTCATCATGAGATATTAAGTTCATGTTAATATTAAAACGTACATTAAACTGGTGTATTTATTACACTGAGTAACAATTCGTAATTGAATTTCGGTAGAATTTTCGAGGACATTTCTTTGAAAAACGTTTGTCCTAAGGGGTGCTACATAATTTTTCAGGTCAACACGACATTAGATTATTGATTTAGCAGTAGGTATTCTTTTAAAAACAATTCCGACCTGATAATTACCACACATATTCGGTTTTCATTTGGGTTGTACCAACTGAAACTCTGCTCTACACCTACCATTGGTGAACCACATTAGGGTCAACTCGGCGCGATGCCAGCTAAGTCAAGTAAAAACCGAAAATGTTTATGTGCGTGGTCCTATCGTAACCGCTCACGGCAGGTCAACTCTCCTCCATAGTTCCGCACATAGGTTCCGTATTATTCTCCGTATTGCACACATTCTGTAAGTGTATTCTTGACTCAATGAGTATTTTATATTGGCATGTATATATGATCGTTTTAATTTTGCAAAAAAAGCAAGCAAAAAAATCTAAATAAACTTTTTAAAATGAGTGATCTCTTTCTTTGAGGCATAAAATAAATCAAATTAATCGATATTTTAATCTGTTTAGTAGTACGCAAAAACGTTAGGGCCAAAAAACTAAGAGAAATGAGCATTAAATATCTAATATTTTGATATAATTCGATTTATCTAAAATTATTATCTGTCTATCTTAATTTCACCCAGAAGTCGAGGTCGAAAACAATTTAAAAAAAATTGGGAAGGCCACATTACCAATAAAATTAACGTAATGTTACGTTACGTTAACGTTATCAAACGGTTTTAATAAGGTGTAGTCAACGTAGCCTCACTACGCTCCTATTTCTGTCTGCAGGGTTTAAAGTAACCTAAAACGAAGGGGATGGCGGGGTCTTAGTTCGCTCGCTTCGTTCGCTCTTGCCAAAAAGACCAATGACTACAAAAGAGGATCAATATTACTCTTGTGCACCAAATATTAATTGAGTATGTTTAAACATAATTATTATATTACAAGTACCTTGAATGCAGTTAATTTATCTGTAGGTTAACTAATATAGACGCAATAATTAGTATAAAGATTAAACATAAAAAAATACATAATTTGTTTTTAAAAGTGCTCATTTACAATAGAACAATTAGATTTTAGAGGTACAAAATAATATTATCCCTTTTAAATAAAACACATTAAAATTGATAAAATGGAAAATATTGAAGTGTGCAACACCCCTAATTGGCTCAATATTACTTCCATAACATGAGCCGACCGCCAAATAGTAATAAAAGAAATAACAACCATCAAAGTTAAACGCCAACAAAAACCTGCCTTTGATATTTAAATCTTGGAACATTAAGTTGAAGACGTTTACACCCCAATAACTTCACAAACATAATAATCTTTCATCGTTTAAGGCCTAAAATCTCGTCCGCCGTACTCGACGGAAGACGCGGTGAAAACACTCAGGCCCAACATGATACCGTTGTCAAGAGATTTTTGTTTCCGCAACCTCGCCTGCACTTGACATCCATTCTGGATGGCTATAAAGGAGGTTCGTTTAAGGTTCGTCTCCTATTAAACGACCTCGGGTTTTTCAGTATTTGATTAGCTTTATTTTAAGTAGGATATTCGTTAAAGAAACGGGAACAATGAGACCGATTTGGAGGCAGATGTGTTTCAATTCGAGGTCGTTAGTCCCCTTCGGATTGGAAATGGGGAGTTTATTAAGAGTTTAGACTTATTGGCAGTGAAAATGAAAAGATTTGTCTGAGAAAGACGGAGCTTAAAGGGCCAATTTCTCAGTGGATTTGAAGACTACATGTATAGTGCATGTAAACCTTATTTTTGCACTTTTTATCACATGCATGCTTATTCGATAATAGGGCATGGCTGCATATAAGGTGTTAACGGACTCTTCGTGAAGAGTCTGTCAAACAAACATTCTAATTATCATACGTCATCTTAAGTAACTTTACGCAAAAATAATTTCTGAATAAAGACTTTTTTTTTGGGGTGAAAAATCACGTTGTTCGCTAGGATTAAATGTAACGCACTCAATACATTGTGCTGATGAATGCATTGAGTAGTACGGGGTCATGAAGGTATTTAAAGTATGGTTATTACTTTAAAAACTTGTATTAAAAAAAAAAAAAAGTTACAACTTTGACTTCCAATATCTCCATAACTAGAAGGTTCTCAGGTATGGTCCAGAACAGAAAAATAATCGCAATGATGGGGAAAATAAAAACGTCATTCGGCTTCGTTAAGGGTTTTTGTACATCCATTATGTTGTCAAATACATGGTTTTCGGAAAATTACACACAAATCTTCATAAGTATTTTTGTATAGGATAGTTCTTAATTTAAAAAAAAATTAAGAAAAAAAAATAAAAATTAAGAACTAGTATCCAACGAATTCATTGTAGGCAAAAGATTTAACTCAAAATTAATTCTGATTGTCTTTTTCATTTAACTAATTTCCACCTCATCAAAAGGTCAATAGTTTTATCTATTTCAGAGCTAGATCATAAGCTATAGTATAATAAAATCAGCCTCCAACTAACGGTTGGGCCGTCAGCGCAAGAGTGGCTCTTCAAGCTATTTCCGCTAACCGCCCAAGGCCCTTCTATTCCGTAACGCAGTAGGGGAACTGTTTCCAGTTTATTTTTTGCTTTGTTTGTTTATTAGAAGTGTTTGTTTTGTTTATTCATTCAGACTAAGATTTTATGAATGGAAAGTAGTGAATATTGATGGATTGTAATGACAGGTGCACGGGTTGAGCTTCATGGTTAAGCAGATAGTCTAGGTCAGTCCGTCGATGGGTGACCATCCACGTTAAGTTGTTGATCTCAGCTGTCATTAATTGTGGATGTTTGACATTCGTAACTGGTTGTTAGTGGCCCAAAAAGTCCAAAAACCAGTCTTACCAAGGCGTATCGTATTACCCAGTACTAACTGGTATGTGGAGATCAGATAGGCAGTCGCTCCATGTAAAATAATTTTAATCTGCTGCATACAGTTAGACTAATAGCCGACCCCAATATACATAGTTGGGTTAGGCGGATGTTATATAAAGACATTATATTATGTGTTGTATTTATAAAGTTGCACAATATGCAACTATAATAAGAAATAAAATAATATGTTTTATTTGTTCACAAAAACCAAACAATACAATTCTTGACGGGATATAGTTGCACAACAGAGACGATTTATGAATGAACTTCTGACTTCTAAACTAGGCAAGAAGCCTGTGTCTAAGAAGCCATTTTTGTTCCCCAAAGTGCGGTAACATACACCTATACTATTACATATAAAAACATCGTGCAAGTACTTTTAATTTTATCTTGTACAAATAGGTACCTAACTAACTGAACATTTTACTAATCATTTCTGATTTATTTTCTAACATTAATTAAGAACTTATTCTAATCAGAATTTCAGTTTAGGTTTCAACGAGGCAGATAGCATAGAGGACTTCGAACACAACTAGCAAAATATGCGTATACTATAGTTACGCACCTCTGCGGTTGGCCTGTCTCTTCGAGGATTACAGACGACGATATATTGTTGTTCTTCTTCTGGTGGTTCTCCAATTACAGAAGGTTAGCCATCAACTCGGAATATTTCTCCTTGTCTTTTACGATGTGGAACCAATTTTTTTATTTTAGTTATTTTACTAATAGTGTACAGTAGACCACGCGTCATTTGTAACAAAACCATAACAAGCTGCTAATGTCTTCGCAATTAGATAAATGAAGATTTATTGTTGAATTTGGACTAGATTATATGGCAAAATAGTCTAAAATTAAGCACAAGCATATAGTTCCTTAATCTAGTTATTGGGTGCCGTACTGCTCTCTTAGATAGGTTACAAAATAACCTGTGCTTAGGAGAAACTGTTCCGATCCCCGTCTTACACGGTTGACTTATGACACGTGTAGGAATATGCTAGGCTAGCTCAAGGTCATAGGGTCCTACACTACCAGTAGTGACGATGATACACTAGTTGCAATAATTTCAAAGCATACTTTTTGGCGGCAAAACTTAAAGCTTTTCTAAAAGACAGAAAGCAAATCGGATCCTAGTCACTCTTGTGTCCAAAATTGCCGACATTTCGGACCACGTTTTCCTGAAAGTATATTCTCTTTTTATTCCGTTGTACATCGGTTCCGAAACGTTATTTTTTGAGCTTACCCAGAGATGCCATTACCATAATTACTTGTGTTTTAACCGAATCAGCGGCTGTTTTGCAAACTGTCAGACACAAAACATTTTTGTAAAATGTTATTTACAGATTTTGTTTTTCGACGAAATAATTAATTTTTACTAACATGTCTCTTAAAATGTAAACAAACATGAGTTTTTGAAATGATAGCTTTAAAACCAATCCATTAATAACACTCTTTAGGGGCAATCCTTTCCAGGGTGGCGGGACTGTTCGAAAGAGATACCGCGGCCCTGGAACACAAAGGGCAAAGGAAGGAACATGGATGGGTTTTAGTCAGTAAAAGTCTGACACTCCCTCCTACGAACTCAACATCCTACGAATTCATCATAATAATGCCTTCAGAATGCTAGTGAGGTTACCGCGCCATTGTAGTGCGTCACAAATGTTCGCAAACGGTTTCCAAGCTATAGTGCTTAAGAAAGTGGCGTCATTATTTCCAAGACTGCGCGGAAGCACCAATAGCATTTTGCAAATGATTGCATCCTGCCATGATTGTTCCATACGAGCTCACTGGGTGGTAATAGTTACGGGAAGATTGTGACTTTTATATTATGTACCTATTAACATAGATCTTAAGAAAATTGTTACTAACACTTATATTGATTCTGTCCGAAGTAATGGTTTATTATATTATTATTATGTTAAATTTGCGTGGTTGCAAAATTTATTTATTGTTCCTGAAGATATTCTCAAATTGACTTAATAACACAACTCACGTCTTTGTCCCATGGGGATGCCCAGAAACTACCTATCGCCACTTGCTGCAATACCTACATGATGGTTTTGCGTTGTCCTCGCGTTCGTACATTTGGCCATACCGCACACGGGTTGCGAGTACTACAGGTTTATTCCAACCTGCCCCCACCGGTCTGTCACCACTGGTGGCAATTGCAACTATTTTTCTCATCTACCACCACTGGTGGTGCTTGCGTCTGATTTAGTCGCATTTGCGCTTTCCTTTGTCTCTACTGGTGGCAGATGCCACTTGAATTAGTGGGATCCTTCACCAGTGGAGGCAGACTCGACGATCAAGTAGCCGTCTACCACCACCACACCAAGTATTCAGTTAACAAATAGCAATGCAGACGTGAGTGGAAACGCTCTAAAAAGTCATACACTTGTACAGTATTGGTGTGAAGCTCTTCAGAGCGGACATCAACTTAATTTAAACTACCATACAGTTGATATTTGTTTGATTTGCAATAACATCATAATGGAAACAACATTTTTGAATAGGCACCCCATTCTATCTAGTAGGTCAGTAATCTATCGCGTTTAATATTTCACTGTTGCCTACCCCCCGTCGACCGTCGTCACGTCGCTAATTGCCGTGAACAGCAACAGATCGAGGGACATCAATCTAAGAGATCGGCGATAAAAAGGGTAACATACTGATTTTGGTGGCTTTTCCTTATGATGGGGAATAATGTGTTGATATTTCGCGATAGTTATACTATACATATAAATATTCAGCTGTCTCCGGTTAGATTGGAGGCTTTCTTTTTTTTTTTTACCGATGGGAAATCATCAAATAACCCCTCCCGCTCTGGGCTGAGCAGGAGGGAGTGTCAGACTTTTACTGACTAAAACCCATCCATGTTCCTTCCTTTGCCCTTTGTGTTCCAGGGCCGCGGTATCTCTTTCGAACAGTCCCGCAACCCTGGCAGGCGTCGGCCCTTACGGACCCCTTCCTGTTTGCTGACTCTCTTTGAGGCGCGCGTGGAACACGAACGCGCCGTCGACACGGCCTGTCGTCATAAGACGGACGGACGGCGAGCTAGCCCATAGCTCACCGTCCACAGGCCTAGATTGGAGGCTAACCTTAGCATTGGTGGGAAAAGGATAGCCAGATGATGATGATATTTTGGCGATAGTTAGATTTAACATTGATATACAGGGTGTAAACGGATCCTTCACAAACCATCAACCAAGCGTTCTGTACTTCAAACTATGTAACTCTACGTAAAAATGATTGCTGGAAAACGATTAATTTTTTTGGGGTCGAAAAATCTTGTTTTTCGGTAGGGCTCAATGTAACGCACTGGAAACCGTGTCTTTATGGATGCATTGCATAGGACGGGGGTCATGGAGGTATTAAAAGTCAAGAAATAATATTTAAAAATCCATTTCCTCTATCCCCGCAACAAATCTGTTCAAGCTTTCTTTTCGTCAACGCTCAACTTAAAGTCAACACTTGAGTTAAGCAAACACCGAGCATCTCAAAGTCTTATATCACTCAAATCAAATGTAATCTCGCGCTCAAGATGACAACTTTGTTAACGGCGCGCTTCAACGTAAATTATTAAGGGGGGTGAAACTTCCGCTTTGTACAGTCACGAGCGTAAATACCTTAAGGTTATGTTGTGTTTTATTATGTGACAAGCTCGTAGCTAAATTATAACAACCACTCAAGTCAATCTTCACGTTAAGCCGCGTTTGCCTAGATTGGTCCATGGATGGGTAGCCGAACATACCGAGTTTCCTCCGTACCTCGGAAAGCACGTTAAGCTGTTGGTCCCGGCCTGAAATTGTAGCTATTGCTGTGTATTGTATCTTTGACAGTCGTTAATTAGTCAGTGGACCGAAAGTCTGACAACCAGTCTTGTCAAGGGGTATCGTATTACCCAGTACTAACTGGGTTGTGGAGATCAGATCGGTAGTCGCTCAATGTAAAATACTGGTATTCAGCTGCATTCGGTTAGACTGGAAGCCGACCCTAACATAGTTGGGAAAAGGCTAGGCAGATGAAGATGTTATATTATGTTAATGGACCCGCTGCGGACACTGGACACTGACAAATACTTCAACATATTATCTGACAGAGTCCGGTCTTTGTTGGCGGTTCCGCAGTTCGTTTTTATCAGTTTGATCGAAATTCAAAAGTGATCTCCTGAAATAACGATCTTGAGAAAAGATCTAAGCATTTCATCGCAGAATACATAAAATTTGAATATTCAAGTCGAAAACCGTTTTTAAATCTGGCGTAAATGTAAGGTTTATGCTCGCGACTGTACGCTCTTAGGCGTTATGGATTTATTATGTCGTTCTGATTAAAAATGCAATTCATCATATTATCTTTTAGGAATGTGTAAAAACTGTCAAGAATGTTGGCTAAGTTTTTGTAGGTGTGAATATTATTGGGCTTTGATTCATTTATTTATTTGAGAAAATATGTACAACATAACAGACAAACCCAAGCTATTGCACATTTAAAATAAATATATTTACTTATTTAATAGGGCTCTATGTTTTTGAGGCACGTGTATTGATCGTTCTAGAAAGTATAGCGGCTCTAATCACGGTAAATCCGTGGATGGGTTACATGTCAATGCCATGCCTCGGACAGAACATTTAATTTTCTTCAGTTGTTTTATGAAAATCTATGTAAGTCAAAAACACGAAAGCCTGTCTCTAAAATTTTTATTTATACTACATAATATATTTGGAAATGATACAGTGATAGAATTCTAAGCTTCAATTGTCACTACTACAGCTGTTGTTGTTACAGCAAAAGCAATAAATTGCAGTATTTCCTAAAACTTATTTGATCTTTTGAAAAACGCTTTATAAGCAATTTCACCTGTAAACGCTTCTGAAAGATGAAAGATCTAGAATGAAATCTATGCTTCAATATTTGTGAAGATCAGATACGAGATTGTTAGCTTAACCAATAAAGGTTGGCGAGATAAAGAAATCGAGCGATAATTTACCTGTAATATATTTTGAAACTTTCGATACTTTTTCCGTCGAATAAGTCCTGATCTTATATAAAAGTTAAATGATCAAATAGAGTTTTACAAATACTATTTACATATAATATCTATCACGATGTTTATAGGCGTGATTTTTGTAATTACGCCCCAAGTAAAGTCCAAATATGACAAGTCGCCACGATAAACTTAATGTTGAAACAAAAATGTGCTTATTTAAGAAAAATAACATATTTGGCTCTTTAGGCAACTGATCCCACCCATTTGAGACCCGCGGGATGAGTTTACTAAATTAATATTTTTATTTTATTTTCCTATGTAGATCGGACCCGCTGTTAAATAAAAAAAAAAAGTGATCTAATTTTAAATTTGAGTACAAGTCATATCTTATTTTTATCATCCTTTTCCTATTATGTTGGGGTCGGCTATCAGTCATAACCAAATGCAGCCAAATACCAATGTTTTACATAAGGCGACTGCCTATCTGACCTCCACAACCCAGCTAGTACGAAGTAATGCGATACCTATTGGTAACACTGGCTATCAGACTTTCGGATCATTGACTAACTATAACTACTGTCAAAGATCTACATTGACAGCTAGGACCAACGGCTTAACGTGTCTGAGGCACGGAACTCGGTATGTTATGTGTGTTCACCCATCCGCGGACCAACCTAGGCAAGCGCGGTTTAACCTGAAGATAGACCCGACGGCTGTTATTATTTAGCTACGAGCTCCTTTGTCTCTGATGTCCTACTTTTATATGAAAAAAAATCAGCCTCACTACTTCAAGCTTTCATGGCAGCTTTTATTTAGGTGTCACATAGTGTTCATACAGGTTAAACTAATTTACTGCACTATTTAGCATTTTAATACTTTCCACACTCTTTTAATAGCTTAAGTTACAGCGATGAAAATAAACCCTTCTAATCCTTGATACGCAAACACGTGGCAAACAACATGGAGTTCATATCACACGCAATTACTGTGTAGTTAACTAGCACATCCCCGCGGCTTCGCCCGTGTGGAGTCCGATAATTGTCCCACGGGATTATACTTCAGAGATAAAAAGTATTCTATGTGTTAATCCAGGTTATAAACTATCTGTGTGCAAAATTTCATCCAAATCCGTTCAGTAGTTTTGGCGTGAAAAAGTAACAAACATCAATCTATTCATCCTCACAAACTTTCGCATTTATCTTATTAGTTTCAGTTAATATAAACAGCATACCTGGTTGCACTTTTGAAATACGATATGAATAGTGTGACTACATTACGGTTTGCGTTTTACAGTCTAGTTAACTAGTTCATGTAAATAACTGTGGATGTTGAAGAGAAAAGTTCTACAAACGTTACCTATGCAGTTATGTGCCCTACGGGTAATGTTGGAGAAAAAGTTCATGTTTATAATGAAGTTTGTCTCGTTGTGCTTGTAGTTCTGTTGGTTTTGTAGTCAGAAGATTTACTACTAAATGTGGATTCTATCTCCAAGCAAGGCAAATCATACAAAGATGTTTTTCCAATTGTTATAGGCCAGGTTTTGAATGATTGAATATGTCTGGCATGAGCCTAAAAAGTGCGCTTCCATACAGCACCAATAGTATCATAAGCATGATTGCCAGTCACCTGGACTGTGTTTATGTGGGTCGCTGTTGTGCAATTACTCATGGGTTGTTTTAGCAGTGATCCACCGTTATGTATTGTGTTGTTTGTTTTTATCAGTGCTTACTAACATAGTCGTTAGTTTTTGAGTCATGGATACTCGAAAAAAGAGAATTCTATTCTATACTATAAGTGACCTACCCAAATGTCTTTTCTTTGGTATTCGTTGTCGTTGAGGTCCTTGAGTTAGGAGTCGAGCTACACGATAACTGACAAATGCTCGCACTGATAGGACCGGTCCACTCAAATCTGTGTGGCTTTCTTCAAAAGACCATCTCAGACACTAATCTGCATAGTCCTCGTGAGTTAACCAAGATTATGTCTGGACTTTCTCAGAGTAGTCATGGTATGAAACACCGGCCTCATCTATTTTGAAAAACAATGATGTGTAAAAGTGTTTGTAATTTTTTGATTATGTCACTATACTTGGCCCTATATAAGAACGTCTGATGATTCAAGATGAGATGGAAATCCGGTTGACTGATTCCTTAACGTTAACGTCCTCCTTATGTTATTAATTCCAAATTACTAACAAATTGTACCTAAACTACATCATTCCTAATCAAAAGCCATGCATTATCTAAGATCAGCTAACTAAGCTATACGATGACGTCACGCCGGTCATTACCATTCAAGCCATTCACATACGCTGCATCAGCTAAACGTCACGCTGTGCCACTAAATTATTGAAATTTCGTCTTGAGTGTCCTGGGGCAAGATTTGTATTGGATGGCTGTATTAATGTTGGAATTTGTCAGCTTTGACAGGGTTTAATGTGTGGGTGCTATTATGATGAGTTGATATAGATGTTATATTACACTAGCGGCGCCTCGCGGATTTACCCGCGTAAGTTTCAATCTCTAATTTGTTTGAACATTAATGATAGCCTGAGTTACTTCCAGATATTTTAGCTTTCTATTGGTGGAAAAATGGTTAAAATCGGTCCAGTAGTGTCGAAGCTTATTTTGTACAAAAAATCTTTTTATTTATTTAGGAAAAACAAACAGTAACATATTACAATTTACAGGTTTATAATAAGGCTTTTTTTTTACCGATGGGAATTCATCAAATAACCCCTCCCGCTCTGGGCTGAGCAGGAGGGAGTGTCAGACTTTTACTGACTAAAACCCATCCATGTTCTTTAATCGCCCTTTGTGTATCTCTTTCGAACAGTCCCGCAGCCCCGGAGACAATGCCCTCCAGTAATGTTTGTGGAAAATTATAGGTAGTTCCATCTTTATTGGAATTGCTTTTTAAATAAAGACTATTTTCGTCGTTGTAATAGGTGGGCTAATTTCCCCATACATTTCCTTCTAAACCTAGGTATTAAGTCTTAAATAATTCATCAATCAATAACGTTGGGTACTATAATTCAGATATAATTACTCCACCTAATAACGAGTGGGAACGGCCAGAATTGTGGGAGCAGACAGTTGTTTACCCAACCTAACCAGACAATTTCCGTCACGGTGTTTGGTGTTAAAGCATAGACTTAAGCGAGACCCTATTATTAAGACTCCACTGTCCGTCTGTCTGGCTGACCAATGTTTGATCTAGGATACCAATATCATACCGCACCGCTGGCTCCGAAGCTTTCTGTGATTCTGTTCACGGGTTCCACGCGCTAGGGTGTTATAGACAAATTACACAAAGTAGCTTACTACCTAAACTCACCCTAGACTGCCACAACTCCTAGCTTCTATTAGCACTGCACAATAGTGTTTTTTAATAGTTCCGCGTTATTAGTTTCTTCGTGTTTCTTCCCGGTTTTTTTGATCTGTCAGTCGCGCTACCAGTGCTTCAAATAGATCCATGAAGGACACAAATTCTTCTATTTTACCCGAGAAAGTAGGTAGCTGTACCCGTGGTAAAACACCGGCTTGCTTTTACTTGTTCTGTGGAACATGCAGTACTATATTCAGAAGAAAGGCTAATGTCCCCAGGAAACAATTCTAAATACCTACGCTTAATATCATAGTATTTTTTTATTATAACCTAAATATATATATTTTTAATTATCAGGCTCCTCATCTCCCTCAAGACCGGCCTGCAATTCAAGATGTGTTGATGTGAACTCTGAATAAATGGTTTCCACATCCTTATACCTCAGCTTGAAATCATTCCTTTCAGCTTCAGAGGTCAAACCAGACTGTGAAATATCATGCAACAGATCTAAATTCACTGTGGCCAAGGTCACCAGGCTGTATCTCATGAACCGTGATAGGTAGACAGTTGAAATATTCACAGATGATGTATTTCTGTTGCCGCTATAACAATAAATGCTAAAAACAGAATAAAATAAATATTTAAGGGGGGCTTAAATGGGGGGGGGGCTTTATATTTTAGGGGGGGGGGGCAGTCATGCTAGCGAAGGAGGTGGCGGGACGTGAGAGGGAGAGAACCTCACGTCCCAGCCGCCGCGGGAGACGCACCGGGCGTCGGGGGCCACGTGGTGGCCCCCGGCCACCGTAGACGCGGGCCTGTGGACGGTGAGCTATGGGCTAGCTCGCCGTCCGTCCGTCTTATGACGACAGGCCGTGTCGACGGCGCGTTCGTGTTCCACGCGCGCCTCAAAGAGAGTCAGCAAACAGGAAGGGGTCCGTAAGGGCCGACGCCTGCCAGGGTTGCGGGACTGTTCGAAAGAGATACCGCGGCCCTGGAACACAAAGGGCAAAGGAAGGAACATGGATGGGTTTTAGTCAGTACAAGTCTGACACTCCCTCCTGCTCAGCCCAGAGCGGGAGGGGTCATTTGATGATTTCCCATCGATAAAAAAAAAAAAAAAAAAAAAAAAAAAAAAGGGGGGCTCCCATACTCGTAAAACAAAAGTGTTTTTTTTGTGCGCTAGTCCTACTCACACTTGGCCGTTGTTTTTTAAATTAGATTTCTCTTGCTGTTCCTTAAACGAACTCTTATATTTAAAGCATTATCCGCCCACTGCTGGGTATGGGCCTCCCCTTTCTTTTGCCATACTTATCGGTTCTGTGCGTCTCTTATCCAGGTGTTTCTTGCGATTTTGACGATATCTTTGTCCCAACGACGATAATACATAATGTTTTAAAGTAAGGTGAAAAATAAGTGTAAAAACCAGTCTCTTGTGAGCTGAAATATCAAATCAAGTAGCAACTGTCAATCTTAGAAGTCTTAAATGTCAGTTATAGTTAAGTCCCTAAGCATATACTTTGTGCAGAGTAATAGTTAACATAAATCGAAAACGCTGACTTTAATAAAGTTGGAAAAAAAAGCTTTATTGTTTCTCATGCAATTGTTCTACAGCACAAAATTGAGACAGTCCCTTTAGGTTATAAGGATACTTGTGATGGAGTTACCTCGCAACTTACCATGGGTTACAGTTTACAGTGTATTTGTTGAGACATAATTAAAAAGAAAAGGAACAAATTTTTTGTTCAAGGATGTTACAAAATTATTATAGCAAATTCAGGTATGTGTAGTGTTTGTGGGTGTGTGTGGGTGAGTGTGTGTGTGTGGAAGATGGATATGCGAGTACACACAAAACGTCTACAGAAGTTCTGTCTTCTGTAGAATTTTTTTGTGACCTGCTGAACTGTGCTTTGAATCGCGACGTTTTGACGCACGATCTTTTGACATTTATGCCAAGTCAGACGTAAACTAACTATGATATTATTCGTAATACATATCGCTACAAGTTCATAACTTGCACCATTACAAGCGACTATGACTTGGTGGATTTGAGGCCGCAATTGACTAATCCTCGGCGGGTTTAGGCGGCATCCACCATTCATCACGGATGACGACGGATTACGTACACCACACCACTTAAGTTTTGGCGGTAATGTGTGAGCGTGACGACTGTTTCTATGCTCAACATGAACGGGCTTGTGTACACATGTTTAGTATGTACGACACGTCAGCCACAGTACAAAGATATAATCAGTAAATCAAATAGGCTCTTTATGTGAAAACTAACACGGCAGTTAAAGTAACAAAAAGTGTAGTTTACAATTGTATTTTGTTATGAGGAGCTCGTGTATAAGTAGTGGCAGCCGCACGGATCGATATTCGAGGCAAAACCGCGCTTTTCAAGGTCCACCCGTGGATGGGTGATCATCCATTAGTTACTGACTTTCCTCCATATCTCGGAAAGCACGTCAAGCCGTTGGTCCCGGCTGTCATTTGTAGATCTCTGTCAGTCATTACAGGGGCTCGAAAATCTGAAGACCAGTCTTACTAAGGCGTATCGTATTACTCACTACTAACTGGGCTGTGGAGGTCAGATCAGTCACTCCATGTAAAATACTAGTGTTCAGCTGCATTCCGTTAGATTGAAAGCCTACCCCACCATGGTTGGGAAAAGGCTAGGCAGATGACCTGATGATGACCTTTAGTATGCTTACAATGCGTATAAACGCTTTGAGCACACATGTGTAGTGTGATGTGATTGCGTCAATTTGTTCCTAGTTGAAATACTGCACCCCAATACTAATACGTCTATTTTATGTAGGCCTTGGGCGTAACTGGAAGTGACTGAATGTGGTACGAAGCTGCTCTAGAATTGATGGAATCGAAGATTAATGGCTGAAACGTGTCGGTATTTCGGTTTTGGTTTATTTGTGTTTGTAAAGTGAATTCGCTGGTGTGATTTTAATGGGAGAGAGTATAGTGAACATTGTAATGCATTGTAATGGCAGAATAGTTAATAATAATATCTTAGAATAGTGTCCGCCTCTTAATATGTCTAAATTGGAATAAAATAATAATAATAATTTTATTTTTCGAAAATATTTGGTGACCAATCGGAACTGTGACGATTCGGGCATAAGCCTTCTAAAGTATGTTGCCACATTGCTAGCGCTGTGACATTTTTGTTTAAACACCTTTTGGCTTCGCATATAACCAATTTAGTTTACTGTATGTTTTATTTTGCCGCGGGAAGCTGCGCGGTATCTTCTCGTCCAACTTACCGCAGTGTCTCAAGACGAAAGTCTATGACCAGTGTGTGTTGCCAGTGATTACGGGACCGAAACGTGGTCGCTCACAATGGGCCTCATTCGAAGGCTTAAAGTCACCGAAAGGGCAGACATCCGCAAGAGAACCAAGGTTACGGACGTAGCCCGAAGAATTGTCAAACTGAAGTGGCAGTGGGCAGGGCACTTTGCTCGCAGAACTAATGGCCGATGGGGCCGAAAAGTTCTGTAGTGGCGACCGCGAACCGGAAAACGTTGCGTTGAAAGGCCTCCCACTAGGTGGATCGATGACCTGGGGAAGGTTGCGGGGATCCGCTGGACCGAGTCGCACGGGACCGGTCAGTGTGGCGACACTTGGGGGAGGCCTATGTCCAGCAGTGGACGTCTTTCGGCTGAAATGATGATGATGTCATGTTTTTAACGTTTTTTTAATTTTATTTTTTATTTTGTCCGAGTCAAATGTATTATTTTTGTTTCTTTCTTTCATTATAAGATTCTACCTATGAAATAAACAAAGAATATAAATTTCACGCAAAGTAAATAAATAAGCAGCACCTTTATGATCTACTACATTGATAAATCAGTAATCTGTGTCATTACAAAAATATTATACCAATGTTGGTATATAAATCTAAGTACGTAATACTCACACCGTATCAGAAAAGAAAAAAGAATCCCTCTATCTCCTATAAGGCAAAGAAAAACCAAACACATCAACAAGTGACAGCACCATTATCACGCATAAACGAATTGTCGGGTAAGCAGTAGTAATGAGTTCCCTAACGATGGTGTCAGTCATGCAGAAATCACGCCTCATCAGTCAGTGCTTGAGTAGAATCTATCGGTCAAGGAGAGGTATACAGAGCGTAATTGTTTGTAAGAACTTCTTGAGCGAAATGTTCCTCTTTTTTGGTGGATTTAGGTTAGAATTATATAGATAAAAGACAGAATAGAATCTGATCTTTACTGTGAGATTGTTCCTAACTTCATTCATAAGGTAATGGAAACTAAACCAAATGAAGGCGGGTGTCGTCACGGAGGGCGGCCTCAAAATTGCTGGTGTGACGACTCAGAGGCGCTTGTGAGAGATAGGCCGGAGAAAAATACACAAGATAAGAGTGGAAGGCTATGGATTTTGCCCAGCAGTGGGATATTAGAGGCTAAGAAAAACAAAAGGGACCAAATGTAGCTTGGTAGAATCGTAAAATGGTAGGTTTAAATACGGCTTAAAAACTATATTTATGTACATTTTACAGAACAACTCAACGTTTTATGTTAGTTTTTTATCATTCCTCAGCTTAACTTTATAATTGTTACTGCAAAGGAACTTATTGGCAGTTGAGATTTAACACGATGAAAAGGTTTTTTTGACATTAGAACGCTTCTGAAAATATATACCTAATAATGATTCGTTCAAGTTGTTCTAGTATTGTATTTGCCGAAAAGCACTTCTTTTCCCCGTCATTGCGATATTTTTTTTATTCTAGACTATACCTGGGAACCTACTAGTTACGGAGATATTGGGGGCAAACTTCCAAAAAAAACGAAAAACAAAAAAACTTGTGAAAGCACAAGTTTTTTTTTAAAAACATTTTTTAATGTAAGATTTTTACTTTAAACACCTCAACGACACCCGCACTACAATCCATCCATCAGCACAATGTTTTGAGTCCGTTTCATTAAATCCTTCCTCAAAACGTGACTTTTCAGTCCAAAAAAAAACAGTCGTTTCCCTGCAATAATTTTTGCGTAAAGTTACTTAGTTTGATGTACATAATGCTTGATTGACGGCTTCGTTAAAGGTCTTGTTACACCCTGTATAATGTGTTTGACTTGTATACATATCGAATTCAAATATCCGAATTCATAGATTCCGAATACGAAAAGACCTTTTAAATCTGGTATTGAAAAAAAAGAAGTGTTGGGAGTGCTAACAAATCACTACTCGCTAGAACGTTGCCCAAATCAATAGAACAGCCCATTTTGCTGAGTCAAATTCCACGATTTGTATGGGTAGACATGTTGCCGATCCGCTTCAGTATTCCTCTTTCATTCGGAGATCAACATTCAATGAAACAAACCTCGCGAATGCAGAGAGTCGTATTCATATTGCCATGCAGTTTCTATTTATCGGGATTGCAAAATCTGGGTGAAAAGGTGTGTATCAAAAGGTTCAGTAGTCGAAGTCGGTAATCGGAATCGGAAATATTCGTGAGATGATTTTACGGTATTTTAGAAGATTATAAACACAAACTAATTGTAAGCTGAGCACTCCTGCAAAGATCATCATTTTCTTACCCCCGTTCCATGTTACTTTGGGTCGGCGCGACACGTTACAAAAATCTCAGTAGATCAACATCTTGAAATCAGGATCCAATGAGAAAAACAATCGTCACTAGATCCATCATGGATCTGGCCAATGGATCTTCTGAGATTGAACGGTTTTTTCCTTCTAGTCTCCCCACGCAACCGTACGCTGTCATAAACACAAAACGTTGAACTCCGTGAACACAGATTGTCTGCCATTTTAATTATCTTCTTTTGTTTCAAATCTAGATCCATATAGAAAACATTATCAAGATAGCACTAATTGAATTCCGCTGTAAGAATAACGTTTTCATTACCAATCCTTACAATTTGCAGCTCTGTAGCTAAGATTATTTTAAATCTGTTTCTTTATACGTTTTCTTTGTTCAAAAACTTCAGCACTGCTCGTTTCGAAACTAGGTGTAATTGAAAACAAACATTAGAATTTCTCCCGGGTCCCGGTGTAGGTCCCGCATCCTATGGGGCCGGTAATACCGGATAATGAGTAAGAACCCTGGATATTTGAGTTTAACCCCGAATGTATCCTTGGCATTGTTTGGAGGGAATTTATTGTGCAATGCTTGCGACCCTATGGCTTGAAATAATCCAATTGAATTGATAATGCTAAATAAGCACTATGAGTAACTCTATTGAGTAATATTCTGTTTTAATTGGAGTTTGAAATTCAGATGTTGCCACAATGAAGCTAGATTTAAAAAAAAAACATTTTCCACAGCCATCGATTTTAAAAAACGAAAGCCTGCCGTATCAAACGCCTCACTAAAATCAACTATCCAAAAATACTTTCCAAAATCTCCACCAAAAAAAGATGGCCTATCTTCGTCCATTGTGTACAAAAGTAGGACAGATCCGGGATCCCCGGTCGGATGCAAACCCTACGCTGATGTAACTTGTCTACATCATAACAATTACCGTAATGCTCGGGTTGCTTTTGCCTCCTAAAGGCGTACATTAACGCCTAGTAATTAGTTTACCTGATCATTAGAAGGATCATGAGTTGCGACAGGGATTAAAAGTGGGTCTTAAAGCTGTGTTCTATGATGTGATGTTTTGGTATCAGGTGTGGGATACTAGATATTGAATAGGTTTGGATCCATAATGAGAGAAAAAACTTGCAACCTTGCAGAAATACGTAGTGTACCTGGGAGTTGTGTCATTGCAAGCGAAACGTATTGTCAACGAGGAATTTTGCTTACGGCTTTACCTGCCTAGACCTGCCTTGTCCTGGCTGTACAGACGTACAGCCAGGACAAGGTGTCTTATGTTAGGTTAGGGAAGCCCATAAATAGGGTCCAACTTTGTGCTAAATTTTATCTTAATCCGTTAAAGCGTGGTCACATTCTTTTGAAGTAATCGAAATTAAATTAAAGTACTCCCAGAACGACATGACGGACGGACTCACTGAACAACTTGAACAACGATACTCACTAGATACTGTGCAAATAAATAAATAAGTCTTATGATATCGAGTGCTGCTGATGAGCTGTTCCGTCTCGCAAAAGACAAGGAGAAATATTCCGAGCTGATGGCTAACCTTTAGTAATTGGAGAGGCCCTACCAGAAGAAGATTGATATCGTTGTAAAATTGCTGGTTTTGTGGTCTATATTATAGCACAAAGAGCCTCTCGTGTCATTAGCCTATCTTTGGCACATCTAAAATCATATTTTTTGGGCTCATGCCAATAGCCCGACTTCAGTTAATGGAAGCATCTGGTTTTATAGTTTTTGTGGCAAGCTTATAGCTGAGTAGATACTTACTTGGATTTTTATCTACATTTGGGTTACATTTCGTATTATTTCTTATTTGTAATTCCTCATTTAAAATAATGAAATGCCAAACATTGATCCTTTATTCAACGCCTGTCGGGATAACATTTTCAAAAATCCTTCCTAATTTCTGTTAGATAAGATTGTTTTCGGCAAGATTTCAATTCTGCAATTCTTGACTGCGAATTCAAGATTTTTGGTAACTAAATTAAGGATTTGAGGTCATAAACACTGTAACAACAGTCTATTATGCTTGAGCACTTAAGGCTCACTAATGATGTTAGCCGCGACATTAGTGACATAGTGTACTAATTACCGAAGATCCTAATTTCCCAATCTCCCTTGTTGTTTCAATAGATCTCTTGATCAAAGTGATAAAGCGATGATTAAGCTACTAGGTCAAAAGTTCATTAAGCTTTTGAGTTACAGCGCCTCATTTATAGTACCTAAATACAATGCTTGCCAAAATCAAAAGCTTTACAGCGCATTTTTTGCTGAAAGTATAAAATCTGATTTAGACCCACCGTCTCATCTCTTATCGTTAATTATGTTATCCGTTCTTGAATTTTATCTCCCGAAATTGACCCCAATTTTGTGTCGCTCGAAGACCCGCTCTTCCTTCTAAGGAACGAGATCCATCTCGGCAGTATCAAATGTTTTTTTAATGTTTCGTCGTTTTTTAGGGGACAAATTAACCATCTGGAATACGCGTAGGAAAATTGTTTCCGAAGATTCCCGATCTTATTTGCCATCATCCATAATTCTTTAACAAATGCTCGCGAAAAATTGCCGACATTCAATTACGTAGGCACCGGCAATGTGATTGATGGAGCTGTCAACGTGTCCACAAACGCGAACTGAACTTTGTACATCGATCATGGTTTGTTCTATCACAAACAGGTTTTATTATGCCCCTGTTTTTGAATATAATGAACTTGAACGGTGAAGGAAAGGTCGATACTGTAGTCTGTCACTGTTTTTTGGATATTTCCCTATTGTTTCAACATTTATACAGTATCCATATGGCAGTCTACTGTGAGCTTTCCGCGAAAGGTTAGGCTGGTCAAACTGAGCCTAACTCCGGGCGGGATGTGGTAAGAAACTTGCTCGCACCGATTGTGTCTATGAACTTATCTAGAGGCAAAACTGGTTCGAAAAGTTGCCTACTTAGCCATTGAAAAACAACAGTTACTTTTGAAGGACCCTTTGAAACTTCCTCTTTGAAGTTTTTTTTTTTATGATTGCTGTGATTTCATTACTTAGTTAAAATTACCAGTAAAACCTTCAATTAAGAACTTTAAATAATCACTTTTACTACCTATTGCCTCACAATTTTGATAAATTGAATACGATTTCTCTTCGACATGCGTGACATAAATAAAACGTCAGAGCGACGAAGTAGTTCAATTATTGATCTGACTGATCGCACTGATAAATATTCATACGGCAATGGATATGTCTTTAGGTCAATTAAAGTTGCGTTCAAGCGATTATGTTGCTGGTTCAATAATGTAAAACAAGTTTATGGTCGATTTAGTGGAGTAAGTTCTAGTTTAGAGGTTGTAAAATTTTTAGTGCTTGTAATATAACGCCTAGCGGTTTTTATTTCTATATAGAACATTGTAATGTACATAAAGTTAACGAGTGATGATTAAAATTGAATCGATGTTTCTGCGGAAAATTGTCTTTTAATCCGAAGAATTCTGAAGAAATTCATGTGCTTCGACGGCGTGGTCGAAGTGCATGGTTTTCCTGTTTCGAAACTCAAAAGTTTTAGTAAGAAGCTTATGAACATAATCTACTAGTGAATTTAAAAGTAACATCAAGAAATTTGCTAAAAACTCACTCTACGAGTATTGACCCCAGACAAAAAACTTCTCCCAAACAAAACAAAATTCATCAACAAAACAAAACCAACTCGTTTCTAATTATTCAAATAAAACAAAGACAAGGTCATGTCAAGGTTCCATTGTCATTGTGCTATATGCATTGTGCCAAGGCCAAGCTGGGCGAAGTCAGGCCAAGTCAGGTCGCTTGGAGAGCCCTCGGGGTGGCCGGGACATGTCGCGAATTAGGCGTGTTGTACCACTTGGACTAATTTAGAAGAAGAGCTGTTGGTATTGTAATAGAATTGAAAAGTGTCACGTTGTTAATGGATGGTATGGTGAAAGAGATTGAATAGATGGTGAGTTATTATTGGATATTAATTAATAGCTATATATGAACTAAGCATTGCTTATTATGACTCATGCTCCACATAACCTCACTATTCACACTCACACCCATACTCACTCACACATTCACTCACTCACACATAATACGCATATCACACATACACGCGCGATCTGGCCTTTTTCTACAAAACGCTCACTCATTTGAGAGCCGATTGTATAATTATAAGTTACCAATTTATTTTTAGTCTTGCATGTTTACATTGTCTAAAATTCAATTGCATAAAAATTACAAGTGGAAGTGCGGAGTCTCCTAATACAAGCAATTCCTTGCTTAAAAGGCGATCTCCAATAATATGTATCGAAATGCCCATTGTAATTGAAATAAACTTTTTTTTTTGTGTATCTTAAGAAAAATTATGGTCGGTAACCTTCTAGTAACGGGGATCAAACTTCCAAATCTTTCACAAGTTTTTTTCTAAAGAAGGTTTTAATGTTTTAACTTTAAATACCTCCTTGACCCCTGTACTGTAATGCATCCTTCAGCACAATGTTTTGAGCGCGTTACATTGAGTTCTACCGTAAATCCAGATTTTACCCACCAACAAAAAAAAGTTTTTTATTTTTTTGTTTGGATGGTTAACGGATGGTTAACGATGGTTAATGGATGGTTAATGGATGGTTATAGTGATGGGTCCGTTTACTTCTTGTAGATCATAGAAAAGCTTAACCCTTCAAAGTCACCTTCATTTAGTACCATTTCGATTAAACTACCTAAAACATAAACATAAATATGTGAGCTATTGAGGTAAATTACCGTTGATTAGCATTCCTTTTAATAACGACCACATTATGCCGTTTGTAACCTACTTCTTTGTCAAGTGCCATTACCTGATTGAAATGTAAATAGCTATTGACATTATAACTCTTATTTATTCCAAACGAAGATAGAGTGTTGTATGGATTAGATATCACCGTATGACTTATGTGATAGCGACAATCTTCACTACATAGTATAAAACAAAGTCGCTTCCCGCTGTCTGTCTGTCCCTATGTATGCTTAGTTCTTTAAAACTACGCAACGGATTTGATACGGTTTTTTTTAATGGATAGAGTGATTCAAGAGGAAGGTTTATATGGATAATATTGCACCCTTGCGAAGACGGGGCAGGTCGCTAGTTCTGTATAAGTTTGGGTTGAATGCTGTCTTCTAATTATCGCATCTTCTGCTGTTAGGGGTTTGAACCTTGCGGAATAAAAATTGAGTGGACTGTATAAAAAACTGGTTTACTACGATACAATAAATTATAATGTTCTTGTTCAACGACGACGGTGAAGTACACGCGTGTGTTTCGCTCGGGCGCGCGAAGACAAGTGCGGGGGGGCCGCGGGACGTGAGCCGTGCCCAGGCGCGTGCGGCTGGGAGGCGACGACGGAGGGCGGGCGGTGCGAGGGAAGCGCGGGTGAGTGCCTCGATCCTGTAGGTTGCGTTGCGCGTAGACATCTGCATTGCATATTTTTTCGGGAGGGGAGAGCGATGCAATATTTTGCATTCAAGCCTGGACCTATTTTTGCGGAATTAAAACTAATTAGTTCTGTAATACCTGATTTCATAACTTATTAAGTACTAGCGACCCGCCTTGGGTTCGCACGGGTGCGACTAAATCTTCCTCTTGAATCACTCTAACTATTTAAAAAAAACCGCATCGAATTCCGTTGCGTAGATTTAAAGATCTAAGCATACATAGGGACAGAGTCTGACAGCGGGAAGCGACTTTGTTTTAAACTATGTAGTGATGTGTGTAGTTGAGTAACATTTTCGAAGGAAATCGTACCGTGACAGTTGGTGACAGCAGTACTCTAGGGCCCCAGTCCAAAGACCCGTAAAAAAATTTGCAAACACAAAACATATAGATAATTTATATTTCTGTTTTCTTTATATTTTAGTTTAAAACACAGGCTTTAGAGTAACCTTATTTTATTTCTCGTATTTTTCTCAGGAAACCCTTGCATTTCATCATGAGAACGCATATAAAATTACTAGTCCACCATCTTTGGGAGTCCGCCATATTGGATTTAGAATGAGGTCATCTAGCCAACCATGCATTGTCATCCAAACTAAACTTGTATGCTAAATTTCAGCTCAATCGGAACCTGGAAAGTAGGTCAAGATTTTTTTACCTAATTATTGTTACAGATAAAGACAGAATAGAATAGAATGCTTTATCTGCTAAGAATGTAGGTATTACAGATCAGGTGTTCAAAAGCTTAGAGATTCTATGTACATTCTGCCTTTAGGCATGCAAAATTAATATAAACATTATAACATTAAAATAAAATAAAAATGAATAAAAGAAAACGCAAACTAGTAAACTTCTAGTAGACATTTATATAAAGTTGTTACTTTAAATAAATGTTTTGGTACATACATTCCAAGGCTACAATTTTTATAATTCAGTAAAATTCTAAATGTAAATTATTTCTTAATTAAAGTGTCTTAACGGCAAAAAAATCTGTCACAGAATAATAACATACATAATGTGGTAAGTAGCTTTTTAAATACATATAAGCGATAATAAACGCGTGTTAAAAGTTTACATAACGAATTGACTTATGCTATTAATAAGCTTATTAAGTAATTTTTGAAATGCTGTGAAAACGAATGTCACTATTCTATGCCCTCTTGTCTTGTCTATTGTTATACTCCGTCTGTGATTTCAACTTAAAGCTCCGTGACTTGGAAAGTCATTAAGTTCACTTTCAAATAAGTCTTGTTTTATTCGAAATACAAATTAGTTTTGATTAAAGACTCAGTGAGTGCAAAATTGAAAAGGTTTTGTTAATTTGATTGACTGATTTCTACCTTCTATTGATATTTAGTTTGACGTTGTGTCTCTTTGAATCAATTTCAATGATTTGGTAATTAATAATAATGATTGAAATGTTCTTTAACATTGTCAAGTAAACCGCATTAATAATGACATGCATTATTATTTTCACTTTTATTTTTTTTTACTCTCTTTTACGTTTTAAGTTGTCAATACTTTTAAGTTTAATGCATCACCATATTGTATCAAATTTTTTTTGTCTATCGTTTTTTTCTTTATATTCTCTGTAAATTGAGAGGTCTGGCTCTTGTGATACAGGAACTCCTAGTACAAGAGCCAGGGCTACACTGATGTTTAAGCAATAATTTGTCAATAAAGATTTATTATTATTATTTATAAATTAATGAATGATTTATTTGCTAGACGTGTGACATGGTTTTGTTAACAGATGGTACCATTCCTGAATACATTTTCTTGCCATGCCATGGCGTATACAAACATTTTCTGGAGACGATATTCAAATATTCAGTCGGATGCAGAACAGGTTTGAATTCCTTAATGATTTTCGGGAATCGGTCTCTAACAGTTACAGTGAAAAAACGGCATGTCATAACAACCCGACTCCACATCAAAACTCGCGTCTGTCCTTGGCACGAGTTCCCGGTACAAATATTGACGTATAAACTTGTTAACAATAGATTTTTTTAGAAATAAAATATACCTTTCTCTAATTAATAACTAAATTGTATTTCCCACGTACAAAACTTTTGAAGAAGATGATTCCTTATTTTGCTATGCCAGGAACAATAGTGTTTGTAAAATTAGTACCTAATGACTTTAGAAATGAGAATATTTTTTCGTATTTTCGACGAACTTTCATAAACATAATTAAAAAACCATTCCAAAGGCTTCGGAAGCGTCCGCAAGACTATGAGAACTATACGAAGTTGTGATAAACTTTGAGGAGTAATATAAAGTTGATCCCGCTCAGTATACGGAATCAAGGAAAAAGGGCAAAAATGAACAAAATATTCCCCTATATTAAGCGTCTTGATGTTTTTCCTTTGAACGCTTTAAAGCAATTTGGAAGAACGGTGAAGCCAATAATGTTATGAAAAAACGCTTTCGGCTTGTTTGTTAAATTAAGCTGTTTATTGAATCGCTTTTAAAATACTTGGAAACAGTAAATAAAATACAGCAGTTTTATTACACGAGTTTTTTTTTGCTAAGAAATGATGAACAAAAATATCATGAGAATATAACTGTCTGTATGGAACCGAAGGGTTCCAAACATCATGAATTCCTCATGTACCAATAACATACAAACCAAGTAAGTATTCAGCAATAATACGCGAAATAAAAAGTTCATTTTATGGCTTATTACACTTAGTTCCAGTTTAACGGAAACCCGTAGTAATCCACAAAATAACTTTTATTGCGTAGGTAAGCCAATTTGCCAATATGGCCGCCGAGACTAAACGGTTTACATTTTTTTTGTTTTTACGAGTTTAGATATCGAAATCGTTCCTACGACAGTCAATTTCGAATTTAGAACACATTCGATGTTTGAAAAAGCCTACGGCTTTCGTTGGTTGGCGTTCGGCCAAGATCGGCGAGCATAACGTTAGGTGCTTATTAGTGCTGCCAGTTACAATATCTCTAATTTTTGAACTCATGGGAAAAGAGCATTTAAGGTTTTAAGCCGGGAATTAGTGCCGTGTTAGTGATGAAAAATGGGCTGTCTAGTTAATTTTCAGCTGGTAAATGTTACTTACAGAAAACGAGTCTTTGTAGAGGTAAGATATGGCAAAATTGTTTAGTCAGCACACTAAGCAAGCACGTTTCATAAAATCAAAAGCACCAACTTTTGTAATACCTAATTGTTTTTAACAAGTTTCAAGATGCTTTTTGGATCTTGCCCAAAAATTTACTAAACTCTTTAACTGGGCAAATAAAAAGGTTTTATATAAATTGAACAAATCAGATTACGGTTTTGGGTAAGTGCTTCCAACGTACGGGAATTCCAAAATCGCTGAGAAATCCCGCGATATCGAGACATCTGTCATCACTAGTCTTCGTATGTAACAGCCAGATTTGGGTCACAATAATATTTTACTTGTGTGTAGAGTTATTTTATTTTAGTGCTAGCTCCAGATACAAACGAACTCGGGAGTATTTCTTTTGGTAAGCTAGTGTAGATACTTTGTAGTCACATTTTTGACGTACAATAGTAATACAAAGTGATATTCTGTAGCGATTCCGATGATGAAAAACTCAAAAATGCATAGGACTTATATCATCATGTCTGCCTAGCCTTTTCCCAACTACGAGTATGTTGGGATCGGCTTACAGTTTAACCAAATGCAGTTGAATACCAGTATTTTACACGGAACGACTGCTTATCTGGCCTTCACAATCCAGTTAGTACTGGGTAATACGGTACTCCTTGGTAAGACTGGTTGCCAGACTATCAGGTCACCCACTGTAACGACAATCAAAGATCTACAAATGAAATCCGGGACCAACGGCTCAACGTGCTTTCGAGGCACGGAAGAAACTCGGTATTTAATGCGGGGCTCGACCTGAAGATCGACCCAAACGGCTGTTATCATTTAGCCACGCCCCTTATTATAAGCTGTCAAAAAGCTTAATCCTGTTTAAGTAATTATAGACCATTGATATACTGTAGACATTCGAAATACGTTGAAAGCAATCGTCACTGGTTTTGCCCACAGGCCTATTTTTTTTTTCGGATAGGAGGTCATCAAATGACGTCTCACTCTGGGCGGAGCGGAAAGGAGTGTCAGACTTGTACTGACTAAAACCCATCCATGTTCTTTCTTTTGCCCTTTGTGTTCCAGGGCCGCGGTATCTCTTCCAAATAGTCCCGCAACCCTGGCAGGTATCGGTCCTTTCGGACCCCTTTGCGTTTGCTGACATCTCTTTGAGGCGCGCGTGGAACACGAACGCGCCGTCGACATGGCCTGTCGTCATAAGACGGACGGATGGCGAGCTAGCCCATTACTCATCATCCACAGGCTCGCGCCTACGGTGGCCGGGAGTCATCACGTGGCCCCCGACGCCCAGGGCGTCTTCCACGGCTGCTGGGCCGCGAAGCTCTGTCTCTCTCACGTTCCGCCAACTCCTTCGTTAGCATGACTGCTCCGCAGAAGGTGGTGCGTTTTTTTTTTTCGGGTGGAATCTCATCAAGTGACTCCTCCCGCTCTGGGCGGAGCAGAAGTTAGAGTCAGACTTTTACTTACTAAAACCCATCCATGTTCCTTCATCGCTCTTTGTGTTCCCCGCAGCCCCGGCAGGCATCGGGCCTTACGGACCCCTTCAGTGCCCCCAGGTTTTACTAAGTACTTACTAGTGAGACACGTTTTCTTACTATTAATAGATGTTACCCCCATCTGTTCATACACTAGTCAATCTCAAGATAATAATATAACGATACACAAAAGAATATTAATTTCTGCTACATAACTACGTCCAACACGTAACATATACAATATTATCAATACCTGTCTCTGTTTCATCACACGTATTAATAGCACAGAGTATTGCTAGCCATACTCTGGAGTGTTTCTGTACTCCTGGTACTCGCCACTAGAAGCCAAGGAGATAAATTGAACGTTTTGATTGTGCTATTCTGAATACCTTTAGTATTAGTAACATTTCGGTGTAATGCTTCTCTTTGTGCTTGGCTTTTCAGTGTAATGGCGGTTGTGTCGTGATTGTAGCGAAGCCATAAAAGTGACAACCTTGGATGAAGAAATAGTCTGATTTTGGTAATAAAGAAATCAGGTCAGTGAAATAATTTTGTACTTAGGTATTTGTTGTTTTTGATGTGTTATACATCAAAACAAAAACAACATTTGAATTCAGAATGACGGGCATCAATTTACAAACTACAAATACATCTAAAATATAAATAAAAATATCTACAAGTATCAAAATGGGAGAACAATTACAGGCGTTCAAAAAATTCGTCCCGCACTTCGCTGTCAATAGCAAATTGCCCAGAAGGCTGGTAGCATTGCCACGGAGGATCTGACTGATTTTTTGGCCAAAAACAAGGCCAACCAGCTCCTCACTCTTCAGGTGAACACACCTGTGGAGTCAACGAACCGCTTGGCGATTGGTATATTGGTAATTGTAATGTATTGAGTATTAAGAACTTCTCTAGCGGAATTGATGGTGTGCTGGCTCAAGTACAAACAGTTGATAAAGAGGAGCAAGTTCCTCTCAAATTTAGGATTACCTGGTTATACTCAGTGAGAGAATTAATGTATTTATCGAAAAGAAATAATATGTTATTCGTTTGGTAATTATATGTTTGTGGTTGGTATCGTATCAGCCCGGTTACTACCGTGTTGTGGGCATCAGATTCGTCTGCTTAGGCTGGAAGCCGACCCCAATTTATATAGTTGAGAAAAAGCTTGACCGATAATGATGCTGAGCATTTAAAGTACGGTCCAAAGAATGGCTGCAGTAGCTACCTAACTTAATATTTAACAGTGCCTCTCCAATTCCGCGTAATATCACTAGTTACATTAATCCCATGTTGATATTAATATTTGTATATAGCCTACAGATATTTACTTTGTGCCGAGATGGAATATTGCATAATTATGTTATTTGTTTGTGTAATAGCAACCGCGTCACAGGATACGAGCCTAGAGCTATATGGGTGAATAGTATTACTAATTAGATGTTATCTACTTATTTTTTTATTTATTACTTTATTTTTTATTTGGAATATAAAATTTACTTTTTTACTATCTACTTTATAATAATGATCTTTCAAAATTTATTTTTACCTATGTTTGTAGAACGAACTTCGACTGACTAAAATTATAAATTTATTATCAGAGAACCGCAGTTCATTTTGTAACAAAGTTGAGTAATAGAGAAGGAATGAAGAAGAAGACATGCTGCACCAACCCCGGATAAATTGGGGTAAGGGCACGAGGATGACGATGAGGTGAAATAGGTAAGTAGGTGAGGTAAGGAAGGATTTTTGAAAATAAGAGTGGTTAAGGGTAAAGGGTATAAAAAGTACAGGGTATAAAATGTAAAGGGTCTAAAAGGTATAAGATATAAAAGGTATAGGGTAAAAAAAGTACAGGGTATAAAACTTAGTACGGGTTGTCGTCATTTATAAATCCCATCGGACGCAGACATTGTTATAAGTCTCACAAGCAGGCTTGCGTTTGATAACGCTTTACGAACAATTTTTTTTTTCATATCCCGATTTTATATCCACGCTTCATTTTTTCCATAAAAAGTTCAGTAATGCAAAACAATTTGCCCAATTATGCTACAATGCGTTTGATTAAAATATTTTCACACATTTTCATTTCGGGGCCTCTTCGAAGGCTTTCGTAACGTTTAATCTCAGATAATTGGCGTCTGGGTACTCCCTCAGGCGCAATTTATTCGACAATCACTGTCTTACTGTAGCTCGATGCTCCGATTCTCATTTTCATCGGAACAAATGGGTGGAGCTTCTATAAAAGCAATCTAGCCTAACCTTGTATTAAGTGGGCTTTACATTTTTATTGATTTTTAAGGTGTAACAATTTATTTGAGGTCAGTAAGGTTGGCTTTATTGTGTGAGGAATGATATGAAAGAGAAAGGAGTAAATGATGCCGTGACGTCTGACAGGGGAGAATGGAAGAAGAAAGTATATTGGGCCGACCCCAAGTAGAATGGGACTAGGGCAGGAAGAAGATGGTGACATACCTACAATAAGTTTTATGTGGTAAGCTGTTTCTTAATTAAATGAGTACTAAATTATTTTTCTACCAATTTGTGTTGTTTACAATACACGATTTGTGAATGGTCGTGTATGTTCAAAAAAATAGTTTGTTTCTTACATAAAAATATACGTCACTAGCGACCCGCCCCGACTTTGCACGGGTGAAATGTTATAGATTTGAATCACTCTATCTATTTAAAAACCCGCATCAAAATCCGTTGCGTAGTTTTAAAGACCTAAGCATACCTGGACAGACACCGGGAAACGACTTTGTTTTATACTACGTAGTGATGTACATGTAGCACCTACTTACAGCGGTTGCAAATCTTACAATATAGGTTGGAATTAGTTTCTAAACCTGTTGCTTACTGTATAATACAAGTATTTTGAACTTACTAGAAACTAACTGTTACCCGCGATCTTCATCTTCGTGAAATGATTAGAAACATATTACTTCCCTATTTGAATCAAACGGAACCCTATCTTTTTTCTAAAATAACAGTAGCAATACTCACTCCTTGTAATATCAAAAATCTTTCAAAATCGGTCGAGCCGTTTCGGAGATTAGCCGGAACAAACAGACAGACATACAAAAATACCTAAATGTTTTTTTTATTATATTACCATATAATACTTTCATATGCATTAAAGTAAAAAAGCTGTTAACTTAAAATAAGAAACAGACACTACAATTGTATTTTATTCGTATAATTAAACAGATTCTTGAGTTCTGAATAAATTATCTTCTTAGAAATCTCTACTATTTCAATTTGAATCTGTTTACTCAGTACAAGAGATATCTACTCATACTGCCCATATCGTATTACACAGACCTTACTTAATCCTACCTTTTAACTACCCTCTAAGCAAAACGTGTTTTAATCATTTTAGAATTCAAACAAGCATGTTGGACGCCTTAATCTTTTCATTTAGGATCCATATGGTCCGGACCGATGAGGGGAATAACATTTCTACTTGTATAAGGTTGCTTCGCCATTGGAGCGAAGCGAGTAAGCGGGGAAGAATGTTTCCTGCTTGCCACGACCTACTCGCTCAAGCGACAAGCGTGTTGTGACAACTTGAGCAGCTGTGGAATAAACTAAAGAAAGGACATGTTCAGACCATGCCACGACTGCAAACCGATGGTACTCACGTAATGTAAATCAGTTACCCGCGCTTTTGTTGCTTGACGCGAGTAGCATGGCTCAACATTTATGGTATAGTTAGATCACACAGATATTTATTTTCATTATAGCTGAAATGGTGGAGGCCTATGTCCAGCAGTGCATGTCTTTCGGCTGAAATGATGATGATGATGATAGCTGAAATAAACAAAACATTGCACAAATCCAGACTCCGTGGCTTCTATTCAGAAATTCCTGAGGGGAAAACCCAATAGCAAAATGGATGAAATCATTATAATTAAAAATGATTTTCCAGATCACTTCTCGTGAGATTTCTTAAAAACTGTCAGTGTAACTAAATGTACGGTGATACAATAACTAAGGCTAAAATGTGGAAACTAAACTTTGCTCCGCAGCAGTCTTGTCCACTGAGGGGACAGGCATTTTAAGGACATATTATAGCTAGCTTGTATACAGGGTGTAACAGGACCCTTCACGAAGCCGTCAACCAAGTATTATGAACATCAAACTAAGTAACTTTACGCAAAAATTATTGCTGGGAAAAGACTTTTTTTTGGGGTGAAAAATCACGTTTTACGGTAGGACTCACTCAAAACATTGTGCTGATGGATGGATTGAATAGTAAGGGGATCGTGGAGATGTCTAATGTAAAAAGCTTACAATAAAAACACATTAAAAACATGTTAGTATTAAAAAAAAACGTGTGAAACTGTTGGACTTTGACCCCCAATATCTCCGTAACTAGAGTGGTCGCAGGTATGGTCTAGAACAAAAAAAATGCACAATGACGGGAAGAACAAACAGTGCCTTACGGCTTCGCTAAGCGTCTTGTTACAACCTTTATACTAACTGCAACTGCAACTGCTGGCCAAAGGCCTTTTTCCGAAACCACTGACAAAATAATGACAGAACTGTGTGAAATATTATCCGCACTACTCCGCTTCCCTCTGCTCAATGGATACATAGCCTTACAAAGGATTGGTTTGGACAAGAGATTAGCGTCATATGAATGTTCGGACGGCATTCGGTTTGAAGATATCATGTTCTAGTTAATTGAGTTTGCATTTCAATAGTAAGACCGTTGGTACGGTTTTAGGGGACTAAGGGTGAGGTCAGAATTACTTTGATTTGTAGAAACTGGTTAAGTAAATTTAGGAAACGCATAGTAGTTTAAGGTGCTTTCAAAAAGTACCACATATCACCATATCGCTCAATCGTAATGACAAATTCCAATGACACGGCTGGCCTCAATGAAAATGGTTTCGTAGCTATAGGGACACTGCCGCCTGTGGCAGATTTTGCATTTAGCAATTATTTCTGTCCCTAAAAATCATTAAAAGTAGAGGATAAAATCACCTTACATTTTTATCAGTGTGTTTTTATTTTAGTGACATTTAGAAAAACTTCTATACAGTTTCGTCGTTAAGAACAAAAGTAATTTCTGGAAGCAATTTTGTAGCAATTTTTCCATTTATGAGTAATTTACTAACTCCATCATGACATATAATTGTCATCTATTAATGTCAAATATCTTTGGTATTTAATTTTTTTTTGTCCCTGTTTCATATCTTACAATGCTTAATCCAGAATCTCAGTCCGTACTGACATTATAATTCAAGTTTTATTCTACTAAAGTTTGATTAAGTTTCCACATTAATATTAAAATACTTTGTTAACTTAGAAAATGAATTTGAAGTATTATTTACTTTGAATTAAAATTATAATCGACTGAAAATATAAAAGTTTAGGAACATGATTTATTAAGATATATTTTGCCTAAAAAAAATATCGAAACGCAGAGTCAGTGATTTTGTAAAAACACTGCCTTCTGTGAATTTTGCAGTGGGATTAAGTTCAAAGTACCTAGTAATACCTTTGTCTTGGTGTCAAGAGAAAGCCCATTTACATTAATTTGAGATTGACAGTCCGCTCATGTGTACTAAACCAGTACAAACTTCAATTTTCCTAACCTGCTCTATCCCACTCCTGGGCAGACGCCTCCCTCCACTCTTTGCACTGCTCACGAACTCGTGCGCAAAATGCCACGAAAGAGATGGAGGGATGAACTGGTCAGGTTCCGTCAGAACTGGAAGGAAGTTATTATTAACTCCAAATAAAATAGTTTTGAAATATAAGATAATATTTTTACACTTTCATAAAAACTTACCTGTATACAATGTTTTTAATCAGATTTTTTTTTTCTTCGTCTGGTTAGTGCCTAACCTGGTGTCAGAGTTTTCAGGCCGCCCATGGGCCTCTGACTTGGCTTTACATGCCATCAAGAAATATCTTTCAGGCATGCTGGTTTCCTCACGATGTTTCCCTTCACTGGAGTAAGTGATAATTGTACAATAGTAGTCTAATGTTTATTCTGGAATTGCCCTTTGACTTTTTTCAAACTCAACTATGCCTTTTAACCATGAGTTAAATCCACAGAAATAAATCTCACAATAGCTATATAAACAAGCGTGTAAACACAAAATTGAATAAACCTTTATATACAAACATGAAACTGAAACCATAACAAAACGAAAATAACTCAAAACTGTACTAAAAATAGATCGAATTCTCGTTGTTTTTCAGTTACTAACAAACAATTTTACCCAATTTCCATCGGTACGTGCATGACCCGAAACTTGGTAGGGATTACGTTTTGACACCGTTCGGTTCGGTACACTTCGGTAATAAATTTGATTTCGACAAATGTGGCTGGGGGTCGACTGTCGCCTTGACCGCTACCTTTCTATATTGGATTACCTTCGGAATGCTGCGTAAATAAATATTACGGCGTTTCGTGTGTGATTCGTTTTTGGAATTTTCCTTATTCGAGATTAAAGGTTGTTGGTTTAAAGGGGTTTGGGAAGCATGAGGTCAGTGCCCTTGGGCAAGAATTGTGGAACATCTGTTGTATCATGATGCATGTATTTTTCCGAAGGGTTAGACAGAGGGTTACCTTCAGCAAGTTTATGTCCCATACATAACAGGGGGCGAGCTTCTTGAGATGAACGTTCGTCTATATTAGTCGTTCTCATAAATAAGTCAAGGTGCTTGTTTACCTCTAAATACGCTTACCTACATTACAGCAAGGCTGATACGGCGAGAGGACTCTTTTCCTTTGGGAAAACCCAAAAGCATGGTATAGTAGTCCCATCAGTGCGTTCCATGGATAAATCCGGACATCTCCTTATGTTGGTGTAAGTGTGATATACCTGGAGAAGGCGGGGGTTCTAGTACATGATCCATGATGATTTTACGAACAATAAGGTTATAAATGCGAGAGGACTGGCCCTATACTGAAACTGCGTCACTATAATTTTTAGCAATGTTTATTCAGTATCATAGTAAAAACAATGTGGAACATAGAAAGAAAATTACAGGCAGCCAGGTAAATCTTAAAAATTATATAATATATTTGTTTGGCTATATTTTATATTATAGTCACTGACAATTAATGCTTTGTTTCTATATAGTGCCAGACCAAGCATTTGCAACAATTATGAACAACCTAAACTTGCCTGTAACCATAAACGTCGTCATTCTATTACTCATTTCAAATTAAACTCACTAGTCCGCGGCCATAACTCACAAGTTCGCGACATAAGGCTGTTGTCACGGATCGCGATATGTGAAGACGAACAGACAAAGTTTTATCGCGAGTTCCACGAACACATTTACTCGTTTAACTCCTTTTTCGAGTTGTGGGAAACAGCTACGACTAAGTAGAGTTAGATTTCTTTATCTTGATTAAGTTGTGGGGAACTTAACTAATTCATTGTTGATTTATTAGTCTTATCGTTACGTGACACAACAATCTGCCTGTAATCCCCAAAGGGCTGGCAGAGGACAACCAGTTATTGATATACTTATATTTCACCCGTAATGTTGGAATCCTTCGTAATAGGGCGAGCCTGTTGCCATCGATCGAATCCAGACACTGGGGAAACCTTATAACACTTTGCGGGACCTGGAAATAAGCCACAAAACCTTGTTCTGCATTAGCACTTGCGACCCCTAGGCTAACGAGGCAAGTATGTGGAGTCCAGTGTTAAATACGCTCAAAAGCAAAAAAGCAACAACCGCCGTCGTAATAAGGAGTACCAAAAATGATTAATATTGTGTGTGTGTTTTGCCGTGTCTTTGTACCGAGTTTCAATTGTGCGCATAGCAAAAAACTAAGAAGGAGGGTAGACAGATTTGTTTGCACCTAATAATTTGATTACCATCCACCCGCATTCTCTACAACAGCGTAGAAGATATCACGTAAGTGACAGTGTAAATTTAAGTAGGCAGTCTTGAAGTGTAGATTGGTAAGGCAAATAGCGATGGCACACTAGCGTTTTTGCTTTTCGATATGACGTAATTTTCATTTCGTAAGGTGTAGTAAAGTCATTTCTTTTTAGTACTTTTGAGAAGTACATTTGGATTCTCACAATACTTAAATTCTATTTTTTTTTGGTGATTCAGCTGTACGAAACGTTAAAAACCGGCCAACTGCGAGTCCAAATCCCCCCTTTAAATATTTAGTTTATTCTGTGTGTTTTATTGTGTTGTTATAGCGGCAACATAAATACATCATCTGTGAAAATCAGCTGTCTAGCTATCACGGTGTATGAGATACAGCCTGGTGACAGACAGGCAGACAGACAGACGGACAGTGGAGTCTTAGTAATAGGGTCCCGTTTATACCCCTTGGGTACGAAAGCCTAAAAAGAATGGCATTTTAAGCCTGCAAAAGAGCATTGAGCAAAAGAGCATTGAGCAAAAGAGCATTGAGCAAAAGAGCATTGAGCAAAAGAGCAACATTGTTTTGTACGGCCTCTTAGCTCCGCTCATTCCTCGCTCATCTTTTAACCACACCAGTACACGTTATGTCGCCCTGTCGGCAGCTTACCTCCTATAAATCTCGCTAAGGCTACAGATATGGAAATTTACGTAATTATTCAAATTGTTTCGATTATAAACGTGGCTGTTATCTTCTATGATGGAATTTGTTCTGCTTCAGACGGTAGACGATTTAGATGTTTTGATTTCGGAAATCTTGTTTGGTTTGTTTTGGCCTGCGGGCTAGATACACTAACATTCTGATAGTGATAACTAATGGATGTAAAACACCATTAACGAAGCCGAAAAGCACGTGTTCTACCCGACATTGATTTTTTGTACTAGATCTTTCTATACCTGGGGTACTTCTACATAGTTACAGAGACATTAATTATTTTATTTTATTTATTTTTATTAAAACTTTATGCACAAGTAAAAGACTGTAGAAAGGCGGACTTAATGCCTTGGGCATTTTCTACCGTTCAGGTGAACGTTGCAAATTAATCACACGTTTGAAAAAGATAAATAAATAAATAAATATCGCTGGACATTACACACAGCGCCGTCTAGGTGCCACACTAAGCTAAGAGGCTTGTGTCGTGGACACCAGATAGTTGATAATACTACATAGATACTTTTTTGTTTGTAAATACATACTTATTATACATATAAACATCCATGACTCGGAAACAAATGTCCATACTCATCACACAAACATTTGCTCCTACCGGGACTCGAACCCGGGACCCTAAGAACGTAAGGCAGCCAAGAAAGATACAAGTTAGGTGTTATAACTTTACTTTAAATACCTTCATGACTCCTGTACTATTCAATGCATCCATCAGTTCAATGTTACGAGTGTTACATGGAACGCTACCGTAATCTGTGATTTTCCACTCCAAAAAACTGATTCCTACATGTACAGAATGTTTGGTTGAGGGCTTTGTGATTTTACTTTAACTTATAACACCCCTCTTTTTGCGACGCCCCCGTCGCAAAAAGAGGGGTGTTATAAGTTTGACCGCTATGTTTGTGTGTCTGTCTCTGGCACCGTAGCTCTTAAACGAGTGAACCGATTTAGATGCTGTTTTTTTATTTGAAAGCTAGTTTCTTAGTGGTTCTTAGATAGGTTTTATTTTCAAAATTGGTGCAACTATTTACTAATTATGGGGGATGAAAGTGGGTATGAAATATCGATTATTTTCAAATATACCCAAGTGGGATATGAAAGCGCATGATGTGTATATTACAATTAGCCATGTTTTATCAAAATCTGTGCAGCCATTTTCGAGTTGTTTTTTTTTTAATTAAGTGTTTATTCGTACTGTATAACAGAAACGTCAAAAAAAAAATGATTTGACATCAGCCATCGAAAATGTAATGTAAATCGTGTTGAATGTCGTTGTGGAAATACAAAATGCTTTGAAAACGATAGCCGCTAGACTTGTAACGGCCCTCGGGTTTCAATAGTATCTGAGGGCCTAAAATGGCCGCGGGCCTGTGGACAGTGAGCTATGGGCTAGCTCGCCGTCCGTCCGTCTTATGACGACAGGCCGTGTCGACGGCGCGTTCGTGTTCCACGCGCGCCTCAAAGAGAGTCAGCAAACAGGAAGGGGTCCGTAAGGGCCGACGCCTGCCAGGGTTGCGGGACTGTTCGAAAGAGATACCGCGGCCCTGGAACACAAAGGGCAAAGGAAGGAACATGGATGGGTTTTAGTCAGTAGAAGTCTGACACTCCCTCCTGCTCAGCCCAGAGCGGGAGGGGTTATTTGATGATTTCCCATCGGTAAAAAAAAAAAAAAAAAAAAAAAGGGCCTAAAATGGCTGATTTATATTCCAGAGAATTTCGTCTGAATCTTGAATTTTTAAATTAAAATGACATATAATTTTACAAATAAACCCATCAGTTTCCGATCAAATAATAATACATCAGTCGTATTCAGCTTTATTGAGAAGTTAGTGCTCGAAGTATTCAATTAGATATCAATCAAATAGACATTAGTAATCGTGCGTGGGAAGACGGTGGGTAGTCAGTATAAATATCATTTCTGAGTGAATTTTCAGATGGATGAAGCCTTTCATATAGACAGGTTTAACGAGCCTAGCTTACTGTAGTAATTAATTTTTTTTGTTAACTAGCGACCCGCCCCGGCTTCGCACGGGTCAATGTTATACATATAAACCTTCCTCTTGAATCACTCTATCTATTAAAAAAAAACCGCATCAAAATCCGTTGCGTAGTTTCAAAGATTTAAGCATACAAAGGGACATAGGGACAGAGAAAGCGACTTTGTTTTATACTATGTAGTGAAGTATCTCAACTCAAGATTGAATTAATTACGGCACGGTTGGCGCAGTGGCTGAGCAATTGACTGCTGCGCTGCGTGTCGCGGGTTCGATCCCCGCACGGAACAAATATTTGTATGATCTACAGGTAGTTGTTCCGGGTCTGGCTGTTTGTGTATGTGAGTTTAAATGTTTGTAAACGCACCCACGATACAGGAGAAATTCCTAGTATGAGGCAACATTTAAAGAAAAACAAAAAAAAGACTAAATATACAGGGTGGCGACGATAAACCGGTTACCACGTATTCAGTTCATCATTTTAAACCCCCCAACAAAGGAATGTTGCTTGGGTGTTTTTTTTTAATGCAGCTGTTCCATACATTTTGACCATATAGGTAATGCAGTTTTGTAGGAAACAGCTGTTTTTATTTAATATCTGAAGAAAAATTTATATGTGGGGGGTTCAGATTGATTTACATAATATATGGTAACCGGTTTAGCATCGGTGCCCCTTCCACCCTGTATAATAAATTTTGATGATGATGATGATATTACTGCATAGCATTACTGCTAATGCGTAGCACTCGCTGCTACGGTGAGTAGCATTCTTTGCTACGGAGCGCATCATACGCTGCTACGACGCGTAGCAATTTGCTACGACTGCGTTGACACAATAATATTGACGATGATTGAACGCTTAAGAGGAAATGACAGACCACCCGGGTCTTTTCTCCATACAAAAGCACTCGCCTGTTTTCTTTCTAGTTTATGACTTTGGAGCTATGATTTTTGTAAAGTTAAATAAATATCCTCTTGTATGGCCCTATGTTTTCCTTTTTGATGATACATAATCTGTATCAGCACTAGAACCTTTACAAAATGCTCAGAATTGCCTATTATGACCGCTGTCAACAGAGTCCTGCTGTACAAATTTGACAACTAATAATGAAAAAAAAAACGTAGGGACACAGTTTATATCATTTTTATTCAGTTTATGAAATATCTTTTAAATTGGTCGAATATTGGAGGAGGAAATAGTGGAGAGCCAAACCTCAAATTTTTGACTTTTTACTTGTAGGATCTATGGTTGTCTTTATCGCACCAATATGTTGAAATAGCGCTCGTTCAGCGACAGCGTTAGTTTCTTCAAATACCTACGCATTTCCTCTTAATGTAAGAACGCGCAATACAATCTGTATTATGCTAATCTTAAATATAAAATATCTAGTCAGGTTAGTCTACTACAAAAAAAAAATAGTACTTAAAGACTTATTTCCTTACCCGTTAAAATATTCCTGTAACAATACTATGTGAGGTTTATCCTGTATTATGCGGTTGCATAATAGTGTTGCATTTTGTTTGAAAATTATGGCCCTGAACAGGATTTGGCTGTTTTAAAAATACATTCTGTGTTTTTTCTTGCATACAATCCGACCACCGTTGTGTTTACAAGAGAACAAAGATGTGGCAAATGTTGCTGGAAAGCGAATAAATTTCTATGAATACAGTGTTTTATTCAGTAGAAAATAAATTGCAATGAAACACACAGGGAGTTGAGGCTATTGCTACTCCTCGTCAGATTACTTTTTTTTTTCAAATTATATTTTTCATTTTAGAATACCCTTTTATTTCATTATTTGCACATAAAACTAGTACGTGCTACATATAAGTGTATTTTCAGCAAGTACTGTTCATGAAGTGCGATGTTTTCCCTTTTTCAATGTATCTGAAACAAAATCTGGCTGCAAATCAGCTTAAAATCATTTTCTAGTCCCAAAAAAATCATGGCATTGCCCGTAGTCTCTGGCAGACATCATCATCCCAGTAGCAAGTCGTCATCGCCACGAGTGCTCTATTTCCGTGGCCGCTGCTGACCCCATTTCTACCACTTTGACGATTGACTTTGCAGGGGTAGGGGGAGCCACTGTCGCGGTATTAAAAAATATTCGCGCTCTTTTGTTAAGATGTGATAATGTTTTGGATTATGATTTAAAAAAAAAATTGTAATATTCGTTGTTTTTTTTTTTGTAATATTTGAGTGTCTTGTTACTTAGTGTTTTTTCTAATAAAAGCTGAATAAGAGTATTCCAACAAAAAATAAAATAATTGTCTGTAATGTAGGTTATTTCAAAATGTTTATAATATTTTGGAACAATTATTTTAGCTCTCATTTTCATGTCAAATAATATCGTGTCGAGTAATTTTCAGTTGGTACCTACCGTTGCTCAGTTAGTCAACATCATTATTAATTCCAATATTAATATGAACACTCCGACAAATACCGAAATATAGACCCTAATTAATATCGCCTAATTACCACTTCGTGTTCGAGTACACATTAACAGCTAACTAGGTCGAAATTAATGTCCTAAAAATCACAACACTAAACGAAAATCTACTTAACATTACCAATTTGTATATTTCAGTAACAATTATTTACGAAAATACAAACATTCTTTGTAACTTTATCAAAGAAATTAATTGAGACTTCAAATGAAATGAAAGTTCGACGAAATGTAAATGAATTCTAACGTTTTGATTTTAATAGAATGATCAAATCAAATAAATCAATCAAAAACTTTGATATTTCATTTGGCTGTCGGGAGTTTCTTGTAATTTTTAGAGTCAATAAAATTGTTTTACCTTGCTTCATTTAATATTGGGTAAGTTAATATTGGAGGTGATTTGAAAGAAGATGGTTACCTTAATTGTTCTTTTGATGGAAGATTGATTCATTTCTGTTAAGGTGGATGCGCAAGGGTAGCCCACGAAAATCATAAATACTGCTTTCCAAGTTTATATAGCACCATTCAATAGCTATTTCATGAAAAAGTCACTCTTTGGGATTATATGAACTTGGAGGGTTGTATTGATGATTTGAATGATTATAATTCTGTAACTCCATACTACTGGCACGATTCATATTTTCATCAACGTACAATCTGACACTGACCTGCAAATTGCAATAAACGTAAGAAAATTTAAATTTCGTGTGCTACCCTTGCGCATCCACCTTAAGTATGATTTATAAATGATTCGAAGTTACAGATTAGTTTTCATGGAACCCACCTGTCACCTGTGATATAAGTTAATTTTTAGGGTTCCGTACTCGAAGGGTAACCAACAGGACGCTATTACTAATCCTCTGCTGCCCGTCCGTCTGTCTGTCTGTCTGTCAGCGGGCTGTATCTCATGATCCGTACTAGGTAGACCGTAGAAATTTTCACAGAATGTGTTTTTCTGTTGCCGCTCTAACAACAAATAATTAACATTAAAAAAATTAAAAGGGGCCCTAACGATGGCACGGACGGCATTTTACCGGTTTTATCACAAAGTTTTTTTCATGAACTCAAAAACAAGATAGAAGCTATGACTACAAACAAAACCAAAAGAGATAGAGAAATGGTATAGTAAAAACAAAACAGTCATATAATTGCACCAAACAAAAATATCATACCGCATATTTACCCACAATTTTCCGTGCCATAACTTTGCTCTAACCATATAACGTGAAAGAAAGCCCGGAATCGTTCGTGAACTACGTTCTAATATTATTTCTGTGTATTTTGAGACCGCCCGTTTATTACAAACACGGCGTGGGACGTTCACTGACACATAAATGTCACTTTTGCGTGTTCCAATGCTAGGGTAAGCCGACTTATAGACTGCAGATTATCTGTGTATCAGGCCGTTTTTCTAGCCATATTGACTTTTTTTTTGTTTGATATTGTCGCCTTCATAAACATCACTCTTTGATAAAACATGCGAATATGCGTTGCTTTTAGTTAGATTTGTTATCCGTAAATACATTCGACATTCATACTTTTTTTTTCTAGTTTTTTAATTGGTTTATTTATTTATTAATAAAGGTCTACCAACAGCTTCTCTGTACATCATATCCTAAATAAAGGTTCCACAGTCTTGGCCTTACACAGTCGCTAATTACTGGTCAACCAGCATTCATAAAAACAAGGGATAAAATAAAAAGAATATAAAACTAACAATAGTTGCTCTAAAAATGAAATAAAACTAAAGTAAACAACTACACAACTAAACAAAAAATATTAGTGCCAGAACAGTAAAACTGAGATCAAAACTGAGATCGTTACCATCAATTAAAAAAAAAAACAAAGTAAGAAGTAGTAAAATTAAATTAAATTAAAAAAAAGAACTTGGTTCACAGATTGGTCGAATTGTTTTTGAGTTTTTCCATTTGATTTTTAGTAACAACCCGGGAGCTAGGTTTGTGCCTTTGTGTGTTTTCTGTGAAAACTGGCGAAATGAAAGTGTTCTATAGATACACGTCTTACTTCCCCTTTCGGGATTACAGGCTTAATTTATTTATTTATTTATTATTCACAAAATCCACAGCTCTTTACAATTTTGTCTTAAACTATATAAACTAATCCTACAGCCAATTACGGATTTACAATTATGATGATGATTTTTGATGTTATGTTATGTAATTTATTGTCAATTTAGTCTTGATTTTTTTCTAAGATTGACCTTAAACCAATATTGTACTGAGTGAATTGATAAAACATATGTTTAGATATAACATTTTTAAGATGAAAATGATGATAGATGTCGAGGAGGTTCTTTTTAACCGACTTTCTTCAAAAAGGAAGAGGTTCTCAATTCGGTTGTTTTTTTTATATTTGTTACCTCAGAACTCCGTCATTTGTAAACCGATTTGAAACATTCTTTTTTCATCTGAAAGAATATGCTTCCCGATTGGTCCCATAGAAATTTCATCAAAATCGGTTTAGGAATTTGGTTCTTTTCCTCACCTTAATTGTCACATCACGCGACGTCGCCTGCTGGCGCTCTGATGTAAGTACATCACGCGATGTCGCGTGATACTTGCTAGTTAAATTTGACACACTTCCCGATTTCTGATTGAGCTGAAATTTTCCACGCATTTGTATATCGCGAGACAATGATGACATGGAACTGATCTGATGATGGAGCTGGAAGGTGGCCATACGAACTCTGTAATAAAACGACGCAACGCCGTCGATATAATCCCATCGAGTTTGGGTTCGTATAATTCATCTTGTCGAGTACTTTGTCTCTAGATGATACCCAGGGTCTGGTGATGGAGCTGGAAGGTGGTCATAGGTAGTCCGTAATGAAATGACACAATCCCATCGAGTTTGGGCTCGTATGATTCGTCTTGACGAGTACTTTGGTCCTAAATGGTATCCAATGTCTGATGATGGAGCTGGATGGTGGCCATAGGAACACCGTTATAAAACGAAACCTCATCGAGTTTGGGCTCGTATGATTTGTCTTGGCGAGTACTTTAACTAACTTCTAGTTACAATGTAAAAACTAATTCATGACAAGAATTTGTGTGGTATACTTACAACTAAGGGTAAAATAAAAAAAAACTTTCTGCGAAAACAAAACCGACTTCTAAAAAAACACTAAAAAAGTCTAAAATAACTTTAATTTCGGAAGTCGGTGGCAAAAAAGATACAAACAAAGACCGGCCGACTTCCGAAATTAAAGTTATTTTAGACTTTTTTAGTGTTTTTTTTGAAATCGGTTTTGTTTTCGCAGAAAGTTTTCTCTGGAGCCCTAACCAACGCCAGCTTGGACTTTGTTCCTGATGCCAACGGGCAATCTGTTTTTTTTTAAATATTTTATGTACTTTTGTTTTTAATATATTTAAAAATGTAATTCTAAGAGAAAACATAAATAAAGAATGATGATGATATTTAAATTACCTTCCTAAATTTCAAAATTGTCAAAATCTTCGCCATCTTACTCTACTTTACAAAATCTTAGGCCAACCCTAAAATATCGATCACGAATCTTACGACAATATCCACACGTCAACCCGTCAGAACTTCGACCGAACATCGGTAAACAAGCTTGGCCTAAGTGAATCCAATTAATTTGAAAAATGTTTTTCGTGCAACTTGATCGAAACCCGAACCTTTGGCGGGTTAACGTAGAAGTATACGGGGTATTCGACACATGGGACCTTTCCCATAGATTGCCATGTATAAATAGAACCTCCGACTCTCTCTCTAGACCTCATGACGAGGAAATACCTTGATATAGCTTCAAGATGTAAGTGTATGAAGTAAGGTGTTAGCTAGGTATAAACAAATAGTTCAGGTGGCAGCAGACTAAAGCAGGAGTAATTCCAGTGTGGAAAAAAGATGGTGCTAGACGACCTGTATAGCTCTGACTCTTTCCCACACTGGAATTACCCCTGCTTTAAGACGTCATAGTAACACCCCTCAGTAACAAACCTGTTTGACTAACTGTGGGTGGTGAAAGCTGACAGTAAGAGGCGACCGTAATGAAGAAGAAAATTGCAACCAATTTCTTAAGCTATGAGAAGATCCAGAACAACAGCATCAGCCTGTATTAGGAGACTCCTAATAAGCCTGTATTAGGAGTCTCCTAATACAGGCTTATTCTTTGCTTAAAAGGAGGCTCCAATCATCAACTAGTTGATGTTAATTTGGTTAAGAAATAAACAATTTTTAATTTTAATTTAATTTAATTTTTTAACAGCAAAAATATCACCACGTTATTCAGAAAGATTTTATTGTTTGCAAATGTCTCCAATTTACACCAAAACGTAGCTCCTCATTGCACAAGGACCATTCTCAGTTACAAGTCCCTTTTGTTAAAAGAGAGGCATTTTCAACATCGTGGCATTGACGACGAAAAAGATTTAAGTGACGAAACTCCTGATTATGTTTTGAGAAATGTATTAAGAATCCTTTAACCTTGTTGACCTTTTGGCGAGTTTGAGTAAAATCACCTTAAGAAATGACCCAGCCTGACCTAAATTTGAATGTCAGTTATTCTTAGTGGGTGACTTAAGATCACTCTTAAACTTAAAGTATCACGTTTTATAATCTGTTTATAACGCAGAAATTGGCTTTTGAAACAGATTTTTAGATAAGTCCACTTAAGTCAAATTAAATAGATTTACTTTTTGGTGAACTCTAAAGATTTAACGAGTGTTTCGAGATTTAAGAGGAGAGAAAGAAATGTTTCGATAGCTGTTTTCTTATCTCAAGTGAATCGTGAGTCAACATGTTTCAATTAGGTTGGTATTATATAAAGATCAGGCGAAATAGGGTCTTGTAAATTGAATACTGCTGATAATTTTTTTTTACCTGAGACGATTCCTGAGGTAGTTAGGCAGTGCAGACGGGTGTGACGTGCCCTGAGCACACTGTCGCTCATCTACTGACAGTAGAGAATAAACGGAAAGGAACGCTTAGAAAGACGGGTTGCCTAACTCTCGGCTTCTAACTACCCACAACGACTGTGAAAAATCTATAAATGACTACCTTGACCAACAGCTTTTACGTGCTCACTGAGGCACGAAGAAGTCATGTTATGTCGGATGGTCCCCTATTTACGCATGCATAATCCAAATAAGAAAGAATTCTTCATAATAATAACATGAGAACACAATCATTTTCACACCCACAAATCCCATATACACCACTAAAAACCCACTTCCAAGTAATAAATAGCTCGGTTTACCCAACAAATAGGCAACCACGCCCCCTATCAACAATACTATTGTAACAGGACTCGCTCGAACATGATTAATGTCGGGTCGACGCGGTTCGAATCAATCAGTGACGTCAGTATCCATCTGCGTTTCTACTTATACTTGAAGCAATCGTTAATTAGGTTATAAAGTTATGTAACATAGTGACACGCCTGTATTTCCTCAAGTAGGCAGATATAATGTAATACTTCTACTACTCTCAACCACTGTAATATTAGTACTCTCAAGTTCCTAACGCCGAAATCCGATTACATAAAAGTTTTCGATATTGGAAACTGCGTTACGGAACACAAATGGAGTTGGACAAGACACTGTGATGACAGGTGCATTAAAGCTGTCACTAAATGGCGTCCAAGAACTGGGAAAATAATGTGGGTTGATGCTCGGCGGCGAGATGGGCAGACGACGTAGGCAGACGACATAGTTGTCATCGGGGGAAAACCTAGATGAGGGTTTTTTTTTTTACCGATGGGAAGTTATCAAATAACCCCGTCCCGCTCTGGGCTGAGCAGGAGGGAGTGTCAGACTTTAACTGACTAAAACCCATCCATGTTACTTCCTTTGCCCTTTGTGTTCCAGGGCCGCGGTATCTCTTTCGAACAGTCCCGCAACCCTGGTAGGCATCGGTCCTTACGGACCCCTTCCTGTTTGCTGACTCTCTTTGAGGCGCGCGTGGAACACGAACGCGCCGTCGACACGGCCTGTCCTAGATGAACCTAGATGAGGCTGGCACAAGGAACATTGGCACAAGAAAAGAGAGGCTTATACCCAGCAGTGGGTGACTTCAGGCGGTGGTTGATGATGATAATGACTACTACTCCACATTTTCCTGGTTACGTTTAAGTTCCATGTAGATAAGATAGGAGAGGAGTCAATACAAAACGTAATACTAAAAACAACTTGTGTCAAAACTGGTCTGTCAGTCAGAAAATTGAACCTAGTTGCCCATCAAATGCGTAAGAGCAGCCCGGGCTCCTATAAAGGGTGTAACAAGACCCAAGACCCGATTTTTTTTGTTCTAGACCATACCTTCTACCTTCTAGTTATGGAGATATTGGGTCTAAGTTTTTCCACAAGTTTTTTTTTTAAATACATGTTTTTAACGTAAGATTTTTACTGTAAATACCTCAACGACCCCCGAACTACTCAATCCATCCATTCAGCACAATCTTTTGAGTGTGTTACATTGATTCCTACCGTAAAACGTGAATTTTCACCAAAAAAAAAAGTGGTTTTCCAACAATAATTTTTGCGTAAAGTTACTTAGTTTGATGTACATAATGCTTGGTTGACGGCTTCGTCAAGGGTCCGTATACACCCTTTATTTTGGATGGGAAATCATCAAATAACTCCTCCCGCTCTGGGCTGAGCAGGAGGGAGTGTCAGACTTTTAATGACTAAAACCCAACGATGTTACTTCTTTTGCCCTTTGTGTCCCAGGGCCGCGGTATCTCTTTCGAACAGTCCCGCAACCTGTATAGAAGAAAAAGAAGATACTCCAGACACTTAAAAGCAAAACTAGACCACTTCCAAGTAACTACTACTAAGTACTTCTAAGTTACTCATTGAAGTTTTGAGTTACACACGTTGCTTTCGAGTAGATTTTTAAACGATGATGATCTTTTCGAACCCAGTACCCCAAGTTCAGCAGTCGCGCTTACAATCACTAAACCAACGCCCCAGTCAATTATAAATTAGGCCATAAAGTTATGAACTAAAATGAGATAACATTGCGTAGTTAAAAGTTAGAACTTTTAAAGTTTAGTTCACTTTAAGTGGGTTCTGCAAAGTTATAGAGGACAACTTATTTTGCGTTGAGATCTGGTTTTAATTTGCATCTGAAGCTAATTAGATAGGACTATTTTATTTGGTACCTAGCTGATAATTAGGGCATCCACAATCCCAATGCCATTCAGTTTGATATATCATCTGCCTAGCTCTTTTCCAACTATGTAAGGCTAGGTTCTACTTCCAGTCTAACCGTATGCAGCTGAATACCAGTATTTTCAGCCTATCTGACCTCCACAATCCAGTAAGTACTAGGTAATACGATATCCATTGCTAAGATTGGTTGTCAGAATTTCGGACTACCTATAACGAATGTCAAAGATTTACAAATGACAGCTGGCACTAAAGGCTTAACGTGCTTTCCGAGGGACGGAGGAAACTCGGTATGTAATGATTGTGTGGTCAGTATCCACGGGCCAATCTTGGCAAATCGGCTTAACCTGAAGTGCGACCCAAGCGGCTGTTATTTAGCCTCGAGCTTCAGTTTGATTATTCACCGATATTCTTTGCGTCATTTAACGTGAAGCAATGAATAATTATTAATATAATTAATAATTAGAGGTAAAGTTTGTGAGGTTGTAGGGGGTAATCTCTGGATCCACATACCGATTTTGAAAATTCTTTCACTCATAGCAAGCTACATAATCCCCGAGTGCGATAGGGTTTATAATTACAATGTGCCCGTGAGGTAATTTCCGACCAAAGCGCGAGCGAAGCCTCGGGCAACAGCTAGACATTAATATCCTTTGAAATCAATTGAATTGTGGCGAACAGTATGTAATGCAATTGTGGTGCAAGCTATCATGAGAGTGTAAATATTCTTAATAGACAACACTTTTATCAGACCGCCTCGTTGGTCTAGTAGTCGCAAGCGAGTGTGGAGCAGGCGAGGTCCTGGGTTCGATTGCTTTTTTATTTTATTTTTTGTTTTTTCGGATGGGAAATCATCAAATAACCCCTCCCGCTCTGGGCTGAGCAGGAGGGAGTGTCAGACTTTTACTGACTAAAACCCATCCATGTTCCTTCCTTTGCCCTTTGTGTTCCAGGGCCGCGGTATCTCTTTCGAACAGTCCCGCAACCAAATTCTTGGTCCTTACATCCTCTTGATTTTGGGGCCGTCTGGGTCTAATTTAGGCCATTTCCGACTAACATCCTGGGTCGACACCAAAGAGTATGTTATTTATTATGTTGACATTCTTTTTCAAACTAATACACAGCTCACTTACTTTAGAAAACGCCTAATTAAACTAAAACCTGAAACTTTCAGGCCCCTTTATTGAACTTTAATCGGTTTTCAAAAGAAATAAAAATGGATTAAAAAGTCGTTCAGCAACTTTTACAAGGGGTTCGATTCCTAGGTCGGGCAAAATGTTATTAGGTTATTTCATTAGGAATTTCTCAGTAGCAGCTACAGAGTCTGGATTTGTGTCTGCTTGATTTGCCCTTATTACACCTCTTCCTAATCCCTTTGGGGATTACCTGCGTGATGATATGTTATGGTTTTCATCAGACACACAGACCAAAAGTTTATAAAGGTCAAACAGAGGTAAAACCCTTCCTTGGCCCTGAACCACTTTATATTCAGTTCAGAAACATAACAGAAAAGGTCTCATTTGAGTGACCCTTTTTAACCTCATTTCTGCACTCGTGATATCATATTATTATTCCGTACAACACAACAGCCATCTGCTTCATCAAAAATCATTTAGGAAGCGACACAGGATTCTCATTACAGGTAATATCGGGCTTCCCATTGATTTTAGCTTCCCGGATGACTTCGAAATTGATTTCATTAGCCGAAGCCAAGGGCGCTTGCTTACCGTTTCCTCGATCACGATACACAGCGATTCGAATTTCAATATTGGAACCATGGAACCAATCAATCAAGACTAGCGTGAAAATGAGCAGCCTGTGGTTAATTTATCAAACACGCTGTAGATGAAAACTTGAAGCTCGGTGGTAGGTGTAAGTAATGGGCCTCTTGCTAAGTGTTTCATTAAAAGCGGTTGTGTTTCAAGGGATGCGAGGATATTAATTGGTGTTATGAATAATTGTGGAGGTGTTTGAGCTTGGTGGAAACAAAGAAAAGGGTTGTATGAGTTCACCACACAAGACCATTGGTATTTTATGTATTGAATATGTCAAATTTGCGATGTTTTTTTTGTAAAACATTCGCAGCTTTAAGAAAATTAAATTGTCCCAGTTCATCTTTGAACTGTTGGCGAACGAACATCTTTTACTGATGAATTAACTCTGGAAAACTGTATTCAGATGATGAATTTAGTGGCAAACTAGCATTTAATGGTGTTATTTCAAGATCCAAAGCGTGTCACTTGGACCTCAATTAGATTAAACACAAAATATTCACAACAATACATTAATCCTCAAAACTTTTTTTGCAAATGATTTTAAATTATGTGGTTAGTGAAAATCTTATTTTGGAAACTAAACTGAAACCTAGATAATTTTAGATTACAGTGCCGACAAACTTACTTTTATACCCACAAAAACGCCTACACTACTTTTTATATGATATCTTGTGTAAGCCAGACAAATCAAATAATCCTATTATTTTGACATGAAAAAGGTATATATGTTATCCGCTAACTATATTTTGTATTAACTGTATATTCCACGCATGAAAGGCCTTACGAATGTCGACTTACACGTCCAGAATTTTAGTAGGTAATAAAACTGTTTGGGGATTCTCTGTATTTCTTGTGTCACTCCTTCTAAAATACTGGTATTCAGCTGCATTGGTTTAGAATGGAACATAGTTTACCCCAATATGATTCGAAAAAGCTTTATATCTAGTAGTGGCCCAAATTCATTATTTTAAGTGTATAATTTGTGCACAATTTATTCTAAAACAGAAACGAATTACCAGGGTTACTATGACGCGGGCCTGTGGACGGTGAGCTATGGGCTAGCTCGCCGTCCGTCCGTCTTATGACGACAGGCCGTGTCGACGGCGCGTTCGTGTTCCACGCGCGCCTCAAAGAGAGTCAGCAAACAGGAAGGGGTCCGAAAGGACCGATGCTTGCCAGGGTTGCGGGACTGTTCGAAAGAGATACCGCGGCCCTGGAACACAAAGGGCAATTTGCCACACCAACGACGCAAGTGTCATTTAAGGTGAAAGCGCCAGGGTAGCCACCGAAATTAAAGATCATTTAACCCTATTCATATCGCTACTGCTGAGATGAGGTCTCAGGTTCGATTTAAAATTCACATGTCCCGGAGTCTGAAATTGTGCCCGTTTAATAGGCTCGCCCCATATTACATGGGGCTTAATACGAGAAAAATGTATACTTCATAAATTCAACGGTAGAATGTGTATCGCTTCCAGTTTAAGTTTTTCGTAATAATCAGTATGTAATCCCTCGTCTGATAGTAGTCTGACCTCGATAATTTAACAACAATATCCCCAAGTAGTAATTCCAATGTGTGAAATAGATGGCGCTAGACGACCTGTATAGCTGTCTCTTTCCCACACTGGAATTACTCCTGCTTTAAGACGTCATAGTAACACTTTTTTTTTTTCGGATGGGTAATCAGCAAATAACCCCTGCCGCTCTGGGCTGAGCAGGAGGGAGTGTCAGACTTTTACTGACTAAAACCCATCCATGTTCCTTCCTTTGCCCTTTGTGTTCCAGGGCCGCGGTATCTCTTTCGAACAGTCCCGCAACCCTGGCAGGCGTCGGTCCTTACGGACCCCTTCCTGTTTGCTGACTCTCTTTGAGGCGCGCGTGGAACACGAACGCGCCGCCGACACGGCCTGTCGTCATAAGATGGACGGACGGCGAGCTAGCCCATAGCTCACCGTCCACAGGCCCGCTTCCATCTAATGCTATGTTAATATTTTTCTCAGTCACTTTTCCATTGGCGTTTCCCACTCAATACAACCCTATCAATTTTATAAATAAGGTCGAAACTAACAAGATATCACAAGAACCGTTGCCAAATACGTCCAAATACCAATACCCTGGGGTCCAACTCAAATCTATTCAGTAAATGTTTTTTCTTCAATTTAAATGTTGACTTTCTCGAACTCAATCCGCCATTTCTCAGTAACTGCCTCACAGGACCAATATTCGGACCTTTCCTCAAATGAAAAGATCTAATCTTACTTTTTTATCCAATTCTTTACGACCTGCCGGGATTGGCGTTGCTTAAAAGGGCAATCGCTTGAACCTGCTTGAAGAAAATAAATACTCGTTTACTTCAACTTGGGAGTTAAAGAGATCTAGTTAACAATGTATGAAGTTTAAGAGGTTCAATAAATTGAGCAACGTCGGAGAAACTATTAGTCGAAGGTTTGTTTTATGTGTATTTTTTTAATTGGATATTAATAGCCTTGATGTCTGACGGTTTAAGTGTTCATATAAATATTTTGTTGGGTACTTTAAGTACCTACCCATTTAAAATCTTAGTGTCAATTCAAACTTTTATCCAGATACTGGTCCTTAGATACATTTAATGAATTTCAAAGTGGACATTGCTAACTGGGTGACCGCCTATTACATACAAAGTTTCCTCCATGTCTCGGAAAGCACGTTAAGCTGTTGGTCCTGGCTGTCATCTGTAGATCTTTGACAGTCGTTACAGGTAGTCACTGACCCAAAAAGTCTGACAACCAGTCTTACCAAGGGGTATCGTATTATCCAGTACTAACTGGGTTGTAGAGGTCAGATAGGCAGTCGCTCAATGTAAAATACTGGTATTCAGCTGCATCCGGTTAGACTGGAAGCCGACCCTAACATAGTTGGCAAAAGGCTAGGCAGATGCTATGACATTGCTAACTAATCTACAAAATAAAACGAACTTATAAGTTCACTGACAGACAGAGTATTACAACCTAAATCGCTGGAACCTTAGAGCATAATTTCAAGCTTCCTAACTAATTTAAGTACTAAATAAACCCCTCTGAAAATCATCACCTAAATAGCTTAATTGGGAGATGAATGACGCCAATGAAAAACCCTATCACATGGCTCGTAAAGCAATAAAATATAAGAAATAAGCATAGCCCAGTAAACTGAATTTAGAAACCAAGAGTAGTAATAAATTCTAATAACCGCCTGCAGTTCTAGAAAAGACATCATATTTGGCTCATTGCACAAAACTATCAGAGTGCGCTCGATTGAATAAACTTTTATTTTTCTCCATTTTAATAACTGTACTATTGCATCTGTGGAATAAAAAAAATATTTTCAAAGCAATAATAGTTAGAATGGAGAAAATGTCTTGGAAAATTCAAAACACGTTACTTGATTTAGCAGATCGTGCACAAATTGTGTCCTGTCTCTACAGAGTTCTAGTTCTATAAATTTTGGAACTTGTATACAAGATTAGATACTTGTTCAAACGTAGCTCTAGCCTGAAAAGTTTACAAGTTAAGAGAGATACTGCAATAGAGCATTTTACAGACAGAGAAAATGTTTTTTTGTATACTTGAAACTATGCTAAGAAACAGTTTCTGTCGCTGTAACATTTGTTCTTGCGGTTCAGACGCCGTGCCAGCCGGTATCAAATGGTTTTTGTAAGGTATTTCAATACCACCCTACCTTACATAAAAAATACATATGTATATATATAAAATATTATGCTTATGTTTTAACAAGATTGTACTAAATATTTTTAATACATATGTACCTACAGTCACCAAAGGAGGTAAGTAACCAGGGTCGTCGGATATAGTTGAAGTTTATTAAGAAACCCATGGATGTTTCCGAATGAAATTTAATTAGATAAATGAACTGTTTGTGTTATATTAACTAAATTAAATTTTATTCGAAAACATCCATCGGTTTCTTACTAAACTTCAACTATATCCGATGACCCTGGTCACTTATCTCCTTTGGTGAACGTACATAACATCACGTTTGCAGTCCCCGAGGGGATAGGCAGAGGTGTAACTAATAGTACACCAAGTACAACATTTCATCAGTTACGTTTTAAGTCCAAAATCGAGCACAAATCCAGTCTCCGTGGCTTTTACTGAGACATTCTTGACGGAAAAACCCAAAAACACTTTGCTCGATCCGTGAATCGAATCCAGGACCTCATGCTCAGCAGTCGCGCTTGCAACCGCTCGATTAAAGAGGCAGTAAATATTTTAGCTTCATTATCGCTAACAATTTCTTATCTCAACATACTCTCGTCGTTTGAAGTCTATTTTGTATCTTACACCAAAATCAAAGTAATCAACAGTGAGTACATTTTTAAACCAAAAAAACACACGTCACTCTCAGGTACTTAAGGGACCTCCATGGTTCATTTCATCACACAGCACCGGATGTCCTCGGGGTCGCATTAAGCCGTATTTCTTTTCGCCCCATACTCGATGGGGTGAACCTGTGAAGCGATCCTAATGAGGTTGAACTAAGAGGATGTCAAAAAGCCATGGGTATCTAAAACGCCACATCTTTTAGATAGCAACAACAAATTTATTGCTGGGATTCGTTGAAGAAAGACTTACGAATTGAATGTATTAAAAAAAAACCCGTGTGAAATATTTTTTTTGCAAGTATACAGGGTGTAACAGGACCCTTCACGAAAGGTCTATGTTTTACGGTAGGACTCAATGTAACGTACTCAAAACATTGTGCTGATGGATGGATTGAATAGTACGGGGGTCGTGGAGGTATATAAAGAAAAAATCTTACATTAAAAATACGTATTTAAAAAAACACCTGGGAAAAAATTTGAACTTTGACCCGTTCTCGATCCCGATCTCCGTAACTAGAAGGTTCCCAGGTATGGTCTAGAACAAAAAAATATATCGCAATGTGTAACAAATCTACTAGATCCTGTTAAAAATTAAAGGATAAAAGTAGACTTGTACATTTAAAAAAATTATAGAGATATGGATGGTTTTACAAATGAAATAAAAAAAATACAAGTGTTTATAAAAAAGACCTATCAAACCCGCACTCTGGAAGTAATTTTTGAGTATATACACACGATTATTATTAGCACTGTTGGTGAAGCACAATGAAACGTAGAGGTGGAGATGTAGGACGATTCACGTTCTATCAGGTCTGCTCCACAGGAAGGCGGCGTTCTGAAGAACAGGAGTTGAGGTCCTGGTGGATCTTTGAGTTGGATCACCAGCTTTTAGACCCAGGGAAGCTCCGCGAGATGAACAGCAGGGATGGCACAACGACAGTTTTAAATAATAAGATTGGGAGTAGTAGTCCCAGGTGTATCTTTTAGATGGATCACCTTCAAGAATCTGTCTTGTCTCCAATTTTAAGAATTCCTTCAGTCTCACATTCAAGAAACGCTCTCTCGTCTAGTCTAGTCTCGACTTCCTCCTCAGCTCGTTTCCACAGTAGTCTCCTTCCATTTTTGAATCTCAGATTTTCTTCTTGCGGCCATATAATAATCTCATCTGACAAGTGTAGTCGGCCAGGACATAGCAGACTTACTTCATAAAACCATGAGTGCGTAAAGAATTTATAAATATAATTTAAAATTACTATTAAATTAATGTTGATTGAATCAACATTAAAATTTTGATTTTGCTTTTGATTCTGATCCTACTATAATTGATTGTAACTTTAGTTTTTAAATGATTTAATTTTGATTTAACTATGTATTTAAAAAACCATAGCTGAATGTGGTGAGTACTTAGATACCTACTCATCTGATTTTAAGCAGACACTCAACGACAAATAAATAGTGTATGATGTGCTTACCTGTAAGAGGTTGATACACATGTCTATGACTCTATTGAATGTATCTTGTATCTTTGAAGCAGTGTATTCAATTGTTGGTGAGCCAAATAAATAAATAAAAAAATAAAATAAATCCATTAAACCTGCTATGTAGCCGACTTCATTTACGAAAAAGTACTTTCAACAAACTACCGACAAATAAAGAGATTTTTAATGGAAAAAAGATACAACATTTTATCAAGTAAAAGATAGTAAAAGCGCTTATCCTAGAGGACGTTTGATGTACTTAGTTTACTTAGTGACGCAATTAATTCTAACAACATGTCAAGACGTCTTTAGTTTGAAAACGGTATCTTAACTTACAAAAGATAAAAGGCCTGTCCTCTCAGTAATGTGTGTGTACATTTGTTTCTTTTGTTTTATTTATTTAGGATATAAAAGATATCCTTATGGCTGTAGGTATCTGTTTAGCCTTTTTGATGTAACAGATGGTGTTACATTAGTATTCATTGGCTTATTTTGTTCATCTAATGTGGAAGGTAATAACAAATTACTGTTTGTGTCTATCGGTTCGCCTTCTAACACATGATATTAAGAAATAACTGGCAAAATGCAGGTGTACTAATCCGGATCAAGGAAGGTCGAACAATGGACCGCCAAATATTGTGAAATATAACTAGCTACTCAATTTAAATAATATTTTTATACTTGAACTGCATACGTTTCAAACTCATGCTTAATCGTAGGTTGTACTTATTTTTCAAGTAATTACCTACGACTGATGGGATGGAAAAAAATACCCTGTATTTACTTATGTGATGCAAAATAACCCGACAAGTATACAGTAACAAAGCATTTGGAGTTTAATGTACTGTAGGGCTCAGGGGGTAATATGAGAGAACAAGTAACACTATTATACTGATATCGGCTCGCAGCAAGCGTCCACGTCTTCACTCCGCAGCGGTCGGTCGGGCAATGCCCCCCCCGCCCCGCGACCCCTGCGCGTACGCTTCTCGAGACGACAGAGTTATACACAACTATAAATGCCTGTACACTACATCCCTCCCTTATTAATGTTTTTTGTTTAATATAAATATAGATAAACATATTGAGCTATGGAACTGTAATCAGGATAACGTACAAATTAAATACATTCATAATTACCTAGTAATTTAATGAACATTTTATTTTTACTTAAGTAGGTATCAAATACAATCAGCAAGTCCTTATTCAAATAATGTTTAATCACTAAACATCAATTATTTTGTCATTATTATCCATCATTCACTCGAGTTGTGATTGATTAACATCACTTTTATTGTTGTTTTGAGCATCATTATTCTCATCATCTAGCACCTTCCATTGCCCTTCCACTCGTTTTAGGTGTACAACGTTCCGTCTGATTCGCTGACCAGTTTCATCATTCCGAAGACTTACGTCCCCTCTTTTGTTCGCTTCGACGGTATGTGTTTCGGGTTCATAGTTTAAGCTTTAGTCATGTTCTTAACGTATACTTTATCTCCAACTTCCAATTCACAGCTAGTAGCTCTTCTCTTCCTATCCGCATATTCTTTCCCTTTTTCCTTTAGTTCCTTATCTCTATCCCTCATTTCAAGATCCTCTGAGAGATGCGTTATGTCCTGGATCATAGGCAGCTTGTCTCGAAATTGTCGTCTAAAGAACAGTTCTGCAGGTGTTTTTCCTGTAACTGTGTGAGGTGTACTATTGTACATCACCATGTACTCACGAAGAGCCTCCTTCCAGTTCTTTTTCTCTACTTGAGAAATCTTGAGGCGTTTTAGGATGTCCCTATTCTGGCGCTCCACTTCTCCGTTTTGTTGGGGCCAGTAGGGAATGGTATTGTAGAGTCGTATGTTCCTCTCTGCACAGAAACTCTTAAAGTCTTCACTGGAAAATTGTCTCCCGTTGTCTGATGTAAGCGAGACCGGATTGCCAAGTCTACTAAAAATCTCTTTAAGCATTTCAATTATTTCAGAGCTTGTTATGGTTCTGCATGTTTTCACCTCTTTATATCTAGTGTAATAATCCACAACTACCAGAATATAGTCTCCACTAGGTAATGGGCCCATGAGGTCGATTGCTATGTCAACCCATGGTTCGGAAGGTAAATCTCTTCTTTTTAATGGATTTGGGGCGTTGGGAGCAGAGACCAGGATGCATCCTTTACAGGATTTGCACATGTTTTCAGCATCTTTGTCGCACTTAGGCCACCATACCTTGGTCCTCAATCTGCCCTTCATCGCGACTATCCCCGGGTGGCCTTCGTGCGCAGCTTCCAGAACCCTTCTGCGTAATTTGGTTGGGATTACAATTTTCGTCCCTCTGAGGAGAATATCGCCATGAAAGCATAATTCATCCTGGAAAAGTTTATAGGTTTTTACCGTTTCATCCCAGTTTCCATTGTAAAGGCCCTCTCTAACTTTCTGTATCTCTGCATCTCCAAGGGAACTCTCAGTAATCTCATGTAATGGGATGGCTACTGGTCGTGCAGATTCGGTGACCGCTTGAACATGATCTTCAAATAAAGCTGTCGGGTTTGTTGCCACTTCACACAGCCTTGATAGTGGATCGGCTATGTTGGTCTTCCCCGGGCTATATTTCACCTTGAAATTATAGGATTGCAGCCTTAATACCCACCTTTCAATACGAGCGCATGGTTTTGCTTTCGGGCCAAATATCACCTCCAAAGGCTTATGATCCGTTACTAGATCGAACACCTTACCGTACAGGAACATGTTGAAATGTTCGACTGCCCAAACCAGGGCTAAGGCTTCTTTCTCTGTTTGGCAGTAACGACGCTCACAGCTGCTGAGGGTTTTATTACCAAATGCAATTATTCTCGGCCCATTCTTGTTGATTTGTACCAGCACTGCACCCAGACCTACTGGGCTTGCATCTGCAGTCACCACCGTCTTATCATGAGGATTGTAGTAACCTAAATTTGGTACCTTCATGAGTGCCGCCTTGAGATCATTAAATGCATTCTTTTGGGCATCTCCCCAGTCATCTTGAATGTCCGTGTTTCTTCCCGTTCTTTTCCGTAGCAGTTGCTTAAGGGGTTCTGTTACCGTTGCTAAGTGGGGGATCCATTTTCCCACGTAATTCACTAAGCCCATAAAACTCTGCAGTTCAGCGATATTCGTCGGGGCTCTGAATCCCTTTATAGTCAAGATATACTTGTCTAGTGGTTTGACTCCCAGTTCTGACAGTTCATGCCCTAGGAAATGGACTTTCTTCATTCTAAAAATGCATTTGTCTTCCCTCAACATCACGTTATTTTCCTCTAACACTGCCATAACTTTTGTAAGCCTTAGGTCGTGTTCTACTACGTCTTTCCCAAATATCAAGATGTCATCTATGAAGCTGATGACTCCTTCGCAACCTAAAAGGATTCGTTCCAGTGTTTTTTGGAAAATCTCTGGGGCACAAGAGATACCAAACATCATTCTTTTGTATTGATACAATCCTTTGCTGGTAATGAAGGTCGTGATGTGCCTTGAGTCTGGGTTAAGTTCAATATGATGGAACGCATCTCGTATGTCTAGCTTACTGAAGATTTTGGCTTCTCGAACTTTTGGCAACAGTTCTTCCATCGTTGGCAGTGGGTGGTTTTCACGTTGTATAGCCGCATTTGCTCGGCGCATATCGACACATAATCGGATGTCCCCTCCATTTTTTAGCACAGGGACTATAGGCGAGATCCAGTTAGAAGGACCTTTCACGACTTCTATAATGTCCCTTTTCAGTAACTCTTTCAGTTTCCTCTCTACTTTTTCTTCGAGCGGGATGGGAATCCTCCGATACGGCTGAGCAACAGGCTTCACTGAATCGTCAATCGGAATGGTAACTAAAACGTTTTTAAATTTTGGAAACGCCTCCGTTTCAACCTGGTTAATATCCAAATTGATCCGAAGTACTCCTAATGAGGTTGCCGTCACCCGTCCAAGTAGGTCACGCGTACCGTTTCTGATCACGTAGAATGTTGTGATGTCCTGTGATGTTCCGGCAAGTTTTATCGTAGCTTTGAATGATCCTAACAGCTTCAGTGGTGTTTCACTCCCGTAAGCTACGAACGTTTTGTCAGGATTCGGATCTTGATTGGTAACTTGAGCGTTATCTTTCTTCATTCTTTCCCACGTTTGATCCGTTATAAGATTGTGCTTGCAGCCCGAATCTATCAACATCTCCACATTTGTTCCACCTATGTTACATGTGACCTTTGCGTCGTTCTCGATATTGAAAATGTAGTCGACTTTTCTTTCATCCGTGCTTATGTTTGCAGTTTCTTCGATATTGTTTGTTTGTCTGCTTTTCTTCTTTATTACCTGACTGTTCGATGATTTTTCTCCTTCCAATTTCCTCTTCTGAGTTTGTCTTGTCCGACATTGATCTCTGAAGTGTCCTAAGATGCCACATTTAAGGCAAGCCTTTCCTTTTGCAGGGCAGTTGTTGTCACGGCCAAAATGTCTGAAACTTCCACATCTACTACATTCCAATCTTCTTTGTTTTTGCTTCTCCTTCCTCTCTGTATCTACTCTGTTGATTGACTGACTTTCCACAGGTTTCATACCAAAGTTTCCTAATTGACGATCTATGGCTTCCAATGCATTTGCTTCTGCAACTATTTCATCCAAAGTGATCTTGTCTTCTGTTTTCAATATCTTCTTTCGGAGTTCTTCTGTCTTACACTTTTCAGTTATTTGGTCTATGATATGTTCGTCTTCTTTTCCACCAAACTGACATTTCTTGGCCTGCAGTCGAAGTCTAATAAGAAACTTCTCGAACTTCTCATCCTGTTCCTGTTTTAGGAGACGAAACAAATGTCGCTCATACACTTTGCTCTGTTTAGGTGCAAAGTAGTTGTCTAATTTTTCAATCGCGATATTAAAAAGTTCGCCTTCAGTTGCATTAGCTCCCGGAATGTTATAGAAGACTTCTTGTAACTCGGGACCACCAAAATGTAAAAGGCTAGCTCTTTTCTTTGCCTCGGTGTCTATGCCTGCCGCTTCGAGGTAAATGTTTAGACTTCTTTTCCATCTTTCCCAACGGACAGAGACTGAACCAACCTCCCCTTCACATTCGAACTTCTCTAAGGTGTACAGTGCCATTTGGGGCTACCTGTTGACAAGGTAATATCTATGTTGCATATTTATAGATTTTTTAACACGCTAATGCAATCTAATGCTTGTACTGCAGCGTCTACTGTACATGACTGTACTTATACTATAAGTAAGCGTATCTACGCCCGCAGTACACATTCGGCGCCCATGACGACACGTAGTAGTCATGGCAAACACCCTGTGCACACATTTATTTATTTCATAATATAATATAACTTCGCAATTTAATGCCATGTAGGTACGTGCGCGATTTAATGCTATATCGGTAATGGTAAATCTCCGCAATTTAATGCTATACTGGTAAATCTCCGCAATTTAATGCTATACTGATAAATCTCCGCAATTTAATGCTATACCGATAAATCTCCGCAATTTAATGCTATATCGGTAAATCTCCGCAATTTAATGCTATACCGGTAAATCTCCGCAATTTAATGCTTTACCGGTAAATCTCCGCAATTTAATGCTCAATCGCAATTTAATGCTCAGTCGCAATTTAATGCTCTCAGTCGCAATTTAATGCTCAGTCGCAATTTAATGCCTAGTCGCAATTTAATGCCCCGCCGCAATTTGATGCCTGGCCGCAATTTAATGCCCAGTCGCAATTTAATGAGGAAGGTAGGTTGGCCAATATGTAGGTATATCGCTCCCCTGATGTACTTACACCCATAGGAACCTTGATACCTAAAACAAAAACAAAGAATACCTACGCAACTCACAGCCAAGTGAGTACCTAGTTATTTTACATTTCCTTCTATTTTTAATTCCTCAAAATGTTATCATCAGATTAACGATGATAACTTTTATTTTATAGTTATGTAACTAATTAATACTGTGGACCAATTAATTACTTTAGAATAAAGAAAGAAAAATGTTTATTCTGCACAAACAAAACGCACAGTAAAGATTAAAAATTACATTTAACTTACCACCTGTACAAAGTAGCTAAAAGCCTCGTATTCAACACAGACATCACGTACAATCTGTATTATTCATATTCTGTGGTCTGTGTTGACTCCGATAGCGAGCGATTCAAACTTCAAAATATCGCGCCCTTAACGGTGCCAAAATGATAATGTCGCGAGACAGGCGTTTATATTGATGATCTGTGGTAACGCCACGCCATGCCACGCCATTGTGTACATGGTACAGCCATGCCAAGCCAAGCCAATGACAGTTAATAGCAGGAAACCGCGCATTTTGCAAATTTTCATTCCATAATAATATAATTTCACAGCTATTTATGTTATAAATATTGAGGCTCGAACTCAAGAAGGTAGATAACTTAAAGGCTACTCACTTTTAGTCAGATAGTATAAGTATTTTACAATGTAACGTTAGCAACGTATGTTTCTCTCTCTTATTTTTTTTTTTTTATTATACGTAAAATAATCCTTAAAAACACTCACAATTTATCTCGTCGCCAAATGTAATGTACTGTAGGGCTCAGGGGGTAATATGAGAGAACAAGTAACACTATTATACTGATATCGGCTCGCAGCAAGCGTCCACGTCTTCACTCCGCAGCGGTCGGTCGGGCAATGCCCCCCCCGCCCCGCGACCCCTGCGCATACGCTTCTCGAGACGACAGAGTTATACACAACTATAAATGCCTGTACACTACATGGAGTATTTTTCTGGGACCTCGATAAATCTTTTTAAGTCATTTTTTTTTTGAGAGTTTTTTTTTAATGTCTTTTTTACTTAAATCTACTTGCCGGCTGCGGCCCCTGTACTATTCCCTCTGCCTAACTCTGCGAAGAAAATAAGTGTGATGTTATTTGGTATAAACAGCCAATATTCGTTTTTTGATAAAGAACCAAAAAAAAGTACAAAGGACAAAATACCAATTTTCTTACAAAGAATGTTCCATACAAATAAATAACTAATTTACAACAGCTTATCCTATCTCATTCTTCTTTAACGAGGATATATCAGGCCCATAAATCCGACCTTCCGTGACGTCACAGTGAATCATATCAGTGACTCGTGACGTCATTAATTTAGACACATGTCTTCGCACATAAACGTTCCCAAACTTTGACAGATTTAGGAACGTTCTTTGAAAGCCCAAATGAAAAATGGCGGCCAGTAAGAAAAAAATATAAATAATTTCGTACAAGATAAAATTTTCATCATTTATTATACGAGGTTCACGTCAGCGAAATTAGGGTCTCCGAAGTTTGTGAACTTTCTCGAAGGAAAAACTATTTTGTTGTGTTATTATGTTTAGTGAAAGAAGTTATTATTTCGTGAAAAAGATATCAGGTTGCTTACATTATTAAATCGTTTATTATAGGGCTCTATGACCGAGGAATATACCAGTACGTTTTACTGTTACATCATCTTCATGACCTTGTTCCATGTTACTTAGGGTCGGCGCAACACTTTTTTTTCTACCATTTACCTCTGTCAACCGTCACGCTATCCTTTACTCCTTTTTCGTTCATACCATTCCTCACACAATCCATCCATCGTTTTTTTGGTGTTTCTCTTCTTCTCCCTCCATTAACATTAATCCTACAGGGCAGAATCCGCACAGTCTTAAGAGATTTAATCGATTAGTTTCACAATCGAGACTTTTTATCGATTTGAACGCACAGCACTAGTTTTTACTCGATCCTACCCCCAACACTATTCAGCCTGCGTTGCTCATTCTTTTTTCATTCAGCACGCTTTAAATCACATTTTGTTCCATCCTTTTTTGTATTACTGGTCATCGTTGAGTACGGAGGTTTCCCAGTTAGGTGAATCATGGCCACATTATTTTATATAATCATTCTTACTTCACCAATTATGAACTACAGGTACATTATTTGTATAAATTACCCATGGTTTACTAATTAGGTGAACCAGGGGTACAGAAAGTTAACCGTGGAACACCCAGGTGAACCACTTTGGTGTTCCACGGGTCAGAAAGGAGATTTTCCACCCACTGTTTCATAAAACCTCACTTATTTATCTGATCTAAAAACTACAATTAACATTACTATTTCCGCAAAAGTTTTTGTCGGAAGCAATAACAAAATAAATAAAGCCAAAATTCCTTGTTTGGAAAGCATATTCAATGGCCGACAGAAATAATGACCCTTTTGATGTAGGAAACCAATATTAGAAATCTCCTGTCTGAATGCTTTGACAAATCCACTCAACTTTCACAAAGAACGTAGGTAGATACCGTACAATGCAATGTTGTATATCTCTGGTTGTAGAGTTATTGTATTTATCAGTATGGATATTGTGAAAGACTAGCTATGCCCCGCGATCTTCGTCCGCGTGAAATTATTATAAAAAATATTACTTCCCTATTAGAATCGGATTTCGGATTTTGTTAACAATTTCAAGGGTTTTAATAGTTTTGCAGAGAAACCCTAATACTTTTTCTAAAATAAAAGCAAGTTATTCTAAGGAGTAAGTCTCGTCAATATCTTTCCAGCCGATTCGGAGATTAGGCGGAATCAGTTAGACAGACAGACAAACAAAAAAACAACAGCATGACAACATTTGAGGACTGAAAATAATGAGCAATTTTTAAACACAGTCCATCGTTGTGCAGAACATTCTTATTTCTTGACTGTACTAGTAACTTGACCCAGTCTACTGTCGTCCACAAGTTCTTGTATGTTGCAAGTAAAGGTATTAATAATTCATTGTCTCGATGGCATTTCTAGCGTTAATGGTATTTAGGTAGCCGTCGTGTAAATGACCCTAACTAATTTTACTTTTAAATTGCACTTTTAGCATTTTAACCCTGTAAATCACACCTTTCGTTTAAAATAAGTGGTTGGTTGCAGGTTAGAACTTAAATAAAGTAGCACTGTGCTGTTGCAGTTACTATCCTTGCTAATAAAATATACGAGCTGGGTATGGGATAAATTAAATACTACCGATTAAACACGAAATAACTTTACTTTACACAAAACACTTAAAACTTACAAATACGCTACTGATCACTATTCACTTTTTTTTTTTTTGAGTTGGCATCTCGCAGTTCAGCCTCTGAGGCTGGCTACTGCTTAACCGGGCAATTCCCTGTGGATGCCTTAAAAATGAATCTAAGGCCTCCAGCCAGGGGCTTAAAACTATACTTAAAAACTAAGCGACCACTCGCTAAGGGCACCCCCTGTGGGGTACGGGCCTCGGCTTAGGGCGTCGCTGGGGGGGGCAGCAAAGGGAAAAACGCCCGCAAACACGACGTCTATTTATATGACGACCGATCCTTCGAGAAAGATCTACAACCTTCTCGAACGTTCTTCACAGTCCATAGTGAAACATCATCCTTCGAGAAACTTCCACAAGTTTCTCGAATCTTCTAGAAAGTTCCATAGTAGTACATTGTCCTTCGAGAAACTTCCACCACTCAATCTTCTAGACAGTTCTATAGTGGAACATTCTGGACTCTTATCTATTAAACAGGTCCTTACAGGAATATTCGAGACTCGCACGTGGTCTAGAATGTTCTGTAAGGCAACCGGCGTAACAATACGTAGAATGTTTTATGACTCTCCAGAAGCGTTATGCAACTGACGATATGTTAGATCGGCATTTTCAATACGTGAATCATACTAAAAATATCTCGCAGTCATACCGCTATGTTTTAAGGCTAATTTAATATGTATAATCTTTTGTTGCAAACGAGCATTTCGACTGGATCGTTCGATTTGGTGTCGCTTGAACGAAGTCTATTACCAGCAATCTAATTGATAATTGACCTCGATTGTATTTCGAAATTAGTCGAGGAGCAAGCTAGGAATCCAAACGATTTCTATCATAATATAAAGTAAACTATAATGAACCCTATTTCTTCGATATTAGTATTATTTATGCAATGCTTCCTGATTTGATAACACGCAAGTTTTGATCAGCGCCAGATCATTATTACTTCTAACACAGACTATAGCTAATAAAAAGGACCAAATTTTATTCACAAAATTGCCCATCTCGCAGGCAACCCCTTGATAAATCGTCCCCAATATTTATTAAAACCTTTCATACTGACAATAGCTGATCTGTGAAAGGTCTTTTTATTGATCACACCATTTCATTGTTTACTTCGTATTCGCAAGATAAATGAGTGTAGTAAATTAATGAATCTGTCTGCCCACAGCTGGTTACTGACAAATGTTTAGAATTTGTTGTGTCTAGTAAGCTCTTTAATAAAACGTAGAAACGTCTGGAAATGCGTCGCGGGATGATTGTGAGCAATAAACCTTCGTGGTTCGGGTCCTGAGTCTTGTTTATTTTTTTCGTAGTGAGCGTCTTTTTTCATATTTATTCTGTCATTGGAAAATATTGTTGGTAGTTCAAGAATTAATTCGCTATTTGAGTTTAGTAAATGCTTATGATGCTTTTAGTATTTTATTTTTTACTTTTTAGGAAAGCTTACAGACTAACATGAACATTATAATAACAAAAAATATACTTGAATTGCTAATAACAAGCCTCCACAGATAAATACGAAAATTATTAGTTCCATATTGCTGTTACTTCCTAAATTATATATTTTATGTTATTTTATTGACAAGGAAATTTCACTATTATAAGTAGAATAAAATACTATGTACATTATATACAGACTACAAATAGAACTAAAATAATGCAAAAAAAGAAGACTAAAACTAAGTTCCTACATTATATATGTAGGAACTTAGTTTTAGTCTTCTTTTTTATTATTTTGAATGGTTGGCAAAAACCTACATGACTTGGCACAAATTGGTTAAGTATATTAACTTATTATTATATGTATCTAGTTTACCTATATCGTAAAAAAAGAAAAAATCTAAACATATTGTTATCAAATAAAGTAGCTTTTTGTAAAAACGTATTGCGATGCAGTTTTTACAACTATTTAAAGATATATTCCAGAAGGTTTTTGTGTAATCGTTATTATTAAACTTACTTAATGTATAAGAAAAAGAAGACTAAAAGTAAGTTACACAACACAACACACAACACATACCCAACACACAACACATATATACAACGACGACATTAGGACACTTAGGCGTCAAAGTACTCCTCCCCATTGATGTCATCCGGAAACGTGCCCAGAAAACTGGCCGCATTGCCACGTTGAATGGCAATGCTAATTCTTTGACCAAAGAAAGAGCCAGCCCTCTGGTCACTCAAAGTGTCGACCAGTCGGCGAGATATATCCTTAAAAAGGAGACGTGCACTCGGGCCCCATGATAAAACTTTGATCTCAAACTTTCAATGCAAAAAAAAACAAAATCGAACACTATAGTACTCTCAAACTCTCAAACTATTGCCTAATAAAAAAAGTTGGTTCATTTATATAACTGTTACATTGTTTAGGCTAGCAATATACATAAACAACGGGTGTGAAACACTCTGAAAGAAGCTGAGAAGCAAGTGATCTTCCCGTCATTGTAATGATTTTGTTGGTACGAGTACTGTACCATCTAGGAATCTTCTAGTTACGGAGATAATGTTGGGTAAAAGTTCCAACATTTTTATTTAAATACCCGTTTGAAATGTTATAACTTTTCTTTAAATACCCTCATGACTCCTGTAATATTAAATACATCTATCAGCACAATGTTTTGAGTGCATTTTATTGAGCGTTGTGTAAATCGTAAACTGTGTGTTTTTCACATCAAAACAGTTTTCCAGCAATAATTTAGGCACAGTGTTAATTAGTTTCATGTACAGAATGCTTTATTATCAGCTTTCTGATGGGCCCTTATACCCTGTATACTTTTTTTTTCTACCTGCCTCATTGTTACTGACTCATTGGTCGAGTGGTCGCAAGCACAACAGCTGAACATGCGGTCATGGGTTCGATTCCCGGGTCGGGCAAAGTGTTATTGGGTTTTTCCATCAGGAATTTCTCAGTAGCAGCACGAAGGTTGGATTTGTGACCGGGTGATGACAATTTAAAAAAGAATGCCCTCCTATAACATGGGACATAAAAATAGCTGGCGAAATGTGGGTTTAATATTAGGTACACCTCTGCCTTACCCTTTGGGGAATACTGGCGTGATGTTACGTTACTTTTTTTGTATGAAGACTTTCACATTTTCTACACAGGTAAACTCATTCTCTTCTAAATTCTCATGCTCACCTTTGAAACCCTTACTACAATTCAATAGCTAAATCTTTTCCGTATCAGATTTCCCCCAACATTTTATATTTGCAATGGTTTGGTAGCAATCACAACTTGAATAATAAGCCGTCGGACTGCGAAAACAGAATTGCTTTCCCGTGTTAGGCAGGACTCGTCTCAAAGGAATATATTGTTGCTCTTTTCTAAACCTTTCGGAACTAGTAAGACTTTTTTAAATTGAAAGATGTAATCTGTGCCTTTTGCTGGGGAAACATGTTCTTTGTGATGGAGTTAGGTACTGCTTTTTGTTCAGGTCTTTACTCAAATAAATAATTCCTCAAGCTCCTCCAAAATATGTCACACAGGAGGTAATGTAGTCAGAGGCTGGAGATCGTGGGTAAATAATATCAGCCGCTAAGGTCGATCTTCAGGGTAAACCGCGCTTGCCTAGGTTGGTCCATGGATGGGTGAACATCCACTACTACCGAGTTTCTTCCGTGCCTCGGAAAGCACGATAATCCGTTGGTCCCGACTGTCACTGACAACCAGTCTTACCAAGGGGTATCATATTAGCCAGCTTATTGGGTTGTGAAGGTCAGCTAAGCAGTCGCTCCATGTAAAATACTTCATCTGCATCCTGTTAGACTGGAAGCTGACACCAACATAGTTGAGCAAAGGCAGACGAGCAGAGTTAAGAGCATTGTCAAATTTATAATTCATGTAATGTTTGAAAGAAAGAAAGAAAGAAAATATATTTATTTGTCGCAGGGACATGACGTGCATCATACAAAATGATAAAAACACAAAAAAAAAAAAACAAAAAAAAATTGTGTGAAAAAAAAAACAGAAAAAAAAATGATAAAAAAATAATAATGTTAAATTGTGTGTTGTGTTTGTTTAAAATTGTTAAACATTTTAAAAGAGTATCTTCATACGATTCAATTCTTTGGCAATAGATTCAATTCTATTTCCGGATTTGACGTTCAAACGTGCCTTTCAATTTCAATGTGATTGTCATCAAACCATTCATTTCAATTAAAAGCTTAATTGAAATGAATGGTTTATTTTTTGATTCCACTCTTTTAAAAAACAAAGCTTTTTCACCAGTATTGTTAATGATACTACAGATATAGAAGCTAATAGCAGCCTTAGCCAATTTGTACTTAATTTAGAGAAAGTTTTCGGGCTTCCCTGTAAATTAAGCCGAAATACATAAAAAAACTGAGCACTCACCGTAAAATGAGATTAGAATTTAAAATAGCTAGGTACTGTATTAATGGCCCGTGTAGAAGTATTTTATAGTTTCGCAGAAGATTCAACCAAGTTAAAGCACGTTTCTTTAAAAAACTTTTTAGGGCGGAGTAAAAGTTGCTGAACGACTTTTTAATCCATTTTTATTTCTTTTGAAAACCGATTAAAGTTCAATAAAGGGGCCTGAAAGTTTCAGGTTTTAGTTTAATTAGGCGTTTTCTAAAGTAAGTGAGCTGTGTATTAGTTTGAAAAAGAATGTCAACATAATAAATAACATACTCTTTGGTGTCGATCCAGGATGTTAGTTGGAAATGGCCTACAAAAACCCAGACGGACCCAGGCGGGCCCAAAATATATCAAGAGGATGTAAGGACCAAGAATTTGGTTGCGGGACTGTTCGAAAGAGATACCGCGGCCCTGGAACACAAAGGGCAAAAGAAGTAACATGGATGGGTTTTAGTCAGTAGAAGTCTGACACTCCCTCCTGCTCAGCCAAGAGCGGGAGGAGTTATTTGATGATTTACAATCCGAAACAAAAAAAAAAAAGGACCAAGAATCTACAGTTCACAAAAAAGACCAAATTGAGAGTGGTTCTCGGAAACAGGATGAGAGAAAATTTGATAAAAAGGCAATAATTTATATTCATTCGATGTCTCCAACACGTGCAAATTATAATTTCATTCATATTTTAATACATCTCCAAGTTTTATTTGGCGCGGTAATAAAATTTACTCAACTGTGTTTAATATAGACTTAACGAAGTCGTATCTATACGATATTTAAAAAGCAATTTGCTTGTATACCAACGTCAGATCAGACGCAGGAGCCGGGATAGCAACATTTTTTTAATTTGAGGGTCCGTAAATAACTTGACGTGTTTTTTGGGTCTTTTGATATCCAACATTTCTTGGCGTATTTTTAGTTGTTTACGAAAATAAATTTGTACGGCGTCATCATAATTAAATGTTTATTTTCTGGTCCTTCGTAGAACAGACGACGGTAGGTATACCAGGTAGGTACTATGGAGATGTAACCCCCCGGGCATTTAAGATGTTATTGGCATGATATACAATAATATGTTAAAAAACCCTGTCCGACCCGTGAGGGTATTATTAGGTATCGAGATTAGATGCTATAAATGTAATCCTTTTTGGAGGACAAGTAAAAAAATAAACCGATGAAAATTAAATAAAATGTACTAAAATGAGGAAACTTCTATGGCAACACACGGACACGAGCGGTCTTTTCGAGTAGTGACGTCATAAAAAAACAATTGACGATCGAACACACTTATGCCGAAGATGGTGCTGTCACGTTTTAAAACTTTGTTTGAATTTAGGGAAAGTGTGTTATTTTGGGCCAACATTCATGCATTTTAAAATTCATTAATATTTTTAATTTCATTAATATTTTATGTTTCTTATTCTATTTGGCAATGTCATTGGTATACCTATATGCCCCTTTTGGATGGGAGAGGTTTTTTACATATTATTGTTTAAAAAAATAATTTCATAATTTCAATACAAAAAAAGAAGATAGACTGAGCCTAGCGGGCAGATAGTGCGCGCCATGATGTAGTAATGTGTTAGACAGTAATTATTTAATTCCATTTTAATACACCTTTCTTATGTCATCGATGCTTAAAGTACCTACACTAAATTTTCGTTGATATTCGGAATATATAGCGTACCTAAGCAATGAGGGCCTTATTTAAACGTAATGAATTGGAAAACAATTATCGAACCAAAATGCCTATTTAGGCAATGCTGCTTGTTACATGAAGTACATATATTGGTGATACTTCCTTACAAAGCCCATATAAAAATAACTCTAACCTTAACTATTATAGTCCCCTTGAAACCCTTTTCAGTTTTTAAAAATACACTCAATATAATTAAAGAAAAATGGATAGAGCACTACATAAATCAATGTAACATCTAAACCACAGTTTAATTCCAACAATGGAGATTTAACAAACAAAAGATTCAGTAGAAGATAGTTGTGGTTTTTGTCGCAGACCAAGCCTTTTTTGTTTAACCCTCCGGCCGCCGCCGTCCGCCGAGTGCTTTCACAAACCAGGCTTTTGTTGATAACCGCCCGCATGGTTCAATTTCGTTTATTAAAAGTCGTAATATAACTGTTATCGTTCAGGGTGAATTGATTGCTAAAATGCGAACGAAATTAATATTTGTTTAATATAAGTCGAAACGTCGAGTGATAGAGAAATATTGAAGAAGAAGACATGCTGCGCCGACCCCAAATAAATTGGTATAAAGGCAGGAGAGTGATGCTGATGATGAATAGTCGAAACTAACGAACTCGTGTAATGATTTGTTGGTTCCATTTTAATTCCATTTAAAGCTCTGCTACTAAAGGTGGTTGCATAAATAACTGTGTCAACTATTTGTGAATAATAAAACAGTGGTTTACAATTTATTCATGATTGAATAATTCAGTGGACTAGTGCCAGTTTGAATTTTTGAGTGAGCTATGATAGTGATAAATATTTGGAGTTAATATTTGCTGTTTATTGAAATCATTTTGCAATAAATGTCAATTACAATTAACGTATTTGTTTACTGAAAATGGCTTTTTAGTAAACATTATTCAAAAGTGAATTTTCATGGCACGTTTAATTTTATTACGAATTCAAATTCAAATGACAGAACTAAACGGATTCAACAGATAGTAATCCCCGATTTAAAACACTAAACATAGACAATTTCTAAAGAAATGAAGGCGCATAAAAACTCGAAAGAAAATTAGAACAGGCCATGAAGAGATCTGTGAATCGGTGGCCGTTACATCTAAACGAGCGATTTACTCGCAGGAGCGGGCAATAAAATCACAAGAAAATCTCGTCAGTCTTATTAAAGAGACCCCTCTTGGTCATTACTCTGTTTGGCGGAAAATTAAATGAGTTTCATATCTTTTTGTACAGGACATTTGGACTTGTTTTTTATGACAACAGCTGTATGAGGTCATAAAAGTCACGTTGTTTCATGTTTGCCGTGCTTACTTTGAGTTTTGATTAAATCGGGAATTGGTTGTTTGTCAAAAATATCGTAAAATCTTCTTTTCATTTAAAAAACACATTTTTCATATAGTACAGCCACTGTTGTGCGAATTGACTAATATCAAAGATAATTAAAAGATTTATAGAGTGGACATTCGGAATTCAAAAAAGTTTAATCTCGACCATTCGATTTTGACACACAAATGCTACCTAATCTGTAATTTGAAATTCCTCTAGATACTGACGTAATTAAGTTGAATAAATTACATAAAGTTGTGTTTATTTTTCCTCAGCCAAAAGGTCCAAGCGTTACTCGCAAGAAACGGGCCTGTACTTATCTGATAAATGTTGGACTGGTAATTAATGAACGTGAGAGATAATCATCTGATTCAGCTAAGAGGAGAATTCCTGTTACGGTTTCAATATAACAGGAACACGTGTCATGTTTTATTTGCCATTTGATGTCCGAAATTTATTAAGAACAAATATTAAGATGTAAAATAAATGATCGCCATTCACTTACATTTTATGTCTGATTTTAAAAACCATAGCTTTACAGGGTCAGAAATAGGGTCTACTAGTGTTTACTACGGTATAGACAAATTGTGGATAAGGCTCCTAATACAGACACTGACACTGTATATGAGGTGTTCATGTCCGGAGCTGCATCCGCAATTTCACCGCGTTTACCGATCCTTAAAAAGTAATACCTAGTTTACCTACTCCAGCAATTAACACTTTTTTTTTTATAATGGCATCTCGCAGTTCAGCCTGTGAGGCTGGCTACTGCTTAACCGGCCTAATCCTGTGGATGCCTTGAATTTAAGGCCTCCAGCCAGGGGCCCACATAACACTTAATAGAAACCACAGATGTAGGAATGACAAAACACATTCCTGCTCACATTTTCTCAGAATACCCATAGGTCTTTTCCTCTCCATTCTACCGTACCATCATTTTCATAAATGGCTTTGTAAGCAATACTTAAGCCACAAACACAATTCTGCTAACAAACGATGATATAAATCACAAAGATATTATTAAGGGTAGATTTTCTTTTCTGAATGTAAAGGAAAAGTTCCATGCGAATCACCCCGGATTCTCTCAGCCATTTGACACGCAATTTTACGAGTCTGTATCAATAAAATGAATTCATAAACGTTTGTATTGTTGATTGATTATTGCTACAAGAACGATTCTTTCAGATGTAAAAATACGAGTGTAGCTACTTCAAGGTTATGTGTTCGATGTTGAAGTGATTGATCGATAAAAATGTTTATGTTCTGGGTTTTCTGTTATTTTTTTCATTACTTGAGTTGCAAGGCATTAGCAGGGTTAAGTACTTTTATGAAAGTTTTTTTTAAACATCCTACAAGACAATTATGTTCTTTCAATTAGGTTATTTTTTTGCAGTTTTTACGAATAATTTATTTATGAGAGTGTTTTTCAAGATTTATTTATTTATGTACACACGAAATACTTAATAGGACATTACATTAAGATAGAGGAGCACAAAGGTACTGCTTATTTCATAAGAAATCTCTTCCAGCAGACCTGCGAGAGGAAAGTTGGATTAGAAATGTAGGCACAGTGTGTAGAAAAGACAGAACAGGAAAATTTCAATTAGAACTTAAACCAAAAATGTACCTATATAAAATAAACATACACACAAATTTATACACATAATACACAACATAAATATATACCTTAAATATGTATAATATCTAGAATATTACAGTATAGAGGAGAGATAATCCTCTTTTACTTGCTTTTTGAAGACAAATATAGTTTTAGAATCTCGAATGTTATTCAGATTTTGAGTGTCTTAGCCAATTAGGTTTGGTGGGTTCTGCAATATTTCTTAATTTTATTAATATATAATCGAAAAGTATCTGACCTCGATATCCAGTTGACCATTTAAATCAAAGCCTTAATAATTCTACTCGAATAACTCAAGGCCTTTTTGCTATTGAGTAAAAGGTAGAAAATCACGGAAAGGAAAATAACCCAAATGGCCGTCTCATCTTCCGCCATTTCCGAGTATTTTAGGGGATCTCTTTGACGACATTCAATCTCAGTGATGACTTGCAGTCGCTCGTAGCTTCTTCGCACACGTTTAACAAAATAAAGGTAATATACGTTTGATTTTGGATTCTGTATCGATTCTAATGTATTAAACTGTTGAAAGAAAAGTTGGTTTATGTGATTCCATTGTACTCCAAGATTTCATCTTTATCTCCCCATATTTAAGCACCCTATTTCGGAACATTTTGTGTTTCCGTTTAAGGGTTCCGTTTTGCCGATTGAGGTACGGAACCCTTATAGGATCACTTTGTTAGCCGTCTGTCTGTCTGTCTGTCAAGACCCCTTTTTTCAGGAATGCGTGGCGGTATCAAACTAAATTAATAATAAATACTTAGTTCTGGTACCCCTTCGAGCAATGAAAAAATCAAACTTGTAAGTCAACGCAGTCAAAAGATACGACTGCTTATGTCGCATGTTGGGAATTGCACCCAACACAAAGCGGACGGCACGCGCAGGTGTCGTGACTGTTGGGATTCGCACCCAACGTACACGCAACCGGCACGCGCAGGCGACGTGACCGACCTACGCGGCATCACCATCGGCGAGCGAGCGGAGGTGCGGCGTGGGGAGCCGGCCGAGCGGCGGACACTCGCTTCCTCGGACACCACCGTGACGGACGAATCACAAACGCGCAATCAATTTTATGTTTGTCCGGGACAGTTTAATGTTAGATATCAAAATCGGCAATAAACCACGCTTATTAATTTAAAATACAGTCCACTTTTCATTTATCCCAACGAGCTGGTCGAAACACGCATATTATGCGATTTCACACGGGAATCAAAACCTATAGCGTACTTCTTTTTGACCTAGAGTCATGGCAAAAAGCAGCACAAATAAAGGAACAACAACCAATAAAGGAAAAACAACAGACAATACATACATAGTTGACGCCAATTAAGATTTTCTTTTTTAGATAATTGTACGGGACCCTTCGTGTGCGAGTCCAACTCGCTCTTGTCCGGTTTTTGAAGTGTTTTCTACCCATTAACGAGACCAAACATCAGCATGTCACGTTACTTAATAACAATAGTCCACTCGGCGTAAAAATAATATCACTACATAAAAAAAAAAAAGTTTTTTTTTTGCATTTGGGTTGTATAGCATGTCAAGGAGTCTCCATTTAGGCAAAGAAAATGCCTGTAGTTGAAGGCTCCGCTCTTCCCATACATCTTAAAGATACAAAATAAATAGGCAATTAACAAAAAGAGAAAAAAAAAAAACAAACAAAATTATACAAAGTACGATAAATTGTATAAGCGTGTGTTCGCCCGTGTGTGTGCGTGTGAGTGAGTGTGCGAAAGAACATTAGATCTAAGGACATCCAAATATCTCTGCAATAAGACACTTTAGAGTCTAGAGCATCGTATCCCGAGACATCAGAATGGCGATAGGATGACCATTCCTTCAACCATTTCACCTGTTTTTTTTTTAATTCTTTTTTTTTTATTCTTTCATTTGACCTGGGGCCTTAGTCTGCTATTGCAATAGTGTCAGAATGGTCTATCATCGATTTAATAAGGCCCCTAGCCCACGGCGTATTGAAGCGCGTTCGAAACTCGTTTGACGTGCGTACAAAGGGTAATTCGTCTGCGCGGGGCCTTATTAAATCAATGATAGACCATTCTGACACTATTGCAATACTAGGCCCCAGTTCATAGAAAAATGTCCAAGTACTTTTGCTTCGCGTAAGGAACCAACTCGAACCAAATCCCAAAACTACAAATAGGGTAGATTTAAAAATAACCGCATAACCAAAAATATGTGTAGATGAGTCAAAAAATAATTTCCGACTCAAACCAACTCACTCCAATCATAACGGAACCCCGGTTCCAGCGTCCGTATAAATAGCTTTACGTATTTTCCGGACCGTTTTCATTAATCACGCATTTCACGGTACTCTTGCGTACTTAATTGATTCAGTTTTAACATTGAAACAACACCTGTTACTTTCAGTGCAGACGTTATTATTTTCCGAATATTTCTCGATATGCACTCGGCAAATAATTAGTTTTTTCGAGGAAATTGATGTTGTGTTTAATTTTTTGAATGTGAAATGGAGCTTAAAAAATATTAAAACAATTGTGGGTTAAAACGTATTGTCATTTTAAACCAATTACATAATCTATCTATATTTGTATATTATAAAGAGATAAAATTTGCAAGTTTGTATGTAGAGGGTAATCTCTGGACCTACTGAACCGATTTCGAAAATTCTTTCAATAATAGGAAGCTACATTATCCTCGAGTGCTATGGGCTATTTACAACGTGACCGTGGAATAATTTCCGACCAAAACGCGAGCGAAGCCGCGGGCAACAGCTAGTTGTTTATAAAATCGTTTGTCCTGACTGACTTATTTATTATCTCAAACTACTAATCGGGCTATAATTTGGCAAACAGATAGCTATTATGACGTAGGCATCTGTTAAGAATGTATTTTGGAAAATTCAACCCCTAAGCGGGTGAAATAGGGGTTGAAGTTGTTGAAAATAAAATCTTAACATTCTTCTAACTTCTCTTCTTAGCGTGTCGATGGCAATCTAAATTGTGTCGGCCCAGAACGGAGCCACTAGTTTGGCGCTTTCGGTAGCGTTCATCATTTCCTGTAGTGAACAAACAACAGGACACGCAGGAAACAATATTAAGTGCCCCATCGTTTGTGGAACAGCACCTCATTTAATCTCCAGGGCAGAGTCATTAAAAAATCTCCACGTGAGTAGGACTTAATATTTATGTATTGCAGTAAGTATTTTGTATAAGAGAATCGTCCCTGACATTTGGTGCTGACTACTCGAGTAACTTAGCAGGCAAGGTTATTTTGGCTTCGCTCCGCATACAATTGCATATTGTATTGTTCATTTACAGTCCAATTTTCAACGTAGTGTTACCCGTAATCGTATCGTAAACATCTTCTAACAAGCAGAAACAATAGAACAATAACGAAACTGCAGAACACTGGCTACTCCTAGGTCGCATACTACAAAGTCGCAAGTCAAAAGCTGGTCATAGTCGGGCGTAATCACGAAATTCCCAAAGATAAAGCATTGCGGAACTAGGTGGTTCCGTATAAATCCTGGACAATGCGCGCTATTACCAGTCCGGACAATCATGCAAGATTAATCGTGTAAAACGCTGCGCGTCCTAAATCACTGTGTGTGTGTGTTTGTGTGTACAGTCAGATCCGAAATGTGTTCGTCACCATAAAGGTTATTTTTGTTACACGTCTGTTTGCTCATTGTATATTGCGTCGTAATGTCTGACCGCAGAATATCATTCTACCATTATCTTCTCTCATCTATCTGTCAGACTGAATCTTAAAAGTGACACTGACAGATTTTGTAAATTTAAAATTGATTTTTAAATTCAACTAATGCTAAGGGGTATACTATTTTGGCTTAGACGCAAAATGTCTCTTTCTCATAATGTCGCTTTCGCAGAATGACTCCTTCTCAAAATGTCGCTTTCGCAGAATGACTCATTCTCATAATGTCGCTTTCGCAGAATGACTCCTTCTCAAAATGTCGCTTTCGCAGAATGTCTCTTTCGCAAAATGTCGCGTTAGTAATTTGAATTAAAATTTTGCCAAGATAAAAAAAAAAAATGTTAATATATTACAATAAGGAAACAAATCATATAACACCGTTCTGAAGTAAAAACTTTCTATTCTATTCTATAAGTCCTACTAATCCTTATAGTGATGTAATTGAATACAGTTTTCCAGTAGTACCTTAGCTTCAAAAGGTATTATGATTTAGACCTGATGGAAGTATGAATTTGAAAATTAACGAACGTACAAAAGACTTGACTGTACTTGAATGTTCGTGTGTTTTCGTAGTGTGTGTGTGTGTTTGTGGCCAGTCGCCGACTGCGGTTCGACATGTTAACATATTGAGTTAGCCCGTTGGAAGCTGTCAAATCATTTATCGTATGCATGGTGAGAGTTGACCGTTGTTTATCGTGACGTAGATGAGTTGACTGCGTGACCACGTTATTAGCTGTTATTGTTGTGATCTAATTATTGATTCAACTGGTTTTCAGTGATGAAAAGGCGTTTAATGACGTTAACTCATATCGTTATTTTTTCGTAAATATAATCTTCTAAAAGAGCTGATTTTTAGCGTAAAGCATTTGAGGTTCTGAAGTTTTAATAGAAAGGTACAAAATTCTAGCTCACAAAAATGGTGGATAACCAAGTTATTAAATACATATTGAAGAGCTTTTGTGTACAGAGTCGACAAAAATCTTTCAATTATCTTTCTAAACGCGTTCGCGCTTAACAATAATCCAAGTAATACCGTTGGGTAAACAAAAAACAATGAGAAACCCACTACCTTCATCCCTATCACTTAGCTTCCGAAATCCCCGAATTTTCTAGGCTAGGCATCCACCAAATAACTTTCTGATAGTACATAAGCTGGCTGCTTATCTGCCAGTGGCCGAGTGTATTAAACGTACTGAATGGCTCGCTGGTATCAGATAGCTCAGCTCACACTGGTATACCGGCTTTATAGAGTGTTATCGACAGTTTTGGAACAGTATTACACGATTTAATTAGAACTATGAAACGGCACGAAACGGGAACGAATTTGATAGTAATTTTATAGGCGTTTTGGCTTGTATTGTTGGCAAGGTGAAGTTTTAACTTTTCGATCGTGTTGACTGCATAAGCTTTTAGCAATGAATGTATTGTTGCAGGTGCGAAAATAAATAATCAGCCTATACTGTTCCGACTGCTTGCACATAAGCCAACTTCTGATGTCAGGGAATGGGCTGTGAACCACTGTGTAGATTAGTTAGATGTCACATGTCTTCGATTTTTTAAGTTTAGGATATGCCGGTTTCATCACAAGGTTCCGAGAGCCGGAAACAGAGATCAATCGCCTGAAAATCACCTCAAAGAGTTGAGTTACGTCGTAAAATCTTAGTGTGTCAAACAAGGGGCACAACAAGGGGAACAACCCTCTCATATTTCGTCACTCCCAATACGTCCCTTCCGCATACCCAAATGCTCAAATTTCCTAAGACGACCAGTTACCATGAGTTGACTCATTACGCGACGATCGACGGATACTTCAATTAGTATCGTGTAACTTCACCCGCAGGTACGACAAACTATTCCAATAAACTACGCCTCGTTGCTCGGACAGGCAAATTCTTCACTGCCCCCTATCTCATATTTATAACACCCTTGGGCCCCATTTAACAAATGCTGATCAATAATAGTGACTTGACATAATTAGTACCCAGTCGGTGGAACAATATTTCACAGTAGCGTTTCCTAATTAATATATCGAGAATTAATTAATTTGTAAGGGGAGTATGGCAATTTGGTTAATAGGAATAGATTTCGGTAGCTATTAAGCAGAGGTTTGGAGATGATATTTGAGTTAACTGTATTGAGTTAACTGTTGTGGCAAAATTGGGTTTAAGATCAAAGGTTATATTGCCGTTGGTAGGTGCTTTCAAGTACCTAGTTGAATGTAATGAATGTGCATAATGAGAGGCAGTATTTCGTATATTATTAATGATGTTGTTATTGCTTTGATAATGGTTTCCAGCCCATTTTATTCTTATAAACATTACCATCAAGTAAACTTATTATAAAAAAGTCGCTTTTCGTGTCTGTCTATGTGATCGGTTATATCTTCGAAACTACTCAATGAATCTTGTTGCGGTTTCACCATCATTGAGAGCATTTATTCCGAAAGTTTTTTATTTACAATACATTCATAATTCTCCTATAAATAGCTCATATATCTCGATTTATTGGCATTTACCAACACAGAGTGCAAGAAAAAAAAAACAAGATAGACAGGGCTGGTCGCTAATAAAAAAAAAACAGCAAAAAGTTCCAATATACGCCGATAGCCAGAGCCCAAACGGACATATTTGTTTAAATTATTTTTCATCGTCCCAATAAAAAGTTAATTACATCTCTCGGAAGTAATAATCCCAGTAATATAACAGTACCAATTGGTTCTCCCAAAATCGAATTTGCCAATTTATAAATTACATGTTTCCGGGTTTTTCCGTTTCATTTGCTGAACCACACAAAGGGACAAACATCAAACAATTAATTTTTGCTCAGCACCGACGATATTGAATTTAATTGAAGATCCAATTATTGAAGGTATCGTCGTAAAAGTTCGACATTGGACATTTTATTTGGTTAAATTAACATCGTTTCGGTAATTGTCAATTGAAAATTGACGTGTTGAGAGGAAATTCGAATATGATGGTGTAATTAGCTTTTTACCCAACTACGGCGAAGGCAAAAGGAAGGGTAAGGGTCTGTTTAATAGAGGTGTTCCTGGCACCCACATAATCATTGTAGATATACATTGGGTGCGACCACAGCTCTACCTTGACCATTTTTGTACCTATGCATTTCTGGATTTCTGTTTGATTTTTTTTTTGTTTCGGCCTTTTTAGACCCCTTTTTTACGTAGTCGGGTTTTAGTCTTTTTATTCAATAATATTTAAAATCTTCATGAGTTTGTCTTAGTAGCTGCGATTGATTTTCTGTTTTACAAGATGTCGATTTTTTTCCTTGTTTTCTAGGGCGTACAGTTACTTTGATGTACGGAATGCTTGATGGACGGCTTCGTGAAGGATTCGTATACACTTTGCTTGATTTTACTACTGTTAATAAGAGAGGTAATAATCGGCATACTTACAGACTAGGAAAACACAAGAAATGTAGGTTTTGACCTAAGCCGGTAGTACATAAAATTTTGCGTGATTTTCTCATAATCATCATCATAATCATTTCAGCCGAAAGACGTCCACTGCTGGACATAGGCCTCCCCCAAGTGTCACCACATTGACCGGTCCCGTTCGTCTCACATCCAGCGGATCCCCGCAACCTTCACCAGGTCATAGGTCCACCTAGTGGGAGGCCTTCCAACGCAAGGTCTTCCGGTTCGCGGTCGCCACTCCAGAACTTTTCGGCCCCATCGGCCATCCGTTCTGCGAGCAATGTGCCCACTGCCACTTCAGTTTGACAATTCTTCGGGCTACGTCGGTAACCTTGGTTCTCTTGTGGATGTCTTCATATATAATAATTACTAAATATATAATTTCTCATAATATTCATACTCAATTTCTACTGTTGCTTATCGGGTATCTTGGTGCACTTATCGAGCATAACATTTTTACTTTCTGTGCACATAAACTTAATGGACCATGATGATAAATAATATTATGTATGGTTTATGAGTTTGCCATCTACGAGGAAATATCAACATAAATGTAACAGCTCCTAAAGGCTCGTACTGAGTAATAAAGAACTCGGGAAGTGATAAGCAAAGATACCTGTTACTTCTTGTTGTAGCGGTTACAAAAGGAAGCTAAGTTTGTAGCTAACAATTCGACGAATTGGTATTTTATGGTTAGGAACATTTTTGTTTGAGGTCTATGTTTTGGTTATATATTTGCTTAGCTTGTGGGAAAAATACCTACGAGAGACCCTCCCAACTAAAACTTATCTTATTGAAAACGAGGCTTATCTTTTTACCACGACATAAACCTATTTCGGCGTTTGGCATAGTGGTAGCTGAGCGATTGAATTCTGCGCTGCGTGTCGCGGGTTCGACCTTCGCACATATCAAATATTTGTATGGCCTATAGACAGTGGTTCCGGGTCTGGCTGAGTGTGTAAGTGAGTTTAAATGACTGTAGACGCACCCACGCTAAAAGAAGAATACCCAGTATGGGGCAAAATAAAATTACTATTAGTAAAAAAAAAATACAAGAAATAAAACAATTGCCCGCAGTATCGGTATGTCTATATGTCATGCTTGATCAATAGATCATTATTGCTACCGTACTGAATTTAACGGACAGTTTATCGATTGAAATACATGATGCGAAAAATTGAGCTAATCCATACATTTATAAAAGAGGTAGGTACTTCCAGACTACAGTATTAAAGACCCCTTCATTCATATCACATTGTACCTCCCCATACGAACAACAAAGACATGTCAAGAATGAACAGTAAAGTGCTCCGCTATAAAAGCTGAATTTTATAAATGATAGCTCAACAATGGTCTGAAACGGTCAGTTGTCAGATAAACTGGTCGCAGCACTTCCTGAAGATATAGGTTTAAAGTATTAATGTCTAGATGTCCCAAGACTATCCGATCGTGAAGTTGGAGATACTGTTATGGCGTTTAAAGTGCCAAGTTTTAGAAGTTTTGATGGTGAGTGTACAGTCTGTTATATGAGCTACGAACACAGTTTAGAAACAGACATATTTATTTTGCTATTTCACGTCTTACTTTATCGTGTGATTAGTGCCTAACCTGTTGTCAGAGTTTTTATGCCGATCGTTGGCCTCTGACTTGGCTTTACATGCCGTCGAGAAATATCTCTCAGGCATGCTGGTTTCCTCATGATATTGTCTTTCACCGAAGCAAATGATAATTATACAATACGCACATGAATTCGAAAAATCAGAGGTGCGTGTCTTGGGTTCGCACTCGAGACCTATGACTTGGCAGTTCGACGGTCACACCACTAGGTTATCGCTGCTATGCTATTTCTTCACTCGATAACCCAGAACTAAATTAAATCTTCAATATTTCTCTATTCTGTTTTGCGTCTAGCAAAGATAAATGAATGGGTTATTTGATAATCGAGCGCTCAGAAAGGCAAATTCATAGCATACATTCTATGGAAGATGGATGAGTAGGCACTAGATTTCCTCCGAAATATAGGGCAAAAACATATTTTCAAGAGTTGAAAGCTTTAGTTAGAGCCAAAAAGTGTTGTAATAAACATGACATAAAGTGAATTCCACTAAAACAACAAAAAATAAATTAAATTGAAGTTTCTGTTTGTAATACCAAATTAAGTTTCACTATCTGGACACGAGTAAAAATTTTGGCGGGTCCAGATGAGGAAATAATAAGTGAAACTAATTTTGAGTTTCACCAACTGGACACACGTGTGTCCAGTCTCTCGTGTCCAGTTGGTGACTAACCCCAAATTACAGCTTTTTACTGAATGCTTAGGAGAATATATATATTCGGCACTTATAACAAAACACATTTTTTTCGGTTTATGCCTGTCTTTCGGTCTGTCTGTCTGTCTGTTTGTTCCAGCTAATCTCCGAAACGGCTGGACCAATTTCGACGGGACTTTTACTGGCAGATAGGTCTAACATAGGTTACTTGTATTTTAGAAAAGTAATCACCGTTTCGAGCAAAAAAAAAAAACCCTTAAAAAAATTCGATTCAAAAAGGGAAGTTAGTAATCTTTGCTTATAATAATTTCACGCGAACGAAGGTTGCGGGCAACACATAGCTATTTAATAAAATCTGTTTATCTTAACATAATATTTCACTCATAACTGCTAACATGATTACCACACGTGCACAACAATCTGAGAACATTGAACTACCCTTTTATCTCGTCTCAAAAGAAACGTACATCCACTTAGCATAAAGCGTGGATCGCGTGTGGACGTATTATTACGTAAATTGTATGTTCCGAGCAACTTGAACACAACACAGTTGGGTACAGAAGGTTTGTTTAGAGGCCAGGACCAAATGCATGCGCATTGCGTACACGCACTGGTTGTAATGTGTGAAACTCTATGGAAGATGTCAGACCAGACAGTGCTTTTTTTTTGTGAGTGGCATCTCGCAAGTTAACCTAGGAGATTTTCGTCTGCTTAACTGGACTACTGTGGATGCCTTGATTGTAAGTCCTCTAGCCAGGGCAACCAGACAGTGATTGTGGCATACAGACTTTTTACAACGCATTTGGTCTGCTCCAGCCTTTATACAACGAGCGTAAATTCACGCGCGTTGAGGCACGTGCCAGGTACAGTTAGTGCAAGTGCACTCGTGGCTGGCATTTCGTTAAGTTCGCCGTCTGTATGTGATGCTCTCAAAACGGTGAAGGAAAACATCGTGAGGAAACCGGCGTGTCCTAGAACCAAAAATTCGAAGACATGTGACATTTACTAACCCTCACTGGGCTCGCGTGGTTGATTATAGCCCATTCCCTCTTATAGAGAGGAGGCCGTGTGTCCCAGCAGTGGGAACATTATAGGCTGACTATGCTGTATGTGACAAAGCTTTGCTTGCGCCTAATTTCAGAATATATTGTGTAGGCATGACACTCTGTACCATATACATTCCAAAAAAAAAGATTTGAGATTATTTGCATAACTGTTATAGTATGGAGGGTAAAAACTGGAGTAACAGCTTCGTATTCAAACACAATTTTATGGGAACTTCAGAATATGAAAAAAATCGAGATTAAAGATTTTGTGTCAATTTTGGCCCTTATATCTTTTTAACATTAAACTAATGATACAGTCTGCCATATAAAAACCTTTATTTAAAGTTTAAAGACGATAAAAGCTACGTAGAAAGATTCTAGACACTTTCTATTTCATGTACCAAAAAGCTCTCCTGTCAACAGTTTCCTACGAAAGCTTTGCCAGACATACAAAGCTGAAGCCAGAGTTGTTTCGGAAGCTCCCAAGATACGTACGAAGCTTTTGGCTCAAGAAATAGAAACTTCCCGGACACTATTGCCTTGGCATGGGCACTTACGCGACACTTACGTAGTGAAATTTTAGATTGTGCATTATATATAAGTCTTATGATCGCGTTACCGCTTCTTTTCAGATCCTCTGAACTATTTTGCTGCAATTTCACTGTCATTTAGAACATTTTTACCTAAAAGAAATTTAAAAATAGTACGGAAACGTCAAATACTTGTAAGAACGCGTCGCTAGTAACAGTAACAATACCTAATAATCTTCGAGTCTATAAATATTCCATTTTCCTCACTATTATCGTAGTTCTACGAAATAATCCCTTTTAAGAATTGCTATAAGTGGTAGTTAGAACTCTACCGATGTTAGTTTGCTTTCAATATCCATTTAAATATAGCTTATAACGGCATGCCAAATTGATAATCGATGAAGGTCAAAGAGCATCGCGAAGTTATTTATGTAGATCATAACAGCGGCATCGTCTGCTATGCTTATGCAAGATAATATGTGTATTTACGTATTAGAGAAAATTATTTTTGGCACGTTAAAGTGTGTATATTGTTGACCTGTTTCTGCAGTGTTAAGAAACTTTGTTTGTATTGTGAAAAATTTTAAAGAAACGTGTCACTCTTTTCAGGTAAAAACAGCAGACAACACCATTCTACCAGTTGGTAAGTCCAGCAATTTATAAAGAGGACACTGTTACTGTAATATCATTAATTTCAACAAAACGCCTCGACATCTCACCGCCTGCCTGTATTTATCTTTAACAAAGAAACCAACAAAAGAAACATTGTCCGGGAGTTCATCTAAAAAAAGGTGAAAAAATTCTTCGTACTAAAGCCCCCTTGTGTTGAGCGAATAAACACTTGAAGAGTACTCTGAATAAATTGAATTGGAATCGGAAATACTTTGTCAAGCTACTGCCTCCTAGACTATTTTCGTTACAATGCTAGAGTTTGCTCTTTGTAATCTTGAAAAGAGTTTCTGTGTGCTTCCCGATTTTGTATGACATCGGGTTCCGAAAGCGCTTGTTTGGTCAGAATTTTTTGTGTTTATTTTAAATTAAATACAGTAAGTAGACCAGTCATTATATGTTATATATTATTTGGAAATGCATGAGGACTGAGAAGGCTAAATTTTGGATATTACGTAGGGGGGGTTTATAGTTGGTGTTAGTGAAAAATGTAAAGGACCTTTAGTCCTTTACATTTTGTAGATAGTAAAAAAAGCAACAAAAAAGTATTGCATCACGGAGAACCGAATTATTGTAAAAAAACTGAGTTTAACCCTTTTTTCAAGATGGCGGAAAATGCAAATAGGAAATCTTGGTCGAAAATTTGAAGTTAAGCTTTTCTAGACCCTACGTAATATCCAAAATTTAGCTTTCTCGGTTCACATGCATTTCTAACCCATTTTTCCGACGTACTGACTGGACTAAAGGAGTGTGAGCAATGGGTGTGAGAGTATTTGTTTCAGTTCAGAATCATCTTGAATTATTTAAAATGAATAAAAAATACTGTAAAATGTTTAAAATATTAGTAAAACGCAAAAAAATGCTTCTTATGCTATTTGATATTTAAATTAATCAGTCAGTTTTAATTACAAGTTTCAAATGAACCGTCCTGTTGTATCGATTTGATGGTGTAGAATTCGGTCAATGTCAGTTTTGACGTTTACGTGGAAATAACAACGGCCAAGCGAAACATTTTATTGAAATGCATAAAAAACTCGCCGTATGGCCTAACTAAGTCGTAAACTCAATCTCTTGCTGTCAGCGCCATAATTTGAATTTAGTTATCTTTTGATAAACGGGCAGTAATGGGGCTGTAGCTCAACGTACAACTTAATAGTCTAGTCTGAGCTAAACTAGTGTCTTTTAATATTCTGGGCCTTTGTCAACTTTTTCCTAAATCTTTTATATCTGAGGAACGCTTTTTCTTCGTCTTACATTTATAATGTTGTTTAAAGACCCTAAAAATCTCCGGCTTTTTCAAGACTAATAGAATGATAAAATGGCTGTTTAGCTTTATTTTCTTGATTTAATTTGTCATCCACGCCTCGTTTATTAGGCTGAGATATTAGATTAACGTTACTATAACAAAGATGTATAGAACTAACTTAGATTTGGCTCAAGCGTGCTGCATCCTTAAAATTTGCCTTCTTTGCATATCAAGTTAATGTTTTTATTCGTATGATACGCTTGATCACAATCGCGTGTAGGAATATGCACGTGATCTTTATGCTAATAAAGTTTATTTTCGGAAAAACCGTGATGTATATCACTTGAGCTAAGATATGTTCGCTATAGAGACATTAACCTTAGGTTGTGCTTTGACTTTGACAACTTGATTGTATTTTGTTTGACAGTTGGGTGACACTGACAGGACTAATGCTTAGCCAAAGAACAGTTCGACCACTTTAAGTGTGCAGTTCAAGGTGGCGCTGCTTGTCATGAAAAAATTCATCGATATGTCAAATTTGATACTTTTATTTTAGTTCTGTGTTTTCCCGCCTGAACAGATATTTTATTTTAATAGACACGGCTTCAAGTCCACAGTTCAGTTCAAGGAGTGTGTGATGTAACTTCTCTATTTGAAAAGCCAATGTCTGTTGATTATTAATTTATTATTACAAGATAATAGGTAATTATTTATTAAATTTTATTTATTTTTCGTCCTCATATTTGTATGCAATCAGAGTCATCAGATTTAATATTACGATCCATGTTATGATATGGATGTGCCTATTGATTGGATGGTAGGACCGTAATGTGTAGGTACGAGTACTCTCTACTTATTATCCAATAAGCGATCAGTTTGTATTAATTTAAGTTTGTGGTGTGACCATGTTTACACTATATGCTTTTAGTTACAGCTAAAAGCTAAAGGGCGGCTTTAATCTGGTTTTGGTTAGATAGATTAAATTGGCCTGCAGTGTACATTTATAGCTAAGCTTGCGTTCTGAAATACATGACCAAGCCACTAAAACGCTGGAGCCCTTAACTTTGATGTATTCCTCATGTGTGGTAACTTCAAGCCATTGCTATACTTCTACCAAAGAGCTTGTAATCCTGGTCAGGCTTTGGGTAAATATTAATTTCTGCTCTGTATTTGATAAATATCAGGGTATTCTGTTACACTTTAGGGCTTTCTACATTCTAAGTCAATAAGATGCCATAAAACTGACCATAAATTCCATAGAGAACCAGGTTTGTCGGCATAGCTCACAGAATAAGTAAGCTGTAGTGGCAATGGGCCATATTAGCCGTAGAATCAATGACCGTTGGGGTAGACGTGTCCTTGGGTGGAGAGACCGTGAATCGGTAAACGTAAGGTGGGCGCCTAAGCTCGGTGGAGCGACGATCTTCGTAGGGTGGCTTAGCAACTGGATGAGAGTTGCCGAGAATCGAGTTGAGTGACGTGCAATTAAGGAGGCCTATGCCCAGCAGTGGACTTTTGTAAGCTTATGATGATGGCCATAATGATAATGGTATTGTACGAAACATATTCCATGTGCTGCCCGTACCGAACCGGGGGATTTTATGAAAAGATTTAAAAAATACCCCTTTTATCCATTAAATACGAAAACTACCTAACTACAACACTAAACCCCATATAGAAAGTTTCCACGTAGTTTTAAAGTACTTCATTAGCATTACGGTTCTTTTATTGCCGTTAACTATTCAACAAACGGGATTGGTTTAACTACATGTAAAACGCTTAAAATGTTATTACAAGTTTATTATTGCACATTACTTGAGATACTTATAATTTTATCGTCGTCTACGATTAATATTCAAGTGGTTTTAATGTAATCATCATTGTTATAAGTATTTAATTGTTCATTAAACTAGATATTTACGGTAGTATAACGCTTTAAAGTTGAAATAATTTTATGATTCTTATTATAACCAAAATTACCTCAAATAAACTAAGTAATTATTTTTTTAATTAATCGCTTGAAATTTTTGTGTTTCTCATCATTAAAGCTCTGGCTTTTAATGCGATAAAATTTCATACATGAGACATATTGTTAAGTCAGTCATCACGTACGCAATTAATGCAAAACAAGCGTTGATTCAAACCGACAAGAAATGACGTGCAATGTAAGCACAAAATAAGATACAGAAAATAATACCTAACTATGTTCAAATCTTTATAATTACACCGCCTGACACATCCGTTGATGTATGAAATATACACAGTAAGCAGTTTCCTATCAATTACTGTCAGAGATATTTAATTAAATGTCGACTCCACTGACTTAATTTGAAAATCTTCGAAGATATATACAAATATACTGAGTTAATCGGTTTTGTATTTCTATCATCAAGGTGGTGAAGGAAGAAACTAGGAATGTAGGGTTAGGAAAAGATAAAATAAGATTATCATCTTCTTTCTGGCCTTGTCCCATTCTACTTGGGGTCGGCGCAACATGTTTTCTTCTTCCATTCTCCCCTGTCAGACGTCACGGCATCATTTACCTACTCCTTTCTCTTTCATATCATTCCTCAAACAAGCCATCCATCTTTGGCCTTCATCTCCCTCTCCTTCCATCAAAATTCATATCCATCACTCTAAAAAAACAGACAAATTAAGTTTTAAGGACAAAAAAAAACAATATTGGACATCCTATCTTTGCCACAGAAAGTATATTTTTTTTTAAATAAATGGTCGTTTAGGATTGCTCAATGATAAATGTATTATAAAATGATGTATGAAATGGTTTTTTTTTCTCTCGATTAACCCATTGTACCAATTAAAATTCCAAACAAGTTATTAATGAAACGAAGCATTCAAAATATACCACTAGATTCAGATCACAAAGAAGGGGAACGTTTTCACTTCAATACTTCGGGCTTAGAAATCGAACAAGTGCGAATCGCCGATAACCCATGATTTATTTTGAGGACACTGGAGCTGGTCGGTGATAAGTGGGTCGAAGACTTGAAGTATTTTAATATCCTTTTCTGGCTAGCTAGAGAAATTATTCACTGAGTTCTATAATTGTGTCGTTTATGGAATGCTGACTGGCTACTGTATATTATACGTACATGTTTTGTCGTAGTTTTTTTATGAAAACATTACCATTTTTCATAATTATTGGTGTTGATCATAATTATAGTTGATCATATAATGCGTTACGGCATTTTTTCAATATTAACTAACCCCATATTTCACCATAAAGAAGCTGTGATACATGTTTTCAACAAAACTTGTCTTAGACATGTGTATAAAAGGTATTCTATACACATGTGACTGTTCCGAAAAAACCCAAAACTGATAAAATTTTCGTTTTTTCTAAATCATATTAATTGTTTGAGTGTCAAGCTCCAGTTGTGATGCTGGTGGTCTCGACTAAATAAAACTGCCTTTCGATGAGAAGACTATAATATGGATTGGGATTACAAAATAAAAAATGGCCGGTGTATGCGCACGGTAAGTGACGGCGAGCGAGTCTCCGCAGTATGGTCAAGGGCCCGGCGTTAGGTGGGGCATTGATGTGACGTAGAACCGTATGACGCGATCCTACATGCCGGCGCGATGTGATGATCCGGAACATTAATATTACTATTTTGGGCGGGTTTCCCCCATGTATTAACGTAGTTTTAGACTATAACAATCACTACATAGTATAAAACAAAGTCACTTCCCGCTGTCTGTCTGTACCTATGTATGCTTAGATTTTTAAAACTACGCAACGGATTTTGATGCGGTTTTTTTAAATAGATAGAGTGATTCAAGAGGAAAGTTTTTATGTATAACAAACATTGCACCCGTGCGAAGCCGGGGCGGGTCGCTAGTAAATCAATAAATCAAAAAGTTGTTACCAAAGAACTGTTGAAAACTTTTACAACATTAACAATGTTATAATATAATGAAAACTTCTCCAGACGGTTTTCCCACAATGTGTTTTTTTACCTTCTACAGAGAAAAAAACTACATTTTAGTTTCTAATTTTCCAGACAAAACTAAAATAAAACAATACTTACCAAAACAACTTCTTTAATATCATTCTGTAACGTATTCCAGCTCACATTAGTTAATTAAAACAAAAAGAACTGTGATTGTGTCGTGGCCATATTTATATTTTACGAAGATGGCGGACAAAATGGCCGCCGCTTAAGAATAAAAGTTTTGGGAATGGCATTATGTTGTGGTCAGCCTATGTGATGATATGTGTAATAGTGCGCCTGGCTAGTTTATAGTGAGGGGACTTTTTATGTAAAAAAGTGCCCTACATCATTTAGCGTGTGCGCTAGTGTTTTTCTGAACTAAAATTGAAAACTGTCGACGGATAGACTGGTAGTTATTTCTGCATTTATAGTAATATTAGTATGGATTTTATATGATTAAAAATCACTAAATCTTGTTTAAAGACGTGTAAATCGTAAGCCATATATGTATATCTTGAGCATGCTTACGAGCAACAACATGACATTTAGCAATGTCCGCAACTTCCACAAACTCGTCCTTTTTCTACACCATCTTTCTCCATCGGATCTCCTATTATTCATGATTAACCAAAACGATCTCTAACCATTCTTCAAACTCAGAGTAGGGGGCTGTCTCAATAATTAAATCAACAATTCGTACCATCGGGTATAGGATCTCATGAAAAATGCAACACGGCAATTTGCAGGATGCCCCGATAGACGATAATTTTCAACTTTTTTCAGCGAACTCTTAACGTGACAGCGTTTTAATGCTATCGAAATATTTGGTCGGGATAATGGAGTTTATTTATTAAGTAGAATGTGAGAGGAATATTTGAAACTGCTTAGGGTGGATACCTACTTACTTGAATAAATTCGATACGTTAAGATTCTCTGTTGAGCTTAAGTTAGTGCTTTTTAGGCTAACTTAATATTATAATTTTTATTAGGATTTCGTGACGCAAATAATACTATAAAAAATATTTTGCCTCAAGCGATCAAGATCTTGTAAAAATATTAGACTAATACACGAATAAGCACTTACAGACGAATAACGTCTTCAGTTTTTTATTCAAAGAAAATATTGGATAATTCAACAGTTTAAAATCCGACACCAAATCCTAGCATAACCTTGAAACCCCAGCTTTATTTAAAAAGCATTTCAATGTTCAAAGTTGAGTTACGATCACTGCACATGAAGAGAGATGTAAAAGCAAAATATATAGTTCTTCGTCATGAATGTTTCATGCAGAAAGGAGCCACGATGCGCCGCTATTTATGCAATAACCGATACTGGGCTATACTGAGCTGTACAGACTATAGAGGGTGTTTGGTAGAAGGACCGACTTATTTTTTTAAAAGATTGGGGTCTGTTATTTCCTGACACAGATTCTTTTTTTACATTTGTTTTAAATAGAATAAAAAAACATGCTTCAACTCAATTTTAAGATTTTTAAAGCACATGCAATATTTCTTTGAAAAATAAATATCCGTTTTAGTAAAGCCAATGTCTAAAATAAAATAACGTAGTTTATGCTTATGTGGTTTAAAACTAGGGTACGCCTTCCTCTAATCCTTGAAAACTTGACGGTTCGTCTACCGAACACCCTGTACATAAAGGCTATACTTAACTTTCTGCCCCTGCCATCGCAGTTCAGAGGTCCGCGTTATGCAAATTTTGAATTGTTGTTGACTACGCTCAGTATTTTAACTACAGTTTTTGTGTGGTGGTACGAGTATCAGTCTTATGCTTATACCCTCCTATTAATAAAAACAGACTAAAGTTATTCCAAGTTTAAACCTTTGAAAATGTATGGTTATTCCTTTGTTATTCCTGGTGTAATTTTATTCCGTGTTTATTAATAAGAGGGATAATGTTTAATATGTTAATTAATGTGGATTGTGTGGTATTTTGTTAGTTTTCTATACTAATATTATAAAGATGTAAAGTTTGTGAGTTTGTGTGGTTGTAGGGGTTCTCTGGATCTACTGAACCGATTTTTAAAATGGTTTTACTAATAGGAAGCTACGTTATCCCTTAATTAGAACGGATTTTGATGAAAATTAACATAATTATACATAGCTTATAACTTAGATTAACACACAGACTACTTTTTGTCCCCGTAGTATCATCCCTTTTGGGACAATTATCGAACTCCACACGGGCGGGCTATTAATTTATAATTTTATTTAGATTAAAATAGAACCTAAATTTAACCTGGGCTATATATAAAGTGAATTGATAAAAGGTTAGATTAATGTGCAGATTTTAAAGGTAAAATATTTTCAATGTTATTTGACCTTTTCAATTTTCCCCGTATAAAATGTTCAGATTGGCAGTTTCTAAAAGTGCTCCTTAATTGCCTTTTAAAAATAGGTTAATTGATTTTATGTCCAGTTATTTTATAACTTTATTAATTAATTTTGTTGCCTTCCTTGTTTATGTCACGGGCCGGGTTTAAAAACGAAATTGGAAGTGCTACTGCATAGTAACAATTCATTAGCTATGCTGGGTGAAATTTTGACGCTGGAAGGTCTGGAATCATGCGCTGAATACATGGCAGCCATTTGTGTTTCGATGCCCCTTGAACCGCATTTTTTTTTCGGATGTTGAGTCATTAAATGACCCGTCCCACTCTGGGCGGAGCGGAAGGGTGTGTCAGACTTGTACTGACTAAAACGCATCCATGTTCTTTCTTTTGCCCTTTGCGTTGAAGGTATCTGTTTCGGACAGTCCCGCAACCCTGGCAGGCAACCCCCTTACACCCCTGGGGCGTACACTCAACATTCGGCTATCTACAGTTTAACCTTTCGTATGCCGAGTATATAGACACAATTAAAAAGCTATTGTGTCTCGCGTAGATCCACGTTCCCGGCACACGAAGGGTTAAAAAATGACCTACACAACGATGAGACATACCATCAGTTTGACTAAATTCACTTATTACGTTTATTGCCAGGATAGTGATCCTTCTTAACGTGTCGATGACATTCTAATTATACATTACATCATCACGCCTGTAGGCTAAAGCGTTAGTCAGAGGTGCACCTCAATAGTACACTAATATTTCGCCAGTTCTGTTTTTAAGTACCATGTAATAGGGGGCGAGCCTATTGCCAACGGGGCACAGATCCAGACTCCGTGGCTGCTACTGAGAAATTCCTGATGGAGAAAATGCAATAACACTTTGCCCAACCCCGGAATCGAACCCAGGACCTCATGCTCAGCAGTCGTGCTTGCGACCACTCGACCAATGAGTTAGTAACAATGAGGCAGGTAGAAAAAAAAAGTATACAGGGTATAAGGGCCCATCAGAAAGCTGACAATAAAGCATTCTGTACATCAAACTAATTAACACTGAACTAAATAACTAATTAAACTACTGCTGGAAAACTGTTTTGATGTGAAAAACACACAGTTTACGGTAACGCTCAATAAAATGCACTCAAAACATTGTGCTGATAGACGTATTTAATATTACAGGAGTCATGGAGGTATTTAAAAGCAAAGTTATAACATTTCAAACGGGTATTTAAATAAAAATGTTGGAACTTTTACCCAACATTATCTCCGTAACTAGAAGATTCCTAGATATGGTCTAGTACCAACAAAATCATCACAATGACGGGAAGATCACTTGCCTCTCGGCTTCATTCAGAGTGTTTCACACCCGGTGTTTATGTATCATGCTAGCCTAAACAATGTAACAGTTATATAAATAAACCAACTTTTTTTATTAGTCAATAATTTGAGAGTTTGAAAGTACTATAGTGTTCTATTTTGTTTTTTTTTTCCATTGAATGTTTGAGATCAAAGTTTTATCATGGGGCCCGAGTGCACGTCTCCTTTTTAAGGAAATATCTCGTACGTTCATACGCATAGACAGAATACATATGTCTAAAAAGTTTACAGAGAACATTTGAAAATTAAAATCAACAAATCGAAATGTATTAAAAAAAAAAAACATAATTGTAAATTTCTGTTTAAAATCTAAAATCGGTCTAATTTAGCTGTAACATTATTTTTTAAACCTTATCCTGCTTATTCGTATGAAGTTTCATTAAAATCGGTTCAGTCATTTCGAAAAAAAATAAGTTCAAAGTTTGAATGAAATGCCGAAAGACAATAACGCTCTTGATTATAGAGAAAAAAAAAACAATGGTGAAACTAAACCTCATAAGCTATAGAAAAACCCTAAAAACACCATTAATTAAGTAAGAATCCAGTGAAGGGTCTGGGGTTTAATTAACCTAAAGCAGGCTTTATTTTGTTAAGGCACAAACCAATTAATTATTTTTGGACTCAAGGAACTTTCAGGGGAATTTATTGTCGTCATTCTATTTTATGAGTGTTCGAAAATGAGTTTGTCCTTTTAATAGCCGATTTTGCTCTGGGATTTCAGTTAATTATTGAGGTGTTTTTATCTGGGACGTTCACTCGATGGGTTCCGTAGTTTTAAGAGCGTATTTTAAATCTGAAGTCCTAGTTTGAGTTGAGGTGTTGTTGTCGAACACTAAATCACGCCTTGTAATCTTTGAAAAGTTATGCAGAAGTATAACAGGTACATTTCGACAGTTATGTTTAAGTAAGAACAACTCTAAACAAAGCTGCAAGACTGACTTGATTTTAATTACTCAATATTTACTGTGAAATGTAGAAACTTATTCAGGCCTTTACATTTAAGATAGTATTGAAAATAATAGTTAGATCATAAAGGGTATAACAAGACCTTTAACGAAGCCGAAAGGCACTTATTTTCCCTGTTATTGCGATCATGTTTTTGTTCTAGACCATACCTGGGAATATGGGCGTAATGTAGGCATATCATTGCATTGCCGAATGGAATGTTAAAATTGACTGACTTGCTTATTATTATAGCTTTTTCTGCATCATGTGCATATTTTTACGGGCGGGAGGGTGGCGCTGCATCCTGCATCCAGGCCTATATTTTTTTCGCGGCCTCTAAACTATATTAATTTTGCATAACTTTTAATGTCATGGATTTCCGCAAAGTAACGACTCATTCTAAATGGTGTAAAAAGAGTTAACAAGACCCTTGACGAAGCCAAAAGGCACTTGTTCTCCCCGTCATTGCGGTTTTTTTTTTGTTCTAGCCCATACCTGGGAACCTTCTAGTTACGGAGTTATTGGGGGTCAAAGTTACAACTTTTTCACAAGGTTTTTCTTTTTAAATACATGTTTTTAATAAAAGAACTTTACTTTAAACACCTTCACAACCTCCGTACTATTCAATCCATCCATCAACACAATGTATTGAATGCGTGACATTGAGTCCTACCATGAAACGTAACGTTACTTAGTTTGATGAACATAATGCTTGGTTGGAGACTTCGTGAAGGGTCCATATGCACCCTGTATTTATCATCCACATTGCCTCATAATACAATAAAATGTCATTTCCCAGCAATGATTTTTTTGCGTAAAGTTACTTAGTTTATTGTACACAATGCTTGGTTAGAGGCTTCGTTAAGGGTCTTGTTACACCCTTTATGTATGTGGTCTCCATACTGTATACGGAATCCTCAAAATGACTATGAATTGCTGTTTGTAATATCAATACTAATAATTTAGGTAGGTACCTTCAGTAATAGAGCCCCGACACTTTTCTTTTCTCAGTTGGCTGCAAGCCCAGTAAGCGTTTCCATTTTATAGGTACGCCATCTGTTGTATTGCTGGCCTTCGAGAAGTAGAACCACGTTTACGCTTCACATATTTTAAATCCATTTTTGTGCTGAATATTTTAATTTAAATAATTCATAAATTGAAGAAAACAATTTTGCGTACTTCACCGCACTTGACGTTTATCATTAATTTATTTTTATCTGTCTGTGACTGTACCTATAAAAACTGCATGCATACAGCGTGCTGAAAAGGTGCAATGTCAATGAAGTTTGACTATGAGGAAACACAATTCCTCGTGGTCAAACTAGTTGGACTAAAAAGTTTGACTATGAGGAAGCACTGGAGGAAGCACTGATGATTAACTGTGATAGTGTAACTAAAAGCACATGAAAAGTCTTGTTATTTAGATAAGACAGTTTCCATACATACATATAAAAACTCACACCGTTTGCCATGGCGGTAAGCAGAAACCACAGAATGCCACCAGCTACGATCCTTACATACTCCTTTTACCTCGTTCACGTCATACATCTGGTCATATTCGCACGCCGGTTGCAGTACTACGCACCTGACCTTTCTGAAGAACCTCACCAACAAAATCCGTGTATGTCCCTCTAGGGCGTCCCCTCCCGGCGTTGCGACTCATATCTGCCTTGTTAATACCTTTTGTTAGTCGCATCATAGTTTCTAAAATAGTATTTACCTACTCAAGATATCATTTGAAATCAAGTTTTAGAACCATTCGTTAAATCATGAAACATTTTTCTTCAACGGAAATCATCTTCTGAAACGAGAAAACTGTTAAATAGAACGTAAGACTTTCATTGCGGAATATGAAGTTAAATTTTTGAAGTGTATTAACAAGTATATTTCATTAAAAACTCATACTTTCAGTGGCTAGTCAAGTAAATAACTTGCGTAATTGTCGGACGGTTTACTAATGGAATTCCTTTGCAGATATTCTAGAAATTTCACGCCAGCTATGTGAAATGTATCATATTATTATTTTGTAGGAACTTTCGTTATTTGAAGAATAATTGTAGTAGAGGCGGAGAATGAGACCACGAAAACATTCTGGGATAAAAGTAGTCCCCAAATACGTTCAGCCATTAAGGTGTAAAGAAAAAAACAGACGTGCAAATATACTATACAAATATCATAATTGCGCAATTATAATATTTTTATGATGTAATGGAAGAATGGAGATGTAAATATGTATTTCTCAATGCCACGGTTGTTAATTTTCCTTAATTCCCTCGTCGATCATACAACAAACGTGTTTTTTTTTAGGTAACGGAACCCGTCGGGCACGACGCCGACTCGCACGTGACCGATTTTTTTATAGAATACACCAATTTACTCGTGTACTTTTGTAATAAATTGTACATGAAGCCTGCCCATAACAATTTCTCATTCAAATCTTCCGATCATTTCTGAACGTAGTAATACTAATAAAAAACCGTCGTTTAATTTTATTTAATGCCATTAATATCCGGGTCTTCGATCGGCGATACACCTGAATGCATCCAATGCTCTTCGCGATTCCATTTACTAAATTGGTTACATGGTAGATGAATTTACTGAATATTTCCATCAAAGACTTGTATTTAATTTTACTTGTATGCGGTCGATGGGTTGATGTAAACATAGCTTTAAGAAAAAAAATTATACGGTCACTTACGGGATATCTTCCGTGATTGTCTATTATTTTGAGCTCCCGATATTTTGACGCTGTTCCAAGCGCCATGTTCTGGGTAGAGGGTGGACAGATTTGTCTGCTCTTAACAATTTATTCCATCCAGCCGCATTCTCCAGTCAACCCGCGATCATGGCGCTTGAAACAGCGTCGCAATATCGGGAGCTCAAAACTAATAGACAATCACGGAAGATATCCCGTAAATAAGTTTAGTTGTAACCTGTGAAAGCTTAAAATAGCTATAAGAGTTAGTTATCAAGTCACTCATTAGAATAGTTATATTATAGAAATAAGCTGCCAAAGACTGCCTCTTTGGTCTAGTGGTCGTAACCGCGACTGTAATTGATTATGAGGTCCTGGGTACACTTCCCAAGTCGGGCAAAGTCTCAGGAATTTCTCAGTAGCAGCCACGGAGTCTGCCAGGTTGATGGCAAAATGGAATAAAAAATAATATGTTATTTGTGTCCTCCACTATCAATTCATTTTTCACATTCAGTTTAGGAAACGAATTTTAGGGCATTTTGTCCTTTGACAGCGATAAAGACAAAATTTATATGCCCAATAGTTCCTTCGTCCATTTATTTTTATTAATGAAAGGCTGTTAGTTCATAAATTATTCACTGTGTGAAAAGTTTTAGATTTAAATTATTTTTTCTCACGTTTTTAACTATGTTATTTTAATCCTTTACTCGTATATCACAATAATTGTCATTATGAAAACCAGACTTTTAATAAATTGTCCACTATATTAGGCAAAAGCATTTACAACTACAAGTTCCAACACAAAGATTCCACATAACTATTAATTAGTCCATGCATTAGCAGCATTTAGTTGTCTTAGCTGCAACCTGCGAGGTCTGCAACATAGTACAATTATTAGTTCAAAAGCGACATCCAGGGACTATGCCACTTGTGGGTGGCAACACTAACTTGCTTAAACTTAAAGCAACTACTGATTTTGTTGGTAGGGGAATTGCTTATTCCTTGGTGCTGGGCAAAAAAAAATGATGATTAGAGTTGTTATTCTGTAAAAACCATTACATATTCGAAAAAAGAAACAAAAATCTAAGCAAAGGATTTTTTTTTGTTCTGGTGTTTTTTTTTTTAAATAATAATGGTTAACAAGTGCACTTAAAAATCGTCATCACCATTCTCCTGCCCTTATTCTAATTAATTTGGGGTCAGCGCAGCATGTCTTCTGACTATAAGTACACTTAAAAATATGACCAAAAATTGCACGGTTTAACAGATTTGTATCACAAAGTTGTCCTATATAACCCAAAGGTTGATTTGTTAAAGGACGCTTTGTGGTATTAAGTCTATCTATAGAAGTACAACATATACTACTACAGTACACAAACTTTAAATATATAAATGTACGACTGTGTGTAACCTACTTGAGTAAAGTTTTTTTCTAGAAACGTCACAAAATAAAAGCGACTGTGCTCATAAAAATATAGCTCAGCATTTAGCCACAACATTATTGCCAGCTCGCAAAAATGTCTCGGACACAATTTAATGGACATAAAAAAGTTGTTTTACTTTCTTAAGAAACCAAGTCCTCAAGAAATAAGAAGTTATTCCACTGCAAACTGCGTCGGAAGATAAATCAGTTGATGAAGTTTTTCTTGACTTAAACCATGAAGCATGAAATAATGCTCCTTTTTTATTTTTTAACCAAGAAGGATTAAACATTTTTTTTTTCATTTTTGTTGTTGATGTTACTTTTTGAATTACCCTTAAATATTTAGAACAACAAGTACATAGGTACAACACTTCCATCGAAGTCATTTAGAAACACATTTTTACTGACTGGTCGTTGGTCTAGTGGTCGCAAGCGCGACTGCTGAAGATGAGGTCTTGGGTTCGATTCCTGGGTGGGACAAAGTGTTATTGGGTTTTTCCATTAGGAATTTCTTAGTAGCAGTCACGAAATCTGGACTTGTGTCCGGCTGATGGCAATAGGTTCGCCCCTTGTTGCATGTGACTTAAAACATAACTGGCGAGATGTAGGTATACTATTAGGTACCTACACCTCTGCTCAATCCTTTTGTGATTACAGGCGATTGATGTTACGTTATGTATAAATTAATATCTATTAACTAAGATGGATAAAAATTGCATTTGACTTAAGATTCGGATTCAAATCTCCAAGCAAACTTGCTTTCACTTAACCGATACCAATTTAAAGTAATAATAACCCTTCAATGGCAGTCGGGTAATTATGAAAAGGTAAAGATTCTAAGTTACTGTTTCGATAAAGGAGGTATTTTTCGTACTACACATCCGATTTCAAAGAAAGCTACCCTATTACCTAGTGCTATAGGATAATGTTTCTTCGACGCGAACGAAGTCACAGGCACAAGCTGTTTGAAATAGATATAAAGCGTTCTTTTTCTTTATGGTGTGGTTAATGTCTAAGCTGGTGGCTAAGTTATAGAAACTTGTGAAATCTCTGAAATTTTGTTTTAGAATGAGTTGTGGTTTGAGTAGATCGGTGATCAGAATGGTTAATTTAATTACCGATGAAAATTCAAATACTTGATCTTTTTATTCTTCTTTTTCGTGTGGTTAGGGCCTAACCTGGTAGAGTTTGTGTGCCGCCCATGGGCCTCTGACTTGGCTTTATATGCCGTCGAGAAATATCTCCCAGGCATGCTAGTTTCCTCACAATGTTTTCCTTCACCGAAGCAAGTGATACAATACGCTCATGAATCCGAAAAATGAGAACTCGAGATCTATAACTTGGCAGTCTGACGGTCACACCACTAGGCTAAAAAGGCTTTGTTACATTTTCAACGCATTTCGTATTTTTTATTCATGCGTTCATTTAAAAATCTCGCTTAGTGTTAGTTTAAACTGGCATAAGTCCACTGAAACATAACCAAAGCTATATTTAACATCAAATTCAGTGAAAAATAACTTACAAAACGTTGAAAAGGCGGTTATTATGTAAATTTTCTAAGTTAGCTTCTATTAAGTTATTTGCGTGAATATACACTTTATAACGGCGGTAATTCCCTGTTTTATTAATGGGGTTTTACCGTGATATTGGTGTTCAAACTTGTATTAATGATGGCCAAGATTATTTTCGTACCTGTACTCTGTTGTGAAAATAAGGTGGCTAGGCTATTAGTGGTAGAATGATTGAAAGGTTTGTTCACATTGGTTCATTAGCATCTTAAAGTTTTTACCATTTAGTAGTCTAAAAATAGATTGTGGTAACAGGTAATATTATCGGCCACGTTCATTTAAGAGTTACGTACCCGAAGGTTAATCAGCGGGGTCCTATCACTAAGTCAGCGGGCTGTATCTCATGATCCGTAGTAAGTTAACAATTCGAATATTCACAGAATGTGTATTTCTGTTGCCGCTTTAACAGCAAATAATAAATTTAAAAATAAAGGGAGCTTCCCTACTACGATGGTACGCAACCCTTAAATTAATGCGCGAGTCTGACTCACACTTTTATTTTTATTTTATACAAGAGGAACAGCAAACAGCCACAATATATAGTATAAAAAATAACATAAACATACAATTTTAACAATATTGTAGCCAACAACGCTGTTCACAGAATAACTGTGGAATATAATAAACAATTAATAAAACGCTAGGTTAATAATACATAATAATATTAAAAATTAAACTTACTTAACTAACATCATCGCTCATCTGTACTTTTACATTATCAATCAAAAGAGCTCCTTGATTATAAGACTTTTGAACTTACTGGGAGAACATGCAAAAATGACAATATGTTCAAAAGTGTCATTGTAGGCATCTATCATTCTGCGAACAGGTGAGCGCAAACCAGTGTTGGCAGGTACGCGTGGAAAATAGTTTGCCAGCGCGCACCTTTCGCTTGTACTCTGTTCTAGGGACACCATAGAATAACATGTTGGTTAGCTCAATGCAGTCAAATCTATTACTAACAATGTTGTAAATATTTATGGCTTCTAAGTACTTACGAGTACGTCTACTTTCAAGTGTTGTGAGTTTATACTTATTAAGTAAATCCTGATATGGCAAGTAATATCCGAAGCATCTGAAATGCATAGCATACTTGGCCGGTATTTTTGGTATTTCCCGTAAACCGACCGACTCATTAATGTTTATTTTATTTATAATTAATAATTTATCCATGTCCACAAAGTAAAAAAAATGCTATTACTTAATTATGTTTCTGACGTTACTTTGCCTCTAAAAAAAGTATACTTAGTCCGAAACACCACTCAAAAATATTAATAATAATGAAATTCCCGTTTCGACCGGATCGGACGAAACTCAGCGGCCGAAACGCCTACTAAGCCAGAGCAATACAGTATTCTATCATGAGTTGCGTTGCTTGTCATAAGTACCTAGGTATGTGGCTTTCGAAGCTGTTTGTAACGCACTCTGCTCCACTTTTTTGCCAAAAATAATAAGTAATTAAAATCTTTTTAAACACGTGTAGTTACTAGGCCTATAACAGTTTACATTCGAACAACAACGGTACATATTTTTTATTACACTAGTACTTAACAAATCAGATTAATCTGACTCAGGTTTATAATTATAGCAATGAAAAACCGGCTTACGTAGAACACTACTTTTTAATTATTTTGCTGCTTACTTATAACATTATTAAAAGGTCAGTATTTCACTCTCACTCAATAATTATGATAGGAGTACTATACTAACCTATTAGAACGCTTATTTTAGAATACTTACCTGTTTTACCCGACTACGGCTAAGCCAAAAGGAGCGGTTATGTTTTTTTATTTACGTATGTTTCTCCGTAGCGCCTAAACTGTTCATCCGATTTTGATGAATAAGGTGTCAATCGATTCGTTATTATGGCCCGGGTAACATAATCTACATTTTAACCGACTTCAATAATAGGAGGAGTTGATTTTACCAAAACCCCGAATTTAATTAGAGCGTGATTTTTCAGTAGTCGGTTTTTTTGTTGTAGTATACCACCCAAATTCTTGTTGAAACTTTAACAGTTCTCATCATGCTTAGTAGTTATAATTGAGGAGTATTCAGCCCATAAATAACGATGGTTGAGAATGGCTCTTGTATCCTTTTACCATAACAAACCTTTATTACAGTTAACTCAAGTACGATATTCATATTAATAATTTCTACACAAAAGTACAGAGCTTTGAAATTCCTTAACCTGCTTAGATGATAATATTTATCGTTTCTACCTTAGCGGAGTGATACCCACAGATTCAGAGAAGCTAATATAATTTCCTAACTTAATCTGTAGCGTATCGAATTCGATCTAATATCCGATTTAACTTAGATATAACTTTAGTTGATTTAACATTTATGTTAAAGCTACACGACTCCACTAATTAGTTTATCGACCTTAAACTATCGGAACAGTGAAAAAAAAGGTCTGTTTAAAAAAATACTCTAGTTGGAACAAATCTTTTTAATGTCCTTGAAACAACAAAATTTTTAACAAAAGTTTGTGTGGTATACTTACTGTAGCTAAAAAACTCGACTACTGAAAAATCACGCTCTAATTTAATTCGGGGTTTACAAGGTAAAATCATCCCCTCCTATTTTTGAAGTCGGTTAAAAGGTAGCCTATGTTACCCGGGTTATAATAACGAATCGATTGACTTCCTATTCATCAAAATCGGATGAATAGTTTAGGCGCTACGGAGGAACAACGTAAATGCAAACATACATACATCGTAGACGGCTAAAGTCATAACTCTTCCTTTTGGCTTCGCCGTAGTCGGGTAAATATAGCGTTATGTTACAAGTATTAAAATTGAAGACAATGGGTGATCAAATCGATTTAGGCAAACAAAATGCTCACGTAACCGTAGAACAACATCTCGCCCAATTTCTAACTCAAGGACTGAAGTCCTAAATTGTCAAATGATTAGATCCTCTTAAAATAATAAACAACAAAAAAAAATTTGATTGAAACAAGTAAAAAGGTTCCAAACACTGACGCGACGGCTCTCAAGCATCCTGTGACGGATCAACTCGGACGGTCAAAAATACTGTTACCATTCTCGATTCGATTTATTATGCACCTACTGCCACGAATACCAGATTTGTACCACTTCTACAGTTGCTAAGCCACGTCCTCTAATGTACTACATACAAGTGAATTTGTACTGGCAACCATAAATATTTTATATGGGGTAGCGAGGTGTGGTTTTTCTGGCCGGCAGTGCTTTAGTTTGAGATGTGTTTGCAGTTGGCAAACATTTGAGGCTAACTGTTGAAGTGTAGTAAATCTTTTATTCCTTGTTATGAAATGGGCCGTCTTTTATGTAATACAACTTGAAATGAAAACAGCAACGAGGTGAATTTGTTTAAACGTGTGTTGCGTTTCATGTTACGTTTTACTGACCTGTATCCCGCATAACACTACATAGTATAAAACAAAGTCGCTTCCCGCTGTCTGTCCCTATGTATGCTTGGATCTTTAAAACTACGCAACGGATTTTGATGCGGTTTTTTTAAATAGATATAGTGATTTAAGAGGAAGGTTTTATTTCAAGTTGTATTAAATTGCACCTGTGCGAAGCAGGGGCGGGTCGCTAGTAATATTATATGACGAGATTAACTTGAACTTCTTTTTTTAAGTGTTAATAAAATTATACAATACGCACATAAATCCGAAAAATCAGATGTGCGTAATTTGGGTTCGAACTTGAGACCTATGACTTTGCAGTCCGACTGTCACACCACTAGGCTATCACTGCTTAAAGAAAAAAAAAAGACTTGAACTTATACGTTTGACTCGTCAAATTCATTTTTAAGAGTTTGACACATTATACTTCATCATTTCAGCCCGTTGTTGTCCACTGCTGAACATATGCCTCCCCAATCGATTTCTAACGTATCCGGTCCTATGCCACCTGCATCCAGCGATTCTATGCAGCTTTAACAAGGTCGTCGGTGCATCTGGCAGTTTGCCGTCCCACGCTGCCATTTCCAATGCGTGGTCTCCACTCCGGTATCCGTTTGGCCCATCGGCCGTCCGATTTTCGCGCTATGTGGCCTGCCTATTGCCACTTCAGCTTGATTATCCGCTTATTATACTTATTATTAATTTATTTTCAGCCTATTTTGTCCCAGCGCAAAGCCTGAAACATTAACGACCTACAGGACGTTACTAAAAAGTTTGTGATTCGCCAAGCGAGTCGTGGATGGAACTGCGGACTCATTATTTTTGTGTAGCATTGTGGATAAACGGGTCTCTTTTTTTTTTTTTTTTCATTAATCAAATGTCCATGGATACAAAATAAACATTTAGAAATCAATTATCCAAAAATACCTATGAAAATTAATATGCTTTTATTTATAGCAGTTGAGAAAACAATTAATTATAGCTAACGAGCCAGTAACTTGAGAAATAATGAGTAAATACGTCGTCGCCACATTGACAACGATGTTGGTAGATACAATTTTACGCACTGTTAAAACCTTTTAATGAGTTTAAGAGACAGACGCAAGTATCTACGGTTTACGGTTGCTACGAGTATATTTGATCGCCTTCACGTCGAACATGCCGAGCATGGAACAAGGAAAACCAAGTGGTTTATTAAAAAAAAAAATACATAACGGAAAAAAAATTAAGGCACTACTTCGGTGACTATCGCACACATCGATGCACACATCACACACACACACCGTACACATCGTATACACTACCTCTGATCGATCTATGTATTACTTACCCATTTAATACATGATGTAAGGGCCATGGACGCGCGAACTTTTACCATGAATTCAGCAAATGATTAAAGAACCCAGGATTGAAATTATTCAACATTAATTTTAAAAAAAAGCAACAGTTTTTTACACTTTGACCCTGAGGGTACACAGGCACTTCTGTTTGAAACAGCATAAATTAAAAAACATATAATGCAAAAACATATGATTTGTCCGATCATGCGACTAAACTCAATACAATTTGAGTTAAACAAAAGTACTGGCAGTATTTGATTACCCCAAATAAAATAGGTACCCTAGATAAAGAAACAAAAGTCAATAATCCCTTTCTTCATACGACAACAATGACAAAAGAATCAAATCACATCTTAAATTCTATCAAAGGCTTGTGAATCAGTTTCGTGATCTCCGTTTACTATTCGCTTTATACTCGATAACTGAAATTGTTATACCCAAGATGGAATCGCAAAATGTTTGCTATCGCCGTCGGCGTCGGTGAATGTTAGCGTAACCCCTTAGCCACGAGCTTCACGTTCAAGCGACACACGTGTACAGAGCCTTTTCAGATTAGCGTATTTTCGGCGCGTATAAGCTCGTTTTTGGAAGCGCGTGTAGGCGCGCTTTTTGCCATATACTCAATTCGTACGAACGTTGATGCACTTTTAAGCGCAAGCCAAGAAAGATAGTAACTTATTACTGCTAACTGATGCAACCGGTTCGAACACGAGTTCGAGAGAAAGCGTGGTCGCGCGTTCGATTTTTGAAGTGCAAAATGTGACGCGCATGTAGCAGCATATGACGCCCAAAAAAAAACGCCTGTCTGAAACCGCTCTCACAGTTATCCATATACAGTACAGTCTTTTCAGAAGCATTTTGTTTCCACATATATCCATATCCATATTAACCTCTGAGAGCTGTAACCCAACAGATACCTTATTCTCACGCAATTATAGATCACTGTAGTTTTGACAGACTTGCCAGTGATAGCAACCTAAGACAGCCTTGTTGTTACGAGCATAAAAATCACTGTGATTTTGACAGCGATTAAGAGTGGAAACAAAATGCTTCTGAAAAGACTGTACCGATAGCGACTACGGAGAAAAAAAATGAAAGAAGACGTGACGCGACGCCGCCGCGCCGCGCCGTCGACATATGAAACATTAATCAAGTGACACACGCGCGTTTGATGAAAGTGCGTCGCGTGGTATCGACTGAGGTCATAACCGGGCCGTACCTAACTGAGCATCGTAAATCTGTGATAGGGATTTTGTAAACACAGCTGAGCTGTATTTTTTTTACGCTTTCTCGTGGATGACAAGGCCGTTGGAAGTTGGATATTATTTGTTTATAGTTATCGGAGATTTTAATAGTAGAAGTTAAATATTTTTTTCCTAATATAGAGCTTCTTTTAATCTGGCAAGAGATATTAATTATGTTTAAACGTTTACAAGGCATACCGAATTAAAAAGTAAGTAATAAAGGTTGACTGGTAGAAAATGCCTATGACATTAAGTCCGCCTCTTTACTTTGTGCTTGAAGTATTAATTAAATAAATACCATAACCGCAGATCTGTAATAAGGTTTTATCTACTGATAAACAGATCTGCGATATTCAAAATCATAACATCTTATCCATCATAATTATTTTTATCGTATTACCGAGTACTAATTGGGTTGTGGAGGTCAGGTAGCCAGCTTCGCTCCTTGTAAAATGCTGGTATTCGGCTGCATCTGGTTAGACTGGAAGCCGACCTCAACACGGTTGGAAAAAGGCGAGGTAGGCAAGGCATGTATGAGGAATAAAAATAACTATACTCTAACATTCATCAGAAAAAAGCTCTTTAAAACACATGTAAAATGTTTGCAGCAGAATATCTTACATTCTCACACAATTAAAATAAACTTGCACTAAATTGTTGGTCTAGCAAAATACACAGTTTATCTTTGACACAAAATTTCTATTATTTCAACTCCAAATAACTTACTAAACTCGAAATATTTTGGTATACGATTGCTGCACAATGCATAACCGAGAACAAAGTGAAACAAAATTGTTCGCTGCAACTACAAACACAAATTGTTACTGTTTTTCATAACTTTTATTTTGCATAAACTCTGTATTACTAAAGAGTCACTTATAAACCAGTTACGCTCCAGCATTTTTTTGTAACATTTGCATTTCGTAAAAACCGACGACAATCTAAACGACAATAAACGTCCCAGTTCTGCATTCATTTACAGCGAGAAGTGTTGACGTTGGCAAAACAATAGCAGGACTCCGCGCGTTCCCATCTCTGACTACACAATACATCGACGGTTATTCACCGCTACAGAAAGCTGGAGTCTATCTGTACGACAATGGACATTGTGGTGTTCGATTCGTTCGCTTCACAATTGTCGAGTGCCGCCAATCGCTTCGCTGCGTTCTAATTCAATAGCGTTCGCCGTGAAATAATAAATTGCAGTTGCGTGGTTGTGAAAATGCACCGATGGGATTTGTGACTGTGTCTGTGTTGCTTGGATGGTTTAATAATGTTCATAAAGAGATGATTGCGACCCTTTTGCACCACAAAACTAAAAAATAAGTCTGTACCTGTCATTTTCTAACGGTGGACTGAAACAGAATGATGTTTTAAATATGCATTTAGTGATTTGCAGTGCAAGTGGGCCTGAAATTTTTAAACGACATGCCAAAATTCTCCTTATACCGTGTCAAGAATTCTGAAAGAAAATTCAGTTAGACATTTTCTTTTGGCGTAACGAACCTTGACGTTACCATACACAACGCGAGAGCACTAGAATCAGATTTATTATAACAAAGTAAATAAGAATGGAGTTGGCATTTTCTAAGTAATCTTATTTAGTTAATGTAAAAACAGTAAAAAGCTTTGATTTTATTATTCATGTTCAGAGTAATAATATAATTCGTTTTAGAGTCTCAAGCTGTCCTTGGGCCAGGTTCAATTTCATCACACTGATAAATTAAATACCTATAGTTACATAGAATATAAAGTATACAGGGTGGCGGCGACAATATGACAATAAATTAAACTGCGTATACCTTATGACTTTCCCAGTCTGTATACAAAAATTCATTCGAATATATCCAGCAGTTTAATCATAGGATATTTTTTTTCATTTTCAGCATTTTCTACGTGAAGTAGAATAATATGCTAGCACAGGCTAACGACCCCCGCATCGGTATAAATACCAAACACATGTTGCAAACTCGCTACTTCAAAAAAAATTGTTTCGTAAATTTTATTTCCAAATAGGAATTTTCAGAAATAAAAAAGAGTCTTAGGAAATAAAAATAAAAACGAAAAAAAGTTAAAGTTTCAGTGCAAATTATACCAAAATGAATAAATGGCTAGTGAACCAAAATCTATAAATAGTGTTCTATTTCGTTAATAGTTTTATGCTATTTCAGTTTTTTTTTTTTCGGCGTCCCATTTTATTTGATTTTAAAAATATTCCTTTGAAATAGTACTAACAGTGTTTTCATTTATTGTTGTATTGTCGGTGCCACCCTGTATAGGACATGTAATTAACACTATGATTGAATGCCATTCAAAGCAACTGTGTGAACTCCCATTGAAATTGTACTTAGAATTCCCGAATAGCTGGCGGTTCTGAAAACGATTTCTATATCCACGAAGATTCAGTAGGTATATGTTTTCAGTACCGTATGATCTACCACATGTTTGTTCGTTAAAACTATTTCCGCACAATGCAAATCGATCGTGCAAAAAATGGTTATCCATGTAATATTTGTTCCGCAAATTCAGTAATGCAGATGTCAGGTGCAATGCGCGGCGCCATCCATCCGAGAGATTGCCTCCCAGTGGGTTCATATCGATGATAATACTCTAGTACGAGTATGCGGATTTCTGGGCAATGGAACATTTTATACGTTTCATTTATACGTTCGATAGTAGAGAGTTAAAAGTGGATTTTTCGTTTTCTCTTGCCCGTTTGTTTACACTGAACGGAATGTTATTGTCCAACTAAATGGCGGCTCGGAAGTTAGCTGAGAGTGACCGTCTGCCCTGTATACCGGTTCAAACTGAATGGTGGCTCGAAAAATCTAAAATAAAGCTGCGCAGAACATAACTTTAGGTAGCATTGGGGTGCAGAGGATGCATCGTCTTGAGTGTATAATGCGCATACGTTGAAATTAGACGATGGTTTTCCAAATATTTACAATTTAAGTTGCACCCGTTATACGTCAAGTAAAACTCATGGAAATGATATTAGGGCGATATTCACAGAGTGCTCTGAATATACCTTACTGAAGCTTTGATTTTTTTGAGTAAAGCTAGTGTTAGCAATGTAAACTCAAAGTGCTATCTGTGATCTGTGAATCAAACCCTTCTCATTTGAATAATAACACATCACATCACATCACATAATAACACATTGCTCATTCAAAGCTATTCCCAGATCAGGTGTAAAATGATTCGAATTTCAATCATCAAATCATCAATGCTAGTTAATCAAAGAGCACATTAATTGGGCATGTGTAATTGGCGGACATTAGCTTGCTATTGCGTTCCTGACTGATCAGTTATATCATACTTATTTAGAGGTATACATACTTTTATAAATGCAGGAATTTCTCAGTAGCAGTCACGGAGTGTGGATTTGTGCCTGGAAGACGGCAACAGGCTTGCCCCCAATTACATGGAACTTAAACATTACTGGCGAGCTTTGGGTGTACTATTAAGTACACCAGCTCTGCCTAACCCATCGGTCATTACAGGCGTTATGTTATGTATGTTTCGTAAATGCGACAGTTTGGATGGATAGATGTTTGTTACTCAGTCACGCCAGAACAGCTATACGGGATCTGGGTGAAATTTGGCGCAAGGATAGATTAAAGTCTGGAATAGCACATAGGCTACTTTTTCCTTTATATCTCACACACGCACATTTTAATTTACAAGGAAACAAAGTCGCGGGTAACAGCTTTAAATAATAAGAGTTTATAGAATTGACAGTAGATAGGTATTGTCGATCTCACAATTACTTTATTATTATTTTTATCAACTATTGTCAATTGCCTGTGAAATTGTTACAGGCATTGATAATTTCAACCTTAGTTGAATATGTCTGCCACAAATAAAAATTTGAATTACTCGTACTTAGGGCCTTGTCTTAAAGACAAAGGTTTTTCTCGTTTTCTTTGTTTTCTCCCAGTACCACCTCACTGATTGACCACTAGGTTTACCAAGACTTCCATTCTTAATTTGTGCTCAGCGAGAGTAAAAGAAACCTAAATAAAACGAAAGCACGTCTAGTCTGAAAATATTCCATGATTCTTCTAAACAACAAATAAACTAAATTGACAGAAGAAAATAAACGTTACTCCCAGAAATTATTACGGTTTGTCCACAAATGTACTGTCTCTAGGCCTACGAGGCTCATTTTGGGCACTATAACACAGATAACGACAATTTATACAGTTATTTACGGCTATTTTAGTTCTTGAGTTATTGTGGAAGCTCCTGTATCTTAGAATGCGAGATAAATGAGTTGATTATTTAAGATATCTTAAGTAACTAGGTAACAAGCTTTGCAATTTTACACACTTTGTTCATTATGTTTTTGGCACAACTCAAACAGATGCGAATACTGTTTGAGTTGTGACAAAAAAAGCCCATATTTGAACTTTTGGGACAAAACAAAATATTTTCCACTTACGACCTTATGTGGAAAATAATAAAAAAACTAATAAAAGCCAAGTTGTGTAAACCGTATTCAATAGTCGATACGCCTGACATTCATTTCATTTAAAAATGAATGAGAAAAGTGTGAAAGATAGTATAGCGTAGGCATTTGTATATCATTGCAATGCCGAATAGAATGTCAAAATTGATTTTAAATGTTATGCATAATACATATTTTATGTACCCAGTTTTAATTCCGCGAAATAGACCCATCAGGAACAAACCCATACTGTTTTTTTTTTCTGATGGGAAATCATCAAATAACCCCTTCCGCTCTGGGCTGAGCAGGAGGGAGTGTCAGACTTTTACTGACTAAAACCCATCCATGTTCCTTTCTTTGCCTTTTGTGTTCCAGGGTCGCGGTATCTCTTTCGAACAGTCCCGCAACCCTGGCAGGCATCGGTCCTTTCGGACCCCTTCCTGTTTGCTGACTCTCTTTGAGGCGCGCGTGGAACACGAACGCGCCGTCGACACGGCCTGTCGTCATAAGACGGATGGACGGCGAGCTAGTAAGCTAGCCCATAGCTCACCGTCCACAGGCCCCCGACGCCCGGTGCGTCTCCCGCGGCGTCTGGAACGTGAGGTTCTCAAACCAATAAATAGCTCTTGATTAAAGATTTGGGTTCATGACATTCTTATTATTATTTTGTATTTCTGCATCACGTGCATATCTTTGGGCGGCGCTGCATTTTGCATCCAGGCCTGTATTTTTTTCGCGGACTTAAAACTTTATTAATTTTGCATAACATTTAATGTCATGGATTTCCTTTTAACGAGACCCGTTACGATGCCGAAAGATACTTGTTCTCCCCGTCATTGCGATCATTTATTTGTTCTAGACCATACCTGGGAACCTTCGGCTTCACTCAGAGTCAATGTTTCAACTTTTTCACAATTTTTATTTAAAAACTTGTTTTTATGAAAGATTTTTACTTAAAACCACGACCCTCGTACTCATCCATCCTCCATCAGCACAATGTTTTGAGTGCATAACATTGAGTCATACCGTAAAACGTGTTTTTACACCCCAAAAAAATAAGTAGTATCCCAGCATTATTTTTTGCGTAAAATTATTAGTTTGATGTACATAATGCTTGGTTGACGGCTTCGTCAAGGACCCGTTTACACCCTGTATAACATAAGTTATTTTTATAAAAAAAGAAAAAATTAAAATCTGGTTTTAAAAATTCTCGTAATCCAAATATTATTATATCAATTCCCACCCAAAACATCACCGCTAATTACCAGAACATTCACACAGTTCTGTATCAAGTTGTCTTTGTTACAGCAACTTCGTGCCAATTTACACCCGAAGCGTTGAACCGTGCACAGCAGAGAATGGTGCTCTTACTTACTGCGTACTACAGAACCGCAATTAACATCAACACAGTTTGTATTCGTTGAAATTATTCTCCTGATGTGAACACACAGATTTTCATCATCATTATTGTTGATGGGTTCAACGGGGAGGTTTGGATGAGAGGTGGAGGGTAGGTAAAGAATTAGGAGATGTTTTAGGATACACCATTTAGAAGGCGATGGATAATAATTTTAATATACGGTTTAATTGTATTGTTTTTTTGGTTTTCTTATGGTGAATGCCTCGTAGTTCAAGTGGTCGCAAGCGCAACTGCGGAGCATGAGGTCCTGGGTTTGATTCCCAGGTCGGACAAGGAGTCTGGATTTGTGCCCGGTGGATGGCAATAGGCTCGCCTCTTATTACATGGGACTTAAACATAACTGGCGAAATGTGCTGGTACACCTCTGCCTAACTCTTCGGGGATTATAGACGTGATAATGATGTTATGTCTGCATAAAGACATTAATTTTAATTTGCCTGGGGGCCTAAAGTGGCTGCTTTATCAGAATCATACTATGAATCACGTTAAAAAATTAAAATTCTTATAATGGTCTTTATGGTTATGACCACAAAGTCCATTTTAAGAGTTTTAAATTTTTAACGTGATTCACATTATGGTTCTGATAAAGCAGCTATTTTAGGCCCTCAGATTTTGGCGCTAAGGATAGATTACTATCGTTACCACGTGTAGGCCGAGAATAATCGGATCGAGGTACAAAGTTGAAGGTGGCCAGAAAACAAATGTTTGCAGTGCTATTAGTCTGGTTTCAAACTCATTGCCTAGCAGGCAAGACGAATTCACCATTCACTTCCTAGTCTAGCATACCCGCACCAGTTATTTCAGAAACTGATGCTTTGATAAGAACCAGAAGGACTAGATAAAATGACATGCCATCAGCCCTAAATATGACGTAAAAGTCAAAAAGGTAATGGATTGACATAAACTTCTACATGATCATCTGCCCAGCCTTGTTGTGGTCGCCTTCCAGTTTAACCGGATGCAACTGAATACCAGTATTTTTACATGGAGCGACTGCTTATCTGACCTCCATAACCCTTTTAGTACTGGTCTATACGATGCCCTACAACTGGGTTGTTAGACTTTCAGGCCACTGGTTTCGTGTAATCATTATCAAAGACCTACAAATGACAGCTGCGACAGGCTTAACATGCTTTCCGAGGCACGGAGGAAACTCAGTATGTATGTTGGTACTCACGGACCAACTAGGAAAATGCGACTTAGCCTAAAAATCGACTCAAGTAGTTATGAAGCTCTTTAAAACCGACTGTCACTTATTTAGGTCCTAAGGTGTATTATACTTGAAATAATATCTAGATAACATAACATATTATTATATCTATGTGGGATACGTTAATTGATCTGTTTAACAATAGGTTGCCACAGCAATAATATTGATATTGTGTTCCAAGGGATGGCAGGGCGTCGTAAACCAATTAGCCTATAACATTGTTAGTGTGTTATCTGAGAAATACGTATGAGCCAAGTAAATCGATCTAAATGTTCTTTCTGATCCTGGTGATAAACACAATTCTGTGAAGGATTATAGTGTTGATGATACCAAAATAGAAATGGGAAAGAAGTAAAAAAGTCCAGCTTTATGATACTGAAAAATAAATCCCAAAAAATGTGTTGCTTCGTACTGCTATGTATGCAAAATGTAAGAAATCGCTTTTTTTCTATTTCAGGTATGGTTTAAAGTAAAAGCTGTTCATAATAATGAGGACAATGAAGAGAGAAGTTTCAGTTATTTTGATGGCAAGCTCGGGAATGCTTATTATTGCTTATTATAAAACCATATAGGTGTATGCGAAAAAACAGAAAAAAATTACACGTACATTCAGGTCATGTCAAATGTCAAATCATGTCTGAAAAATATGTGCTTATATCATTATTATGAATGTGGTTGATGATGGTTTAATCCACCAAACTACTCGTATTACTTTTTCCAATTAGTGATCGCGAAAAATATGAGCTGTTAGTAGGTATTGATATTATGTATGGGACAGCTGATTACGATGATAGTTCTACAGAATACAATTTTCAGTTTGATAATCAGTACCCATAAATGTGACCACACTTGTCTGTTAAACGCTGTATACAATTCTATACAGTAACAATTAACATCAACCCACCTTCGAAGTCCAAAACATCTGAAACATCAGGTACAACTGCTCTTTCCTCCAGTTTATTCCAAATTCCTGGAGCAAAATTATTAACATTTCACATTATGTGGGGTACATTTGAGTCAAGTGCTGTAGTGGAGTGGCGCTACTTTTGCGGTTGCAGGCGCTTTGAAAGTTTCAAGCGACGAAAATGGGTCACACAACACCAGTTTATCCTTTGCAGTTTCAAAAAAATTGCAACTCTGAGTGTTACATACTCCTTGAGTTATGTATGCCTAAGTTATATAGGCTGACTGGTAATTAGTGACCGGTGACTGGTATTTTTTTTTTAAACTCATTCACTTTAATCACAATAGCACAACAACCGTATGAAATTCGCGCGCGCTTGTGACATATCAGCTGTTATAGCTGCGTGACGCTGTTCTGTATCATTACTATGGTACCATGCAACAGTGTAAACAAATTAAAAAATTATATCCAAAGACTGCGCAAGCAATTTCATACAGCTGTTGTGTTATTGTGATTAAAGTGAATGAGTATAAAAAAATGTTTCATTGGGAAAGTTGTTTAATAACATGAGTTCAATCACGTGTTTAAATATCGGTCACTAGTTATCAGTCACCTTAGATAAGTAATGGCTGCATTGTTAGTCCAGGGCAGGGGTAGTCGAAGCCTTTCATAATTTTGTCTACATCAGTCTATTAACAAACTGTTATTGAGTTATTCCTTCAGGAATTCCTCAGTGGGAGTCTGAATTTTCAAATAATGGCAACAGCCTCGTCGCCTACGATATCATTATATGGGACTTAAATTTAACTAGGTAATAGTAGCTGTACTATTAGGAATTAGGTACACCTCTGTTTATCCCTTTGAGAATTACAGGCATGATACATGAGCGATTCTTTTGTTGACGTCTTCCTAATAATTTTCATTGGAAACAAGTATTTTGCCGCAAGCCGGGTCGGCCATGACGGTCAATCCAAGTTCTGAAAGCTAAAACGTATTGTATTTTTTTATGTAGATACGCTTATGTAGTAAATTGCTATACAGAATATTGTTGATGTAGACTGAATGTATTAGCATGATAAAGGAATAAGTCCGTTTGAAGAAAAACGTAGAAGTCATCAAAGAACCACTTACCCAAAGACTTATATCTTTAGATGTGCTCTTACCGTAGTTAAGTCGCAAAAAAATACGTGTTTACACTGAGAAGAGCAAGCTCTCTCATTCCACAAGGAACGATAGATACAATTTTCAATGTGAGTGAGCGAGAAAATACTGTTATATTGTCATAAAAAAACAGAAACGTGTTTAATTCTAGGGTGAATCTTTGTGGTGATCACCATAAAGTAAGTACATCTGTTGACCCATAAACTGCTGTAAATATTTAAAGGCCTTCCGTGGTGTTCCTCCTAATAATCTTTAGGATGTAATGACTAATAGTTTTGGTGAGTTGAGCAAACATGAGGACGTTTCTGTGCATTGTCTTTTCGTAAGTACTTACTGCCCCGTAGCATAGACCACCGTAGAAACGGGTTTTATCGACGGAAGAATTGACAAAATGACCGAGCAACAAAAGAAATCTGTCATTTTGTCAATTCTTCCGTCGACAAAACCCGTTTCAGGGCTTTCGAGGCTGGACAGGTCACAAACTGCGTCTTGCAGTTTTACGGTGTAGGTTCATAGTTTTAAGCCGAAAGTATTTAATAGTTTAGCTATGTTTAAACATGATTTTTTATCATGATTTATATTTGGCGCAGCAGGGAGACACACAATTGTCACTTTTTTTCCTGTTTAGATTTAAGTTTTATTTTTTTATTTTTTGTTGTGCACTTGTGGCATGTGCCAAATAAAAACCTATGTTTTCTTTCTTTCTATTTATTTCCGCACTAATAACCCAGAAGAGATTGCTCTTAATTGGTTGAAAATATACAACACAGGCTCTCATCAATCAATGTTCTCTCGTTACAGAATGTTTCACATCACAAAAATAACAAAAAGTAGTACCTACACACTTCGAATGAGAGCTATCGTTGAGTTTGAGTTGGCAGCCTTAGTTTTTTTATTTAGGTTTTGAGGCCTACCGGATTGTGCGATTGAGAGTGCTTTTATCAAACCGGCCTTTTATTTTGTTTCCGCGTGAAAATAAAAAAATTGTACCTACAGTACAAAGCGATTTTTTCCATAAGTCTGTGAGAAGGCTTTTTGAAAATGTTTTCTGTGAATTTTGGGGCTAGATTTTTTAGAAGCTTTCGTTTTGACCGGTTCTTTTCAAAGCAGTATTTTGTACGGGCAACAACGGAATTATATTACAGGCTATTTCTTTGTTTGCAAATACCTAACAACAAACTGTTGACCAATTGATTCATGATGTCGGTGTTTCCAGGCCAACTCCTATCAGAAGAAACTCAGAGGCCAAAGGCCGCTGAAAGTTGGGAAGGAACGAGTTTAATGTGACAAAGTACAAGCGCTGAACATTTTCTTATGGCGTTCGCACCACACATCACCTATAATATTTGCATTGACCTCAGTATAGAGCAGTGTTGGCTCAGTGGTAACAACACTGACATACAAATTATATTGTAAGTCATGGATTCACATCCAGACAGGCACATTATATTGTGTAGTTTATTTCATCACAACTGCTTACAAAATGGTGAAGGTAAACGTCGTGAGGAAACCAGCATGTCCTTAAACTGAAAATTCAAAACCTTGTGACCTCCACCAACCCGTACTGGACCAGTGTGGTGGATTACAGCCTACTCCTTTTTTTTTTGGGGTGAAAAATCACGTTTTACGGTAGGTCTCAATGTAACGCACTCAAAACATTGTTCTGATGGATGGGTTGAATAGTACAGGGAACGTGGAGGTGTTTTAACCCTTCGTCTGCCGGAACGTAGATCTACGCGAGACACAATAGGTTTTTAATTGCATCTATATACTCGACATAAGAGTGGTTAAATTAAAATATTACATTAAAACATGTATTAGAAAAAAAACTTGTGAAAAAGTTGGAACTTTGACCCCCAATATCTCGGTAACTAGAAGGTTCCCAGGTATGGTCTAGAACAAATAATCATTCAATTTAAAATTTGAAAAACCCCCAATTATTAAATCGCTGCACCGATTTTGATAAAATATATCTAGGAACCATTGCCAAGAAACTAGCTTTCAAATAAAAAAAACTGCATGCAATTCACTCGTTTAAGAGCTACGGTGCCAGAGACAGACACACACACACACACATAGCGGTCAAACTTATAACACCCCTCTTTTTGCGTCGGGGATTAAAAACTGATAGCAATAATGGGGAAAACAAGTGCGTTTCGGCTTCGTTAAGGGTCTTGTTACACCCTTTATTAACGACCCCATATTTATCACTACATTCTGTTTAATGGAATTGCCACCTTCAAATTCACAACAGTTTGTTTTAAACTTTCTTTCCTCTTAGTTTGCCTACACAACATTCCTATTTCCGACCAACTGTCCGCCACAGCCCATCCCAATTACAAACAGTCGGGCCAACAAATAGTTTCCATCATTATAATCTAGACGTTTCGATGGCTGCTGACAAATCTCCCAGGGTTAAACTTTGAAGATCTGCCGCTGAAAGGGTTAGGTCCGAACCTCAATTATCGCGGGTCCATTTTGTGAGAAGTTCCATGTTAACCAGACATGTTGGTAATGAGAATTTGTGGTGACGACTTTCTGACATAGAATATATAAGTACAGAAGGTTCGGATCCTTAGACATCATCATCAGCTGCCTAGCCTTTTCTACAACTTTTCTGGAGTCGGTTTCCAGTCTCTAACCAGATGCAGCTCAGTATTACCTGTATTTTACATGGAGTGACTGCCTAATTTGATCTATATAACCCAGTTCGACTGACAAAAAAGAACGCACACATAGACACACTTCATGTTCTCCGAGAGTAAGCGCAGTTGCGACTGGCATTTGTTTAAGAACACGTTCGTATGCATGTGTGCGTCCTTTAAGGATCCAACAGCTGAGACGTAGGCCTCCTCTCATTGAGAAGGAGTGGACCGTAACTACATTTTTTCGAATTTGGCAAAATTCTATGACTTGTTGGTCTCGTCACGATATTTTCCTTCACCGTACTTCACCTTCTATGTGTGCGTGCGTCTATTTTAACTCATTGCACTAAGTCAGCTTTCTGTTCCTTTCTATTCTGTGTTTCAGTTATATCTTCATGTTATTCAGTCGGGGGTAGGCAAAGTTTGTAGCGGCAATGGGTATGGATATTGTTAATGCAAAGCGTGAAGCGTGGGATACACAATAGACGGAGTGAGTCGTAATAGAAGTTTTTAAATAGAGTTTGATTTTCTATGAAGTATTCAAGACAGGTTATAGCTGCAAGGCTTATACATTCGTTAGAATGGAAAATGTAACAATAAAGCAGCCGAATTTTGTCACACTTACTTTTGAATCAGAAGGGACCCCTTCTTTAGGCCTCCAATATGTATCACCATGACTATAACACGCTAAATGGAAGCTATTGTCCCTCAATTATCATTTCAGTGCCAACTTTGGTCAAAAATCTTCTGAATAGCATATGTATGTATTATCTATTGCGTACTACTTGGCAAGTATCTAGGTTGTTTATTTATGTAGGTACCACACATCCAAATTCTTTCTAGCTGTGACCTTCTTTTAGATTTATAACCTAACCCGACTTTTAAATTGCATTAAACCTCGTTTGTCACGCGACTGTTTTAGATGGTTCTTTTTTCAAACATTCTTCGTTCGGAGGTATTCGGGGTTGATCGTGACGTGTCGGCAATACGTTCTGTTCTGTCGAGTCTTATTGTAAAAGTTTACTTTGAAGGGCGTGCTGGCGTTCTGTCGTACTGGCGTATTGTTATTCAACGCAAAGCGGCCGAGTTAGTTGTCACGCTATTGTTTGAAGGTACACTATGGGGCGGTGCAAGGGATGAGAGGTGACGTAATATTCATTTTTAACAAGAGCTAGTAAGTATACAAAACTATATGCTAAATAATAAAAGCCACACGGGTCGATATTCAACTTGTCTAGGTTGATTCGTGGATGTGTGACCAACGCATACCAAGTTCCCTCCACGCGTCGGAAAGTACGTTAAGCTGTTGGTCCTGGCCGTCAATTGTAGATCTTTGACAGTCGTTACAGGTAGTCCGTAACCCGAAAGTCTGACAACCAGTCTTATCAAGGGGCATTGTATTACCCAGTACTAACTGGGTTGTGGGGATCAGATAGGCAGTCGCTCCATGTAAAATACTGGTATTCAGCTGCATCCGGTTAGACTGGAAGCCGACCCCAACTTAGGTGGGAAAAGGCTAGGCGGATGATGATGGCGTACATATTATATCTTCCCTCATATGTACAGATGTGAATATTTACTTACCCCTGCTCTGGTTAAAAGCACTCATATTCTTGCTTACACTTTACGCAAGTTTACATTAGCGAATCATTTCACGCTACAGAAAGTCAAAAAGCAAAGTGCATATTTAATACAGCATGTTCACGAAATTTCATTCACTGCAAATGGTTCTGAAATTACTCCTGTAAACATACTTTGAAACTTAAAAATTGGTTGTTGATTTTAGATGAACATTTTCCACACGGTTGAAATGGTACTAAGTGGCTTTTGCATGGTGATAGATTATAATTCTATACTATAAATTACATGTTATAAATATGTAATTTACACATAAATACGTAAGAAACTCACCCTTTTTCATAGGGTAGGGAGTTCCATGTTGATACATCTAACATAACATAACATAGTACCACGCCTGTAATCCCTGCAGGGTTAGGCACAGGTGTGCCAGTACCTACACACTTCGCCAGTCATGTTTTAAGTCCCATGTAGTCGGGGGCGAGCCTATTGCCATCAACCGGGCTTGAAATTAAAAATGAAAGTAAATAATAAAAGAAAAATAATAGAAAATAAAAGACAAGGACCCAATAGTAATATTAGTAAATAATGTAAAGAATCTTATTAAAACATTTTTTTCTTTAAAACGGGTTCACAGACACTAACTTTATTATTTAAGAATGTGGAAATTGGTATAGTATAATCTTAGTCTCTTTTTGGGTTTCTGTACTCAAAGGGTAACCAATGGGGCCCTATTACTAAGCCTCCGTTGTCTGTCCGTCCGTCCGTCTGTCTGTCAGCGGGCTGTATCTCATGATCCGTAATAGGTAGACAGTTTTCACAGAATTTGTATTTCTGGTGGCGCTATACAGCGTGTAACAGAAAGGGTATAATCATATGGAATACTGTGGTACGGACCATCAAACTGAACAACTTTCTCTATGGGACCAGCATCGAAAACGTAAAAAAATAATCAGCGGTCCCATACATTTTCGTCGAGTAGGTATTGAAATTTTGTATAGAACAGCTGATTATTTTTTTATGATTTCGATGGTGGTCCCATAGACAAAGTTGTTCAGTTTGATGGTTCGTACCACAGTATTCCATATGATTATACCCTTTCTGTTACACGCTTTATAGTCCTCCTGACCATTTTCGGTCACGGCGGCCAATCTCAACCAAGATTAGCCATCGGCGCGGGAGATATTATAGTGCACAAGTGTATGCGCAGGCACAGGTGCACTCTCTGTTCCTTTACTCTCACAGTCCGATGGGACGGCAATCCGACACGACCGGAGACAAATCAGGCGCAGGACCAACGGCTTAACGTGCTTTCCGAGGCACGGGGTATCATACCGCCAACTTCCAAACTCCGGGCTACTACTGAGAAATTTCGAATGAAAAACCCAATAGCACTTTTTGCCCGACCCGGACCCCACGCTCAGCAGTCGCGCTTGTGACCACGAGACCAACGGGGCAGCGGGGGGGGGGGGGGGGGGTGTTGGCGCTATAACAACAAAATCATCCCCATTATCTTGTCCCTATACTCGTCATCTCATCAGACACCGCTATAACAACAAATAATAAAAATAAATTAAAAATTAAAGGCTATAGTGGTACGGAATCCTTCATGCGCGAGTTTCGATTCGCACTTGGCTGGTTTTTTAAAAGAGTGTCCATGGACTGTCTTGTGTGTTCTTCTCCATACTAACTACTTACGCCTTGAAATGGGCAATTAGTACATTCATCTTTTTTGTCTGGCCGACTCTTTTACAATTCAAAAGTACGAAATTTTATATTCAAAAATTCGAAAATAAATGGGTTTTAGTCAGTAAAAGTCTGACACTCCCTCCTGCTCAGCCCAGAGCGGGAGGAGTTATTTGATGACTTCCCATCGGTAAAAAAAAAAAAAAAGAGCTGAGTTTGAGTTACAGTTTAGCAGATGTCGAAAATACTTGACTGGTATATAAACTTGAAATAAATTTCACAGAATTTCAAGAAATTATAGAACAAAAATCAATTAAACTTTGGAAACACTTATATTATGAGTGAAAAGAACAATTGTGAGTGGGAACTAAAATAATTTCATAAAGTTTCGTTTCTATAACGGGACTGTGTAAAAATATTTCTTCGTAAGTTTTTTATTTGGAGTTACTTGATACCTAGTTTTATGAAAAAGTAACGTGAAATGTACTACTTAATAATTCTAGGTATGGGTGATATTAAATTTAGGAATTGTATTTAAGCACCTTTGGTAATTGGTTTCTTAACAAATACGAGTAATAAAGACGGTTTGGCGCATCGATGTTACGCTAAACCTTCTTTTTGTGACTAGTTACTGCGATAAGACTAACTAACTTTGAAAATAATCGACCAAGTGGTAGTCGGACTCTCGCACAAAGGGTTCCGTAGCACCAAATAATATAGTCCCGATATTATTAACGCTCATTGGAACGCTAAGGAAGGACTGACTTATACAATATTATTATTTGTTATTACAGAGGAAAAATAAATACACACATAATCATAACATAATCAGCCTATAATGTTCCCACTGCAGGGACACTCGGCCTCCTCTCTATGAGAGGGAATGGGCTATATAATCCACCACGCGGGCCCAGTGCGGGTTGGTAGATGTCACATGTCTTCGATTTTTTGGTTCTAGGAGATGCCGGTTTCCTCACGATGTTTTCCTTCACCGTTTTGAGAGCAGTGGTGATGAAGTAAATTACACAAAGTAATGCGCCTGCCTGGGTTCGAACCCACGACTTACTGTTCGTAAGTCGGGGCCGCCACTACCGGGCCACCGCTGCTCCCGTAATAAATACACATTCTGTTAAAATTTCAAAAGCCTACCTATTACGGATCATGAGATGTAATACGCCAATCCATCCGTAATAGGTCCGTCATCGCCGTAATAGGTAGGTAGCTAGGGTAGGACGGACGGACGGACAGCGGAGGCTTAGTAATAGGCTCCCGTTGGTTGCCCTTCGGGTACGTAACCCTAAAAAGCAAGAATTTTAATGACGCTTTAAAAAAAAGGAGATCACCAAAAGACAATCAATGAGATTTTATAGAATCAATATAACATTTTTTATCAGGAGATCTTTTGAGAGATCCCCTAATAGATTCTATGAACATTATCCACGGAAAAAGCTACATTCATATTTTGACGAAAGTATAATAAAACGCTAACAATATCAAGTCGTGTGTGCAGCTGTATTACATTTTCATAGCGAATACGGTTTCAGAAACAAAAATATGATTTTTATGATACATAGTTTACATTATTTCACTTGACAGGTAGACAGGTTTGCAGACAAGGCAATTTGCTTTCAAAGTAGATATAGTACCTAAATACAGGATATTTTTGACATCCAATTTAAACTATAGGTACAGCTTGTAATAAATTAGGACAATATTTTGTTCAAGGTAGAATGTATTAGGGGTTTGAGTATGAAATTGCCGATTTGTATGGACGATTTCGTGAAAAGTGATATTTCCATACCAACATTTTTTTTTCTTCAAAACTTCTGAACCGATTATGATGCAATTGCAACCTATAGTTAGAGTGAAAAAAGATGCGGTGCACTGCGTATCTTAGATTCTCAAAACACAGTATATGACAAAAATATATCTACTTGAAGTAGTGAAACCGACAGTACATTGACACAGGTGTTTTGACACATTACCCTATGAGGTAATATGCAACTACTAGCACGGTTTTTAAACTCTAAAAGGTACGTACATTAAACAATTAATCCACTAAAAACGAAATTAGGTACGAAAAAGTATAACTATACGTCAAAATTATAAACAGAACAAAATGACAGAAAAAAACGGCAATTTCATAGTTAAAGACCTATTATGATAGAACTACTCAAAGGACGGCTGGATTACTTTGAAAATCGTGTTGTAAGTTCATAATGATCCATAATTCATCCGGGATCATGGCGCTTGCAACAGCGTCGAAATATCGGGAGCTCAAAATTACAGACAATCACGGAAGATATCCCTTAAGTGACAGTTTATTGTGTAGGTGTAAGCCGTGAAAGTTTAATACAGTGTTTGAGTCCATAATGAGTAACTAAATCAGAACCTAATAATGCTATTATTATGGGAAGGATAATTCCTTGCATTTCCTAATTCATCATCATTCTGCTACCCTTGCCCCAACTTCCTTGGGGTGGCGCAGCCTGTCTTCATTTTCCATACTTCTCTATTACTCGTCATCTCCTCAGACACCTCCTTTCTAGACGTATCATCCTTTAGTCCAGTCTCTCCATCATTTGTTTGGTCATCCTCTACTCTTATACTCATCCACATTTATACTCAACACTTTCCTCACGACATTTTCCTCATTCTTCCGCATCACATACCAAGCCAATCGATTACGACACATCTTCTACTTAATACACAAAAACACCTCGGTGACAGTCTAGATCGAGAATCTGACATTTGTAGAATCTGGCATTCATAGAATCTGGCGTTATAAACTCGTCTGGCATATCTAGAATCTGACATTAATCGACGAATCCATTTTTCCATAGAGCGCGTGGCTTTGTCCTACTATAATAATTATAAATGCGAAAGTTTGTGAGGATGGATGGATGTATGTTACTCTTTCACGCAAAAACTACTGAACGGATTTTGATGAAATTTTGCACATAGATAGTTTATACCCTGAATTAACACATAGGACTTTTTATCCTGGTAGTATGATCCGGTGGGACAATTATCGAACTTTACATGGGCGAAGCTGAGGGCATAAGCTAGTATTTCATAAAACATCGTCTCTATTTGCTTCTCAACTTAATAAGATGTACTGCACTTTTATCTATTAACTTAAATAAATTACTTTACCCGAGGACCATCATTATAATCACCTAGCCTTAATTCTGTATCAAGAGAATCCTTCCTTATTCTGTTCAACACTGCTTTGTCCTTATGGAAGGACTTCTACAAAAACTTCAATTCTACTTATAATTTTAAGGAGTCCTGCCTCGTTGGTCTAGTGGACGCTCAGCAGCATAAGGTCCTGGATTGGATTCCCGGGTCGCGCAAGAATTTCTCTGTTGCAGCCACGGTGTCTGGATTTTTTGCCCGGTTGATGGCAATAGGCTCGCCCTCGATTACTACAGCCTAGTACTACAGGCGTAGCGCTTAACAGAAACGGTGCCTAGAGTATATGCGCGGTGCGGGAAGTGTGAGGTCACACCTGAGAGCTTTCTCCCACTCATCAGCGTTTGTATTCATCCCAGGAATCATCTCAATTAAAAGCCAGACCTAAAATTCCTTCGTCTTCTTTTTTTCGATTAAAATTTCGTCTGACCAGTGCGTAGCCATATGCTAGCTGTTATTAGCGTCGTTTCAATCTTGGAAGGTGCAGGTGGTTTTGCAGAGCGGGCCGAAAAGGATGTGAGGCATATCTCCAAACTGGCACTGTGTTCGGGAATGATCGAAGGTACCCCTTTTTTTTCGGATGGGAAATCTTCAAATAACTCCTCCCGCTCTGGGCTGAGCAGCAGGGAGTGTCAGACTTTTACTGACTAAAACCCATCCATTTTCCTTCATCGCCCTTTGTGTTCCGGGGCCACGGCATCTCTTTCGAACAGTCCCGCAGCCCCGGATCGAAGATACCCCTTATGGCCAGATTATTTCTACAGCATCCAACCTGGACCCGCAGCTGGTACTTACAATTACAAAATTCAAATCACAAAATGATCGTCCATTCAAAAGGCTGTAAATGCCAAATTCCGATTTATCTCGTCGACCCGCGAATATTCTTCGGTACACATAAATGTAGGCGACGTGACGGTGCATAGCAATGAGCTTAGCATTTGAATGTTTAACATTAAATTAATTTCTTTAATGGGATGTTATTTCTGTGTGAATTGCAGTTTTGTGGGTGTTTTTTATTAAGGCGTAAAAAATTTGCGTACTGGTGATTTTTTGTGGAGCTTGTTTACCTGTAGCGCTACTATATAAAATATTTCCCAAAGTTGGATATGCTAGCCACTTGAGAGGAAATGAAAGAGCATCATACCAAAGCTTTCGACAACCACCCTAGAAAGCCATCGAATGTAGTCCCTGTGGCTGAAATCGGCTAGACGGTATCAAATAAAAAACACTACTTTAATGCTATTAAAATGGGTACAGAAAATATCTTTATACTTATACTAATTCGGTCGAATATAATAATAATAATAATAAGGACGGAGGACGGTCCTTCGATATCCAGGATGTTGACAGATCCAGGGGAATGATGAACCTGTATGGATTAAAAGGGGAATATTCCAGGGCGATAGTCTGAGTCCACTTTGGTTCTGTCTAGCCCTGAATCCTCTAAGCACATTGCTGAAAGATTCAGGTCTAGTCTAGCGGTTGAGAAGAGGTGGTCAGGTCATATCTCACCTTCTATACATGGATGATCTGAAACTCTTTGCCCTCTTTGCCCCCAACAAATTGCAACTGATGAAGCTACTGAAAGTAACTGAAACTTTTAGTAGCGCCATCAGGATGGATTTTGGTGTGGACAAATGTGCAGTCATGTATGTAAAGCGAGGGGAGATTATGGAATCCGAGGGAATTCAACTCTCGGATTCCATGCACCTGAGATCCCTCTCCTCATCCGAAAGCTATAAGTATTTGGGTATGTCGGAAGCGTTAGGCATTAACGTAACTGACATGAAGCAATCGTTGAAGGAGCGCTTCTTCGGTCGCCTGACGGAGGTATTAAATAGCCTTCTTTCGGGATCCGAAAAAGCCTTCGACGGCTGGGTCATGCCGGTTTTAATGTACTCTTTCTAAATGGACTCAGACCGAACTCGATGCCCTGGATATAAGTGTCCGTACACTGCTAACCGCAAACCAGATGCATCACCCACGATCATCGGTGATGAGACTGTACATCCCCCGGTAGTGCGGAGGTCGAGGCTTTTTAAACGCGAAGACCCTCCACAACCGCGAGGTGTGCAGTCTCAGAGAATATTTTTTTAAAGCCGAGGTGGGTATGCACCGAGATGTGGTCGCAGTGGACAAGGGACTCACCCCGCTGTCCATGGCTAAAGAGAATTGGCGCAAACCTGTAGTACTTACTACCGACGACCGCAAGGAAGTATGGCAAGGCAAGGAGCTTCACGGGCGCTTCTACCGGGCTCTTCGTGGGCCCGATGTAGATTTTCTAGCATCCGTGTCCTGGCTACGTTTCGGTGACCTCTTCGGAGAAACCGAAATTTTTGTCTGTGCAATTATGGACGAAGTTATGTTGACGAACAACTACCGGAAATATATTATGAAGGACGGGACGGTTGACGTGTGTCGGGCATGCCACCGTCCGGGTGAGTCGATAAGACATATTATTTCTGGTTGTTCTCGTCTGGCTAACGGCGGGTACTTGCACAGGCACAACCAAGTAGCCAGGATTATTCACCAGCAACTTGCCTTGAAATATAAACTTGTGGAATCTGGGGTACCGTGCTACAAGTATGTGCCCGACCCAGTTCTCGAGAAAGACCATGTCACGCTGTACTGGGATCGGTCTATCATCACTGACAGGACTATTGTCGCCAATAAGCCTGACATAGTGGTGATAGACCGATCAGTGCGCCGCGTAATGATAATCGATGTTACCATCCCGCATGACGAGAACTTCATGAAAGCTGAGAAGGAGAAACAAATAAAATATCTCGACTTGGCACACGAGGTTGTTGACATGTGGAATGTGAACTCGGCTATCATTGTGCCGATTGTCGTGACGGCCAATGGCCTTATGGCCAAGAGCGTCGACGACCATCTTTCGAGGCTCTCCTTAGGCGGTTGGATCTAGGGCCTGATTCAGAAGGCAGTACTCCTCGATACAGCTTGCATTGTGAGGAAGTTCCTGTCTCTGGAGCCCTAACCACCGGTAGCTTGGACCCTGCTCCCGACACCGGCGGACTAGCATTTTTTTATATTTTTAAATGTTTTTTTTTTGTATTAATTTCTATATGAATATTTAAAAAGTAAATCATATGTATAAAGATGAATAAAGATAATAATAAAGTCTTTATTAGCAAAACACAAGTTTGACACATAAACACAAAGTGCACAACAGTCATTAGTCAACAGAAAAATTAGCAAACAGAGGTAATGTAATGTGTGTGACTATGTACTAATATAATGTGCACTAAGTGTCAGAGTACTAGGATTATCATGTATCACGAATGCCATCACCTTCCAGCCAGCCAGCTAGGTGATGGACCATATTATGGAATAGGTATAGATAGAAGACCTATGCCCTAGTAGTGGGAACTATGCAAGCCGATGTTATACAAAATAAAAGCGAAGTTGAGGAACATTTTGTACTCTAATGTTACATCAAACAAAATATTAAAGAAATTGCCTCGAGGACAGATATGTTTCTAGGAAACATCCTTATTGGAAAGCAATTGAAAATCACAAGACCCACAAAAAAGACAAGACAGCTTATTTCCTGAAAATTTCAGTGTAACAAAGTCCCTGGTCTATAATAATGAGCCTCTGAGCAAACATGATCAAGCATGACACTACACATTGTCTAAGCTTTTTATCAAAGGCTGCCATTTCAGTTAATTTCCTGAGAAAATAAATCTCAACCCGGCCCATTTTTCGAATAATTATTCGAAATCAAAAGGTTGTTCGAAGTCTACGATTGTTTCTACGAATATTATTCGATTGGAATATATTCATAATGATAGTCTTTGATATTGATGTCGATAGCAAATGGCTTGGTTTTGTGTTCTTTTTGATGAGTTCTAGTGTTGCTGTCAATTGCAAAAAGAATGAATATACTAAGAATGAGTTGTCTGATTCTTGTTTTAAAAAAAAATGTGTCCGTATCTATTGTGATTTTCAGAAAAATCATTCTGTGAAATGTTAAGTTTAAACAACCATAAATTGAATTGCTAATTTTTGTTCCGATTTCCATTCTACTTTGCAAAAACAGAACTGCATTGTATTCATATATGTTTTCAATAAACATAAACTTACTTTAGCTATAAGTCTGCTGGTACATAAAAGAAGAGAATATTAATTACTTTGGGTTCATTTATCAAATAACTGTATCATATCAGGCTTACTTTGTCAATCAATCCTTCAAGAACGCACCTTGCTGATGAACCCGGTAGTTCCATCCCCACACAAGGGGTTCAATACGTCATTATCTTACGTAAACGGGTCGTAAATGACACGTAAACGGAACGTATCCCGCACAGGGGTGTATTATAGTCTGCAAATTGAAATCTCTAAGCGACTCAGTCCCATAGGCCGCTCTAATCTTCTAAATAATAGCGTTTGAAACAATAAACCGAGATTTGGGTTGTCATTTTGCTAAAATTACGCGCCGTTCACGGAGCTCAAGGATATAAAGACAATTATTTTATTTTGGAACAGTTTTGGTGGAAAATATGTTTGGTCTATTTTTGATTTACAGTAACAAATGTAATATCAAAGATTTTAATAAGAAAAATACATTTATTTCAGACGTAGTCCATAGTAACACAAAAACCTTTAAATGGTAACCAAGAATCCAATGGTGGTGGTTGGTGGTTAATACACAATTCCGTTTAATGGTAATTTAACGGAATTGTGTATTCCTTCCTTTTAATAATTCTTTTTAAATTATGTTTTATTTAATGTTTTATTTTTCCTTTACTGAACAGGACTAAAATAATAATCCTACTAATATTATAAACGAGAAAGTATGTGAGGATTAATAGATGGATGGATTCTCGCAAAAAACTACTGACCGGATTTGTATGAAACTTGGCATACAGATAGTTTACAACCCAGATTAACACATAGAATACTTTTTACTGCGGTAGTACGATCCCGTGGGACATATCCGAACCTAATGCGGGCGAAGCCGCGGGCTAGTTAAACATTTAGCTTACGAGGCCTTCATCCAACAGTGGACTGCATTGAGTTATACACCATAGATCTATTTTTAAAACGTTGATTCACGTGACTATGCTTTTCTAAAATAAACCCCTAGAAGCACTAAAGTGGTTCCAGGTACCGGTGTATCAGGTTAGACTAGCACTCTAAGGAAATTCACTACTTGATGAAAAGATCCCAAGAGGAATTTCGGATATAGAAATTGGAAATGCACCGGCAAATTCGAACGAACGGTACGTGCGAACGTACCATCTCTAGATTTTCGAATACGATCCGAAATACCTCGCCACCTCCCGCGGGTAATATCCGAAATAAGGACGACGTGTTTCTGAAATCTTTTGGGTAATGAATTTAATATAATTAGGTTCATTTATTGTAAAAACAGTAGAATTATGTGTGTATACTATTGCAATTCGGTTTTACTTTTGTTGATATATTTCTTTCTCACATTATTATTCGATACCATTAGGGCCGACTTTTCAGTCATTAGATAACTTTTACCTTAAGAGTAAATGTGACGTTTTAACAGAGTGTCCATACAAAAACTGAGAAAATGACAAACTTATTCGTCGGATAAAAGAAAAATGGTGACTGAAAAACCGCTTGTCCAATTTAATACAATTTGACAGTTATTTCTTACGAGTATCTACCCGCGATTTTGTCCGCGTCGAAAACCTTTTTAATTTTTCCAAGTCATCATAATCAATTAAATACAGCTCGTTTCTATTTCCAAGCTTAACATCATAATTTATTACCACTACTGTGGCTAACCTACCCCTTTTATACCGTTAAAAACACATTACACGAGTCTAAATATAACCCTTCTTTGCAGCGGGGTAAATATTTACGCAAACTGTCAACACACCTGTCATGGCGCGTACTTGACAAGTCAAAATGGCGGCTATAACACTCTTGACGCCCATTTCACTATTATTATGTTGACGTTGGTTAAAGTTTACGCTGGCCCCAATACAGCGAACTTAAATATTAATGCTGGACGAAGTCATTAACGGGAATCGATTAATTTTGCGATGAGTTATGATATTGTGGTTAATTGGATCGGCGCGGGCGCCTTGTTGAAGGGTGGCTGCCATTTTTATTTTGTCCAGTTGAACTTTTATACAACTTTTTAATTATAGACGTAAGCCCATTATTGGTGACTGTATTATTAACATCTGGTGAGGTAGTGGTCGATCCTGTTGAATTAAAATAAGCAGTCTTCTAATAAGATAACATTTATGACATCACAATGTAACTTTCTTGAATATCATTGCAATTATTGTTTTTATGGTCTAAACCGTAGTGTGAAGCTCTGGGCAACTTATATTGGCAAGAACTTGCAATAAACTTGGAAGCAAAAACGAACATGACGGTGTGATAAATGTGTTTTAGATTACTACTTCTAACTGCCTGTTATGCTTCTGCAATATAAGTTAGTTCTCTCTAGAATACTTACTTATCGAACAATACTACTTTTCATTACGTCTTACCAAGAGAACATGACGATGAAGAGGTTAAGCATGTTACGGTTGCTTACATACTGGTTCATCTCGGTAGGTGTAAAGCACATTGCTTTACAACAAAGTTGAATCGAGGCAATTTCTGTAAATATTCGGTCTTTATTCGGCTCGTGACTCTGTGGCTTATCCTGTTGGGGTCGATCAAAAAATGCCCTTTTTTTCTGATGGGAAATCATCAAATAACTCCTCCCGCTCTGGGCTGAGCATGAGGGAGTGTCAGACTTTTACTGACTAAAACCCATCCATGTTCCTTCTTTTGCCCTTTGTGTTCCAGGGCCGCGGTCTCTTTCGAACAGTCCTGCAACCCTGGCAGGCATCGGTCCTTTCGGACCCCTTCCTGTAAGCTGTCATCTCTTTGAGGCGCGCGTGGAACACGAACGCGCCGTTGACACGGCCTGTCGTCATAAGACGGATGGACGGCGAGCTAGCCCGTAGCTCACCGTCCACAGGCCCGGCGTCGGGGCCGCCACGTGGCCCCCGACGCCCGGTGCGTTTCCCGCGGCGGCTGGGAAGTAAGGTTCTCTCCCTCTCACGTTCCGCCACCTCTTTCGCTAGCATGACTGTTTCGCAGAAGGAGGTGACGGCGTCCCATTACGTCTCGCTCCGGACCATGGATTGAACCAAGGCCGGACACGGCAGTGGTCCGCCCACGCGAGGCAGGTCTCCACCGTGTGCTCCACCGTGTCCTCTGGTCGATCCTCACAATGGTAGCACCCGGGCGTTTCCTCCCGCCCGATTCGGTGCAGACTCTCCCGAAACAACCGTGTCCGGTGAGGACCTGCATCAGGCGGAAGGTGAGGGCGCCGTGGCGCCTCTCTAGCCACTCCTCAAAGAGGGGACTTAGCGCCACTATTGTGGCATGCCCTATCAAATGATGCCAAAATGAGAGAAAGCTACTCAAAAACGCTGTTCCGTGCGTGTAAATGCGATTTCAATCTTGTGTAAGATTATAAACAGAAAATACAATAAAATAGAAATTGACGATCATTAAACCCTGTATTAGCATCGAATGACTACTTTATTTAGGCCCGTTTTTACTCTTAACCACTGAACTAGAAATTAGGGTCCAGTATTTGTACAGGGTCTGACATTGAAGTGGGTTCGCTACAATAAGTACCATCCATTTGGCATTATCCACAAAACCCTATTTTGTGTCAAAGACTTCAAGTGGATGAAATTAGCTACTTTTACTCGACTGCGGCGTAGCTCAAAAAGGTGGGTTATGAAATCATTATAGGTACCTAATATTTTGGCAACTTACAAACAAAAATATGCTTAGTACCTGTTAATATAAAGTATAATTCAAAGGATCATTCCCACTAACACTAACAGTATACTTCAGTAGAAAGTCAATGTCTGGTTAGACCATCAAGCCTTAAATGTTTTGTCAAAGTTCTATTTCAGTATCGGACATTATCTGGTGTCCACAATCAGTCCGTACATTGTCCGTACCAGCACCACAATCCCATCAGTTTTGACAGAAAATATGAAAGAAGAAAGAGAAGGCCTAAAATAACTTTGAGATAGCGACAAAGTTTGTGTCAAATTGAACGATCAACGCTGGGTTAATTATAGGAATTAAGCAACAGCAAATAACCGAAACTTCCTCTTACACAACATAGATGTCAAAATGACAATAACGTACCGTTTACTCAACAAATATTAAACTGCCATGAATTTCCGAACACGGTGTTCCAGTGAACATGCAAATATTGGATAGCAAGTATCGGGGTTCGATGCAAACTAGATTTTCGTAATATTTGCCGTACCGCCCGAATGTTTGAACGGGAATATTCGTACGGCACACACGTACAGAATATATGTATGGGCACAGAAGGCCAGGTGATGACATCTCAAGAGGGTGCAAACTGAAAGTTGGCAACGTCGCAAAGACCTGTCAAAGAATTCGCGGATTTAATTCATTTAATAAATATTACTGAATTCAATAATTAATTATCGATTTGTTTTGCACAAAAATATTGTACTTAATAGTAACAGTGGATAAGATGTTGTAACAGTCTAAGATGTAAGAAAAACCGTCTAGATGGAGGATCAAATGTGCGAAAACGTGTCAAAAAATATCAACCAACTTTTGGCTTATAAGTTCGCACACAGAGACAGTGTTTACACTGTCCGTCTATTGTCTCTGTGCACCGTAAGCACGCTGTCGCACGCACACATGTTTGAAATTTTTGCCTCGTTTTCTTTGTTTTGATTGTTGGGCGACGCTCCATCTAGACATAATAAAGGGTGTAACAAGACCCTTAACGAAGCCGAAAGACACTTGTTCTCCCCGTCATTGCGATCATTTTTTTATTCTAGACCATACCTGGGAACCTTCTAGTTACGGAGATATTGGGGGTCAAAGTTCCAACTGTTTTACAAGTTTTTTTTTTTAAATACATGTTTTTATCATAAGATTTTTACTGTAAACATCTCCACAATCCCTGTACTATTCAATCCATCCATCAGCATAATGTTTTGTGAGCGTTACATTGAGTACTTCCAAAAAACGTAAATTTTCACCTCAAAAAAAAAGTCGTTTCCCAGCAATAATTTTTGCGTAAAGTTACTTAGTTTGATGTACAGAATGCTTGGTTGACGGCTTCATGAAAGGTCTTGTTACACCCTGTATAATCAAAGAATTCGCCACATAATTTTGTAGACTTAAAACATATAGTAAAAATCTTAAAACAATAATATTCAAAGTGTTGTCGTCACGGAATTAGTCATGAATCTGTAGGTAGTGTGATTTTTGGTCTCAGTTTTAAAGGAGAATGTCAGTTTTACAAGGGGTGCTGGTCCAAGTGTGTTGCAGATATGAATTGTACCTTAAATGACAGGTCTCAACCAGTACAACATTTTTTATTACGGTAGCAAATAAAAATATCCCAGAGGAATTGACATTTTTGCATTTGTAATTACATTAAAAACCAACGTGCCTGACAGATATTTCTCTACGGCAATTAAAGCCAAGTCAGAGGCCCATATTCAGCATAAAAACTCTCTGACACCAGGTCAGGCACTAAACAAACGAAAAAGAAAAAAAAAGCAAGAAAACAAAAGAAAACTTAAAAAAATGGTAATAGGGCTCTTACGTTCAATGATTATAATTATGTTATGTTGTTAATTCAATTATTTAATTAATTCATTTATTAATTTTTATTAATTAATTAATTTTATTTATTGTGTTTAAAATGTTCCAACCTGTTGCTGGAATCGTTTGTATTCTGTGTGATCGGTCTGTGCTGCGAAGAAGAGCCGACGTGTAAACACAAGGCCTTTATGATAGACATCGTGATATCGTAGATGCCATAGCACAACGTATCACGTACCACGACAGGTAACTATCTATCATTATTATTGATATTATTACATAGTAAAATAATAGATCAACATAACAGCCTATGTACCTATACGTATATATATAGTTCACATGTAGTTAGCTTTTAGTATACAAGCATCATTAAATGTACTGTAATTATCTTCTTTTTTATTATTATTATTGATGCCTAGCCCTCTCCAGTCCAGAACCTTGAAGACATCCTCCGTGCAGCGGTGAACAATTTCGGAGATATGACGTCTCCCTGTCTCACACCTCGCTGCAAAAGGATAGGTTCCAAGATCTGGTCCTGAAGTCGGACTGACATGGTGGCGTTTTTGTACAAACACTTCAACACCTCGATGTACCGATAGTCGATTTGGCACCGTTGGAGAGACTGCAGTACAGCTCAAGTCTCGATCGAATCGAAGGCTTTCTCGTAGTCCACAAACGCTAAACAGAGAGGCAGGTTATACTCTTCGGTTTTCTGTATAACCTGCCGCAGCGTATGTATGTGATCTACGGTGCTGAAGCCTTTTCGGAATCCGGCTTGTTCGGGAGGCTGAAAATCCTCAAACATGCGCGCGAGACGATTCGTGATGACTCTTGAAAACAACTTGTAGACATGGCTTAGAAGTGAGATGGGCCTATAGTTCTTCAGCCGGGCATTGTCGCCCTTCTTGAAGAAGCATGATATAAGCTTGATATTATTAATAGTCGCGTAAATAGCCCAAATAACTTAGCAGATTATGTACTTGCCAATAACCTCAACAGACAAAGAGTTGCATTTGAGAGCATATCAGGGGATTTACCTCAATTGCAAAATTTTTCACTACTGTCAGGGGACGACTTAATAATATTCGCACTAGGCACTTACCAATTGAAGTTGGCAAGGAGCTACTACATCGAGCATGTGCGGCATGGCGTTTATACAATTGAAGTCTATCGCGATACTGACCAATTAAACGACTAAAGTGATTACAACATTACTGAAACCAATGTATGGTTGTTGAGAATCAGAATAAACAGCAGGCATACATCTTCGAAAGTATACTACTGCTACATATTGATAAACGCAAGTGACCAAGTTTTAAATCGAATCAAACATTATTACTGCACATGCCCCTATAGGGAAACGCACACTGGGCTGCTGTGCCCATATAATGTGTGTGTTTCTGGGGTGGGCCAGACACGAAGATAACATTAATCGCCCAGCAGAGTTTTTAGATTACGTTATCGATGAAGAATAGTATTATATTTATTGTTTGTTTATTTATTGTTTTGTGTTGCTTTTTTATTTGTTGTTTAGTTTGTTTTTTGTGTGTGGTGTTTATTTATTTTTTCTTTAGTTATAACAATAATAAATAACATTTTATCCTCTTTATCTTTCTTCTTTCACCCTTTTTACTGTTTTTTTAAACATAAATACAAATGCAAATATAACAATTCCTCTGGGATTTTTTTTTTACTGCCATAATAAAAAATGTTGTACTCGGTGACACCTTGCATTTAAGGTAAAATGTACATCTGCAACACACTTGGACCGAAATTGACAATCTCCTTTGGTTTCTTACTTAAGTTCCTAATAATTCAATGAATAATTTGGCATATAATATTGACATTGTAAATCATTTAAATTAAATTAGAGAATAGGACAATAGAGGCAAACCCTAGCAATAATGTCCAGATTTTCACAACTAAGTCTAATAAAAAAATAACTTGACCTTTGGAAGTCGGTGACTTAGTTTGTTTAATTGACTTTTTTGCCACCGACTTCCGATAGTCAAGTTATTTTATACCTTTTTAGTGTTTTTTTAGTAGTCGGTTTTTTTTCGAAGATTTTTTTAAATTTTACCCTTGTTAGTTTTAGTATACCACACAGATTCTTGTCATGAAATAATTTTTACATTCTTACTAGTAGTTATTAAGAAAAAAATAGTTGTACATAATTGTGAGGCACACGTCGCGTGATACGTCGCGTGAACAGCCATAGCATAACAAGCCACTTCACGTGACGTCGCGTGATGTGGTCATGAACATGAGGACAAAAACCAAATTACTGAACTGATTTTGATGAAATTTGTAAGGGACCAATCGGGATATAAAGGGTGTAAAAAGACACTTAACGAAGCTGAAAGGCACTCTTGTTTTCCCCGTTATTGCGATCATTTTTTTGTTCTAGACCATACCTGGGAACCGTCTAGTTACGGTGATATTGGGGGTCAAAGTTTCAACTTTTTCACATGTTTTTTTTAAATACATGTTTTCAATGTAAGATTTTTACTTTAAGTACCTCCATGACCCCCGTACTATTTAATCCATCCATCAGCACAATGTTTTGGGTGCGTTGCATGTAGTCCTACCGCAAAACGTGATTTTTCACCCCCAAAAAAAAAAGTCGTTTCCCAGCAATATTTTTTGCGTAAAGTTACTTAGTTTCATGTACATAATGCTTGGCTTCAATCAAATTAAATCAAAATATTTTTATTTCACATAGGCCTAGATGGGCACATATAAATAACAATAGGTCGTTACTTACTATACAAAAAATGTAAAAAAAAGATAAAAAGAAACGAAAAAAAGTTAACGAGCAAGGTTGACGGCTTCGTTAAGGGTCTTGTTACACCCTGTATATCTATTCACATAAAAAAGATTTTTTCAAATCGATTTATAAATGACGGAGTTAAGAGTACTTAAGAGGTAAAAAACATTTAAAAAAAAGTCGGCCTCGTTCTCACGCCGAGTATAGGCTTAACTCTGTCAATTGAAACCTTGACCATTTTATTGTTGATCACAAAGTCGATTGTCTTCGGACTTACCTTATGAGGGCCACTATAAAGTGGTTCTAGAGATCCCCGAAATCACCGTAAGTTAAAAAAAAATACACAGCAATAAAATTCATAAAAGTAGGCTCAAGTATACCAAGCCGTGTCAGTTCTCTCATAATTTTCGCCAGTTCGCGCAAGTCGCTGTGTGTGTGAGCCGTGCACGTAAAGTAGTAAGACTCAATACCTATTAAAATTAGAACCGTATCAATTCGTAAATGCGTCCTAATAAAAACATAAAAGTACAGATTATAGTACAAATAAAGGTTAGAACCTTTTAATAATCTGTTTCTCTTCGTCTATGAATAAACAATTAAATAAAGATACCTACTGGTTAAAAGAAAACCAAAAAAACAACAAAATCTATGTCCAACCTTTTTCCTAGGATCCTATAGACAGTATTACCATTAATCAAGCATAGCATAAGCATACTCAACCTTCAATGTTCCCACAATGACAGATCAACAAAAAAATCTGTCACTTTGTCGATTCTTCCGTCGACAAAACCCGTTTCTACGGTGGTCATGCTATGAGGGCTGCTGGGATACAGTTCTCCTCTCTGTGAGAAGGAGGAGGCTTTAATAAACCATGCGGATCCAGTACTGTTAGGTGGCTCAGGCACCCCTGCAATGCAATCTTCGTATTCTAAGTCGTAGGATATGCGAGTTTCCTTCGCCATTTTGCAAAAAGCATTTCTTGAACTGCAAATAAAATATGGTAAAGCAGACACAAAACAAACATTACTAAGAAAATTGTTTACACATTTGAAATACTTCGCGAATCTTCGCGTGGTCACAGAAAACAGATCCCCTGCGGCTATTACCTCAGTCTACACCTCTTTTACTCCTTTGAAATTGAATAAGATTTTTATGTTAAAAGTCCCACTGTGGAATTGTGGACATAATATAATCACGCCTGTAATCCCCGAAGGGTCAGGCAGCGTTTACCTAAAAGGTCACCCACGTATTCCAGTTATGTTAATGCCTCATGTAACAAGGGGCGAGCCTATTGTCATCAACCGGGCTCAAATCCAGACAACGTGGCTGCTACTGCCAGATTCCTGATGGAAAAACCCAATAACACTTTGCCCGGCTTGGGTAGCGAACCTTGAACCTCATGCTGGCAGTCACGCTTGCGACCACCAAAAGAAATATACCTATCTATCACATATGTCATTTGTAATTTTTCATTCAAGGATCACGGATCCTTGAATGAAAAATTGTTTGTAACCTTCATTTTTGTCTATGGAAATCGGGCCCATGGCTAATATCTTAAAGTATAATAGGGGTCTACTGTTGTCGAATAAGGGGTCTAACTGAACCGCCTCATAACCTTTAGTATAATGGTTACTATTGCACAGTCATGTCACAGATTCTGTTTTGATTTAAACCATCTTAAAATCATCATGACTTGCCGAATCTAATTGAAATATCTTCATGCAGAAGTATCGTTGATAACAATGTTATGTCACATTATTAATAGGTAATGATTTGAATTAAATTTTCCAAAAAACATCATTACTTTCAAAATCTTATTGCACAATTTAAGAAATATTGTGCAATTAAATTGACTGTGAATATTGACTATTTTAGTCCGCTGATCGTTCGATAGCAATCTGTTTTTCAAAGTCAAAATGATATTCTACTTAACACTTACCTATGTCATCTTTAGCGTAATGTAACCTAATGTTATAACGTCATAATGGTAATTAGATCGTTTTGTAAATTAACACTTGCACAGCAGAGAACTATTGCTAAAATTTACAGGATGAAAAACAACCTAAATAAAAACAGCCGCCCGGGTCAATCTTCAGGTTAAGCCGCACTTGCTTAAGTTGGTCTGTGGATGGGTGACCCCCCATTACCTACGTACCGAGTTTCCACCGTGCCTCGGAAAGCACGTTAAGCTGTTGGTCCCAGGCTGTCATTTATAGATCTTTGAGGGTCGTTACAGGTGGTCAGTGGCCCGAAAGTCGGACAACCAGTGTTACCAAGGGGTATTCAAGGGGTATGAGGTCAGATAGGCAGTCGCTCCATATAAAATACTGGTATTCAGTCGCATACGGTTAGACTAGAAGCCGACCCCTACATGGCTGGGAAAAAACGGCTTTTTTTTTTTTTTTTAACGGTGGGAAATCATCAAATAACCCCTCCCGCTCTGGGCTGAGCAGGAGGGAGTGTCAGACTTCTACTGACTAAAACCCATCCATGTTCCTTCCTTTGCCCTTTGTGTTCCAGGGCCGCGGTATCTCTTTCGAACAGTCCCGCAACCCTGGCAGGCGTCGGCCCTTACGGACCCCTTCCTGTTTGCTGACTCTCTTTGAGGCGCGCGTGGAACAAAATAAAAATAATAATAAAAAAAAAAAGTATCAATATATGTATATATATTATTATATCTTTTTATTTTAATAGATGGTCCTTCAGTGATTAATGCTGACTGGGTAAAAATCCAAAATCCGAGCTGTTGCAGAGAAATTTCTGGAAAAATCAGCCAACACATTCTATTTTTTTGTCTTATCATCCTAATGGAAGGATAATATCCACAGACCTGACAGGGAGCAGAGAGGGTTATGTCGGCCTATTAACAATTAAAACCCCACTGTCAGAGTCGGGGGCTCGGGAGATACTACTTGTATCTCCCGAGCCCCCGACTCTGACAGTGGGGTGACATTCGCGTGCACCTCCGACTGTATCAACCTAACATGCCTGGCGGGTTCAACCACCAAGTGCGGCTGCTCCAAATACTGCACATTCTCCCATGAAGGTGCTCAGGGATCACTGCGTGGCACCTCTTTGGGCCTGGGTGGTCGAGCGATAACACAGCCCCAAATTGGCCGGATATTTTCAAGCGCACTTTGACGCCCGATTGTTCTTCTAACTTTGTCCGACCTTGAAATCGTACCCAGCGCTTATGACCACTAGTCCAAAGAGCAACACCAAAATGTTACCAAATGTTTTCAGTATTTTCAATCAGAATTAGAATCAGAATGTTTATTTGTTAACATAGGTAGTTACAGCGTGTGTGAGATGTTACATTTTCATATGTGCTCTATTTTTTACCATTTGGCGTACAAATATTATCAAAAATTTAAAATAAATTCAGTTGATTACATGCAACGAATACCATTATCAATAAAAATTATAAAAACAAGAATTTCAAAGCAAGTCGATCAATAAATAATCTCAGAATTTCAGAATTTTATCCAAATCTTCATCCGCATAAATTCAAAGCACACACCTCCTACGGAAATTGTTTACACATTTGAAACACCTCCAGCTCTTCGTGCGACCACAGATAACAAATCGCTCGCGGCGATGACCTCACTCCACACCTTTCCTTTCATTTCCTTTGCTAGCTTCGTACACGCACGCCAGTATTTATGTGTGCGCTATAAATTATTTTAGCACTTCAGTTTGGTGTTTGCTTTAAACTTTTATCTTTGTTTGTTGGATTGGCTGACGAATGTCCTCATCTAAAGTACAATTTACAGATCTTTAATAATAATAAAATATGTACATTGTACTAGTATCAAAAGAAGAAAACAATTACAGGGCGTCAAAATATACGTCCGCATAGCCGTCAATAGGAAAAGTGCCCAGAAGGCTGGCAGTATTGCCACGTTGGATGGCAATGCTTATTCTTTGGCCAAAAAATAGGCCAGCCCTCTGGTCACGTGAACAGTCGACGATTTCCCGAAATACTATTATGTTAAGTTTATTCGACTATTTTTAAGTATTTGGTCATAAATGTCATGTAATATACAAGTATTCAGCTGCACCAGGTTGACCCCAACACTGTTGAGAGGCTCGGTAGTGATCAAGCCTTTCGTACCTAAGTATTTACATTAACAATTTTATTTGCAGACATGATTTTATTGTATCAAGAGTCATATTAACCTAACACTTCTATACTAATATACTAATAATATTATAAAGAGGTAAATATTTTTTGTAAGTTTGTAGGTAGGGGGTAATCTCTGGATCTACTGAACCGATTTTGAAAATTGTTTTACTAATAGGAAGCTACATTATCCCCGAGTGCTATAGCTATATATTTACAACGTGCCCGTGGAATAATTTCCGACCAAAACGCGAGCGAAGCCGCAGGCAACAGCTAGTGAATTTATAAACATGTAATCGAAATCAGCTTCTAATATTCCTACTGCTGAGATTTAAGCCTCTCTGTATTTTACTAAGTTTGTTTTTAACAACATTTTATATTTTTGATGACATAAATTAAGGTCAAAGCTTGTTTTTCCTGTTTAAGTACATTTTAACTCAATTATTAATTTCTTTCTTTTCTCAAACCTTTCTTTTATGGTATCTTGGGTGCTGTATTATCTTTTTTATCGTGTTTTATTAGACTTTCGCTATAAAACCCATTAAGAACCCGCGTGGGGAGTTCTACAAGCAGTTTATTTCTGAAGCGAACTACACGGTTATACTCGGAGACGTATTTAGGAACGATTTTTTGTTTACTGGTTGTATAGCATTAATAATTTTTAACTTCAAATTTTCTGTTAAAATGAATAGGTACTTTTTGTGTTATTTGTAAACAAATATCTTCAGTAGTCTTTTAGCAAAAATACTATAAACAAAGGCTAAGGCTAAGGCCCATATTACCCAGACTGAAATAATTTACAGGTAAAATTAAGAATGTAACTATATTTTTATGGCATTCAATGAGTTTATTTAATATTCCAAACAGGGAATGAGGTTTCAGATTTTTCTTCTAAATTTTAAGTAGGTACAATATTATTACTTAAAATTGAGCCTGCTTGTCGCCAGATTACCATCTTTATTGTGTACATTAGTTAATGCATATTTTGTATACAATGTAGTGGCACAATAATGTTGTTGCCACCATAAATCGTTGAAACAGGTATGCCATAAAAATGTCCACGAAGAAACGGAAAAATAAACCTCGCTGTTACGGAAGTAATAAATATTTTCACGTTAACAGATAAACTAAGTATCAAGCTAACATTTTCATTTTATTTTGACAGGCTCAATGTTGGAAAACGTTGACCTTTATGAGAATGAAAAGTATTCTACAAATGTGTCAACCTCAAATTCAAGCCTTTTTTCCGATAGTGGAAAGCATAAACTACTGAACACCGCCTACTACAATCCTTACGTAGTACCTTTTGCATTGTCCACGTTCATACATCTGGTCGCATATGCACGCTGGTTGCGGGTACTGCGCACCTGACCTTTCTGAAGAAGATCACCAGTAAGGTAGGTACCAATAATGTCCTTCTAGTGTGACACCTCTCGGTTCTTCTTTACAAATGTAATTCTTTTTTTCATTATTTTAATTTTATTTGACAAAGAAAGAAAGAAAATTGTGTTTATTCGGCATAATTAAAAAAAACACACCTTAAAAAATTAACAAAAATAATAATAATGCCAAAAGGGCCTCAGCTCAGCATATTGCCAGATAGCCACACAAGGTGTACCACCTGACGCTGATTTTCAGCTGCAGCCCATGAGTGCCATACGCTCGAACACATGAGCAAGCATACATATTTTACACAAAAACCAACTAAAATAAAAAGTTGCGAATCTATGACGAAATCGAAAAATGTAAAAAATGTAACAATGATATAATATTTGATAACAATAATAACATTGATGGAATTTGATAAATTAGGGAACATTAATAAAAGGTAAAAGGTAAAATGAATACAATTAATAACATTGGTAAAATTGAATAATATGTAATATATAAATAATTTAAAAATGTATAAAATTGAAATAATTTAAAAATGTGTAAAATTGTAATAATTTAAAAATGTATAAAATTGATAATTGAAAAAAAGAATTGAATAATGTAAAAGATTCTTACAATGATAATCAATAATCAATTATCCTCGATATACCTAATTGTTAATAATTAAATAAAATAAAAAGTTTTTCAAATGGCTGACATGTCGGCTCTAACATCTTGAAAAGCATTTTGATGATTTAATAAAAACAACTTTAATTTTAATTTGAATATTTCCAGAAAGCTCGGTCACCTATTGTTTACTTTGGGTGTTTTTTCAAGCCAAATGAATTAATATGAATAGGACAGATAGATTTTTCTGTGCACCCAGTAAGAAAAATAATTCCTCGCGGTTTTTAATCCATTAAGCCACCGAAGCCGAAGCTAGGCGGACCGTTGACCTTAAAAAAGAGGCTGGAGCAGACTGGATGACGAAGGCGGAATCTGAGAGAGAAGATGAACGGTTGTGACGCAGTTTGGGAGATGCCTATCTCCAGCCCTGGACTACGATAGGTTGAGTTGATTAAACCGTAGTGTACTGCGGTTAACGTTGTCTTATCCACTATATTGCTTTACATTACGAGGTTTCGTCTGATAGGAATTACCAATTTTTGGCAGTTAACTTCGATTTTGACCATACTTAATATCAAGTGTTTTTATCTATACTTCTATACTATAACTATAATAAAGAGGTAAAATTTGTTTGTAAGTTTGTATGTAGGGGTAATCTCTGGATTTAGTGAACCGATTTTGAAAATTCTTTCTCTAATTAGCTACATTATCCCCGAGTACCATAGGCTATATTTAAATCGTGCCCATGGGATACTTTCCGGCCAAAACTCGAGCGAAGCCGTCTAAGAATGTACCCAAAATCTGTAATATCTAATTTTATTTAAAAGAGTGTTCGTACAAATCTCTTTTTGGGAACGACTTTCTGGCAAACATTGACAATTCAAAAGTGCCTATAATAATTTAAATCTATGCTCTAAGTTGGCTTAAATAAACTGCGTTAGAGTCCATCCCTGGCTAATAAATTCCTTGTAGGCGTAAACGTCACGCGCCAGAACCAATTTATCCATCACTAAATAATTGATACCGTTGTGCTAACGGTATCGTCTTGTTTTTCTGCAAATACATTGCTTTTCTTTCAGGACATAACATTGATGAGATATTGTTCTAACTTCGGGGAGATCGGAAAACAAATTCGTTGATTTACGTTCCGAGTGATCTTGTTTTGTTTTATAATTTTTTTAGATGTAAATGTAGCTCTATCTAAACATAATTTGCCCTAACTTTTTACAACAATACTAAGGCCAGCTTCTAGCCTAACAAAATTCAGTTGATTACTACTTAGTATTTTACATGGGACGACTGCCTATTTGACTTCTAAGACCTAGTATCTAGTTAACACTATATGAACCTCTTGGTAAGATTGGTTGTAAAAGGTTCAAGTTTCTGACTTCCCATGAAGGTTGTCAAAGATCCACAAATCAACAGGCACGACGAATGGTTGAATGTGCTTAACCAGCCACGTCGTCTAGTGGTCGCAAGCGCGACTGAGAGGACCTGGGTTCGATTCCCGGGTCGGGCAAAGTCTTAATGGGTTTTTCCATCAGGAATTTCTCAGTAGTGGTTCCGGTGTCTGGACCTGTGCTCGGTAGATGGTAATAGGCTCGCTCCCTAATACATGGGACTTTAACATAACTGGTGAATATGGGTGTGTTAGGTACACCTCTGCCCAGCCCTTCGGAGAATACAGGCGTGATGTTATGTTTTTATGTAGACAAGAGGTCTTGTTATGTAATGAACGAACACCCATCCGCATATTAACCTCGGCAAGCATTGCTTAACCTTAAACATCAAACCGTTCCTTCAATATCGTTTTGACAATCGATTCCTAGATTTATATTCAAGATAAAGGAATAGGAAATATATTATTGAATCCAATAGCGTATCAAAGAAACGGGGTATTAAGAAAGGCCGAGAATGGTATTTGATGGCGTCGAAAGCTGGCGTTTTCACAAAAAAATATGGTGATATCTAGAGGCGGACTCAAATCTATGGAGGACGAAATATTATGAAAATTGTGGGGAACGGAGGTAATCGATGTTTTTTATAGGTAGGTGAATAAGATTTGGTAGATATTTTAGTTGAAGTGTTTACGGTCCTGATATCCTATATATGAGTTTGATCCTGTTGGCTCACATACTCACATAGTATTCTAATTTACGGAATTAGATCACTTTGATATTGTTTTACTTAAGAGATTTTGCTCTTTTTGAGTCTTTTTAAGGTTTCCATACCGAAGGGGTAAAAAACCTTTTTGTTTTTTTTTTTAATACAACCCAATTGAGAACCTCCTCCTTTTTGAAGAAAGTCGGTTATAAAGAAGGTGTCTGATGAGATGACGAGTAATAGAGAAGTATGGAGGAAGAAGACATGCTGCGCCGACCACAAATAAATTGGAATAAGGGTAAGAGAATGCTGGTGGTCATATTTATTCAGCAAAGTTTTCATTTCTTAATCATTACGTTTTCATTATTCTGTTTCACATAAAAAATACGCAAGACCACGTAAACTGAAGTCATAAGTTACTACTGATTTCAGTTAGACGACGACAGGGCATTACAACAAAATAATAATTAGTACTTGCACCGCATTTGCGATGCAGACCTCGCCATAAATTGTAAGAGGATTTCTTGCTATAACATTGTCGTAGTCTTTACAAGTTCTGCTGCGAGTTTACAGTGAAATATTAGAACTATAACATCGTTTCATTGTTTTGTACTGGGCTAGGATTTAAAAGTAGAAAGTGCCTCATTTTGCATGGACGAAATAATAACTCTGACACCAGGTTAGGTTCTAACCACACGATAAAGTAAGAATCGCGGGAATATCCTAGATGAGGCTGGCACATGAGTGTGGAGCTTGGCAAAAGCAAAGAGAGGCTTGAAACTCAGCAGTGGGTGAAATCGCAGCTCAGTCCAGCAGTGGGACTGTGTTTGATAAGGAACCTCAGATATATGAGAATCGATTTCAAATTGTATCATATTTTGACACTACTTTCGAATAAGATCAACTTAAGACTTTCGGTAGCTATGTTAATGGCATACATTTCCTCTATAATTATCGGTGATTAAGTCACTCTCTTTAGTGATGAAAGAATTATCGAGAAAAAAGTAATATTCTCATTTGAGCGGATCTCATTGGAAGAGCGAAAGGGAGATCAGATACAATACAGTAAATAGAGACGCATATAAATGAAATAAAAAGACAAAGTACCTACTCAAATAGGGCACCCTTCCTGAATAGCCAATAAAACATACAGGTAGACCTAAATACAAAAATAGAACAGCAATTCCAACGGTATTCTTATGCGAAGAATGCGTAAAACCTTAGCAGTCTACTCAAACTACCAACCCGACGGCAATACTGCCAGCAACAAAAACATAAAATCTTATTGTACTCATGTCCGTTCTTCCTATTAAGTATTACTATGGCGTGGCTCGACGTCTTCAAACTGTCACTAGCATGCTGACGTTACATGCCCTGAATAAAACATTGTAGGGTTAACCAGCGCAGAATACTTGCGGTTTTAATAGACTGGAAAGTTAACCGGTGTAATACCGTATTATTTTTAATTGTAACATAAACACGCCTGTAATCGAAGTCAAATCATTAAAAGACAGACTGAACGTCAAACTTTGAAACAAAAGAATTGATGCTACACCAATGTGCTACACCCATTCGCAGGTGTGATTTCGTATGGAGAAGATAGGTCAGAAACTCCATAGACTCCGATTCTGCTGATTCTGAGGGCACAGTTACCGCAGTGGCTGAGCAATTGGCTGCCGCGCTGCGTGTCGCGGGTTCGATACCCGCACGGAACAAAAATTTGTATGGCCTACAGGTATTTTTTTCGGGTCTTGCTGTTTGTCTGTCTGAATGAGACTTTAAATATTTGTAAACGCACCCACGATACAGGAGAAATTCAAAACGTTAGGCAGAGCGGTACATAATAGAAGCTCTATATTTCGCCAGTTATCTTTAAATCCCATGTAATAGGCGGCGTGCCTATTGCCATCAACCGGGTACACATACATGTGGTTGCTACTGAGAAATTTCTTATGAAATTACCCTATAACACTTCGCTTTACTCGAACTGGGAGTGAAACACAGGGCATCGCACTCAACAGTCGCGCTTGCGACTTCTAGACCAAAGAGGCATCCCACTGTTCAATACGGTAAAAAACAAATGCAGCATGAATCCGCCACGTGATACCAAAATTACATAGCGGATATCACCGATTATCTCCGCGTAAGCGAGGTCAGATACATTAAACTATCAAGGAATTGAAATGTTGAATAGGAAAACAACATAGACTACTTTGTCTAGATCTCATTGAGAATAATATTTTCAGAATTCAGTGACAAAAACTTGTAATAAAGTACAAATATTTACAACTAGCTGTTGCCCGCAGCTTCGCTCGCGTTTTGGTCGGAAATTATCCCACGGGCACGTTGTTAATATAGCCTATGGCACTCGGTGATAATGTAGCTTCCTATTAGTAAAAGAATTTTCAAAATCGGTTTAGTAGATCCAGAGATTACCTCCGACATACAAACTTACAACCAAATTTTACTTATATAATATTAGTCATTAGACAACGAAGATAGTTCTTAGAAGTTTATTTAGGCCCACTTTTACTGCTTCTTTTCTAGACTTTCTGTTTCTGTCAATTATTTGTGATAATTTAATGATATTTTAAATTCTTATGTTTCACGCTAAACGCATTTAGTAGCTAGTAATTCAAGTGAGAGTTAATGTAATGTCTAAAATTAATTTCAAAATACTTTCAAGCGATTTCTTGTACACCAGACAATTGATTCTTTAGATTTAACCCCCAGACATATTTTAAAGCTAGCAGTAAATGTCACAAACTCAAAGAAATAGTTGTAAATACAAACTTGCACAAACCCAGCGTATATAGCTCAAAGTTTATTGTTGGTCGACGTGTCTCCAGTACTTATTGTTATCCTTTAAAAATGGTCCGTAAAGGGAAACATTGTTGTAGTACAAAATGTGGTTTTGTCAGAAAACGGTAAAAATGTTCTTCTTTGAAGGATAATGTTACTGATTGAGAGATGCTGGTTAAGGTTTAGAGGATTAAATAAGAAATATCTTTTAAAATAAACTGGTGTATTAGCATGACTTTTACAGAGAGCAAAAAATGAAAATTGACAAGAGAAAAAACAAAGACAATCCATATACTTTTTATGTATTCAACACTCTTCCCCCCTCGGGTGTGAGGGCAGGCGCACCAGACGCAGAGCAGAGCGGCGGCGCAGCGTGCCGCGCGAGGTCCGCACATCGACGACCCGCACTCGGCCATCGGCGCCAGGGTACACGGCTTCTATAACACCGCGAGGCCAGTAGCTCCTCTCAGAAGTCGGGTCGATCACTAAGACCACATCCCCAACCTTAAGTTGATCTTCGTCGCTAGTCGACCTCATGGTTCGTGGCAGTAGAGACGGTAAAACTTCTTTGAGCCATCTCGACCAAAACATGTCAGCGAGCCTTTGAGCCACACGCCACTGTTTTCGTGAACATAAGTCTGTGTTCTCAGTTGCATCAATGGGAAGGTTGAATGAAGTTCCCAATAAAAAATGGAATGGTGTCAGGGCTAAATCGTCTGAGGAGCTGACGGACACGTGTGTCAGCGGACGGCTGTTAACTATTGCTTCAACTTCGCAAAGTAATGTCAACAGCGTTTCGTCTCGTGGTGCTCTTTCTTTCAGGATGACTTTTAGAGTTGACTTCACGCTTCGTATTAACCTCTCCCAAGCACCTCCCATGTGTGGGCTTAGAGGTGGATTAAAATGCCACCTTACTCTTTTGTTAGCAGCTTCATTCTGTAGCTTCTGAAGCTCAGCGTCGGCTCCACGTAAATTAGTTCCATTATCGGAATATAAGTCGCTAGGCCAACCTCGTCGCGCTGCCATTCGTCGTAGAGCCATTAATAAACTATCAGTGGATAGTGAATGCACAACTTCTAGATGTATGGCCCTTATTGTCATGCATGTAAAAATTACGCCGTACCTTTTCTCACGTCTTCTTCCAACTGTAACTTCCATTGGTCCAAAAAGGTCAAGACCGCAATGAGAAAATGGTCTGCAGTGGTGCGCGACTCTACCAGCAGGTAAGTTTCCTTGTCTCGGTGCTACAGGTGTCGCTTTCCTTATACGACAGACAAGGCATTTCGATACTACATTTCGCACTGAAGGTCGTAGGTGAACGATCCAAAATCTTTGTCTTAGTTCATTTATAACTGTCTCATTATTAGCATGCGCAGCTCGAACATGATAGTGCATTATTATAAGCTTGGAGACATAATTGCGTCCGTCAAGTATGGCAGGCCTCTTGTACTCTAAAGTAACACTTTCTGCAGCGTCAATCCGGCCTTGAACACGTAAAATACCATCATGGTCCATGTAAGGTGTGAGTGACAAAATCTTACTCCTTTTTGGTAAAGGTTTTTGATCATTTAAGCAACTCAGCTCTTCAGGAAATGATTCCTTTTGCGCTTGCCTTAGTATCAATATCTCAGCCTTATCCATTTGTATAGCGTTGACTGTTACGTCTCTCCCTTTCCATTTTTCCACAGCAGCCAATAACGTGGCTGTAGCGCGAAGTAAGCGCATCCATGAGGAAAACCTTTTGGCATCAGGAATGGAAAGATGCTCTAACGGAGTAATGACGGTCAAAGTTGCTTTCTTTAGTTCAACATCGTCATCGTGTACCTTCGTGAATTTATTTTCAGGCCATTGAGCTGTCTCAAGACTCAAGAACTCAGGACCGTGAAACCATGGATGTGCGTAGGTAAGTTCATCTACATTTTCTTTGGTGGCATAGTCCGCTACATTCGCAGACGTCGGAACATATCTCCACTCATCAGGTTTGGTCAGCTCGTCTATCTCACCTAATCGATTAGCGACGAAAGGTTTATAATCTCGTGCATCGCTGATGATCCATAGCAGGACCGTAGACGAATCAGTCCAAAAATAGCGTTTGTCGGGCTTTATTGTGTGCTCCTGCTCGATAGTAGCCGCTAATCTGCAGGCCAATACTGCTCCTTGAAGCTCTAGGCGTGGCACTGATACAGGTCTTAGTGGGGCCACTCTACTCTTACTGGCTATGAGGGCTATAGTCGCACTTTCTTTGTGAACTATACGCCAGTAGGCTACAGCGGCATAGGCTTGCGGTGAAGCATCGCAGAACATGTGCAGCTCACGTGCTAAAATAACATTTTGTGTGGCTAATGACTCTTCATTTAAATACCATCGCGGTATGCGTAGTGACTTGACCTTATCAAAACACTCTAGCCATTTGCGCCACTTTGTGAACTCTTTGTCCTTGACATGTTCGTCCCATGAAATGCCGCTTCTCCATGTATCTTGTAACAGTATTCGAGACTTTATAGTTAATGGAGCAAGAAAGCCTTGAACATCGAAAACGGACATGACTACTCGTAACATTTCTCGTTTAGTCGGTCTTTGTAAACATTTGAGGATTTCTTCACTAATGCGCTTCATGGAAACATCAAAACTAAGCACATCGTCAACTGGAAACCAGTACAATCCTAGCGTTCTCTCGCCCTCGCTTGTTCCCTCGATATTGAACTTAACGGCGCTGGGGCCGAGATCACTCTCTGGTAAGCTTTCGAGTACTTTCTTACTGTTACTGGTCCAGTTCCTGATTTCAAAGCCTCCTATTTTGTGAATATACCTGACTTCATTAACAAGCTGTACTGCTGCACTCTCAGTCTCAATGCTATCCATTAGATCATCTACATAATGATTTTTCACAATGCTTCTGACAGCACGGGGCATCTCCTTTACATACAGCATGGCGTTTTTATTTTTCACATATTGTGCCACAAAAGGAGAGCAGCATGCGCCAAAGATAAGGGAGTTCATAGCGAACTTCGTAGGTGGCCTTGTACTATTGATGTCGTCCTTCCAGAGAAAACGCAAAGCATCTTGATCCTCTTTTCTAATTTGGACCCTCAAAAACATATCTTTGATGTCGCCAGTGATCGCGACTTGATGCTCTCTGAATCTCAATAGTACACCAAACAGCGATATGAGCAAATCTGGGCCTTGAAGTAGGTAATCATTCAAAGAATAACATTGCGATTTTGCAGCGGCGTCAAATACAAGACGCAATTTCTTCTTGTTCGGATTATCAACTCCAAAATCGGGTAAATACCAAAGTCGATCAGATGTCACATCGGGTTCTGAACAGGGGTGAGCATAATTATTTTCAAACAGATGCTGTACCCTCTCTCTGTATCTAGCTTGAAAATCTTTGTTCATACGCATCTTTTTCTCTACGCCTTGAAGACGACTAAACGCTGTGGGATATGAGTCTTTCATTTTAACGGTCACATCCTTCCAGGGCAGTCCCACCTCCCAATGGTCACCTACTTGTTTAGAAGTCTTGTCAAGAATCTCTAAAGCCTTAACGTCCTCTGAACATTGTCGTGGTTTGACACTGACGCCAAGTGCATCGAGAGCATACGAACGCCTTACAAGATCATTGAGCTCATCTAGGCTGCGTCCGTTTTCGCTGTCGTGATGTGATAAAAACAGCGTACAAGCATCAGTTAGTCCATGCGGTCGGCGTCTGTTTATTATTTTGCCGTGTACAGACCAGCCAAGAACGGTTCGAGTGGCGTTAGGATCACCCTCAATTATCTCTAATGGGGCTAAGAGGTGGTAATTATCTTGCCCGATAATCATTGATGGCTTCATGGAATCAGAACACAGATTTTCTTTGATAACTGACAGGTGCTCATAGCGTTCAGGTTCTGTGTATTGACTCGCAAGATTAATCCCTTTAACAGTGTGTGCGACAACTCTATAGCGATCAGTATTTTCACTTGATATCTCAAATTCTAGTAGTTCAGCTTTACAAATTAAAACACTGTTCACACTGTGTACACCTCGCACATGTAAGCTTTCAGTGTGACCGGTTAATCCTACTTGGCTGGCCACTTTTTCATCTATCATCGTGATGGTGGAACCGTCGTCAAGAAGAGCATCAGTAACAACGTCACCATTAGGGCCATGGATCCGGACGCGAACATATTTGAGTAACACGTGAGAAGGTGTAGGAGAGTTTGACACAGCTGATATATTCGCTACACAATCGTCAGGACTTTCAGTAATATTAGCGTTGACAGGCTTTTCTATTGCCTTAGCTGTTGGCCAATGCAAAATCTGGTGGTGCGGCAATCCGCAGTCGTCAATGCTACATAATGGAGCTTCACAAGTGTTCTTGTCATGGTCGCTAACAAGACATTTTGGACATAGCCGGTTGCTGCGCACAAATGACCAACGTTCCTTCCGGAGGGCGCGCTTGAACTTAGGGCAATCAATAACTATGTGATCGGAGCGCTTGTGACAAAAACGGCACTTTGAAGCTTCTTTCATCTGTGCTTGTACAGCGTGAAGCCGCTGAAGGTTGGAGTGAGTAACAGGACTATCAAATTTCTTTATAGACGTCTGTAGTAACGACACGCCGACATTTGAAATCTTTTGCGCTTCAACTTCCAAAAATTCCGATAACTGTTCAAGTCGAGTTATATTTGAACTTTTTTCTCGATTTTCGTGGGCATAGTCGGCCCATCGGGTAATCAAACTGCATGGTAATTTCGATAAAATGGCAGTAGTCAGCTCGGGACTCCTTAGATAATCATCTTGTTTTATAGCCTTCGTGGCAACTACGCAGTTTTTATTTTTATAGAAAAAGAAACTATGTCATTATGATATGACAGCGACAGTGACGGAAGTTTTTTTAATTGACTTACGATTTTTGTTATGATAATTTCAGGTCGACCAAATCGTAATTCCAAAGTTTTCATGATATTTTCAGCCGACACATCACCCATCAGGAGCGCAGAAACGCATTCTCTAGCTTCGCCTGTTAGACATTTTCGTAGGCGACAAACGTTTTCTGCATTCGAAAATTGGCAAATCTTGGTCGACTCATCATAGGAATTCCTGAAGTTAACCCACTCAATCGGGTCTCCCTTGAAGAAAGGCAGCTCCTTAGGTGTCGCAATGCGACTCATTAGTTTGTCTGCGGCGGTCATCTGCTTACAGCTATGGGTACAACCTAGAGCAAGATCGTGTATCGCGTCAGCTAGCTTGAGTATTGCTTTATCTTGAGCAACTGGTGATGACGAGCGTCGGTCATGTAGGGCAGGGCTTGAAGAACACATATTTTGAGCAGCGGGGGCCGGGCAATGGTCATCTTGTGCTGCGATAGGGGTTAAGTAGCGTTCATCTTGTGCAGTAGGGTCTGAGTAGCGCGCATTTTGTGTCGCGGTCGTACGACGAGGGGTTACATTCTGTTGCACCACCCAATCTTCCGTTCTTACTGCTGCGGATACCGATGAAACACTGGAACCCGCTCGGGAACGTCGTTCTTGTTGTTCTTCCAATTCTGCTAGGCTTACACTCAGTTTTTTATTCACGAGGTCTATTTGGGCTTGCATTTTTACCTCCTGCAGCTGAGCTTGCATTTTCGCCTCCTGCATTTGCATTTTCGCTTCCTCTGCGGCAATCAGCAATCGTGATTTCTCCTCGGCCGCTTCAAATTCGAGTTGTTTTTTGCGCGCCTCTATTGAGATAACGGACATTTTGGAGCTGGTCGCTTTCGAAGACTTGCTCGGTGGAAGGTTTTGCTGATCTTTCTTTTGTGAGCCTGAAGGTGACGACATTTTGTGAGCTTTTGCTCGTGTTATCATTTTGCGAAAAAATTAAAAATATTCCTCAGTCCTCTAGTCCTCAGTTTATGCTCGAAGGACCAATGTTACTGATTGAGAGATGCTGGTTAAGGTTTAGAGGATTAAATAAGAAATATCTTTTAAAATAAACTGGTGTATTAGCATGACTTTTACAGAGAGCAAAAAATGAAAATTGACAAGAGAAAAAACAAAGACAAACCATATACTTTTTATGTATTCAACAGATAAGGACAGAGTTTATCTGGGCAAACTGATGTCTAGACTAGATTGTAGTACATTCAGAGTTTTAGGGACACTTGAAACATCTCTGAAGTACTTCTGAATGCATTTTTTTTTATTGCAGCTTAGATCAAGACGTATTTACACTAGATTTATCTACTATTACGAGTATTCCCGTTTTAAAGACTTTCGTGAGAATAGTTCTCATATCGAAATGCGTTGTTGCGTTGTCGCGTACGTTGCGTAAACTTTAATGCGTTCGTGGTGCGAATACTAACGTGTTATCTACACCTCGGCTTGGAGGAGGACTTTTGGTCACAGGGAGTGGTGTTCCGTCGCTTTCACGGGCAAGTACCACATGAACGCACAGTTACATAGTCCACAAGTGAAGTGTTACTAACATAGTTGTATGGTTGTTTTTACTAACACAATTTGTATTTTATCAAAGTCTGTATGTTAGTCTGAAAGGTATAATTATTATCTATAGGCAAACGTAGCCTGAAAATAAGTGGATGTTCTTCGAGTCGAAGACGGAACGACGCATTTAAAAAAAAAACAGTTTATCATGGAATATAGTCCGAGATGGCGCGGGACCAGAGTTCATGGAAAAACTTAAGGGAGGCCTTTGCTAAGCTGTGGGATAGTACGGGCAAGACAAAAAAAATGCAAACATCAGGCGAGTCTGTCGACGATGGCCCTTTGGTAATAAACCGACAAACTTAATTAAGTAATAATGATATTATAAGTATAATCGGTCATATACGTTCTCACTACATAAACCTTCTCTTTGTGAGAGGGCGGAGGTAATAAATCATAATCCACAACATGGGGCCAGTTGATCAGGTTGTGATACCAGATATACAAAACGGAACTCATCTAGTTATAATAAACCATTTATTTCAGATAACAATGTCCTAAATATACATATTAATAACGTTTTTGTTAGTATAAGCAACTTAAAACTATGTTAGTAACACTTCACTTGCACGGTGATGTGCGTTCTTGTGGAATTTGTCCGCGGAAGCGACGGAACACCACATCCTGCGGCCAAAAACTTTCTTCCAACACCAAATGGAGCATACACGTTGGTAGGCGCACCACAAACGCCTTGAAATTTACGTTGCGGCGCGACTCCAGTAGCTGTACTCTTGGCGTGTACTTCAACTTTTGGCGCACGTACTCTTCGATGTCCTCAGCCTCAGATGGTGTAATGTAAGTGAGAAATTTACACCAGGGTGTTCAGCTTCGCGGCGCGCAGCGTCACGTTGGGCTCCTCAGGAGCCTTCCCGGAGCCGCATATAGGTACCTACGTCTAAAGTTACGTCTCTCATTGTCATTTTCATCCAAAACGCTTTACAAATATCTGTTACACTCCAATCACTAAAAACCCCACATCGCCTCCTTTATTCAATTCGATTCAACCAAACCATTGAAAACCTAGTCTATTACACCATATTTCACTCCTTAACCGATAATCTCTATATAACATTATTCACAATTCACCATTTATAAGCGTTCATACTGAAATATATTCCGGTCTGAACGGTAGTCCACGAAAGGGAACCGTCATTATTTTGCGGTTGTAATAAAAATGCCATCGGGGGATGCTCGATATTTTTTATAATGCCGTATAGCGGTGGCCTTGTTCTACCTGGGGCAGGAGTAGATAGACTCACAGAGACGACACTTATGAAAAGTACAGTATTGTTGTGTCCCGTAACTATTTCAATGCAACATTCCTTTTGGTCTTGAGATGGTAGACCAACTGCCGACAAATCTTTTAATATTGTGACCATCAATAATGCGACGATTATAACTCCTACCTATTTTATGTACCCAAGTAATAGTTAGTTGCCTAGAACGTGATCTCGAGCATAACGTCATTATTATGTAGTTACTATAACATAGGTAATCCCCGAAGGGTATTTAAGTCTCATGTGTCGGTTGTTATAAACTGAGCACAAATCCAGACTCTGTGGCTGCTACTGAGAAATTTCTCATGGCAAAAACCCAATCACACTTTGCCCGACCCGGGAATTGAATCAAAGACCTCTTGTTCAACAGTGGCACTAGCGCTAGTGCGACCGCTAGACCAACGAGGCAGAGCCATGTTATTATGTAGTTGTATCATGTCAAAATGTTCAATAATAGCACGATAACCACCTGCATGGCTTGGGTATTAAATTATGTGCGTGGCGTCGACGAAATCATCCGCACATCGGACCGTTGTGATCCCTAATGGTACTGTACCACAATTATTTGTATATCTGGCCTACTATTGTAGTTAATTTGTTTAATGTTTAGACTCTGTGGACTATCTACTCTTGTACTTGCCGTTCGTGACTTTGTACCGAGCGGAAAACTGGAGGATGAAATAATATAAATTTGTGGAGGTTGACTGTTTTATTCGTAACCAGGCTAGGTAATACAGCTTTGAACTATCTTTAGATTGTCGTGGCGAAACGTTATTGGTACGAAGATTGGTAAATGTGTTTTTAAGAACTTATTTTCGGTTTCTTTTGTAGGTTTAGTTATTAACCACGCGTTTGCGTTAGTTTCATTTAAAACGAAACAGGTTAGGTTAGGTTCTGCTAGTTTTGTCAAATTGAAAGTTTGAAGTATTCTATTTTGAGGCAATCCTTGAAATATGTCTATAATTGAGCAGTAATATGATTATTCTGTAGTGTTATGGAGAGAAATGGAAATTATGTTTTTCTACTCCTACGCTATTATTTTATACACTGATTAATTTCGTTGCGGGATCCAAGACAGTTAAATTGTTTCTCTGGGACTTATTCGAGCTTCATTGTCTCGGCGCTTTTCTGGTGGTCGCCATTGTGATTCTGACTTTCAGAAGTTACACTGCTTTAGGAATAATCTGGAGGGCCATATTCAGCAGTAACCGACTTTTGGCTGAAAGGATGACATTAAAGATGATGCCTTTGTGTTGTAAAACCAGTGGCCATGTTTTGTATCTCACAAATGCGTTTTTGCTTGGTTGATGAATAGACTGTCAAAGATGATCTATCGTCTGCCCTTTAAAGACTTTTCAAATAAACTCCTTGACACAAGTGTGACCCCATTTTGCTCAAATAACGTAGTTTACACTTCGGCTCACAAGATATTCAATTTCGCTATCGTTTGTGAACTTAATAGGTGTTGGTATTCAAATATAAATTCCAAATAAAAAGCTGCTTTACACTGTGATCAGGGTCTGAAGCACGGCTGCTCTTGGTTGAAGTTTACATGGAATCTTATTCACACGATTATATTTAATATTGAAAAGAGATTAGTTTCAGGTGCAAATAATATGGTGTCATTTACTTTGCATACTCAAGAATAAATTTGTTTTTTTTTTTTTTTTAATTTGTCTATTACACCAGGACATTAAGCTACTACAATCTGTCAAACTTTAATAGATTTTCAACTTGTTCTTTAAAATTCAAGAATGATTGGAAAAGAATTACAGTTTCGGGTAGCTTGATGTTCTGGCGTCTGAACATAGACATCGCTTGAATATACTCTTAGATTTAAGGTTAATTGATACCATAACATTACGCCTGTAATCCCAAAAGGGTCAGGCAGAGGTGTACCTAATAGTACACTCACATTTTGCACGTAATACTTAAGTCTCATGTAATAGAGGTGCCTATTGCCACCAACCGGGCATAACAGACTCCGTCAGGCTGCTACTGAGAAATTCCTGATGGAAAAACCAAATAACAATTTGCCCGATCCGGGAATCGAACCCAGGACCTCAAGCTTAGCCACCAACCAAGCAGTCAGGTTAACTCATCTCATATACCACTATATATGTCACTTACCCCCTCAAGGTTCATTGGAAGACTAGCGTCAGACAGCCTCACCTGTCTGGCATTAATGCTGAAATGGACCTTTTTGGCGCAGCCGTGAGGCACACAGTACAGTCATACTATGTATTTCCTCTTTTTTGTAACTTTTTTAAATATTATTGTGTGTGTGCCTGATGTACTGACGTCGAATAAACATTTTTCTATCTTTCTTTTTTCTTTCTTTTCTTTTCTTTATATAAAAATATATGTTTTGGAACTGAAACATTTCGTATTGAGGTAACAACTAGATATTCTTACAACGCACGGGTATCAAACCCTAAACCTTTATGTACAGCTGAAATCAGCAATCCGGTTTTCTCACAAAGAAAATGAAGTAAACGTCTACTTTAACAACATCTAAAAGTTCCGTCATAAACTTGTAAGGAAGAACAATAAATGCTAATTTCGTAACGTAAAACAACTTTGTTCATCGCCCGTCAAACAACATCCTGTAGATATGAGAAGTTTGGTAGTACCCCCACATATTACTCAATGAATAAGTTTTCAACGTTTTGTTCAAATTGCTGGAGAATTTTGAGGCTGAAGCTTGTCTGAAAGTTTTCTGAGACTGCTGAAGCTAACCTCAGTCATGATAAAGTACGTACTTTCCAGTTACTTACTTATAAAAGAAATAATAAGAAAACCCATTCCGACAAAAGTATGAATAAAGTAGTACATACTCGTAGATTATGTCAACAAAAATTTTCAGGTTCATAAAAATATTGGGTTGTCTTCTTCTGTATCGTATGTTTAGTGCCTAACCTGGTTTCAGAGTTTTTTTGCCGCCCATGGGCCTCTGAGTTGGCTTTACATGCCGTCGAGAAATATATCTCAGGCATGCTGGTTTCCTCACGATGTTTTCCTTCACCGAAGCAAGATATTATACAATACGCACATGAATCCGAAAAATCAGAATTGTGTTGTAAAAAAATGCCAGTATAATGAAGCATCTATGTCGCTTGTGCTATACATAGATGTGAATCCCTATTATAGTAGGTAGAAGCATATTTATAAGCTGGAAGCTGGCATATAGAAAATTGCTACGGGATCAACACTGAAATCGTGAATAATAAAAACAGTTGTCCTGTAATTTTATTCAGTTATTCGAGCACAAAACGTTTGTAGTAGCAATGTATGTATTATCAGACAGACTCGATTTTAGGCCAAACTGTTTTGTCCTAGGTCAAATTGTTATAACGGACATACCAGAATATACTAACCCAAACAAAGCAATTATACTGCGATCAACTTGGATGTAGCACTCGCCGGCAGCTGCCGTAGCACCGCTCACTACGCTCGCTCGGCTCTCGCGTGTTTGGTCACGGTTCTAACCTAACCTAACCCTTTCAGTCAGGGTGCCCTATGATCGTATTTAAACCAGTGTGGCCAAAATCGTGTTTGGCCGGTAACATAATGCATTGTTTATTCGAAATATCAGGACTAGTCCTTGACCTATCACTCAAAGTAAAAACTGTTCATCATTATGAACAGTACCAGTTTATCAGTACATTATGTCATCTTTTTTGAGATTTTCGGTTATTTCAATTGCGTATGGTGTGTACAAACACTTAAAATTACATAAATAAATTGCATATGGTATGTATGAACACTTACCCACATTGCAGATAATAAGTCCAATGACAAATCCAAGAATGACTTGTCTAATATCGGCATGACCTTGCGTTTTTGTAGGCAAACAAGTAGGTAGGTAATTTACTTCTTAACAAAACATGAGCTCAGTATATCGTGACTTGTAATAGCTGAGACAAAGGTTACGGCTCGGGTTACAGTGTAGGCAGGTACTTACTTTTCAAACGTTTGTTACATTGGCCCATTGAGAGTTGTAACAAGAACTTCACGGGATAAAATAGCCTACTTTATTTTGTAGTAGCTGTTGGCTGCGACAGTGAAAGTACGAAAGAAAGAAAATTCTGTTTATTTGGCATTAAAAAAACCAGCAGCAGGCAGTGCCTCAGGTGTGCAGTGTTCATATTTCATATTTTTTATACAAATAACCAGAATAAAACGAAGGTCTTCGAAAGTCTTCTTCCAGGCCCCGGCTACTTAACGGTCTTTCAAAATGATCAGTCCAATGGTTTAGGAGAGAAACGGTAGCAAACAGAACTCTGTTGTGCTGTCTGTCTCTCCCATTTATAAAAATCCATGAAGGAACACTAGCCATTTTCTGAGCACTTTCTTATTCTGCTTGTTTGTAAAGTTACTATTGGCTTAGTACTTTTCCTAGTTCTTACTTACTATTAAAAGTTTTAAGGGATATAATCACCGCAGTGCGAAAGATGAGCATCTAATGTTTATGAATTATCTCGTTGAAGTTTCTGCCCTTCTTGAAAAACATTTGAAGAGGAGCTGGGTATAATGATGATACTTATAACCAACCTAAAAATAAATGCTTACTTCATAAGTTCAAACTCGTCAATCTATCTCTCCTTCAATGTAACAAGAAACAAATATTGCAAAAACAACAAAACCAGCTTTGGATTCATATTTTTCTTCAACAAATTGCATGTCAGAATGCGAAAAAGCCGCAATGCTTAAATAAAATGGAAGACCATGGCTGTCATCAAGAAAATGGCGACTAAAAGTAGTAAATCCTTGTACAAAAGTGGGTGATAAGCTGGGAACTGGACGGAAATCTTATGGGGTTTGGATAAAATAGGAATTACTGCCTCTATTGTACTGTATTTTTATATTTTTGGCGGTTCGAATTTCGAGGGAGGTGAGCTAAGCGGATTAAAACATGGAAGCGTCAGAAATATTATAAAGGAACGTAAGCCCTTTATGAGTGTGAAATCGTGATGGATAAAATATTTGTTGAATTTTCTATGCATATGCCAAAAATATTGGTTTGAAAAGGAAATTTAATGGAACCGTATCTTAGTATAACCATGTTTAGAGAAGAGATAAAATGCATGGAGAGTAATGAGTAATGTAAATGAATTCAGGGGGAAAAGAAAAATGGTAAAAAAAAGATGGATGCATTTCCGAGAAGTTTTTCATGAATCAAAAGGAACTAAATGATAGCGTGACGGTTGACAGGGAGAACGGAGGTATAAAATATGTCTCTCCAATCCTAAGTTACATGAGTAGTGATCGGAATAGGTAGAGCTAATGTACCTAAAGTTCAAGCAAGGAACAGAAACGAAAAGTGTTCCATAAGACTAAACATTTTTTCAGAATATTTTTTTCTGAAACTCGGAAATGTTTCGGAATCAGTTAAGTACATTGAATAATAAGTTTATTTATTAATCAGTACAGTAAGCTAATTGAATTCATTATTTTTCCTTTTTAACCGACTTCGACAATAAGGAGAACGTTCTCAAAAAGTTACTTTAGTTAGTTGTTTACGTTTAGTTCCAATAATTGTACAAAATTAATAAATGGTATGAAAACCTATAAATTGTTTCTTTTACCTTGTTAGTTCTAACTATTAAAGCTGGTATGAAAATTAAATTAGCTTTCGCACTTACTTATGGCGTTCAAACGAAGATAAGGAGATTACCTTTATTTTTCAAACAATAAAAATCGTGCACTTTTTTTAAAACATAAACAGTAAATGAATTCGATAGTTGTTTTACTTTAATAATTTTAGTTGTACTTAAGTAATGTAATGTACATTCGGACCAAATATTCCGAAAAAAAAAATGTGGTAAGGAAATCTCCACTTTCGTTTCTGTTCCTTGAACTTTAGGCACATTAGCTCTACCTATTCCGATCACTGTACATGAGACAAGGGCTGCAAGATGATGATGAACAGATGCTTTAGATGGAGAATGTTCCATGGGATCTGTCAACGCCTGGTCAATCCAGAAAGTGTGTGAACCATCTGTTACTTCTATCTTTTCAGACCTACTTAAAACTGCTTCTAATGAGATGGCCACCATGGTAACATGAATACTCTTTGCATTTTTTAATCCTTATGTCATTACAAAACTGCCTGCTGCCTGTTTTCTTTACATGAAACCCCTCGGTAGCTTGACGTAGGCCAAGCAGAGAAAAGGGCGCAGGGAAATATACCTTAATATAAGACTTCCTTTTTACAGGTCAACTATCTACTAAACTGTATACGGGACGTGGGTGCTTTGTTAGTAAATAGTGCAAAGAATAATATCTCAGCCTCAACGGGCCAGTATCAACGGGGCGGCCTTCCCTAAATGATAGCCGTTTTAGGAGACAACCCATCCCTGAAATGTTTACACAGACGTTGGGTTCTAGAGACTTTAGGGCCTGTTTTGTTATAAAAATAGTAGGTAACGATTATTTCAATCATGCCCTACTCAGTTGTCTTACTTGTGGGGCGAAGTGGAATGTTTAAGATGTTAATGTCCACTTTTCTCGTTTATTGATGATAATAATATGATAAAATTTTCCATAAAAATTTTGTTTTTAGATTCCCAATATTCTATGCACAGATACGGTATGTCCACATGTAAGATTAAAAAAAAACACACAATACTGGGAAACCAAATGCTTTCAGTTTCTATCATGTTACCATTATTACTAGTTTTAAAATTGCAGCAGCACGCCTGTGGATCACATAAATAATCAAATATGTATAATTATATATAAATCTTTGCTTGCCGTGAGACTGTGAGAGGCAATACTTACACGTTACCGAGAAAATGAAGTTTACCGCTTCAACAATATGTTGAAACAATATCTACGTGTCAATGTCAACTTGAAACGAACCTGCGTTAGCCACCAGTGTCGGGCACTAGTTGCTCGGCAATTTGCTGAACTGGGCCTATTTGGCGCAGCCGTGAGACACACATTATTATCTCTTTTTTTCTGTTAATATTAAAAATATATATATTGTGTAGATTTAAGTTTTTATTTTTATTCTAATTATTTTTTTATTTTTTTGTTGTGTGCACTTGCGGCATGTGCCAAATAAATACGTTTTATTTCGGAAATCCTTTATAAATTGTTTATGTTTTTTTTATTTTGCACCAGTAAGTTAGTGAGGGGTTTGACAAGGGTTATTTTGTGACCTACTCGTATTAGCAGCTTGGTTGCGGGAGGCCAGATAGACAATCACTCCATCTTCACGGCCTCATCCAAGTGAAAGGTGGAAAACTTAACAATTATTTTTAATTTTATATGAAAGTTATTTTTGTGAGACTTTCATTTTCAAACGCAAAAAACAATTCACTTTCAGTTACGTTGCAATACATAACAGCGTCATAATGGTTACGCTTCAAAATGTCACTACATTCGTTCAACAAGCGTGAAGTGCCGGTATATTGGACGCGAAATATCCGTTTTTCGGAATCCAATTAATGTATCAGCTCTATAGCTCTGATGCCCAACCTGGTTATATCCGTACCGTCCTATTTATGGACGTACCGAATCCTGATCATAATTAAAGTGTAGTCGGAATTCGGGAACATGACTTGAGATCGATAGTGATCAGAATACAATACAGTATTCCATTGATGGCATGCGCATTAGGTACTTTGAGTAATTTATTCACCACTGAGTAGTACTAAGTGGATGTTTTCGTCAGGAAACATGTTCTAAAACCAAAAATTCGAACACATGACATCTACCAACCCGCACTGGGAAAGCGTGGTAGATTACAGCCTATCGCTCTCATAGAAGATGAGGCCTGAAACCCAGCAGAGGGAACATTAACGGTTGATTATGTTATGAATCTTTTGGCGCGTGGTCATGGTCACCCACTGACCCAACTTCCACAGATAATTTCACAAAATAATGCTTACCGCCAGTGAAATGAACGTCATTAATAATACACTTTAACGTATCGAATCCCGGTTTTAATTAAAATTTCATAGGAATTCGGAAATAGAACTTAGATTGACAGTATTCAAGATACATTGCAGTGTTCCATTAACATAACTGTCCGACTTACCCAAGTTTGTTTCAACCTATCGATATCAATGTAACGGATTCCACGAATTTCAAACTTCGAACTGGATCGGGTTGTCACATACAAGTCTTGTTCGGAATTTGAATATGGATAAAGATCCACAGATCAGAAGCACATACCTACTAATTTGATTTATGCAGGTCGTAAATAATTATGTATCATAGGCAAAGTCAAAGCATCTAGCATTTGCTATACTAGGTATAAATTATATACCTCTGGATGTAGGAAAATGTATTTTTCTATGTTTTGTTGTACATCATTATCAACCATACATCACCATTTGCATCGTATGACTTGACGAGGCGTTCCTTGCAAAAGTATGTATGTGAAGTATCAACTATGAATTAAAAATTGATGAGTGATTTGATAAAACGGTACAGTTTTATTGATAATTAATTTGTCTTGTTTGAAAAACAGGATTGCAATGTAAAAACAACGACTAATTAAAAAACAAAAAAATATTTATTCAGCCAAACTAAAATTTTCAGAATCTGCCATTTTTAACATTGCTCCATTATCAGTTACAAACGACGAACCAGTGATGGCCCTAGCTTTGTCGCTAGCTACGAACAACGTAAGGTCAGCTATTTCTTCACGAACAGAAATCCTGTTTAAGGCTGTCATTTCCCGCATATGATTGAAAACAGCTTCTTCCTCTTGTCCGGTTACACCCATATTTTTAAGGACGTCAGTTCGAACTGGTCCTGGGTTGACAGTGTTCACACAAACCCCAATTGAAGCAAGTTCTTGTGCAACAGATCTTGAGAAATGATCCAAAGCGGCATCCGAAGTGCTATAAAAAAAATATTTTGTACAATTATTATGAGATTGATATATTGATAATGTTCCCTTTCGTCTTCACGAGGTGACGAGCAGCGAGATGTGTCAAATAAACCACTGAACGAAAGTTTGTCGACATAGATTGATCAAATGCTTCCATAGCGTTCTCGGCTTGAATGCTTGCTGACAGTACTATGCCAGCGTTGTTAACTAGAATATCCATTTTCCCAAAACGTTTCAAGGTTTCATCAAGAATTCTTTTGATGTCTTCATCTTTCGAAACATCTGCAACTAGTACTAAAGGATTGTTACATTTCTTTGCGACTTTGTTTAATTTCTCCGTATTTCTTCCTACTAAAGCGACCTTGGCTCCTCCTTCAGCAAACTTGATCGCGATGGCGGCTCCAATACCAGAACTGGAGCCGGTTACGATAACCACTTTGTCTTGAAAACTCATGTTTATGCACCAATATTGAATACAGTACTATATTTTGTAAGTATGTCAGCTCCTTTTTATTATAACCCCGTAATCAGTTAATATGACATAAAAAAATAGTCACCATGTATTAATTAGCACAACAACATTGTCATGATGACTCAGAAAATAAGGTGTTATTAAAACTACGATTTAGAATATATATCTTTGATTTTCATACCTACATATATTATAAATCTTGAAATAATATGAAATAACCTATCGGTCAATCCAAATAATATAACGGTCGAAATAATTACGTTTTTTTTATGATTGTTGCATCGAGCGCAAAGTGAGTTATTAATGCATGAGTGTTATGTTGGCACTAAATTAACACGAGTGCATTAATTACTCACTTTAGGAAGGTGCGTAATCTACTTTTCTTTCAACTACCAATCTAACTACCGTGATAAAATATACCTGCTCAAAATAAAAAGTCAAGTTAATGAAAACAAAGTATCTCACGACTTTTGTGGCAAAAGGTTATTAACAAAATTGTTAATAACCTTTTTTTTTTTGTTAAAAACAACTGCAAATGAAATCATTTGCAGTTGTTTTTTACTTTCTGGAGTTGAATTCATATGGATATCGCTGTCCATTTTTTAAAACTTTTCTTGCTAAATAAGGAGTATCAAAGTTTTACAATTTATGGTACAAAATGCTCACCATTTGTATTTTTGTTTTGCACTAAATCAGTTTTATTCAGCCGATTTTTATTTTCAGCCAGTATCTTTTTGATCAAATTCATACATAACGTAAACTTAATGGGAGACAGTAAATCTGTGTGGTAAATTAATATCTAATCAAAAAATAAAAAACAGTGCATTCATGAAAAACTGTGCAACAATGAGATTTCATATAATATTTCTGCACTGTTTTGGTTCTAAGCAAAAAAGACGTTCTTTGTGATCGGTTTTGTAGCGTTTAATGATAACATTACTACGTAGTTGAAAGAAAAAGATATTAAACTACTATAATGTAACCTGAGTTCATAACAGGGATGAGATGATCCAAAATTACTTCTTTGCAAAAACCGCTATAGCTTGTTATTGTGGCGTTTTTAAATAGTGTTCATCCTAAATTTTAAAAGTATTTCATTATTACTGACATAAGATCCACTTTTAACCTTTGAAGGTTTTAGCGTTGTCGCTATCTAGCTTGGCTATTTTTCATGTCTGAAAAATCTAGGTACCACGATAAGGTTAAGTTTCAATTCTCTGTAGCTACATGAATATTTTAACACAGTCAATTCTGTATTTCTTAGTATTTCATCTTCATCATCAGCAGCAGTCCACTGCTGGACATAAGCCTCTGCAGTCTCACACCGTTCAACTCGATTCTCGGAAAGTCTTATCCGGCGGCTGGCTGGCTATTAGGGTGGCTGGTAACAACCAGCCACCCTAATATGGAAGGTCCATTGTCGCTTCAGATGGTGTATTCTGTGTGAAAAACTTTGGCTCTCTTCCGGATTATCTTGTTCCGGGTTAAATTCCTCAGAGAGACTGCAAGCTATGCCCTTTCCGCAGCTTGCTGAGCGACCTTGAACTTATGGCTCAGCCGAATCGAGAGTACCAAAGAGTACTTAACTACTATTCGGCTCCGTAGATAGACAGGCGATTATAAAGGGTGTACCAAGACGGTTAACGAAGTTGAATGGCACTTGTTCTCCCCGTCATTGCGATAATTTTTTGTTGTAGACCACACCTGGGAACCTTCTAGTAACGGAGATATTGGGGGTCCAAGTTACAAATTTTTCACAAGCGTTTTTTTAAATACATGTTTTTAATGTAAGCTATTTACTTTAAACACCTCCACGACCCCCATACTATTAAATCCATCAATCAGCACATTTTGAGTGCATTACATTGAGCCCTACTGTAAAACGTGATTTTTCACCCCAAAAAAAAAGTCGTTTTCCAGGAATCATTTATGCTTAAAGTTACTTAGTTTGATGTACAGAATTCTTGGTTGACGGCTTTTTTAAGGGTCTTGTTACACCCTGTATACCTACTAATTTGGTGTGTGCTGGGGGGTTACCATGACGTCATAAAGCAGGAGTCATTCCAGTGTGGGAAAGAGACAGAGCTATACAGGTCATCTAGCACCATATCTTTCACACACTGGTATAACTCCTGCTTTAAGACGTCATGGTAGGCCACCACGTTGGATATAATTATGTATCAAAACCAATGAATCTTAGTATGCTTATTTTAAAATCAGGATTGCGAAATAAAAAATGAGTAATTAAAAAACAAAAAATATTTATTCAACCAAACTAAAATCTTCAGGATCTGCCATTTTTAACATTGCTCCATTATCAGTTATAAACGACGAACCAGTGATGGCCCTAGCTTTGTCGCTAGCTAGGAACAACGTAAGGTCAGCTATTTCTTCAGGAACAGAAATCCTGTTTAATGTTGTCATTTCTAGCATATGTTTGTAAACAGCTTCTTCAACTTGTTCGGTTACACCCATATTTTGAACGATGTCAGTTCGAACTGGTCCTGGGTTGACAGTGTTTACACGAACTCCTCTTGGAGAAAGTTCTTGTGCCACAGATCTTGAGAAATGATCTAGAGCAGCTTTCGAAGTGTTGTATGAAAAATTACCTTGTCCAAGTACTTTGAGTGCAGCTATGCTTGATATATTGATAATGTTCCCTTTGGTCTTCACAAGGTGAGGAGCAGCGAGATGTGTCAAGTAAACCACTGCACGCAAGTTTGTCGACATTACTTGATCAAATGCTTCCATAGCGTTTTCGCCTTCAATAGCCGCTGTCCGTGCTATACCAGCGTTGTTTACAAGAATATCCAATTTCCCAAAACGTTTCAAGGTTTCATCAAGAATTCTTTTGACGTCATCATCTTTAGAAACATCTGCAACTAGTACTAAAGGATTTTTACATTTCTTTGCGACTTTGCTTAATTTTTCCGTGTTTCTTCCTACTATGGCGACCTTGGCTCCTTCTTCAGCAAACTTGATCGCGATGGCGGCTCCAATACCAGAACTGGAGCCGGTTACGATAACTACTTTATCTTGGAAACTCATGTTTATACACCAATATCAAATACAGTACTGAATCTCTGTTATGTCGGGTGCTTTTATTTGGCTTATGCCCGACTTGTCACAGTTCCGATTAGTCACAATTTTTTTCCCATAAGTACAAGTAGTCCCGATTCGTCAAAACTTAGTTTTTATAAATGGCTATTTGTTTTTAAGGCTAAACAGAGGCACACGAACGATGCGTAAATATTTCTATACAGGCGATTTCCACATACGTAGGTGGAACGATCACAACAAAACTAGCTGAAGGACTGTGGCCCTGTCCATTATATACAATTTGATGTGTGCTTGTTGTACATACCATAGACCAAAGCCCAATAAAAACAGAAGGTAAAGTCTTATCATAGGAACAAAAAAAATACATACCTAATAATCATAATTATTGTGAACTCAGCAATCATTGTGCCGATTGTCGTTTCAGCCAATGGGAAGCCATTGCCAAGAGCCTCGACCGATACCTGAGGATTCGCGTTTGGTAGCTGCATCAAAGGCTTGATTCAGAAAGCGGTACTCCTAGACACGGCCCGTATTGACAGCACGTTCCTCTCTCTGGAGCCCTGACCGCCGGTCGGACCCTGGACGCTTGGACCCTGTTCCTGATACCGGTGGGCTAGTTTTTTTTAATATTTTTTTTAATGTTTGTTATGTTAATTTTTTAAGGAATATTTAAAAATAGAAGCAGTAAAAAAATGAATTATTATCTTATGTTAAGTATCTCTTATGTTTTGGTGTTATAGACCGGGACGTCATTGAAACAACTTGCAATCCACGGATACCCCTAAACTTAAAGGGGAAAATATATAAGTCCGTGATTAAACCTGTCGTACTGTATGGATCAGAATGCTAGGCTATGAAGGATATGGATGAGGAGATGAGAATATTAAGATGGGTGCGTGGAGAAATAAGAAAGGATAAACTAAGGAATTAGTATATTAGAAGAAGTTTAAAAGTGGCACCAGTTACAGAGAAGATAAAAAGGAATCTTCTGTCTTTGTACGGGCATGTGATCAGGAGGGATGAAACACAAGTCACTAAAACAGTGACAAATATAAAAGTTGATGAATTGAGAGGGAGAGGACGACAAGAGACAGATGGTTGGATTGTGTGAGGAATATGAAAGAGAAAGGAATAAATGATGCTGTGACCTCTCACAGAGGAGGATGGAAGAAGAAAATTTGTGTATGTATGTACCCCAAGTAGTATGGGACAAGGGCTGGGAGATGATAGTTATCCTAAACTAACATGATCCGCTAAATGTTACGACAAGTTAATGACAAACATGCATTCGAAAAGTTGGTAAAGATGCAAGTAGCTAACAGAACTGTTGCAGTTTGAAAAAATATGTAATTGATAAACATTAATCAATCAACTTTAAAGAATGAAGGAGCTGGTAATATAATTTTTCGACATTTCGGCCCCGACACGCGACTCATAACCTATCAGAAATTGTATTATTCGCCATACTATGTTTATTATGATCCATAGATAAATATCTAGGGATGAGGGCAGCTGTCTTATTCTATGTTCCTAGTTACTTAACTGTCCGGATCGCTACGTCGGACAAAATCTGAGTCATTGATTCGAGAATAAGAAAAATCACTTAACTATTTTTCCGTCGACGTCACCGTATGAATCGTAATAGCATGACAAGGTGTTTCTTATGGAGTATGTATAGTGTATCTATGAATAAAAAGCTAAGGAATGATTTTGATAAGATAATATTATGGTAGATAAAAAAAAAGTATTAATAAAAATTGCACATTGGTTGGTCGTGCAAATGAAAGCAGAACAAAATAGTCGAGTGCAATAAGACAATAAGGTGGAGCGAAATTTGTAGTGGTCGGATTTTCATGGGACTTCTTTTATTGAGCTCCTAGAGGAGTGGAGAAGAAAGGAAACAAAATGACGCCACTCTCGACTTTTTTTAAAATTCCCTTTGAATTTTTTTTTCGTTTATGAATAACTTCAAATTCGACGAATTTATATTGTGGCGTAATAGTGTGCCCTGCGTGAATCGATTAAACGCCAATTTGGTCTGCTTCTTTGTTCATTATTCTCGATGTAATGCATAATATTTAAAGTATTTTTTTGAAAATTGCCTATTGTTTGCAATTAATAATAATAATAACGTTTATTTCACATAAAAATGTACATTTTGTTACATGTACAGTGCTTAATTATTTCTATCTGGCGAATTTTAAGACTAAGATTTCTTTTGATTATTGGTAACTGATGTTTTTCACAAGCAACGGGACGGGAGAGCCTAACGTCTCAGCCGCCGTGGGAGACGCACCGGGCGTCGGGAGCCACGTGGTGGCCCCCGGCCGCCGTAGGCGCGGGCATGTGGCCGGTGAGCTATGGGCTATCTCGCCGTCCGTCCGTCTTATGACGACAAGCCGTGTCGACTGCGCGTTCGTGTTCCACGCGTGCCTTCCTGTTTGCTGACTCTCGTCAGCAAACAGGAAGGGGTCCGAAAGGACCGATGCCTGCCAGGGTTGCGGGACTGTTCGAAAGAGATACCGCGGCCCTGGAACACAAAGGGCAAAGGAAGGAACATGGATGGGTTTTAGTCAGTAAAAGTCTGACACTCCCTCCTGCTCAGCCCAGAGCGGGAGGGGTTATATAATGATTTCCAAAACGAAAAAAAAAAAAAAAAATAATAACGGGACGTAAAAATACTCAAGAAAACCACGTAGACGAGTGAAGTGACTAAATATTAATTCACAATTATCAGGAAATCGTAAGTAAAAGTTAAAGAAGAACATTTTTCTCAAAATATTTCTACGAAGCTACGGTCAACGTAAATATTTTCCTAAAAATATCCTTGCTTTGCTATCCACAGGTACCAAAAACTAAATAAAAATATTGGAGGTACTCCATAAATGTTGATTATTAAATTTAAAAAAGAACAGTTATTTAGCCACATCAAAATTAGTGTCCGCCATTTTCAACGCTGTTCCGTTGTCACTTACAAAAGACGATCCAGTGATGGCTCTAGCTTTGTCACAGTCACAGAAACAGTACAAGGTCGGCTATTTCTTCAGAAACAGAAATTCTGTTCAAAGCTGTCAAGTCCAGCAAATATTTGTAACACCCATATACCCATATTTTCAAAGATCGACTTCACTGGCCCTAGGTTCACTATGTTTAGATGAACTCCACTTGAAGCCAGTTCCTGTGCAACTGGTCGTGAGAAATGACCCAGACCTGCCTTTGACGTGCAGTATGAAAAATTTCCTGTTCCAACTCCTTTGAGTGCAGCACTTGATATATTAATGATATCCTTATTTATACCTTTGGTCTTCACAAAATGAGGAGCCGCAAGATGCGTCAAGTAAACTACTGAGCGCAGGTTCGTCGAAATTAGTTTATCATATGTAGTCATAGCGTTCTTGGCTAGAATACTTGTTATACCGCCTATATCAGCGTTGTTAATAAGGATATCCAGTACCTATTCCGAATTGTTTTAAGGTTTCATTAACAATTCTTTTGACGTCTTTATCTTTAGAAACATCGGCCACTAAAACTAAAGGATTGTTACACTTCGTTGTGACGATGTTTAGTTTCATTGTGTTTCTTCCAACTATAGCGATCTTGACTCCTTCTTCAGCAAACTTGATTGCAATGGCGGCTCCAATACCAGAGTTGGAGCCAGTTACGAGAGCAACTTTGCACTGGAGACTCATGATATCAATTGTAGCACTGAATCAAACTCAAACTCAAAGCATTTATTTCAATTAGACCATTACAGGCACTTTTGAAAGTCAAACAAAAAAAAAAAGCTAAGCTACAGTCACAGTCACAAGGCATAATAACTTGAGAAAGTACTGTAGTTGCACATTCCAAAGCGTAGATCTCTATGGAGAGGAATGGGCAAGAAACTCCATGGACACTCTTTTTAATCAAAATATTGTTACAAAATCTTGGTAACATCATTCACGTTGAGATTACACATACACACATCAAAAGTGTCTAGGGATCAACATATATTTTTGCAATAACTTTTCTCCTGATTGATATTAATTAAAATTTTCTTTAAGGATTCATCAAATAAAGTGTTTTCGTTTGTCACAGTAACGATAAACCAAGTCACCTTTGCATTAATAAAGAAATTTGCCATTTTCCTAATAAAGGGATTTTTGACATTTGAACCACTAACACAAAAGTTCGAAAAAAAGACTGAAATAACAGTTTTCTTTAAAATTTTATTGGGTAACTTAAACAATTAATAATCCGTGTTTCTACCGCGAACACTAACAACACAAGAACATCAGTTTGGCATACTCAAAATGAGTTCATCCAAATCACGCTGTGGAATGGCCGCCCATGTTCGTTGCAACAACAAAAAAAGGTCTTCTTGCGACTGGATACCCTCCATATTCGGCAGAGCTCTTCTCTGTAGCATATCCCATGCATGCTCAATCGGATTCAAGTCTGGCGACTGAGCAGGCCAGGGCAGGACATTGATGTTAGCTGCGGCGAGAGTAACTCTTGCGGTGTGCGGTCGTGCATTATCATGCATTAACTGAAATAAGGGACCGATTTGCACTTGTAGAGGAACGATGACGTCTGATACAATCGTCTCAGCATAAATTTGAGCGTTGAGGTTGCCTCTGATCCAAATCAACTCAGTTCTTCCGCCGATCCAAATACCCGCCCATACCATGATGGTTCCACCACTATAAGGATGGACTTCCTGGCAGGATTTTAATCGCTGTTGGCGTCCAGGGGTTCTCCAGTGTCGTATACGTCTTGTATCCGGTCTCATACCAAAACGAGACTCATCAGAAAAGCACACGAAACGCCATTGTTCTTCTGCCCAATTTCTGTGTTCAAGAGCCCATTGATATCGTATCCTACGATTGTGCATTGCTATAGGTGGTACCCGTAGCGGTCTTCGGGAATGAAGGTTCACTTCATGCAAGCGGTTTCTGACTGTTTGGTCGCTAATTAAGTTCCCTGAAGAGTGATGAAGCCTCACGGCTAACATCATGGCGGTTATTGTTGGAGCTCTTCGAGTTAAGATTTGAATGTATCGGTCTTGTCTCCGTGTGGTGCAGCGATACCGTCCTCCATGGCGCTCAGCCACGGTACCAGTGCTTCGGTAACGTGTCCAAAGTCGACTGATAACACTCTGACTTGTATTCAGAGCTAAAGCCACAGTACGTTGCCGGGAACCAGCTTCTATCATTCCCACGGCTCTGAGCATTTCTTCCCTGCTTAAATGACGTCGCCGCTCCATAATAACGTTGGTTTTAATCAGTAGTAGGGAAACAGTAGCACTAATAATGTCTTCAATGCGTTGTATGTTTTTATAGGGAAAATATTGACAGCTGATTTTCATCTTTTACTCGAATTTGATTCACAGTTCCTGATTCAAATTATGAAATGCACCAAAAAGGATCCATATAAATTTATAAAATCATAAATTTATTACAAAGCCACATCTCAATCTCAAGAAATCCACATAAAATGCTTGATCCCTAGACACTTTTGATGTGTGTATATATGAGAACGATGTAGAAAGACGTGCACATTAAGAGCGTCCAGAGTAATAGATTAAAATAATCAACACTTTCAAAATAAAGTAATTAAAATAAACCGTGGCAGCTAAGAGATGACCAGTCCCAACTGACGGCGCCCGTTCACGAACATGACGCATGGCTCAGCGCCATTCAACTCAACCATATTGAAGGGAACCAAATGACCCGCCACACGCGCCACCATCAGCTCTTCTCGAATGTTTTTATGACGGCAGCTACTTAATGCAATTGACAATCTTATCTTTAAAAATATCTTTGATGGCTTATTAACCAGGCACGCACATGGACAAACTTACATGGATTACTTACATTTTATAACTTGATATAAAATAAACGATCACAACCAAATTAGCAGACGGACTTTGGAACTATACCATAGTCTAATGGTTTTTGAAAATATCATTGGCCAAGCCCAAAATTTACAGACAGAGGTAGACTTCCTTCGTCTTCATCGGAAATATACAATACATATGTATAAAACCGGGTGCTAATTAAACAGGCTTCTTTATAAGAGTATTATTCGCCTCTAAAATTTTATGTTGCCTTCTAACTTACTAAATCAGCCACAATTATAATAATAATAATAATAACTGTGGCTCGGATGTCAAATTGACGTGACATAAAATTTTCAGAAACTAATTTAATTTAATATTTTTACCACATTTCTTCAACAAAACTTTAGACAACGAAATTATGAGAAGAAAAAAAAAAAAACATTATCAAAATTAAATGAAACTACTGGAATATACCAAAAATGAAAATACCTAAAGGAAAACCAATGCCATAAAACGTCATAATATTAAGATGCTGACCAGAAGCCGAGCCAAACAACAGGCACACCCACCATCTCCGGGCTCGTCGCTCAGCTCCGCCTCGCAGCCGCCGGGACGCGCCACATCCGTGAGCATCGTGTCGCCGGTCGCTGCAGTTGCGTCGAGCTCGAGCGACGAGTTTTTCTCCCCGCCGTCGACACCACCACCACCATCGCCTCGACGACGAGCAAGAGGACGGCCACCAGCGGGCTTGGGACCTCGTGGCCAACCGGCCCCGAACAGGGTCCCCGCTGCCGGTGGAAATGTGTCGCGCATGCGATGGACTCATTCCATAAACGAGAATGTCATGCGCGCATATTATGGGGCTACAGAGGGAGGAAACAACCTGACCGCGTACCGTGTTCGGATGCTCTCTCTGTTTCAGGTGCTTGAGCCAGCTGTCAACGTGTCGGCGCAACGACTGTCGGATCAGGTGCGAGTCATCCAGCGTAATCGTATGTTGGATGACACCGTACTTGATCGCTTGCGGACTGAAATGCAGAGTAGCCATGTCATTGCCACGCCGTCGCAGGCTGTGGTTCCACCACAGTCTAGCATAATACCAAATCGCAATAACGACGTAAGTGATGACATGGTTACTAATGTAAGTACCCAGTGCAATGAGGAAATGAGGAGTGCTTTGGAAGGTGCGATTCGGGAATATCGGTTCATGCCAGCCGACCTTAGGCCACGCATACCTCGTTTGCCCATGCATAACAAAAATAGGGCGCTGGTGGCTGTTCTGGATTCGCAGTTGTCAAACTATTTTGATAACTGCGAAGACCTCATCGATGCTCATTCAATCCTGTATTGTGCAGCTGTAGCGGCATGTCGTGTAGCTCACGTCAAATTTTCTGATGACAGAGCTACACGACCTAAGCCAGCCATACCAGCATGGCAGTACAGGATTGAACGACGTATTGGTGGGGCCAGAGCACTCATCGGCAAACTGATCTGCTTCAGGGAGGGCAATACACGCCCTAGAGTGATGCGTTTTGTGAGGCGGGCGTTCTCGGGGACTGATATCAGTCCTCGAGACTACATGTCCCGTGTCACAGAGCGCATCGACTTCCTGAAGCAGAAAGTGTATGCATGGGCAAACCGTATTCGTAGGTATAAACGGCGGGTCGACCGATACACTCAGAATCGCACATTCCAAAGAGATGAAAGGTGGGTTTATAGGGCTTGGGAGCGACCGGACCAAGGTGTGGCTGACACGCGCCTGCCGGATGATGATGCCATGTGTTCGTTCTGGCGCAGCATCTGGTCGGTGCCTGTTAGCCATACCGAGGATGAATGGACCCGGGAGGTCGAGCGAGCGTGCGATCCAGTACAAGAAATGGGGGCAATCACCATCTGCCCCCAAGACGTAGTTCGTGCAGTCCGTCCGTTGCCTAACTGGAAATCTCCAGGGCCGGATGGGCTGCACAACTTCTGGATCAAATGGTTCACAAGGTCGCACGCTCGCCTGGCAACCCTGTTCCAGTCAGCCTTAGAGTCAGGGTCGCTGCCCGAGTTCCTGACAACAGGTATAACCCACCTGCTCCATAAATCGGGTAGTACTGCGGAGCCTAAAAATTATAGACCGATTACCTGTCTTCCGACAGTCTATAAAGTTCTTACATCCATTTTGAGAGCTAAAATTAACAAACACATTGATGATAATTCTATCATGTCCGCTTCTCAAAATGGATGTAGGAACGGGTCCCGCGGTACTAAGGAGCTACTCCTCATTGATATGGCCATTAGCCAACAGGTTCGCCGTTCCCGAAGGGATCTGTCGACATGTTGGATAGATTATAAGAAGGCCTATGACTCCGTGCCACATACATGGCTCATGAGGGTGCTAGAGTTGTATAAAGTAGATGCAACTCTGCGCACCTTCCTGATGTCGTGTATGGGACAATGGAGGACAGTCCTTCGCTATCCAGGATGTCGGCAAATCCAGAGGAATAGCGAGCCGATAAGGATAGAGCGAGGTATATTTCAGGGCGACAGTTTGAGTCCACTTTGGTTCTGCTTAGCCTTGAATCCTCTTAGCACGCTGCTGGAGGATTCAGGTCTAGGCTATCGGTTGAGGAGAGGTGGTCAAGTTGTATCTCACCTCCTTTACATGGATGACCTGAAACTCTTTGCCCCCAACGATTTGCAACTGATGGAGCTACTGAAGGTAACTGAAACTTTCAGTAGCGCCATCAGGATGGAATTTGGTGTGGACAAATGTGCGGTCATGCATGTAAAACGAGGGGAGATTGTGGAATCTGTGGGAACCCAGCTCTCGGATTCCATAAATCTTAGATCCCTCTCAGCAACCGAAACCTATAAGTATTTGGGTATGTCGGAAGCGCTGGGCATCAATGTTGCTGACATGAAGCAATCGTTGAAGGAACGCTTCTTTGGCCGCCTGAAAAAAGTATTTAATAGTCTTTTAGCAGGCGGAAATAAGGTGCGTGCCTTCAACGGTTGGGTCATGCCGGTTTTGATGTACTCTTTCGGCATACTGAAATGGACTCAAACAGAACTAGACGCCCTGGATAGGAAGGTCCGTACATTGTTGACGGCATATCGAATGCATCACCCACGTTCTTCGGTTATGAGACTGCATATCCCGCGGAAGTGTGGGGGTCGAGGCTTTTTAAACGCTAAGACTCTCCACAATCGCGAGATATGCAGTCTCAGGGAATATTTCCTAGAAGCCGACGTGGGGATGCATCGAGATGTGGTCGCGGTGGACAAGGGCCTCACCCCGCTCTCCTTGGCTAAAGAGAACTGGCGCAAACCTGTAGTGCTTGACACTAACGACCGCAGGGAGGTATGGCAGAGTAAGGAGCTTCACGGACGCTTTTTCCGGGCCCTGCACGGGCCTGATGTAGACCTGTCAGCGTCCGTAGCCTGGCTACGTTCTGGGGACCTCTTCGGAGAAACCGAAGGTTTTGTCTGTGCAATTATGGATGAAGTTATGATGACGAATAACTACCGGAGATTTATTGTGAAGGACGGCACGGTTGACATATGTCGGGCATGCCACCGTCCAGGTGAATCAATCCGTCACATTATCTCTGGGTGTTCTCGTTTGGCCAACGGAGAGTACTTGCATAGACACAACCTTGTAGCCAGGATTATCCATCAGCAACTTGCTCTAAAATACAGACTTGTGGAATCGGAAGTGCCGTACTATAGGTATGTGCCCGACCCAGTTCTCGAAAATGGCAATATCACATTGTACTGGGATCAATCCATCATCACTGACAGGACTATTTTAGCCAATAAGCCTGATATAGTGGTGGTGGATCGATCAGAGCGGCGCGCAATGATTGTTGACATAACGGTCCCGCATGATGAGAACCTCGTGAAAGCCGAGAAAGATAAGCAAATAAAATATCTTGACTTGGCTCGCGAGGTTGTCGACATGTGGGATGTGGACTCAGCGATCATTGTGCCGATAGTCGTATCAGCCCATGGCTTAATTGCTAAGAGCCTCGATGAATACCTGAGGAGGCTCTCGTTAGGCAGCTGGATCAAGGGCTTGATACAGAAAGCAGTACTCCTGGACACGGCTCGTATTGTTAGGAGGTTTCTCTCTCTGGAGCCCTGACCACCGGTAGCTTGGACCCTGTTCCCGATACCGGCGGGCAACAATTTTTTATATTTTTAAATGTTTTTATATTTTTTTTTTATAAGAAATATTTAAAAATGTAAATAATTTGTTTAAAAGTTAAATAAAGGGAATAATAATAAAGCCATTTATTCAACAGTAGGTAGTAATACAATTTCTTATCCAAGTTAAATAAAATCTAAGTTGTCCTCTGCTGCTTGCCAATCGGCAAAGGCCTCCTCCAACCTTTTCCACTCTTCCCTGTCCTTGGCAATCCGGCTCCAGGTCACACCTGCGAATTTGGCCAGGTCGTCCTCCCATCTTTGACGGGGTCTTCCCCTCTTTCGTATGCCATTCCTGGGGTACCATTCCGTGACCCGCTTGCTCCACTTCTCCTTCCCTCTACTCATATGCCCAGCCCATTTCCATTTTAGCTTCCTGACACTTGTTGCTATGTCCCGAACCTTTGTGTTTTTTCTGATGTCCTCTAACCTGACTCGATCTTTTTTCTTTATTCCCAGCATGCTTCGCTCCATCGAGTGCTGGCATATGTTTAACTTCTTACAATTCAGTTTAGTGGGGGCCCATGTTTGACTTCCATACATCAGTACAGGGAGAATGCATGTGTTGAATACTTTAGATTTAATCGATATGTGCAGTTCTTTGTCTTTCATTATTTATTTCATGCTCCAATATCTTTTCCATCCGTTTGCTACTCTCCTGTTGATTTCTTTTTCGATGTTATCTGTGGGTGAGATAATTTGGCCTAGATAGATGTATTCATCCACGTATTCTATCACACTTTGGCCAACCCTGATAGTTTCATTCATAGGTCAGCCACAATTAACGAGCATCTAAATAATACTTTCCTAGCCAGTAGTTATCTTCTATGTAAACCACTATAAATAAAACTCAGCATGATGGTCATTTTTTAGCATCTAAATTTGTAACATGCATTCTAACAGTAAACTTCTAAAGTACTAATTTACGACATCAAAAAATATATTTATTTGGCTTCTAATTTTTTAACTCAGTACGTTTAAAATGTAACTCATCCCACATTGATTGATCGTCAATGTTTTGAATTACCTGCCAGGGTTGCGGGACTGTTCGAAAGAGATACCGCGGCCCTGGAACACAAAGAAAAGGCAAAAGAAGGAACATGGATGGGTTTTAGTCAGTAAAAGTGTGACACTCCCTCCTGCTCAGCCCAGAGCGGGAGGAGTTATTAGATGAATGCCCATCCGAAAAAAAAAAAATATATTAAAAATGTCATCAAATAGTATATTGACCACTAATATTACCAGAAGCTATTGAGGAGAGACAAAATAAAAGACTTCATTTTTGAAAAATCAATTTGTTTATTAAATTATCATCATTTCACTTATAGTAACTAATAGAAACAGCTTTGCCTCTAATGGTGGCGTCACGTATTTCAGTCTGATTGCAAGGCCTATCAAAGCAGCTTGCAGCTGTACTTGCGTTAAAAGTTTGGACAATCACAGCAACCAGTAATCCACTCGGTCTGATTGTTCGGTAGCATTACGTTTCAAGATGAAAAAAACACTTTTTTGTATTCGTCAAAACACCTGAATTTCTTCTCAGCTTGATTAATTTTGAATGAGTTGTTGCCTGGAATTAAATATGTGGTGCTGGCTGGTGTTGAATCTACAACTCTAATTTTGGTATCAGTATTAGCCCATTGATATCCTGTTGTCCTATCTGATAACTGCAATTCAGGTTGTATCGCGAATTTTTTTTCTGTTGCTTGTAGTGACCAGCTACCACCACTAAGAAACGGGTCAACGGTATACGCTCGCGGAGGGTGTTGTGGTCTTTTATAACTCTATTAAAGGACTCGAGTGAGTTGTTCGTCGCTGGTGATATTGGTCCTGCTGCACCCAAATACCAATTTGGGATTTTTATTAGCCATTCTGTCATTCAGTCTTTCCATTTCTTCAAGAACAACTTCGAAGCAGCAGAAAACACTTGCATCAATGTCTTCCAATATGTGGTTTTGAAAATTCTTCTCCGTTGTTTGGTTCAATTTAGTGCAAATCTTCTTCTTAGCGTGAGCCCAGCACATTTTCACAATAGTTTCTTTTCCAAACGCATCGCGAAATGCATTCTGTATATTTTTTGCCGCGTCGCAAACTAGGATCTTCGGTTCATAAGTATGAGAAAAAGATCACAAAAGATTGCTCTTTACTCCTTGAAACATTGTTTTTAAATCAGCCGTAAATTCATTTGTATATACTGTCAAGCAAATGGGGTGAAATTTTCTGTTATTTATTTTATGTTCTTCCCAATAACAATACAGGATACCCTTGCCAAATGGACTTATATGTTGCATCTGCAAGCAGAATATCAGCAGAAATACATTGTTTCAACAAATTCTTAGTAGATAATACGATGCGAAAACTAGGTGGATCAATTTCTAAAATATAATAGGCTATCACAAAGACTTCGTTCTCGTTGTCTGGAACATTTGTATGATTAATAATCCATTTTTCCAGCTCTCCTAAAGAAATTGTGGATGGTCCATATTTGATACACCGGCGATCTACTAAATAGTTATGCCGTAGGTATTTTAAGTTCACGAAAGACAATAAACAATTACACTCGTTACATGAATCGTTTGGCGCTCTCTGATTGGTGCAAATGGCCGATCGTCTCGTACTCGCGCCAGATCATGCGGTGGCTATTTTCAAGATAAAATAATATATTACGGCTCGTCGTCCCCGCGCTTTCGTCTCTCTGTACCCGAGCTTACGTCTCTTCGTCCATCCTTAACACTACTGTTACCACACGTGCTGTCATTCACAGGGCAACTTACAGAAGTGCGCGGCGTCGGCGAGCCGTAAGCGCGGCGTCGTCGCATAGCCGTAGCTGAGTCGACGTATCAGAGCTGTTGATCCGCTTGCTTACCTAGTTAGGTTGACGCCTGTTTGACGGTGAGGCGAAAGGCGATACGGTGCCGATCCCTTTCCGATTGATATGTGTGCTGTAACCTTTACTTTAGCTCTATATAAAATCATAATATCAATCATAATAAAACAGGCATTCTTTTATTTCACGCTGGAGTAAAACTGAAAACCCTTTTGTCCGCGTTTTCTACACCCACAGCTAGAGAGCGGTTAACGTCTGCGTGTATTTATATCCTTGACTTGTATGATCCGGTATTTTTAGTTTCCGAAGGTATTTTTATTTTTGGCAATACCTTTGATCTAGATCAAAGGTATTGCCAAAAATAAAAATTCCTTAACATTGTTTCATTGATGAACAATTTCAACGTTCAAAGCGCCACGTATGTATACCTACAGTTGGTTGACTGTTGCACTGCAAAAATCCCTCTTAAGGTACGAGTTCGTCTGCCTTCAAGCGGCTCTTGCCCAACCTGGGGGGTCCAAACGCCTCCTGCCGGAGGCTCTACGCGGGGGTCGTGCGGTCCATGGCCCTTTACGGGGCCCCGGTGTGGGCGCGTTCTTTGAGGCGGCGAGCCGCCCACTATCTGAACGCGCCCCAAAGGGTGGTAGCCGTAAGGCTAATCCGGGGGTACCGCACGATCTCCGGCGAGGCGGCGAGCCTCCTTGCCGGATTGCCGCCATGGGATCTGGAGGCGATAGTCCTCGCGCGCCTGCACGAGTGGCGCGTGGAGGCACTACGCCGGGGGGAAACTCCGCTGCCGCGGCAAATTGTCGCTCAGCGGACAGACTTCCGGTGTGATCTCATGGCGACATGGAGAGAGCGACTGTCGCAACCCCGTGCAGGGCACGCCACTATAATGGCGGTAAGTCCCCTCTTTGAGGAGTGGCTGGAGAGGCGCCACGGCGCCCTCACCTTCCGCCTGACGCAGGTCCTCACCGGACATGGTTGTTTCGGGAGGTTCCTGTACCTAATCGGGCGGGAGGAAACGCCCGGGTGTCACCACTGCGAGGATCGACCGGAGGACACGGTGGAGCACACTGTGCAGGTCTGCTCCGCTTGGGCGGAGCAACGCCGTGTCCTCGTAGCGGCGATTGGCGGCGGCGACCTCTCGCGTCCGGCCCTGGTTCAATCCATGGTCCGGAGCGAGACGGAATGGGACGCCGTCACCTCCTTCTGCGAAGCAGTCATGCTAGCGAAGGAGGTGGCGGGACGTGAGAGGGAGAGAACCTCACGTCCCAGCCGCCGCGGGAGACGCACCGGGCGTCGGGGGCCACGTGGTGGCTCCCGGCCACCGTAGACGCGGGCCTGTGGACGGTGAGCTATGGGCTAGCTCGCCGTCCGTCCGTCTTATGACGACAGGCCGTGTCGACGGCGCGTTCGTGTTCCACGCGCGCCTCAAAGAGAGTCAGCAAACAGGAAGGGGTCCGTAAGGGCCGACGCCTGCCAGGGTTGCGGGACTGTTCGAAAGAGATACCGCGGCCCTGGAACATAAAGGGCAAAGGAAGGAACATGGATGGGTTTTAGTCAGTAGAAGTCTGACACTCCCTCCTGCTCAGCCCAGAGCGGGAGGGGTTATTTGATGATTTCCCATCGGTAAAAAAAAAAAAAAAAAAAAAAAAGGTTCGAGTTCGTAGCCGACTGCACACTGCAGCAGCAGACGACGTGACGTTGCGACATGTCGAAATAAGATGACTGACGTGTTTGGAATTAGTGAACGCGATTTGCTCTTGTATCTTTTGTTAGAAGAGGAAGAAGACAACAGTGACTTGTTTTCATTAAAAAGTATAGAGAGAAGAAACGACAAGCTTTTTCTTCCTCGGAATCGGAAAAACTATTTTTAAGAAAAATCAACTTGTTGTCGCTCCAACATCGGTGGCACTCCTGATCTGCGGCCTGCGGCCAGGCGACACGACGTCTGCGATGGTGCGACGTGTAGTCGGGTGACGTGTCGCTAGCTATGGTGTCGCAGCGACACGTCGTCTGTTGCTGCTGTCTGCAGTCGGCTACGAACTGGTACCTTTACTGCTACGAGATAAAGGTATGATTTTTTTTACTATAAATGTGCGGTTGGCTGTTCTTACTCAATACGCTTGAAATTAGTACTGGCGTATTGTACTCATATGGAAAACGCAAGCCTGGTTTACAATAAATGTTATTGATCAACCGCGTAGTCAGCGGTATGTGAAATGTTTTCTGGTCACGAGCATAGTCAATTAACACGTTAAGTGCGAATGGCGTATTCTTAATGTTATTCGTATTTCGGATGGTATTTTGTAATTATTATTAAAATTAATTAAAATGAGGGGTCTGAAACCCAAATTCACCTATGTCTGTCAAAACTAGTTCATTGTACTATACAATGTGTAACAGAATAAACGCACAACCTCTTAAGGGGTCATTGTACTCATCATTATGAACAACTTTTACTATGGGACCAATCCCGAAATCGCGAAAAAAAAAACAGCTGTTCAGTACATTTTGTCGAATTGTGCGCACAGAAATGTATAGGGCAGTCGACTTTTTTTTCGCGATTTCAGTGTTGGTCCCATAGTGAAAGTTATTCATAATGATGAGTACAATGACCCCGTAAGAGGTTGTGCGTTTATTCTGTTACACATTGTATATGATCTATAAATAGTTTTTAGAATTCAAGAAATTGAATCTTTAGATACAAAATATCGATCTGTTTATTAGTGTACATTTATAATCGCCTGTTGACCAACGGGGCCGAAACGTAGATGAGTATTCTCGATTCGGCTGGGCCATAAGATCCGGAAGAGAGACAAAATTTTCCACAAAGCTCCACATAATAAACAATCTGAAGTGGCAATCATTGCCTCCATTGTCAACCACCCTAACATAGAAGGTCCATTATGGACCTTCCATATTAGGGTGGCTAGTAGTAGCCGGATAAGACTTTCCGAGAATCGAGTTGAGCGGTGTGAGATTGCAGAGGCCTCCCTGCAATCTCACACCGCTCAACTCGATTCTCGGCATAGGCATGTGACCACCAGTGCACCAGCAGTGAACAGCTGGTGATGAAGATGAAATACTTTGAAATACAGGATTGACTGTGTTGAAATATTCATGGAGCTACAGAGAATTGAAACTTAACCTAACCGTGATTACCGGCCTAATAATAATTACGCTAAATTTTTCAGTCATAAAAAATACTTTAATATCTTTACTCCAAACGCATTCAAAAAATTCTATTCTATTGTGGAAAATGTTTGTATGGAAAAGAAAAAAACTAACAGATTTATTTGTTCGTTCGTTAATTTGTATTGATTGTTCGATAGATTATTCCTTATTTTATTCTGAGATTTATAATGTGAAGTGTGAATTATTAAAAAAAAGTTGACTATGAAAATAAAAGATAAACTCAAATAATTTTTTATTTTATTTTATATCTTCTTAATCATATTTTTAGTAGGACCTAAAGATTATTGATTACCTTACTTGCTGAGTCAACATGACAATTTTGTTGTGTTAATTCATCGTGACTCATTTTTTGAGTCAAAACATAATTTTACGGAATAACATACCTTAGCTAAGTATCGTAATATCACAGTATTTCAATCCTTCCAGTAGCACAACGGCTTTGATGACAACCGCTTTGTGTTGTAGACTTTACCTTCTGTCATTATATTTTGGCTTTGCCTATGATAGTTACATCATTATATACAACTAGCACACACCAAATAGGTAGCTATATAATAAAAGACGTCTACAATCCGTCTCTTAGTGTTGTTGTGATCATTCCACCTCCGTTTTGTAGAAAACGCGTATCAAAAATTATATTTACTTTTCCTTGGCGAGACTCTATCGTGTTTATCTTTGATATTTTGTAAAGATTAGATTACTGGGTTATAATAAAAAGCAGCTGACATAACAAGGATACAGTACTATTTTTTATATTGGTGTATAAACATGAGTTTCCAAGACAAAGTGGTTATCGTAACCGGCTCCAGTTCTGGTATTGGAGCCGCCATCGCGATCAAGTTTGCTGAAGAAGGAGCCAAGGTTGCTTTAGTAGGAAGAAATACGGACAAATTAAACAACGTCGCAAAGAAATGTAACAATCCTTTGTTACTAGTGGCAGATGTTTCTAAAGATGAAGACGTCAAAAGAATTCTCGATGAAACCTTGAAACGTTTTGGGACATTGGATATTCTGGTTAACAATGCTGGCATAGCTCGGCCAGTAACAATTCAAGCCGATAACGCTATGGCAGCATTTGACGAAGTAATGTCGACAAACCTGCGATCAGTAGTTTACTTGACGCATCTTGCTGCTCCTCACCTTATGAAGACCAAAGGAAACATCATTAATATATCAAGCGTTGCCGCACTAAAAGTACTTGGAGAGGCAACATTCGCGTACAACACTTCAAAGGCAGGTCTCGATCACTTCACTAGATCTATCGCACAAGAGCTAGCTTCGAGTGGAGTTCGTGCAAATGTTGTGAGCCCAGGGCCAGTGAAGACTGATTTCGTGGAAAATATGGGTATACCCGTAGTGGCAGAAGCAGCATTTTACGAAAAAGTGCAGAACCTGACAGCCTTGAAGAGATTTTCTATCGCTGAAGAAATAGCCGACCTCGTTTTGTTCCTAGCTAGTGACAAAGCTAGAGCCATCACTGGATCGACATTCGTCAGTGACAATGGAACACTTTTGAAAGTGGCTGATACTGATAATTTTAGTTCGCTGAATAATTAATATTGCCGGTTTAAGTGTATTTATTTAGTATTGATGTTATTTCTTTTGCTCTCCTGCTTTTAAGATGAGTGAGATTTTAAATATTTATGTATGTATGATTCTGCTATTTATTTTATATCTCCATAAATAGCCCCGATAAATGGGTGAGTTTAAACTTATTTGTGTTTATTAAAATCAAAGTTTGTGATGTAACATTAAAATATTTGGTTTCCTGGTAGATAGATCGACAGAATTTTATTTAATGACACCATAAAAAAATAGGGTAAAAAAATGTTACCTTCGTAAGACAAAAACTTTAAGTAGGTTTAGAATTTTATAAAAGCTATAAAAGCCTCTTCTTACAAATGGACTTATTAAGTTTGAGTTTCTGATGTTTAGCTTTTGTTTCGATAATTCAAAAGACTTATGAAGAAAATAAATGAATGCATGAATAAATAGTTTTATTATATTTCATTTATTATTATTCTTTCTTTTGAAATCTTTGCTTTAATTGAAATCAAATGCCAGTAATAAGTAACAACTGGGTTTTATTTTATTTTATTTGAAGGACATACGAATTCATTAAGTCTCATTATTACTGGCTCGGTGTCGAACCCTTTGTGGTTGAGAGGTTGGCGCTATCACTAGCCATCATGACATCCATAGTCGAAGATTCTATTATAAATATTGTAATTCCACTACTATTTTAATTTGGCGTAATGAATAATGTTGTATAAGGACGATGTGTAATAAATACTTTTGTGTGTAACTGATTGTGCATTGTTATACAGGGTGGGTAAAAATCGTGGATCAAACGAAACAGGACGATTGTTGGGATTATTTGCAGTAAAAAATATATCTGTGGCAGAACTCTCACTTCAAAGATCTTTCAAAGATATGACTATTTAAGTGTTTTTTGAAGAAAACCCCATATTAAATAGGCATGATTATAGCTATCACAATGACAAAAATACAGGCGCGATGTTATGTTATTAAAAGAGAAAAGATTTTGCGATTTGAAGCTTTTCTCTAACATTATCTTGAGTTGATTCAGGAATCTTAATGATTGGCATCATAAAATAAAACGTGAGAATTGACATTTTTCTAGCCGACTAGTTATAGTATACCTACATAATGCAAGTAGCATTCTAAAAGTTAATGTCTAATAAATACATTTTCTTTCTTTCTTCTTTCTTATAAATATATTCTCTATAACGGTCACATTAAGGTTACAGACCCTTTTTAAAATCTACAATACAGCATCTTTTTTATATTAATAACAAACGCACAACTTCTATTCTTGGATTACATAGAATCGTGTACTGAATTCATGATAAAATATATACGACGATGTTCTTTACACCATGTAAACGTGTGAGTTATTCCCACAAAAGTAACACCTTTTTTCCACAAATAATTAACATTAATAGAATCAAAGGCCTTCTGCATACTTTTGCTTTAGTCAATGCTTACCAAACATATATTGGATAAATAGGTACTAATAAATCGACGTCGTCACTGGTCTGTAGTCTGCAAATTGGTGTTGGTCGTTCGAATTTAGTTTTTGCTTTCCGCTTATCCTATAGCATTTATCGTGTGTGGTTCTCAGTGCAACCTTGATATTTTTTTAAAGATAAGATTGTCAGCTACAATAAAAAGCTGCTGTCATAGCAGAGGTTCTAGTTGGGTGTTTGCACTTGGAGCTCTATAAACATGAGTTTCCTAAACACGTGACCGGTGCCAGTTCTGGCATTGGAGCCGCCATCACTGCTAAGTTTGATAAAGAAGGAGCCAAGGTCGCTATAGTAGGAAGAAACACGGTGAAACTAAACAACGTTGCAAAGGAATATAGTAATCCTTTAGTAATAGCCGCTGACATTTCTAAAGAACTAGGTGCCAAAAGAATTGTCGATGAAACGGTGAAACATTTTGGCAAAGTGGATGTTCTGGTGAATAACGCTGGCATAGCAGCTGCAGTAAGTATTCTATCCGCGGATGCCATGGCAATATTTGATAAAGTAATGACGACAAACCTGCGCTCAGTAGTTTATTTGACACATCTTGCTGCTCCCCATCTTGTGAAGACCAAAGGTACCATCATCAATATATCAAGTGTTGCTGGATTTCGAACAGTTGGAAACGGTACCTTTCATCGGCATTTATCCTAATGTTTTCTTTATTATTTTATCTTTTATTATTATATATTATTATATTTTCTTTTGATTTAAAACAAACGTGAGTATGCATTGTTTTTTTTTATTTATTTGGAACACGCAGAGAAGAGTGGACGGCTCTGGAGGAGGCCTTTGCCCAGCATCATCATTCTCTTGCCCTTGTCCCAATTTATTTGGGGACGGCGCAGCATGTCTTCTTCTTCCATACTTCTCTAGTACTTGTCACCTCATCAGACACCTTATTTCGTGCCATATCATGATCGAAAGGATCGAAAGGAACTGTGGCCTTTGCCCAGCAGTGGAACAACATAGGCAAAAGAGAAAAAAATAGAACACAGTTCTGACATGCTGGACGCAAGTCGTAATTATGAATCTATGGTATTTTTTTTTTATGGTTTTTATTTTATTTATATATCCCTATGGTACCGATGACCTATCAGAACCTTGATCATATTTTAAGAATCTTGCCATATCATACAATTTAGATAATGCGACTAGACGAGACGTTCACTAGTAACAAAGATTAGTAATACTAAACTCGTAAAGATTACATAAATGCATTGTTCGCAATGTCAATACCGAGGATGACAGAGTAAATGCTATAAAATAGTACAAGGTTGAATAAATTCGATAAATTCGACTTAACTTTTCCCTAGGTCGTGGTCGATTTTGCTCTGGAGTTCACGATAGTTACAGTACTCCAGACCATCGTGTACTGCCTTTGCCAGCCATAGAAAAGGATAATCAATCTCTATTTAAAGAACTTTTTAGTTGATTCTCATCAATGTAACTATGTTAATTAATGTATTTGCAATAATAGGACTTTGCCTTCTGACTGTATACTTTGGCTATTTAATTATCAACAAGCATACACTAAATGAATACACATATAGAGGACGTCAACCACTAGTCTACCAGTAAGTTTTGTTTTGATCGTGCGACCTTCGTTTTTGTGGATTACCACATATATTTATCGTTCGTGCGTCTATGTTTATCAACGATCAAATTTTCGATAAGATTATCGATGGTATTATAAAACTGCTATCATAATTAAAATTCAGTTCTATACTTGAAATTGGTGCGATATAAACATGAGTTTCCAAGACAAAGTTGTTCTCGTGACCGGTGGCAGCTCTGGTATTGGAGCCGCCATCGCTATCAAGTTTGCTGAAGAAGGAGCCAAGGTCGCTATAGTAGGAAGAAACAAGCAGAAACTAGAGAACGTCGCAAAGCAATGTAACAATCCTTTAGTAATAGTGGCAGATGTCTCTAAAGATGCAGACGTCAAAAGAATTGTTACTGAAACCTTGAACAAATTTGGGAAACTGGATGTCCTAATTAACAATGCTGGTATAGCCCAGTCAGTAAGTATTGTAGCAGATCACGCCATGGCAGTATTTGATCAAGTAATGTTGACAAACCTGCGCTCAGTAGTTTACTTGACACATCTCGCTGCTCCTCACCTTATGAAGACGAAAGGTAATATCATCAACATATCAAGCATTGCTGCACTTCGAGCACTTGCTAAGGATACTTTTTCATACAGCACTTCTAAGGCAGGTCTAGATCATTTCTCGAGATCTGTTGCACAAGAACTAGCTGCACATGGAGTTCGTGTAAACATTGTGAACCCAGGACCAGTGCGGACTGATATCGTAGAAAACATGGGTGCAACCGGAGCAATGGAGGAAGCTGTTTACAAATTTATGCAGCAAATGACGGCTCTGGACAGAATTTCTGTTCCTGAAGAAATAGCTGACCTAGTTTTGTTTCTAGCTAGCGACAAAGCTAAAGCTATTACTGGTTCGTCTTTCGTGACTGATAATGGCACGTTGTTGAAAGTTCTAGAAAAGCCATATTAAGAAGGCAAAACTATTGCATAAGTGCATAAATTAATCAAAACATTTGTTCCACTGGAAGCATGGAAAAGATGCGAACTTGTTTATAGTTTTATTAATTGTTGTCATATTATGCCATCACATAGGGCAAACGTATATCCTTTACAAAAAACAGGAATGTAATTTGTCTCTGATTATAATCAATGTACCTTACTGTTTTTTTTTTTAATTTGTTTGTTACCGAACTGTTATAATTATGACTTTAAGCCAGAGCCTCTCATATCTTCACAATATGATGTAACCAGTACCTACTCATTTAATCAGATAAACTGAATACGTCGATTACGGTTATTACCTTATCATAATTCAAAGCTGATACCTAAATCTTCTATAATAAATACCAGTGTCACTTTTGCCATGTCACCGTGACACAGATTTGTTATTGTAAAGTCTACAATGTTTTTTTTCCCATTCATAACCGGTTTTTTGATCGCACGCTGTTCAAATGAATTATTAAAACAGTGATAAATCATGTGTTAAGATGGAGAATCTATAATAAAAAGAGTAGTTTTTTTTTTTTCATTTTTATTATTTTTCTACGGAAATCGGTAAGCGTAAACCACCCCCTAGTTTCCATACTGTTCATAATTATACTGTGGAATAAACGTTTGCGTTAGTGTGGGTGACGGCGCGTTTATTGGGCTAGGAACAGACGGGCTGCGTTTTAATACGGGTGATTTATACTTACCGATTTCCATAAAAATTAAAAAAAAAATGAAAAATACTACCCTTTTTATTATCGATTCGGGTCGAGAATCATTAGTATAGATACCTCCTTGAATTTGACCAGAATGCAAAACGACAGCCTTTAAATAAGCTTTATTTAGATACACATCTGGAATCTTATCTGTTCTTGACTTACTATCATCACTAATTAAATTAAATCACTAGACTGTAAATGCTATGGGATAAAATAATAGTCTATTCGGTAAACAAATTGTACTGATAAGCATATTGACATAATGATTTCCTAATTTGAAATGGCTTATGCCCGACTCGTCACTGTCCCGACTGGTCACCAAGTTTTTTTCCATACAAGAAGTCCCGATTCGTCAATATGACGGCACGGCACGGTTGGCGCAGTAGCTGAGCGCTGCGCTGGTTCGATCCCCGCATGGAACAAATATTTGTTTGGCCCACAGATAGCTGTTCCAGGTCTGGCTGTTTGTGTACGTGAGTTTAAATGTTTGTAAATGCGCCCACGATACAGGAGAAACTATTAGCGGGGTGAAGTTTAAAAAAAAATACAAGTAAAATGACGCACTAGCGCATTGCTTCGAGCAGCATCTACTAAAGTTAATATTTTGTATATTTTTTGCGACAACGATGTGGCAGTATCAAGCGACCCCGTTATTTATTTTTGTGTAATTGTGGACCCGCGGCGTCGGTGTCGGTTATGTCTATCGCGCCTCCCCTAACCTCCAGAGAGTCCGGTATCCCATCACCGGGAACATTAGACTTGCTCACAGATAAACAATCTTTTTGATAATGACTTTTACTTTCTTACTATCTTAACTACTATTATAAATGTGACAGTTAGTTAGGATGGATGGATTTATGGATGTTTGATACTCTTACACGCAAAAACTACAGCACGGATTTTGGATGAAATTTGGCAGAGAAAGTTATTAAAACCTGGAGTAACACATAGGATATATTTTATCCCGGTAGTACGATCACGTGGGACAATAAATACCACGCGGACAAAACCGCGGGCTAACGCTACTACCTATGTAATAATTGTATACAATTGGCCTATGAAAACCGTATTCATTATTATCTTATCGAATATCACGATGCACATCGCACAGCCAGATACGTGTATGATGTAATCCACGTACCACAAGAGATAAAAACAGGCACACAAAGCCAAGGTCACATCGTTCGGGAGTAATGAGTTTATTGTGCCAAAGTCCAATAGGCACAACAATATGGTTCAAACCGAAGTTCCCTGTATGCTAGATGCTTTGCAATAGGTAAGTACTCAAATATTAGATGGGGTATGTTTATTTTTTACTTACGAGAAATCTTATAAAAATACTCAAAGTTGATACAGATCAGCTCTCAGTATTTTTTAAGATTTATGAAATTTTATGAGCTGAAATCAATCATCAATCTAAATAATTCTAAATCTTTATTTACTTCGATTTTTTCTATGCACCGTGTTAATCATAGAAACATGTGTAGTCCTGTCCTGTCCTATATTACAGATTATCCGGTATTTTTAGATAAGACGCAATTTATTTAAAGTTCTCAACTCATTTCAACAAAAATGCAAAACGCGTATGTTTAGCAGCCAATATTCAAACATTCGAAAAAAAAAAGAAATAAAAGAAGAATTGAGAGAAGATTTGGACGTGTACAGCGAGGGCTGGTCCGAGTTGTCACGGGAAAAGAGCACATGGAAAGAATTGGTGGAGGCCTTTGCCCAGCACCAATACGCATGACGACCAATCCAGCTATACAAAACCAGTTTATGCGGATCTCTCATTGTATAGGAAATCTATTCAAAGCGAGGCCAAGTTATACTGGATATTTACAGCTTCATGTACCGCCGTGTGTACAAGCTAATAAAAAAGAAGAAGTATTTATTGGGACTCGCACTAAACAATACTTATATGAAAACTTAAAACTTCAAAATAGAATCCTTGATATCATTTACAAATAAATGAAAATATAAATATAATTTATGTCCAGGAGTCACGCTTAGAAACGAGATAATAATAACATAAAACTCACATTCTAAAGTCAAACTCCGCGTCTATAAACCTGCCTTCCAATTCACGTAATGTTAGAAAAAAAAGGTATAATTGACGACGAAACGTTCATGGTAATCATATTTGAGCATGCTGCTCTCGTTTTGTACTCGTCTGTACCTGAGCACTGTGACCTGAATCCACGTAGATTTGAAATCGACTGGAAATGATAGCTTTTCAGCTTGTTTTAGTTCTTTGTGGGCGGAGGTAGAACTTTTATGTTTAACATTTTAGTCTTTTGTAAGCAAGAAATTTTTCAGATAAGTTAGTTGTACTTTCCAATTTAATAGGAGTTGCCTTAATATTTATTTATGATATATGTAGATTTGTAGTCTGAAATCAATCGAGTTGTCCTGAAATAAGGTTCAAAATCAAGCATTTTTTATTTTTTACTCCGTTGAAGATATCAAAAGAACATATAAAAAAAAAAAAAAGAAATATATAATAAATAAAAATATTACATTCTTAACAACTACGCAAGGGATGGCCCTTGCGTAGTTGTTATGAATGTAATATTTTTCTAGAAGTCCACATTCCCACATCTGCAAAGCGATTTAAGTTATAGGTACTACTGTCTTTTATGATTCTTTATCTTTAGTTAAGGTTCATTGTTCTGTTATTTTTAGTTATCTTTTATTGTACCCATTTGTATATTTGAATTTCCTGTGTTTTATTATACTTTTACTTAATAATAGTTTTCCCGCGACCTTTGTATAGTAAACTGCAGATGTGAGAAGTGGTTCCGAGCTTCGGACGAGGCAGTCAATCTGTTTCCAACTAAGATCGTGCGAAGTCCTTTTCTGATCACTACTCGCCGAAGCCCGCCGTGATCTTGTTTATCTAGTTTTAACCTTTCATATAACATTATCTAAGTTTACCTTTTCGTGTCAAGCATAACTGCTAGCTTTAAGTTAATTGATATTTTAATCAATTTAATCGTTACTTATCGACGACTTATTTTTGTGTATTATTTGTGCACGCGGTCGTGAATCCGCACAAATATTTGCGTCAACAAGGACCACGAACACATCACTTATCGTTCGTTGATTGTAAAACTGAGCCATCCAATAGCAATACGAAGCTTTGTAATTCAGTCACAATTTTCTAAAACAGACTAACGAACAAACAATGGTACTCGCCTCTTAATAACTATTTGAGCACGTTCTAGTTTTGTACTCGACTGTACCTGAGCGCTCTGACCTGAATACACGCAGATCTGAAATTGACTGGAAGCGATGGTTTGTTCCAGTTTACCTTTCGTAGGTAAAAGATAGCTGTTTGTATAAAAAGTTAAAATAAATCTTGCTGATCCGAGTTTTGGGAGAATATTAGTTGAAGTTATAAAAAAAATACTCACCAATGACCACACCAGAGGGCTTAATAAAGTGGAAATCGCTTTAAAAAATATTTCGTAGGTATATATTATTATTTATATCTTTCAATGATTTTCAAAATACTTGAAATTGGTGATTCCGCTCGAGCGCGGTCTTCGAATCGCATGTATGGGTAGTGCGTCCGGAGAGGCGGTAAGCGCCGCTCATCCGCGCGGTCCGGCGGTGTAGGTACCTAAGTGTGTTAGGCATCAACGGATTTCATACAAGCCAATGCGTCATGAGATCCGCTTCACCACCCGAAGAGGTACCACACAGAGCTATTATCAAAGACCTTCCACAGTCCAATTACTGGAATAGATCGATATTATAAGGTCAAAAACTTATTCTTTCGCAGGAATACTATGAAAGAAATGATGAATGAAGAAGACGATGATGAAGAAGGTCAAATAAACTGTCAATAACATACAAGACAAGCTCTTACACACAACTGATTTTTATAATACAGGTTGAAACAGAACCCTTCACGAAGCCGTCAACCAAGCATTAGGTACATCAAGCTAAGTGACTTTACGCAAAAGTTATTGCAGGAAAACGACTTTTTTTTGGGATGAAAAAGCACGTTTATTGTAGGACTCAATGTAACGCACTCAGAACATTGTGCTGATGGATGGATTGAATAATACGGGAATCGAGGAGGTGTCTCTCCAAAAATCTTGCATATTAAAAACATGTAGGTATTTAAAAAAAAAACTTGTGAAAAAGTTGAAACTTTAACCCCAATAACTCCGTAACTAGAAGGTTCCCAGGTATGGTCTAGAACAAAAACAAATCGCAATGACAGGGAGGACAAGTGCCTTTCGACTTCGTTAAGGGTCTTGTTACACCCTTTATTAACTGATGAAATACCTATTGAGCATAATTTTATAATGCAAGTGCTATTTCGTTGGATATGTTGACCCAGTCTGAGCACACACGTTTTAATTTAATTATATCGAAATTAATTAATCAATTTTAAGGTTAAAATCTGTCTGCCCTCTCTGTACGCTTTAATTAACTGAACACTTGAATTTTATACGATTGGCTTATTAAGTACTTATAGAACCTCAAAGCTCAGAGAAGCCCACTTTAACATACTGGAGCCAAATTCATTTTTAATTTAGTTGTAAAGGCCTCAGGGGGCTATTCCGAGACCAGGATCATTTAGGACACGGTCACTTTCAGACCCGAACATACTATGATTTTGTGGGTTTAGAAAACGCTGTGGCCCGTCTAAATGCAGATAGAAATCACCGTGACGGATACGGATTAATCCCAGACACCTGGGTGTTATCGCCGAAGATCTAGCGCCTAATGTTTCTTTTAGAATAAAAAATAGCGATACAAACAAATGTAACATTTAAAACAGGGTATATTAAAAAAAATGTATCCAGCAAAACATCATTGCACAAAACATAACAACGCGTACACAAGTGCTCGCAACCTGGCAATCCTATAATATTGCATAACTTTTATGCGTTGCAAATAAAAGTCGACTCAACTTTGATGCGTTTGTTCGCGGCTGCCGTGGCAATTGCTGTTCATGAGTGTACCTATTATTATGTCAGTAGTATGATGGTTATTGTTGTTTCTATGTATTTAACTCAAACGAAGTATATTGTTAGTGTTGTTTTCTTTGTCGCTGAACATAGAGTAGGTACCAGAAAGTTGCGGTCAGGGTGATGTAGAACGCGGGCCTGTGGACGGTGAGCTATGGGCTAGCTCGCCGTCCGTCCGTCTTATGACGACAGGCCGTGTCGACGGCGCGTTCGTGTTCCACGCGCACCTCAAGGAGAGTCAGCAAACAGGGAGGGGTCCGCAAGGACCGACGCCTGCCAGGGTTGCGGGACTGTTCGAAAGAGATACCGCGGCCCTGGAACACAAAGGGCAAAGGAAGGAACATGGATGGGTTTTAGTCAGTAAAAGTCTGACACTCCCTCCTGCTCAGCCCAGAGCGGGAGGGGTTATTTGATGAATTACCATCGGTAAAAAAAAAAAAAGGGTGATGTAGAAAGGATGTACCTAGACCATCAGCTACTGCCTGTCCTTCTTAATAATTATGTTAGGGTCAGGCTTTCGGTGCTCCCAGCTACTCATAACGACTGTCCAATATCAACGACAGTAACATTTTCATGTGAAATACTCTTGGTATTCGGGTGCATTCCTTTTCGCAAACATAGTTCGGAAAAGGCTAGGCTTCACTTTATACACAAGTAAAAAACTTTACAACGGCTTACTTAATCTTGAGTTCTGCTGAGCTTCTACATAACACCACAAACACAAATACAACAAACAAATTAAATACAATAAATCAATTATTTTTCAAATATTAATATTATTATAGGCGTAAAATGTCGTGATGGCCCAGAGGTTAAGGCCTCGCCTCTCATGCATGAGGTTGTGGGTTCAAATCCGGACAAGTACCAATGTCACTTTTTCAATTCATATGTACTGTCTAAGTTTATCTTGGACATCACAGACATCGGTGAAGAAAAACATCGTGAGGAAGCCTGGACTTATATAAAAGTCTGAAATCGCCAACCTTTCTTGAGCAAGCGTGGTGATCAATGCTCGTGCCTTCTCTCTTGAGAAGAGGCCTTTGCCCAGCAGTGGGACAGTAATAGGCTGGTATTATTATAATATTATAGGTTAACATTATTACCAACTCATCTAGATTTCTCTTTAAAATAATTGTCAAATTAAATACACGTATTTATTCATTTTTTTAATTTACTATGAAAAGTGGTCGGTGGAGCGGATAAATATTTGCGGTTTTGAGGTTTTCCATAATAAATGGATAGCACTGTAAACGTACCTCTACTTTAGTGAAATACAGTATCAATTAGAGTGGTTTTGGGATGAGATTTTTAGGTCAAGAGAAATCGAATAAACTTTAACAGGTTAAAATTAAATAATCTGCGGTTAAACCACATCTGATGGTCGACCAAAATAAACAAAAAATTCTTACTTAATTTACGTATAACAATTCTAAATTTAACCCAGGACCTTTTGTGGGTAATTCAATGGATTGACCTTCAGTAGGCTTTGGGGAACCCTTGGTTACAAAAGTGGGGTCTCGGGGGCCTTGAAAAGGGAATTTTAGTCAGCCAATTTTAAGGCAAGGAAAACGAGATCATTTGGGAACAATTAATTTAGAGCCCATGTGTATAAAGGAAGGAACAAAAAAGTTCGTTTACTCTTTTGGGTCGCTTATTCACATGCCTGTACTTTAGTTTTTTTGTTTTTTGTCTCAATTTACTTTTAGATTCCTTGAAAGAAGGCCATTTTGATTCTATTATCAGACGAGCAGAGATACGGCGAAGCGTCACCGATATCCCCCCCGCGGACTCAAAAACGAGCTTTGCTTCCACATTTATTGTGTGAACTGCCAGTCTGTGGAATTCACTGTCGGCTTCTCTTTTTCCTAATCATTAAAATCTGGATCTCTTTAAAGCTCGAGTGAATCGGTTTCTGCTAGGCAAGCGTGCTCGCCCTAGGTCGTATCATCGATACACATCAGGCGAGTTGCGGGCAAACGCAAGCCTATATAAGGTCTATCTATTCATACAAAAATCTCTTAAGGGGTCATTGTACTCATCATTATGAACAATTTTAACGATGGAACCAACCCCGAAATCGCGAAAAAAGAAATCAGCTGTTCAGTAAATTTTGACGAGTTAATGCGATCATATTGTAGGGAACAGCTGTTTTTTTTTTCGCGATTTCGAGGTTGGTCCCATAGTAAAAGTTAGACATAGACATAGTAAAAGTTCCCATAGTAAAAGTTAGACATAGAGATAGACGTATAGTGTAAAGAAATATCATAAATCTATACTGATATTATTAAGAGGTAAAGTTTGGGAGGTTGTAATGTATAATCTTTGGATCTACTGAACCGATTTTGAAAATTCTTTCACCAATGACAGCTACATGATTCCCAAGTTCCCTATGCTATATTTACAACTTGCCCGTCGGATAATTTCCGACCAAAATGCGAGCCGAAGCCGTAGCCGCGGGCAACAGCTAATACTATACGAATACGAACTAGACAAGTAAATGCCTCGTTCACCATCATCTGCCTAGCCTGTTCCCAACTATCTTGGAGTCAGCTCCCAGTCTAATCGCAGCTGGATAAAAGTATTTCACTTGAACCGACTTCCTATCCGATCTTCACCACCCACAACCCAGGTAATGAGATACAGGTAATGAGAACAAGGGGTTGTTCATTATTCATTTAAAATTAGACACTTCTAAATAACAAGGATAAAATGTAGAATATAAAAGACACAGTAAAGGAAAGGGAAGCAAATGATCCGACTAAGGAAAAGGGTGTCATGATTGATCGAGAGGAATCTTCGGGGGTATCATAATACTTGAAAATGATGAGCCACCTGTTACACGACTGTTCTACTCCTTACGTGTGTGTTAAGTAGGTCTTACTTGAGTTTTGTATGTGAATTTGAAATGAAAGAATTGTGTGTTTATGCGTTTTCGTGTGTTGGTACTCATTGGCATGAGGTCCTGGGTTCGATTCCCGGGTCGGGCAAAGTGTTTTTAGGTTTCTCCATCAACAATTTCTTAGTAGCAGCCACGGAGTCTGGATTTGTGGCCAGTTGATGGCAATAGGCTTGCACCCTATTACATGGGACTTAGACATAAATGGCGAAATGTGGTCTGCGTAACCCTTCGGGTATTACAGGCGTGATATTATGATGTTATGTCATAGGTATTTTGAAATCGTTATGTAGGCCGAGCAATTTTTTTTTAATAAAATAAACGACACCAAACCTACGAGTATATCTACACACATCAAAAGTGTCTAGGGATCAAGCATTTTTATGTGGATTTCTTGAGATTGAGATGTGGCTTTGTAATAAATTTATGATTTTATAAATTTATATGGATCCTTTTTGGTGCATTTCATAATTTGAATCAGGAACTGTGAATCAAATTCGAGTAAAAGATGAAAATCAGCTGTCAATATTTTCCCTATAAAAACATACAACGCATTGAAGACATTATTAGTGCTACTGTTTCCCTACTACTGATTAAAACCAACGTTATTATGGAGCGGCGACGTCATTTAAGCAGGGAAGAAATGCTCAGAGCCGTGGGAATGATAGAAGCTGGTTCCCGGCAACGTACTGTGGCTTTAGCTCTGAATACAAGTCAGAGTGTTATCAGTCGACTTTGGACACGTTACCGAAGCACTGGTACCGTGGCTGAGCGCCATGGAGGACGGTATCGCTGCACCACACGGAGACAAGACCGATACATTCAAATCTTAACTCGAAGAGCTCCAACAATAACCGCCATGATGTTAGCCGTGAGGCTTCATCACTCTTCAGGGAACTTAATTAGCGACCAAACAGTCAGAAACCGCTTGCATGAAGTGAACCTTCATTCCCGAAGACCGCTACGGGTACCACCTATAGCAATGCACAATCGTAGGATACGATATCAATGGGCTCTTGAACACAGAAATTGGGCAGAAGAACAATGGCGTTTCGTGTGCTTTTCTGATGAGTCTCGTTTTGGTATGAGACCGGATACAAGACGTATACGACACTGGAGAACCCCTGGACGCCAACAGCGATTAAAATCCTGCCAGGAAGTCCATCCTTATAGTGGTGGAACCATCATGGTATGGGCGGGTATTTGGATCGGCGGAAGAACTGAGTTGATTTGGATCAGAGGCAACCTCAACGCTCTAATTTATGCTGAGACGATTGTATCAGACGTCATCGTTCTTCTACAAGTGCAAATCGGTCCCTTATTTCAGTTAATGCATGATAATGCACGACCGCACACCGCAAGAGTTGTAAGACAGACTCTCGCCGCAGCTAACATCAATGTCCTGCCCTGGCCTGCTCAGTCGCCAGACTTGAATCCGATTGAGCATGCATGGGATATGCTACAGAGAAGAGCTCTGCCGAATATGGAGGGTATCCAGTCGCAAGAAGACCTTTTTTTGTTGTTGCAACGAACATGGGCGGCCATTCCACAGCGTGATTTGGATGAACTCATTTTGAGTATGCCAAACCGATGTTCTTGTGTTGTTAGTGTTCGCGGTAGAAACACGGATTATTAATTGTTTAAGTTACCCAATAAAATTTTAAAGAAAACTGTTATTTCAGTCTTTTTTTCGAACTTTTGTGTTAGTGGTTCAAATGTCAAAAATCCCTTTATTAGGAAAATGGCAAATTTCTTTATTAATGCAAAGGTGACTTGGTTTATCGTTACTGTGACAAACGAAAACACTTTATTTGATGAATCCTTAAAGAAAATTTTAATTAATATCAATCAGGAGAAAAGTTATTGCAAAAATATATGTTGATCCCTAGACACTTTTGATGTGTGTATATTTACTACTAGCTGTTATTAGTTTCCTTTTTCAAACGGATTTTGTCCACAATTTCAAGGGTTATTTATTTATTTATTTTACACGGTAAGTAACTTAATTATTTAAAATAAAAGTAGCCTATGTTAGACCTTATTACATCAGCTATCCTATCTGCCAGTAAGAGTCCCGACAAAATCGCCTCAGCCGTTTCCGAGATTAGCCGGAACATGTTTGTTCCGGCTAATCTCGGAAACGGCTGAGGCGATTTTGTCAGACAGACAAAAATTAAATAAAAATTTGTTTTTGTTATAAATGCTGTATATATTTTCATACGCATTCAGTAAAAAGCTGTTATTTTGATATTACACACAGACACTTCAATTTTATTTATTTTGTATACAGGGTTAGTTTCCAAAGACCAGCCAAATTCTCAGATATAATGCAGTACATCATTCTGAGTCCTCCCACATAGAATTTTTTCTTCGGTTATTAAAATAAAAATCTGCTGTTTCCTACAAAAGTGCAATACCTAGACGGTCAAAATGTATGGAACAGCTGTTTTTTTTTAAAATAACCGATGAAAAATTTCTATGTGGGGGGGCTCAGAATGTCGTACTGCATCATATCTGAGAATTTGTCTGGTCTTTGGAAACTAACCCTGTATAGTTAGAAAGATTCCAACACAGTAGTAAATTACACATCAATTTTATAAGCCCTCCTATGATTGACATAATGATATTCTGATCTTGTGGATCTTTTGACGCGTATCAAAATCTAAACTTAATCCGCCATGTTGTTTTCACATTTCATAAAAAAGACACAAATGTTTATTTACCAACAGTTCTCTCCGTCAATATCATTCAAACATTAAAAGATTCTTCTAGCAAGCGTGCAAGCTGCTAATTTTGTATTTATTTTTCTTTGTACCTTTATGTCCTGTGTATTTATAATATTTGTTATGTATTGAATGATTATTTTTAATTTATTTCTTGTACGCACGTCATGTCCCTGCGACAAATAAACATTTTTTCTTTCTTTTCATTCTTTCTAGCACTATATAATGCTAGTGACACAAAAATAGTGCAGTGTTAAATGCCAATGCTTTGTAAAAACAATTACTTCAATTTTATAAGCCCTCCTACAATTGACATAATGATATTGTTCTTGTGGATATTTTGACGCGTGGCAAAATCTAAACTTAAGCCGCCATGTTGTTTTCACATTTCATAAAAAAGACACAAATGTTTATTTACCAACAGTTCTCTCCGCCAACATCATTCAAACGTTAAAAGATTCTTCTAGCACTATATAATACTAGTGACACAAAAAGAGTGCAGTGTTAAATGCCAATGCTATGTAAAAACAATTACTTCAATTTTATAAGCCCTCCTACAATTGACATAATGATATTGTTCTTGTGGATATTTTGACGCGTGGCAAAATCTAAACTTAAGCCGCCATGTTGTTTTCACATTTCATAAAAAAGACACAAATGTTTATTTACCAACAGTTCTCTCCGCCAACATCATTCAAACGTTAAAAGATTCTTCTAGTACTATAAAATAGCAAGTGAAGCAAAAAGAGTCCAGTGTTAAATGCCAATGCTTTGTAAAAACAACCCATTGTTGGACCAATTTTCACAACCCCACCAATTTGCCACATTAATACACCATAAAACTGTATAAGCAAATCCCTTCCTGTATAGGACATTAGGCCAAAGGCCAGAACGAAATCCAGACTAACGATAATGTTGCCATAAACCAATATATGGCTTCAACCCTCATAAAGGGGTGAAACAGGACATTAATTTGGTACAAATGTCCCATTATCAGATAGTGTAGATCTTGTATATTAGTTACTGGTACGGTATTATCGTTTTAGTTAAGACTTGAGACATAGATTTGAGATATTATTATTGTAGTTTCACCCCCATGGAAGTCAGTAATCATCCCACTTCTGCCGGCTAAAACCACAGATGTAGATATCTATACTAATAAGAGGTAATATTTGTTTGTAAGTTTGTATGTTTGTAAGTTTGTATGTAGGGGTAATCTCTGGATCTATAACTGAACTGATTTTGAAAATTGTTTCACTAATTGGAAGCTACATTATCCCCGAGTGCTATAAGCTATATTTACAACGTGCCTGTGGAATAATTTCCGACCATAACGCGAGCGAAGCCGCGGGCAACAGCTAGTACTTAGTTTTTTTTTTTTTTCGGGTTGTAAGTCATCAAATAACTTCTCCCGCTCTGGGCTGAGCAGGAGGGTGTGTCAGACTTGTACTGACTAAAACCCATCCATGTTCCTTATTTTGCCCTTTGTGTTCCAGGGCCGCGGTATCTCTTTCGAACAGTCCCGCAACCCTGACAGGCATCGGTCCTTTCGGACCCCTTCCTGTTTGCTGACTCTCTTTGAGGCGCGCGTGGAACACGAACGCGCCGTCGACACGGCCTGTCGTCATAAGACGGACGGACGGTGAGTTAGCCCATTACTCGCCGTCCACAGGCCCGCGCCTACGGTGGCCGGGAGCCACCACGTGGCCCCCGACGCCCAGGGCGTCTCCCGCGGCGTCTGAGACGTGAGGCTCTCTCCCTCTCACGTCCCGCTAGCATGACTGCTTCGCAGAAGGAAGTGACGGCGTCCCATTCCCTCTCGCTCCGGACCATGGATTGAACCAGGGCCGGACGCGAGAGGTCGCCGCCGCCGATTGCCGCTACGAGGACACGGCGGTGCTCCGCCTAAGCTTAGCAGACCTGCACAGTGTGCTCCACCGTGTCCTCCGGTCGATCCTCGCAGTGGTGACACCCGGGCGTTTCCTCCCGCCCGATTAGGTGCAGGAACTTACCGAAACAACCATGTCCGGTGAGGACATGCGTCAGGCGGAAGGTGAGGACACCGTGGCAAGGCAACTATCACGATCCGTATGAAAACCATGCGTGCCATTTTTTTACTACATCACATGACGTCATAGGCAACTATTTAGTTACTGAAATAAGTTATCATACAAAATAGACTATGTTTTTTTTTTCTTTAAATCTATAGAACTCTATAAGTTTTTAAGTTGTAACTTTGTTGTGAGACAAAAAAACATAGTAACGTCTACATTCACAATATTATTAGTATCGCTTTTCTCTTCATTTAATAAATCTGTAGTTATGATGTCGTTACCCCTTATTACTAAACGTCGTATATTATTCTCTCTGTGTATGCCTTTGTGTAAATTAAAATGAAATATAGACGAAACGTTTAATCACTTGTACGTCTACTCTATGACGAAGCATTTTGCAATAATGGGATCGAGACCCGAGATTAAATTGTGTTTTTAGTAATTTCATGCAATGTAATGTAATATTCTGCACGGTTCAGAATATTATTTTACAGATAACATAACATCACGACTGTAATCCCAGAAGGGTTTGGCAGAGGTGTACCTTATAGTACACCCACATCCCGCCGGTTATGTTTAAGTCCTATGTAGTAGGGGGCAAACGTATAGCCATCAATCCAGACTCTGTGGCTGCTACTGAGGAAATCCTGACGGAAAAACCCAATAACACTTTGCCCGACCCGGGAATCGAACCCAGGGACTCAAACTCTTTTGATGTAGGTTCTTTACCTAGGTACTGATAATAGTTACTTAACTTGCTATCGTATTCAAGGACTACAAACACGATCATGTTGCGATATTTAAGTTGCAATTTCCGTAGTATTTCAACTCGCAAGCACAGATACAGCGTGCTCAAACCACATCGTAGAAGCACAAAAGAACAAAATGAAATATGTTTTTCATCTATGATCTGCTTAACTTTTTGGCCGCGTGCTCTCCACGCTAAGCCACACTTTCACTTACCATTTTGTCACATACAGGGTGTGACCCTTAACGAAGCCGTCAGCCAAGCATTATGTATATCAAACTAAGCAACTTTACACAAAAATTATTGCTGGGAAACGACTTGTTTTTTTGGGGTGAAAAATCACGTTTTACGTTAGGACTCAATATAGCGGACTCAAAACATTGTGCTTATGGATGTGTTGAATAGTACGGGGGTCGTGGAGGTGTTTAAAGTAAAAATCTTACGTTAAAAACATGTATTTAAAAAAAAGTTGGAATTTTTACCCCCAATAACTCCGTAACTAGAAGGTTCCCAGGTATTTTATTTTATTTATTCAGGAACAATAAACCGCTACAATATGTGTTGGAACAGAGGAATGATAATACAAAACATTAACAATATTGCAGCCCACTACATTATACGCATATTAACAAAAGAAAATATGATAATGAGTGCCACTAGATAAGCAATAAATAATTACATCACATTCATTAAAAATTATTATAGAAATATCAATTAGCAATTGTTAAATAATTAAATAAACGAAGTATAAATTACATCATGCAAAATAGAAATTCCAATTGATTTGATTGCTAGGCAACAGAGCAATAATTAACACAAAAACAAATAAATAATAAAGTCTAGACTAGCTTACATTCCTAATAACATTATTGGTTAATAATAATTTTCATAACATTAGATTTAAATTAGGATTTTGAACATATAAAAATATCAATATTAACAAAATTACAATTATAAGATTCAACCATTCTACTGATACCAGAAGCGCAAACCAGAATTAGTTCGACAGGCATTGACAGCAAATAGGGTACCAGCACGTGTACTACGTACATTAACGGTGCGTGGGACTACATAACATAGTTTGCTCGTGAGATCGATACAATCGAAATTACCATGAACCATACCATACAGTACAGAAGCTTCTAGATACTTACGTCTAGATGCTAGGTTGACCTGCCCATATTTATCTAGTAATTGTGAGTACGACAAATACGTTTTATGGCATCTATAATGCAAGGCTCGTAGAAACTTACGCTGGACTTTTTCAATCTCGTCTATGTACTCGTATTTCTGGTAAAACGGGTTCCAGATAGGGACGGCGTATTTCAATTGTGATCGGACAAGGGTCTTATATAGGTAAAGGTATGTGGAGGCCCGCTTGAACTCAGTGGACGATCTCATAACGAAACCATACATCCTAAATGCTTTATTTACAATTTTTTCTACGTTGGTTCAGGGACAACTTATCATCAATCAGCACACCAAGATCTTTCACAGTAGATACATTACTGAGTGCTGTATCGTGCAATGAGTATTTAAAGTTAATAACTATTTTATTCTTTGTGAAATTTATTCAATTGCACTTGGAGAGACTAAGGTGTAGTTTATTGTTTAGACAGTAGTCAGTGAGTCTGTCCAGATCCTCTTGGAACAGTCGACTATAGTTTGTATAGTCCTATAAGCTTTTAGGTCATCAGCGTACACAAGAAACTTAGTATTTTTAAAACATTTGTCTATGTCATTAATATATAAGATAAACAATAGTGTTCCCAAGATTGAACCTTGTGGAACACCCGAGGTTATATGCACTGCATCAGACTGATGACCATTCACGACAATCCTTTGTGTTCTATTTTTAATATAGGATGAGAACCAGCGAAGCAAATTTCCACGAATACTATTAAACGCAATCTTATTCAGTAGGATTACATGGTCGACCTTGTCAAAAGCTTTTTTGAAATCTGTATAAACAGCGTCAACTTGTAATCGCCTGTCCATGTTCTCAAAAAGGTAATTGGAAAAAACTAATAAATTTGAAACAGTCGAACGTCGCTGAACAAACCCATGTTGCTCTGGGATGATAACGCTGTGTAAGATTGGATAGATTTCATTGTGTACGAGTTTCTCAAAAAGTTTAGACAAGGTCGACAGAATCGAGATAGGCCGGTATTGCTCCACGTCATGTTTTGAGCCATTCTTGTGTACAGGCGTGATGTTAGCCTGTTTCCACTCATCCGGGAAAACACCCTCGCATAAACATTTATTGTAAATTATAAAGAGTGGCTTACAGATACTGCCAGCGGTGGTCTTGAAGAACAAAGCTGGGTACCCATCGGGACCTGCTCCTTTGGACGGATCCAGTAACTTTAACTCTTTCTGTATTTCGTCTTCTTCAATATGCAAATTATCGATCAAGCTAACATTGGCATTACAGTGTGTAGGCGGGGTCCAGGCGGACAATGAGGGTGAACTAGGTTCAAACATAGACTGGAAAAAGTCTGAAAACATATCACAAATATCTTCTGTGGCACTTCATTTAAAGTTTTGATAGTGCATAGTGGATGGAATACCTGATTTATTTTTTCGATTTGCTATATATGTCCAGAAGTACTTAATGTTTGTGGTAAGTTTATCTTCAACTGATTTAACATAGTTTGAGTAGCAGGTATTACAGGCATCTTTAAATGTGACTCTGTATTCCGAAAACTCATTGTAGTCTTTGACGTTCTTCATTTTTTTCCATTTAACCCAGAGACGTTGTTTTCTCTTGAAAATTTTGATTAATTGTGCTGAGAACCAAACCGGAAAATCAAGTGACCGGGACTTAACACGCGGTACATTGCGTTCAGTAATGCCACCGAGAACATCATAAAAGCGTCGCACGTCCTCCTGCAGGTATGGTAGAGAACAAAAAAAAAATCGCAATGACGGGGAGAACAAGTGCCTTTCGACTTCGTGAAGGGTCTTGTTACACCCTATTGTGTCGTTTAGCGTAGAGGGCACGCGCTTGCTTGTCACGTATAGATACATATATGAAAGGTTAAGATAAATTTTATGTTTGTAACAACAGTTCTCCACAAGAAACTCTAAGTCTAGCACACACACGGCTGTCATTAAGTTTTTTTCCAAGAGTTCAAGACGCTGTCTGGAAACTCCTAGAAGTTAAAGTCAACACCGTGTTAAAACAAGCGAAGTTTTCAGATTAAACATGTATGAAAAACACTCAAAATTTAGTTTTACATCCATGTTTGTTTTTGAAATTAAGTTTAAAAGTTGATACTAAAAGTTCTTGCTACGTGTTAAAAGTTCGGTTAAGTTAGGTTATGTAATCTTAATAATCTTATCTATACTAATATTATAAAGAGGTAAAGTTTGTGAGATTGTTAGGTTGTAGGGGGGTAATCTCTGGAACTTCTGAACCGATTTTGAAAATTCTTTCACTAATAGAAAGCTACATTATCCCCGAGTGCCATAGGCTATATTTACAAAGTTCCCGTATTATAATTTTCGACTAAAACGCGAGCGAAGCCGCGGGCAACAGCTAGTCTGTAATAAAGTTGTAGTAAACCTTGTTGTTACTTAGCATTTTTGATGTCGGTTATGAATGCGAAAGTTGGTCTTTCTTTCCGTTAGAAAATTTTTCATGACAAATTATCAAATAATTTTGGTTAAGTAGATATAGGAGCTATTCGTAAAATGGCTTTCGGCGAAAAAAAGGACATGTTCTCGGAATGGCTTTTTCTTCAAATGACTTGTTCTCGTAATATCTCATTCTGTAAAAGACTTGATGAAATTTGACACAGATACGTGGCTTGAAGGAAAACAGTACCTGTTTACTTTTATTTCGATTAGTATTATACGTCACAAATGACTATGACTGGTAATTAGTGACCGATACTTAGAAATAATAAAAGTTGAATTGCCAACCAGTTACAGTTGGAGCTATTAAACGTGTTAAAAATAAAACAAGATAATATATAGGGTGACTGGTAATTAGTGACCGATACATAAACTCGTGATTGTACTCATGATAACAAACAACGTTCCCAAATATATTTTTTTCATACTCATTCACTATCACAATAACACAACAGCCTTATGAAATTCGCGCTCGTGCGCCTGTGACCTATCAGCTTTTAGTCGCGCGACACCGTTCTGTCTCATTACTATCGTACCGTCCAATAATGGGTAGGATTGAGTGGGATTTTTTTACATAACTGTGTAAAAAGATTTTAGAAGGAAGTTTGACCACTTCCCGGTTTCCGATTGAGCTGAAATTTTGCATACTCGTTTAATTTGGATGACAATGCATGGTTAGGTAAGTGACGTTATAATTTTAAATGCAATAAGGTGGGCTCCCAAAGATGAGGGACTATTTATTTATTTTTGATGCATTCTCATGATATGGGTATCAAATGAATATTATCAAAATATTGTGTAATATCGGAAATATTGGAGGTTAAAGTTCCAACTTTTTCACAAGTTTTTTTTTTAACAAGTTTTTAATGTTATAATGTTACTTTAAATACCTCCATGACCCCTACAATATTCAATGCATCCATCTATTTTGATCATATTCCATTGAGTTCTACTGTAAACCGTGATTTTTCACCCCAAAAAAGTCATTTTTCAGCAATAATTTTTGCGTATAGTTACTTAGTTTGATGTAAAGAATATTTGGTTGGCGGTTACGTAAAGGATCTGATAACACCTTGTATAATCTAACTAGACCGTTTTTCTTACAACACCTAAAATTATCAGTTCTCACTTTACTCACACTACTATCGATTCCAGTTAATAACTCCATTACGATAATGGATTTACCCACCCAATGATTTGGAAACGTAATTTATTAAGTCAATCTAATTTCCTTTAAATCTGAATTGCTTTTGTGAAAAAAATTCTGTTAGCCTTCGACATTTGAAATTCTTTTGTAATTCGAATAATTGTAGCAGTTAAAATAGTTGGAAAAACGACCTCGCTTGCATTGTAGTCGTAGATTAAAATGGCCTTCATTTGTACAGTTTATAGAATAATCAAATATTACTTCTAGCTTTAACCTGTAATGAAAAGGGTTTTTTATTGTATTGCAGCACGGTTTGTGGGAACCGTAGCACTATAGAACTTAGTAGTTGATTTGGTGGAGCTATTTGTTAAATGGTGCTTTAATTGCAGCGTTGTATTTAGAAAAGGTAGTTAACAATTATTTAAAGGTTTCTTCTAATAAATTCTGCTTCTCATTCGCATGCCAATGGCAATCAATCCATACTAATATTATAAATGCGACATGAAAATTCGAAAAGTAATTGGAACACTTATAGACCATGAGCGTGAGTTTGGATACAGGATACTTTTTATTCTTGTAGTACTATTGTGACCTTCACGCAGGCAAAAACTAGCCATGTATGTCGTGAGACAAATCAAACCAACACTGAGAACGAATAGCTAACACTTAACACCACACAGCAAATTACACCACCTAACCCATACTACAATTTCAGAGACAAACGTGAACCAATAGCTGAGGTGTTTTAACTACCGGCACGAATCCAATCGCTTGGCCACTATCGACCTACGCGTTTGATTTGATGTCCCTGTGTAGCAAAAGGGCGTAGGAAACCCCGACGAATCGAAAGGCATACAAACCTCAATGGCATAGTTCAGCTGAACAAATATGTGGGTCACACAATGCATGTTCCTCTTTGATGTCGGTGAATAGAGTACAGAGTGATTTTTTTTTTGTATTCTTACAATGAATAGTTTACTAGTTCATTGTCATGATCCTTAACTTAAACTATGTAAAACTAAAATTATCATCTGCTAAGCATTTTCCTAACTATGTTCGGGTCTAACTAGATGCAGCTTAATACCAGTATCGATTGCCTATCTCAGTTACACTATCCAATTAGTACTGGGTAATACGATACTCCTTGGTTAGACTGATCCTAAACTAAATGTTAATGAAAAATATTTAGTGTTTATTCCGCGAGGAACATCCAGGCTTGGATACAAGATGAAGCAACGTCTTCCTGTCCGCAAAAATATGCACATACAGGAAATTAGCATGCCATGTTAACCAAGCATTTTTCGTGGAACTAACACTAAATTTGTTTCATAGCTTTTAATGTCATGAATTTCCGCAGAGTAACTAACGCCTGATTCCATAACTTATACTAAAATAAGTTGAGTGCAACAGACCCTAACCGCCTTGTAATAAAAGGTGGTTATCATTTCTCCACACGGATTGAGCATTTTAAACAAGATTTTATGCTACGGTCCAGATTGCGTAGGATCGACGAAAATAAAAATAAAAATAAGAAATAATAATTTTATGGAACCGTGAAATCAAATTGTCATGTGTTTGAGACATAATATCATGTAAAGTTGCTTGTATATTGCAAGCAGGCGTTCATTCAACCTAGACCTATGTATTTGCACATACAAATAAATTTATATTCATAAGTTATGAATGTACGTCTATTGCCTTTGGGACGTATGTAGATTAATAGATCTTCATTATAATGTATGCAATTAAGTCTCGAGACTGTGTCAAAGAAAGGAGGAGCTCGTAGCATAATAATAACAGCAGCTCGGGTCGATCTTTAGGTTAAGCCGTGCTTGCCTAGGTTGGTCTGTGGATGGGTGACCGCCCATTACATACCGAGTTTCCCCCGTGCCTCGGAAAGCACGTTAAGCCGTTGGTCCCGGCTCTCATCTGACTACCTGTAACGACTGTCAAAGATCTACAGATGACAGGCGGGATGGCATCTGTAGATCTTTGACAGTCGTTACAGGTAGTCAGTGACCCAAAAAGTCTGACAACCAGTCTTACCAAGGGGTATCGTATTACCCAGTACTAACTGGGTTGTGGAGGTCAGATAGTTTTTTTTTTTATGAGATCGCATCTCGCACTTCAGCCTCAGAGGCTGGCTACTGCTTAACCGGTCTATCCCTGTGGATGCCTAGAATTTAAGGCCTCCAGCCAGGGGCAAAATAAACTAAGCGACCACTCGCTAAGGGCACCCCCTGTGGGGTACGAGCCTCGGCTTAGGGCGTCGCTGGGGAGGGCAGCAAGGGGACAGGCTGGATCTGATTTAGGGGCTGTTTTATTGCTACTGGCTCAGCATCGCGGGCTGGCTCATGCAAGGGTCGGGGGGGGTTTGAAACGGGACGTTGCGACGGACCACGGCGGCGGGGTCGGAATGACGGCGGTCTGTGTTTGTATTTCCTGAGTGTGCTGGTTTCCCTACTGCTTTCCTGGAGGAGGGTGGTGGGGTCATCGGGGGCCATGTAAAATACTGGTATTCAGCAGCATCCGGTTAGACTGGAAGCCGACCCTAACATAGTTGTTAAAAGGCTAGGCAGATGATGACTGTGTCAAAGAAAATCAATACAAAGAATGAAATAACTTAATATCTCACTTTAATAGTGAGCAGGAACAAATTAAGTTATTAAAAAGGTCTATGAATATGTAATTGAAAATAAAAAAATCTTTTTGTGGGGTATTTGTGAACACAAACCGTGAAAATAAATTTTGCTTTAATTATCATTTTGCCGAGGTAGGTAAACATTGATGAAATGGTTACTTTACGGAATACCTTATTTTTGTGATTTCAGTGTTTATAATAAGTACACATACATGGTATATCTCAGTAACGGGCTGAAATACATTGAAATACCACAAAAAAAAAAACTATTTCAGGCCGTAACAACTACCAAAAACTACAAATACGCGTGTAACTGGATTGGTAAACTTGTAAACATTTCGTAACTGCAAAATGTTTGCTGTCAAAAGTCTAAAATTGGGTTTTCTATTCCAGACCATTCAACCACCAGGACACAAACTTTTTGTTATGAAAAAAAACATGTATTTGCAACTTACTGTACCGGGTAGATTTTTAGCTACACAATTTTTTGTAAACTAATTTTCCGTTTGTGATTTTTTTAATGTTGGCCGTAGGTTACTACCAAAGTTTGGCGTAATCAGCCTATAATAATAATAATTTATTTGTTTCAGACACAAAGATCCATAATTTAGTTAGTAAGCACACTTAAAAATAATGTTAGTAGGAAATTCAATAATCAGAGACACAATACAATACACACCACACAATATCATACAACTAAATTGTACACAACATTAAATTTAAATTAAATTAATACTAAAATATTTCGTCAAATAAATATAAATTGTGGAATGTCTATATCGTCAGAATCCTCCTCTAAGTGAAAAGGAGATTTTTTGATAATAGCTAAATAAGTACCCAAGCAGTGATAGCTTAGTGATGTAACTGTCGGACTGCTAAGTCATAGGTCTCGAGTTCGAACACGCACCTCTGATTTTTCGGATTCATGTGTATATTGTATAATTGCTTCGGTGAAAGGAACCCAGCACGCCTGAGAGGTATTTTTCGACGGCATGTACAGCCAAGTCAGAGGCCCTTAGGTGGCATAAAAACTCTAACACCAGGTTAGGCACTACCCACACGATAAAGAAAAAGTACCATCACCCCAAGATGAATCTGCTCACTTTTAAAACAAAATCCCGTGCACACGATATCCACATCTGTTCACCACCCTTACTACTATTGGTCAGCACAAAGAGAGTGTGGATCAATAGTAGTAAAACAAAAAAAAATATGCGACCTTTTTACATTATCTTTTGTTTTACAAAAAATCTCAGGCTCTGTTAATGATCACAGATGTTTGACCACCCTTTTTTGACTAATAGGAATAACATAAAAAAAGACCAATGAAGAGAATTTTTTTAACTAAGCGCTTCTATAGCGGCCGGATGCTGCAAGCAAAAATAGTGCGTAAGGTGATCAGATTCATTTTGGGTCGATATAGACAAGATTTTGACGACATACTTTAATCTTTATCAAAAAATTCCCAAACTAAAATCTTCCTTCCGACAAGTCATTTCTCAGTCTGTCACTAAACACAAACCTGCCTTTCTCATAAACTTCACAATTCTCATAAGATAAAGAGTTTCTGTTGCGATTTTTGTCTTTAAACAACTAGATGTCGACGCGATGTCGCGCGTCGCAAGTATAAAAGTTTATTAAGTAGTCCCCGCCATCTAGAATGTTCAGATAAAGTGAGTTCAGCTTAGTCCACAACTGAATTCCGACACCTGCCCTGGATTATACAGGGCAAATGAAAATTCACCTTTTTTATTTAAAAAAAAAACCCGGCCACGTGTATGTTGCACTGAGGGTTCCGCATAAAATTGTAGGTATTTCGTTGTTAAACTACATATTCAGCTTTTTTCGTTTACATTTGCTTCTTGCCAAATTTCATGATTCTAGGTCAACAGGAAATACCCAGTAGGTTTTGATTCCCTTGTGAGATCGAAAAATATGCGACAAGTTTCATTATTTCACTGCTCCAAAGTGGTAGCAGACTTCAGCTTATATCTCCACGCGCTCCTGAGAAAAAGGGTCTTGATAGACGAACAGACAGACGGACACCAAAGTGATCCTATAGGGGTACCGTTTTGGCCGACGGATAGGGATACGGAATCCTAAAAAGGACCCTCACCTTTATTAATGAAACTGTACAAAGTTTAAATCAAAGGCGAACTTTTTAATATCATAACACGGAGTTAGAAAAAGTCATGAGTTTTAAAGATAGCTGAAGATTCTCGCTCATAAAACTCGACTTCGAGTGGCAAAATTTTGATTATGAGAGACGCAATAAAAACTTTTCTCAAGTTTTATACTGTCCAATTAAAGTGCCCGTTGGGCTTCCAAATGACAAATTCATTATCTGTTTGATTCGTTAAAAATGTATTTTTTATTTTTCTCAAACAAAAGTTGGCAACGAAATAATTTAATCAGTTGAGAACAGTGAATTATTAAAATATTTTGTTTGTACTGTTGTTGAAAGTTTATTTGACTCCTTGAGTTGGTTTTGGTTGCATGTTTTATTGAAGCACGCTCAATGGACTGTAGGATAATAAATTGGAATACAAACTACATATTTCATACTGAAAAATAAACTTACATTAAAATAATCGAGGTTAGTCGCTCATGAGAGCAGCGGTGGCCCAGTGCTAGCGACCCCGACTTACGCACAGTAAGTCGTTGGTTCGAGCCCAGGCAGGCGCATTACTTTGTGTAATTTATTTCATCACCACTGCTCTCAAAACGGTGAAGGAAAACAACTTGAGGAAACTGTCCTAGAACCATAAATTCGAAGATATGTGACATCTACCAACCCGCACTGGGCCCGCGTGGTGGATTATAGCCCATTCCCTCTCTAAAGAGGAGGCATGTGTCCCAGCAGTGGGAACATTAAAGGCTGATTATGCTAGTCGCTCATTGTGTATAACAAACATGTTTTTATTCGTTCGTTAAAGTTTAAAACCAAGTTTACCAATGGATACTTACAAAGTTGTTGGTAAACTCGTTTCTGCTTTCAAAGATTTCCTTCGTAATGTGTATTCTACCCTAAAAACCGAGAAACCAGTGAAACCACTACCTCTAACTGAACTTTAACCGAACCACACTGTAATTTGCTTACAAAATCCGCATTCCAAATCCATTCAAGAACTCCTAGGAATTCACAATGAACGTTGAGGCGAAGTTTCGGAAACTAATACAACTAAGTTACTATGTGTGTACTTAGTCAACCAGAAATATCTGGTGCATGGTGCTGGGATCAATCAACGATTGCAATCCGTCGCGTGCGCTACAGAGCAGCGTGGAATATTAGTACAAGGAAGTGACAAGGATGCTCTTTTATGAAACAGTCGCAGATTATAATTAATACAACAGGAGCGAAAGATATTTAGTTATTTTATGAAGGTGGAATGCTGTGAAAGGATTTGTTATCCAGCAGCGGCAAATTTCAAAGAAAGAATGACTCAGTGTCAGTGTCTCAGTCTCTGTGGCTCAGTCTCTGTGGCTCAGTCTCACTCTATGTGACTCAGTGTATCATGTTCAGTGTTCCTTTAGACTTGTTTTTATTTATCTAGACTGAGTTTTGACTATATACCAAAAGTAAGCCATGATTTAAGAAGCAAAACATCTGTCATAAGGACCATTAACTATCGACTCGGTTCTACCGTCCATCTTTGTCTCCATACACCCCCTCAAATTCCAAAGTCCAAATTACAAGCCGAACGTCCAATATTTGCGCACCTCTCAGAATCCTGCACCTTCTAGCTCCCTACCTCCGTTTGCCCCAGTGTTGCCAAACAGCACGTTGCGTAGTTTCCATTTACATGACTAATTAGTTGGCAAGACGCCAAGAACTGCCTGCTTGTATGCCAATGTGCCACAAGTTTACACGTATGTATGCATTGATTGGCTTTACTGATTCATTGGGTTGGATTAATAGGTTTTTGTGTTTCTTTGGGATGGTTTATGGAATTTTGAGGGTTCTGTGTTCGAAGGGACCATGTCACCGTTGTTTTTTTTAAAAGCTTATTTAACTGTTGTCAAAACTCATGTCAAGCAGTGTTACTGGTTGCTGTTATTTCATACATGTACCGTCACACTGCTAGGCCAAGGCGTCCCTCAATTCATGGAAAGAAGCGCTATTTTCCTGTGCCTCCTCGAACCAGCCCTCGCGGTACCTAACGCGTCCAGATCGCCTCGCCACCTCTTTCTGGGCAGGTCTCGGCGGCGCCGACCGCCTTCCGGCAACCATAGTGCGCCAAAAAACAAGGCAGGGTTTGACACACCACGCTGCGTTTCAAAACATTGGCAAGAAGATTGCTAGGCTAAAACGGGATTAGGCGGGTCACGTCAGCCGTATGCAGAATGACCGCTGGGCAAAATTTATATTAATTGTTTGGTAATTTAATATTTAAGGCCAAGAGTTGTAGTGTCATCTCATCGTCATTTTGATTTCATATCTGCAAAGCGATGGGTTGATTATCAGCTACAATAGAATAATATTCTAATCCCTTTACTTTGTGTTGACTTGACGACTCGAACAATATTTTATTTAATCCCCTTCTGACCTTACTCACCTTGAACATAAGTTTTGTTGACCTTTACTGAAGCCTCAACTTTAAACTGGATTAAATAAATTTTCCAAATGTTATCTCTATTATATTATTTAGTACCTAACATCCAAAAGGCCACGTGTCACGAGTAAACAAAACTTAGCACAATAATAAACAGAGAACATTATTTTTTGTAAATACAATGTTTAGTTAATGGCTTAAAGGTCACAACAGCAACAATACTTCATAATTGTAGATTGTCATGAAAAACAGTTGCTACAAAAAATGTCAGGCCGAAACAAAATAACGAAAACGAAAACAAATACCGAAATAACGTTAAAGTCACGGCAACTAAATTCCAAATATTTTTAATAAAAAGTTTTTGTTTCCTAGGAGCTTCGTAAAATTTTCAAAGGTTCGTTGTTTTGGTTCTGTTTAAATATTATCGTAAATGTTTTTTTTTTCTGTGTTATGTTTTTAATATCAACACGGCCATATCTTTATAGGGGGGTGTTTAATCTGATAAATAGTCGAGGTCGTCAACGAGGAATAATTTGAATAAAATATTACAAAATCGTGAGGTATTCTCATTGTTTAGGGGACTTTTAAATAGATTTTCTGTTTGTGGTCGGTTATTGTTTATGTTAAAAACGTCATGATTTGTTTGTTTTGGTTTTTTTCTTAGTGAAGAAACCAAGTACAAGTTATTTTAAAGAAATTTAAAAGTCTATTCTTTAAAAACAAATAATATATACATGCTAGCAAAACTTAGTAGACAAAATGAAGCAAATAAACTGATTTTCGAAAGTAACACTATACGATATAATGCGGTCGTTGACCCAAAAAATTTCATAATTTATTTTTTATTTTGTAAAAGATATATCGTCCTACCGCGTCTGCAGAGTTTCAACAGCTAATTTTACCTTAGTTTAATTGATATTACTGAAAAGTAATATTTTATTTATATAAATTCAATATTAATAGGCAGTAATATTAAACCTATCCATCATCATGTATGCTGCCATCATCCTTGAAAGTTGGCGAGACTACAGAAATTATAAAAGCGTTTTCCACCACAACATTCATAACACAGATAAAATCAAAAAACAAAACTTTCCCAATTTTCGTCTCTAAACTGTCTCTCTCACAAACACTTTAAAATTGTATATCCACTCACCTAAACATTGAAATGTACTTAATAGCTCCTGAATATTTGATAACACCAATAATACCTACTTGCTGGAAAGCTATCCTAAGTCACATCAATTTCGAGCTTCTATTTAAGGAATAAAAGGTCGTACATATTTTAATAAGACCATTTAGGCCATTTACCTCGAAGCTCGATTCCGTAATTTTGTCGCACACGATTGCGATTTTAATGCAATGCGACTAGCGACCAATTTGTTCCCTGTATCTAAGGGACGCTCTGCAAGTCACGTCTCGGTGACTCATGGTATATTCTTGGCAATTTATTTTTCTGCAGTCGCTGCTGCAAGAACCTTGTCGATTGAGTGTGTAGGTCTGTAGTTGCATACGAGACACAGACGTATACAACTGTAGTCTTGACTCTTTAGTCTATACTGATATTATACAGAGGTAATTTTTTTTTGTAACTTTGTATGCAGGAGGTAATCTCCGGAACTACTGATCCGATTCCGAAAATTCTTTTACATATAAAAAGCTACATTATCCCCGAATGTCAAATTTAAAACGTTCCCGACGGATAATTTCTGACCATGACAGGAGCAAAGCCGCAGGCATAAGCTAGTCGTTAATATTTCGTAGAAAAACATGTAAATAGTGCAAGCTATCAACAAAGTGACAGATAGTTTGGGCAACTTTCTGGCCATTACATCAACGGGACGGTTGCTTCAGTAACTGAAAAATCGTTCTAGCAACTATTCTACCGCTGCTAGATATTAAAGTCATAAATAGTAGCCCTTGTGCGGCCAGCCTTAACGTCCAACCTTCTCTGTTGTGACATTTTAGGGTTCAATTGCGGTTTCTCCTTTGACATAATTTAAGCAAATCAGAAACCCACAGAATGACTGTATCTGTTTATGGGTTAATGCTCTTCATCCGTGTTTGTGATGTTTATTGTGTTCTTCGTTATCATTTTGTACACAAATAAGGTAGGATTAGGATGAATTTAATATAAATGCTGTTTTTGACGCATTATATCCAGGTGTGTGTTTTGTTTTGATTACGATTGTCTATCTACATTCACATAGGTTCTATGTACACAAGGAAAAGTTGCTGTGCTGTGTTCTAAATTCAAAATTATTCGTTAGGAGATACATTTGACACGAAGAAGTTCAGGTTTATTTTAACATATTCTTTTTTTAAGGCTCCGTAGTCAACAAGGAACGACGTAGTCTTACAGTTTCGCCAAGTCCGTCCCTCTGTCCATCCGCAGCTTAGCTCAAAGTCTCTTAGTACTAGAAAGCTGTAATTTGGCATGAATATACAAATTAGTTACGTCGACAAAAATGGTAACATAAAATCTCGAAAAGTATTTTTTTAGGGTGTCTCCTGTACACGTAAAGTGGGGACGTTTTTTCTGGCGTTTAAAAATATTTTGATGAGTTTGTTCATATAATTTATCGTTTGTTTGATTCGTTTGTGAAATATTCTTATTCTTTAAAAAGCTAATTTTTGTTTGACTCAAGTATCCGCCCTCTACCAGCTAAACGGTTGCTGGGTACGTGAAAAAAATCCCGGTGGTAGCATATACGAGTATCATCATCATTAATGGGAATGAATGGGAGCACAGGTTTTTCAACTGCAATTAATGTAACTTTATTTTTTATTATTAAATAAAAAATATCGTTCAGAGGCAAATAAGACTGTAGGAAGTGGATTAAATTAACATTGTAATATTCCCTTACATATATATATGAACAGACACAGGTGAAGCTTAAAAAGCGTGTTAAAAACTACGGAACCCTACATTGTGCGTGGCCCGACACGCATTTGGCCGGTATTTTTTCATATTAATTAGCTTTAAAAAAAGCTTGCCAATTACATTTCTATTCCAGACTAAATTTTAATGCTGCCGTGGACTGAAGTTTGATTTATTATTCTATTCGTATCATGAACAGCGGTTTGCGTTAATTCTCTATCTAATTAAATTCATAGCAATCAAATACTGCGCATGCCGTCATTATTTGCAATGTGCAACAACAGCCACAACGGGCATATTATTTAATGCTGTAATAATGTAACTTTAATTGTAAGCGTTCGCCCTGGGTTCGATTCCCAGGTCTGGCAAAGTGTTATTGGGCTTTTCCATCAAGACTTAAACTTAACTAGCGAAATATGGGTGCAATTTATTTACTATATCTTTTGGTTAGTGCCTAACCTGGTGTCAGAATTTTTATGCCGCCCCGAAATATCTCTCAGGCATGCTGGTTTCCTCACGATGTTTTCGATCCTCACGATAATTATATAATACGCACATGAATCCGAAAAATAAGAGTTGCGTGTCTTGGGTTCGAACTCGAGACCTATGACTTGACAGTCCGAAGGCCACACCACCAGGCTATCACTGCTTCGATGGGTTCACTATTAAGTATCCACACCACTGCCTACCCCTTCGGGGATTACGGGCGTGATGTTCCGTATGTTTATGTTTAAAACATGCCATCAATCACTACCTACTATAATTTTATCCCAGTATCGAAATTCCACGACCCATAATGAACAAAAAAATTTATAATGTCGTTATTTTTATTTGCGTGCAGATGGACTGAAATTATACTCGAAAAGTACTTGTATGTAGCCACTTGCATTGGTCTATCATTATCTTCGCTAATAGTTCTCTATTTTTATATTATTACAAAGTTTGTAATGCCCGAAGGGATAGGCAGAGATGTACCTAATAGTACACCCACATTTCACCAGTTATTTTTAAGTCCTATGTAATAGGGGGCGAGCCTATTGCCATCAAACTGGCACAATTTCAGGCTCCGTGGCTGCTACTGAGAAACTCCTGATGGAAAAACCCAATAACAATTTGCCCGACCCGGGAATCGAACCCAAGGCCTCATGCTCAGCAGTCGCAATAGCGACCACTAGAGCAACAAGGCAGTATTATAGATATTAATTTATAAAAGTTATTTAAAGTATTTTTAAATTAATTTATAAAATAAATCTGCCCAAGCCAAGTAACATTAAAAAAACTGACATGATTAACAAAAATCTCGTCTTCTAAAAAATGTGTTTCAGACATCAAAGCGTTTTGCCCTTTTTTCATCCCATCACGAACCCTAATAAAGGTTTTATAACCGGGGCAACAGGCGTTGCCCGGACCATGCCCCTACCGTGCCCCAACCGGACGTTTAGCGATTACCGCATGTCGAAACCACCCTGTATACGTGTTTACACGAAACACGCTAGTTCTGACTTAACCCGTTACAGGAAATCCGACTTTACTTATACCCGGATAGGATTAAATTCAGGGTGGTGACGTCCAGAAAGGCTATTAGACGCGATCGGTAAATAGAATGTTAGATTTGTGTTTCATAAAAGTTGTATTTCTAAAGTATTGTTTGTTTTTAACTATTTTGAGTATATTGGTCGTTGGCGTTAAAACGCGAAAAAGGTCAATAAAGACAAAAAAAATGTTTATCTTTATTGACCTTTGACGAAAATACCTACAGGGATTAACTGAACTAGAACTGAGTGACACAGACTAAAGAAAACGTTACAGTGACGAGTCGGGCATAAGTCCCTGAAAGAACTACCTCAGTAGAGAAAGAAACTTTACTAATAGTTTAATAATTCTTTTACATAAATTATTGACTTTAACATGATTACATAAATAAATATAAAAGAATTTGTATGGTTTACTACCACTAAAAACCCGGTTGCTGAAAAATCACGCTCTAATTAAAATCGGTTTTTTTTTCGGTTTATTGCCTATGTTATATAGACATGAGATACTTACCATACCTTATTCATCAAAATCGGAAGAATAGTTTAGGCACTATGGAGGAACATACGTAAATACACACAAACATACATACATACATACAGACTGCTAAAATCAAAACCCTGCCTTTTAGCTTCGCCGTATTCGGATACAAACAGATGGCCCATCTGCATCAGGAACATTGCCAGGACGGTGGTAATGGCTCTAGAGAGAGGAACCTCCTCACTATGCGAATCGTGTCCAAGAGTACTGCTTTCTGAATCAAGCCCTTGGCTCAGCCGTGCAATGAAAGCCTCTTAAGCTGTTGGTCGAGTCTCTTCGCTATTAGTCCATTACTGCTACTAAGTAGTTCCTGCTGGAAAACCCCGTAACACTTTGCTCGACCCGGGAATCGAAGCCAAGACCTCATGCTCAGCAGTCGAGCTTGCGACCGCAACACCAACAAGGCAGTATTACACAAACTACATGTAAAAAACCCTATTTCTAGCAACCACGCATACCTGCATTTATGGTGTTCATTCGCTTTATGTCAAAGTTTTAATTGGTTGCAAGAGCCAAGCAATGCGTTTGATGTGTTTGGAAAATGTAATCACACATGTTCGTTTTCCACCTTTTGTAGCGTGGCTCGTTGAACGAAATGAAAAACATGTTTTTTTTTTTCGTGCATGGAAATATGCATTTGATTTTGAGTATTTTTTGTATGGGGTGATGATATTGTTGTGTTCTAAATAGTATCCAAAATAATATTTTAAAGGTACTAAAATTTGTTTGTAGGTTTGTACGTAGAATGAAAAAATCGACCTTACCTTACCTTTAAAATGGACCTTACCGCTTACGTCCCGTAAGCGGTAAGGTCCATTTTTCATGAATTTTATTCCAGTAAATCTTCGGTCTGTTACCGATTTCCCTACTAGTCAATCTGATTGGTTTATGGTTAGGTCGTTAGTTAGTGATCGGCCAGTTTCATAAAAATACCTAGTGAGTTATTGGTTATACGGGCACGACTACCATAAATCATCTATTCTGAATTCACAATTTAGTTTGCAAAAATGTGAATAAAAATATAAACATGGAAAAACGACTTAAAACCGCATGGTTCGATTCGCGGCAACTTTCAAGAATTTTTTCAAATGACGATACACTTTAAAGTCAACTTTATTTGAACCATTATAAAGTTGGCATTTATTTAGGTCAAAATAACATCAATTGGAAACAAGGATTTGAATGTGTAAAACTGTGAATATTTTTACAGTTATCGTTATTGCAGTGCAGTCTCTTTTAATATAATATTATCTAACAAATTGCCGTTTGACAAGTTTTATTAGATATTTTTTTTGTTATAAAACCACTGTTGTGTATGCACCACATACATGTAAGAGCGGGAGGGCTCGGGGATCTCAAATGATAACGATCAGACATTTTGTAAACACTTTTCTCACTTATAATAAATAATAATTCACAAAACTTAGTTTTTCAACGAGATACACACAGTTCGAAATACAAATTAATACTGTCCGTTCTGAGACTAGAGCGAGACTATTTATACGTTTAAACAACTGTCAACGTCACACAGCAACGACTTCCGTTGACATTTGTTTTACAATAAAATTTAGATAGAATTTAGTAAAAATAATGTAATTGCGCACAATATTTGATTTGTAATTAATAACACTTTTTAAATATTTTAAATCGTAAATTTTGTTAGGTAACAATCATTTTATTTAAATAAACTAACAGTAACAATGTTCCAATTTCCTTTTTTAGAGTTTTAAAATAAATCAAACCTTAAAATTAACAAAATACTTAATTTAATACGATTTTATAATGTAATGCAAAATCATTTATTTATTTAATGCACTGATTCATGTTTTCGTTACGTCATCAGCCGATATGACGTTTGTTTTAGTCTGTGGTACTGTTTTTATTTACCAGCGCTATCACGGCCATACTGACGAGCGGGCCTTGCTAGGACCAGCGAATCTCTCTGAAAAACACGGAAATGTTAAAAAATGCAAAACCTTTTAGACCAGACTCAAAACGCAGCATTGCTTAGTCTGGTGAAACTGTCAAACTCAGAGGTCGCAGATCGTGGCTTGATCATAAAGATTCAGAGGCCCGTCTTTGACTTGGCTTGACTGAAATTTATTTAACTGCCAACCGAAACCATGGCCATGACCAAGACCTTTGAATACAACAATTTTTCCAGCTCAAAATCAAACTCAGAGGTCGCAGATCGTGGCTTGATCAGAAAGATTCAGAGACCCGTCTTTGACTTGGATTGACTTGGTTTTTATTTTTCTTCTAACGAACCAATTCAAAATGAAACGTTTCATTTAATTTTATCCATAATCTTAAATTTTTAATCATAAACAATTTAATAAACAGTTTCTCACCTTTTTTTTTTTTTTGTTATTTATTCTTGCTATCACGGTATATTCATTCAGTTAAATTTGGATTAGGGACTAATCTCATGTGTTCATGTGTGATTACAGTATTTTTACTTCGCAGCGACCGAAGGTCTTTTACTTCGTATCTATGGTTGTCAAGGACTTTTATTATTTGATAGGGTCCCAGATATTTTGGTCCTAGTTTGTTACCCGACCATTGAGTGTCTTTACAAAGAACAAAGTCTCCTTCTAGAAAGGGTTTAATTTTGGCGCATTTTGAATCGAAACGTATTTTATTTTTTTCTGCTGTTTCGGCCATTCTGTGCTTAGCGTCTAAACGAATTTCATCTTTGTTAATGTCTTCGTTAACTAGGGATATCTGTTCGATTGCAGGGGGAGAGCATCTTTTACCTAACAGTAGTTCTAAAGGGGAATATCCTGTAGCTTTAGATTTCGTACAATTTAATGCTAATTGTAGTTCCCCTATTTTATTAACCCAAACTCTCGATTGCATTAGAGATATGGCTGTAAGGTGATCTTTAAGAGTGCGCATTTGTCTTTCAGCTTGACCGTTAGCTCTAGGCGTACCGCGGGCAATAGCATGATGTTCTATAAAGAAAGATTTAAAAAAATCTTGAATTTCTGTGCCCATAATAGCAGATTCCCTGTCAGAAATAATTCTACATGGGGTGCCAAAAAGATTAATTATTTCGCGGAAGCTTTTTAATATCATATTAGTACTTTTATCTTTCAATGGATACAGAAGTATAAATTTAGTAAATGCATCAATAGCTACCAGAACGTATGCTTTTTTGTTTGTGCCGGTAAGATTACCCATTAGGTCTACATGTATCGTATGGAACGGTATATTTATTTTATCAATAGGGTGCATTTCCATTTGTTTTTTGCCTGAAGGCTCTTTGCCAATTTTGCATTGTAAACAGTTATCACAAAAATGACGCACCCGTTTTGTCATGTGTTTAAACCAAAACTGTTCCCGAATTTTATCCAATGTACGTTCCCACCCCGTATGCAAAAGATTTTCGTGGTATCTATTTACTAATGAACAAACAAGTGATTCAGGGACTACTGTACGAGTTAAGGATTCTCCTTTTTGGTTTTGTATGGTTATCATCAAGAGATTCGATCGAATACAAAATTTTCTGTCATAGTCATCTTTATTCTTTATGGCATCGCGAATACTTTTGAGTTCTTTGTCTCTTTCTTGCTCTTATAATCCACGCTGGATCTTTTGTTAAAATATTGATTTGTGGATTTCGGCTCAAAAAGTCTACGTGGGCCATTTGTTCCCCCTTACGGTAAATAACATCAAAGTCAAAGTTTTGTAAGTATGCCCATAGTCTATGAACCCGAGGTGTAAGTTCTTTTTTATGTTTTGAAGCCTTAAGGGCATTGCAGTCAGTTACAACTGTAAATTTGCGGCCATATAGAAAATGCCGAAAGTGTTTTATTGCTCTGACAACAGCTAAAGTCTCCAATTCGTATGAATGGTATCTTGTTTCAGCATCACTAGTGCGCATACTAAAGTATTCAACGACTTTGCGACGATTATTGTCATTCTGAATGAGAATAGCCCCGAGACCTTTGGAGCTAGCATCTGTATGGACTTCTATTGGTAGAGTTGGATCAAAAATGCAAAGTATAGGTTCAGAGGTCAAAAGTTTAATGACATGTTGTCTTCTTGTTTCGTGATCGGAAGATATATAGATACGTCTTTTTTTGTTAACTGATACAGTGGAGCCATTAGTTGGGAAAATTGAGGGATAAAACGCCGAAAATAGCTTGCCAGCCCATTGAATTGCCTAAGTTGCTTAAGTGTTTTGGGTGGTTCTGATAATTTAAGTGCTGCTAATTTAGTGGGATTTGGCTTCACTTCACCATTCTGTATAATGTTACCGAGATATTCTATGGACGTCTTGAGGAATTTACATTTCGAGGGATTTACCGTAAATCCTGCGTCTGATAGTCTTTTTAATACAAAGGCCAGCCTTTCTAAACCTTCTTGCTCAGTAGATGAGGGAATTAATACATCGTCAATGTATACTAGTGCAATATTGTCGCGATAGTCGCCTAAGGCTGCATTAATAGCTCGCTGATAAACTGACGGTGCGTTACTTAGACCGAATGGCATTGATAAGTACTCATATTGACCGTCTGGCGTAACGAAAGCCGTTTTTTCGATTGATTCTTCTGAAATTTTAATTTGATGGAAGCCCGATTCCATATCAAGGCTTGAAAAGAATCGAGCTTTACCAAGTTTATCAATATGATCTTGTATTAGTGGCAGAGGATAGTGGTCACGAACTGTATTTGAATTTAATTCGCGGAAATCAACACAAAGCCGGTCATCACCATTTTTCTTTTTAACTAGCAAAATGGGACTTGCAAAAGGTGAGCAACTATCTCTAATAATACCCTTAGTTTTAAGATCTTTAATTATTGTTTTAACCTTTTCTCTCTCTACCGGTGCTAGTCGGTAGGGCCTTCTTTGTACTATACGATTAGGATCTTTTAATCTGATAGTTAATTTGCCCGTGGTCACTTTTTTATTTTTATTGAAAGTAAATAAATCGGTGTGTTTTTCAAGAATACTTATTAACTGTGACGTATCTTTCAAGTCAGTGTCAATATTAGCCAAAGATGATACTTCGTAATTAAAAATGTATCTTACTCTTTCTATTGAAGTTCCTTCGTTTGTAATTGAAATTTTAATTCCCGGTATTTTGATAGAGTCTAGTCCTAGAATGACATCATAATTTAAATCGTTAACGACATGAAGTTTTACTTCGAATGTCACATCATTAAATGTGGCTACAGTATTTATTGATTCACTCGAAGGTATGCTACTGCCCCCAAACCCTCGTAATTGCAAAAGTTCTATTTGGCGTTTACCCCTAATTGACCCAGAAACTTTTTTCTTAATAAGCGAACATTCGGCACCACTATCAATTAAGCAAGAAAGAAAGATATCACCTATTTGTAGTTGGACTTCGTTAGGCGCCTTTTCCTTCTGGATTGTATTCACTTCCCGACGTGAAGGTTGTGGTGCAGCTGTTGAAACAGTAGCAGGAACAGAAGTCTTCTCGGATTGTGGTTCGTTTTTCTTTTTATGCCAGCAGCGGTCAGAGGCGTGACCTGGTTTCTTGCAGATTTCACAATTAAGTCTGTTCCTGCAATCACGAGAGATATGCCCTTGTTTGTGGCAATTGTAACACATCGCAGTTGTTGCAAGGTCAAGCCTTGGTTGTTTAGCACGGGGTTCCTCTGATATTGCATCGGCAGGTCGTTTACGGTAGTTCGCCAATGTGGCAATCAATTCAGCTTGTGATTTTGGTGCTGACCTAAGGAGTTCAGCTTGGTAAAATTTTGGTCTTATGCCAGATATTACAGCTTCCACCATGAGCTCAGTTGGAGCATTCGGAGAAATTCTTGAAAACAAACGCCATGATTCGGCAACATATTCAGAAAAACATTTAGCCTGATTTGAAGTATATTCCCGAAATGCATTGACGTACACAATGTACCTAGTTTCACCACTAAATTGTGCTACGAGTTCCCTTTGGAGTGAATCCCAATTAGCAAGAGTGTGAGCATTAGTGTCTGCCCATTGCTTGGCGCGTCCTTGCAAGCATGCCAGTCCTTTCATCATAGCAACGAACTGTGAACAACCTCGTATGGTGATTAAAGAGGTAACTTGTTTACACCACTCCTCAATTGTTATTTTATGTTCGTCGGGATCATAATTGGGTAGATAAATTTCACTTAGCTTGTGGTGGGTACTCGTGTTTTGGTTCCGAAAAACCATCCTTTCCAGCAGCTTGATCTGGCAGCGAAGTAAATTAAGCTCCTCCGAATTTCCTGGTCGAGAGGTCGGCTGCAGGGTAGGCGAGTACGTTGATGGGTCCAGTTCAGGCTCGGGCTCATCCCTTTCTTCTGATGTAAGAGCGGGAGGGCTCGGGGATCTCAAATGATAACGATCAGACATTTTGTAAACACTTTTCTCACTTATAATAAATAATAATTCACAAAACTTAGTTTTTCAACGAGATACACACAGTTCGAAATACAAATTAATACTGTCCGTTCTGAGACTAGAGCGAGACTATTTATACGTTTAAACAACTGTCAACGTCACACAGCAACGACTTCCGTTGACATTTGTTTTACAATAAAATTTAGATAGAATTTAGTAAAAATAATGTAATTGCGCACAATATTTGATTTGTAATTAATAACACTTTTTAAATATTTTAAATCGTAAATTTTGTTAGGTAACAATCATTTTATTTAAATAAACTAACAGTAACAATGTTCCAATTTCCTTTTTTAGAGTTTTAAAATAAATCAAACCTTAAAATTAACAAAATACTTAATTTAATACGATTTTATAATGTAATGCAAAATCATTTATTTATTTAATGCACTGATTCATGTTTTCGTTACGTCATCAGCCGATATGACGTTTGTTTTAGTCTGTGGTACTGTTTTTATTTACCAGCGCTATCATACATACAACCCTTATATATTAATAATAATTTATTATATAGGCAGTCAAAGGACGGTGTTCGACTAGCTCGTTGGGAAAAATGAAAATGGACTGTATTACTAATTGATAGGATAGGTAGGTTTATTGACGTTTTAAATTTACAATATTAACCTGTCCCAGACAAACATAAAATCTAATGAGCCTTTGAGAGTGTCGTCCGTCGCGGTGGTCTCCGAGGAAGCAAGTGTCTGCCGACCCAGTCGGCTCCTCACGCCGCACCTCCGCTCGCTCGCCAATGGCGATGACACGTAGATCGGTGACGTCGTCTGCACATGCCGGCTGCGTGTATTGTGGTGGGTGCGATTCCCAACAGTCACGCCGCCTGCGCGTGCCGTCTGCTTTGTGTTGGGTGCGATTCCCAACAGTCACGCCGCCTGTGCGTGCCGTCTGCTTTGTGTTGGGTCCAATTCCCAACAGTCACGCCGCTTGTGCGTGCCGTCTGCTTTGTGTTGGGTGCGATTCCCAACAGAAGGTAAATTATTTTTTCTAAAACTGACGTGAAGAATGATTAATGCTTTATCTAAACATAGTAAAGAATCATCGTCATCATCATCTTCCCGCCCTTGTCGCATGTCACTTGGGGTCGGCGCAGCACGTTTTTTTCTTCCATTCTCCCCAATCAACTGTCACGCAACCACAGTAAAAATATCACTGATATTTTAAACCAAAAAATCAGGTCACTATGTAAAGGAAAAAATGTTCAAATATTAGAAAAAAAAAAAACAGCAAAATTGAACGGATACGATATCAAAAGGTTTTTTATGGCTTTCATGTTGAAGTATATTCGAAAATAATTGGTGAGACCCCATTGTTAGAATAATACCTCAAAACCTCGTAAAATTTACTAAATATTGGTTGAAAAACAAAAGACTTAATGATCTGAAACAAGTACAAAACTTTTCAAGTTAAATAGAAAACTTTGAGGCAGGCAGGTACATAGTTTAAATGTAATTTAATGCTTTTGATTAATGAGAATTTGATATCTACAGAAATAATTTCCGATAAAGAGATGATTCGAATACAATTTATTTATAAACATTAATTGTGGAACTGGGCTTGAAAGAACATCTATTTTCTTCATTATAATAACATGAATAATCATAACGTAGTAAGACTGACTGACATGCTGCGCCAAATTTTAAACTATGAAATCAGGAACATTCTAATAAAATGTAGTACTGTTTGTATGTTACCGGCCAAACCCAATTTCAGGCCAAACTAGTTTGTCCTAGGCCAAACCGGCTTACTGGTCTATCTTGTCAGGATATACTAACCCATATCTTATCAGGATACACTAACCCAAACAAAGCAATTAAACTGCGCCCAACTTGGATGTAGCGCTCGCAGGCCGCTGTTGTGGCACCGCTCGCTACGCTCGCTCTGCTCGCGCGTGGTTGGTCACCAATTTAACCTAACCTAGCCCATTTAGTCGGGGTGCTCTATGATTGTCCATTTGTGATATCCCTAGTTTAACCTAACATACTCGTATATAAGTAATAGTGTGATTTAAGAAGCCTCTTATAGAAAGTAAGAATCTTTTTCAATAATAAATCTACTGCCTCGTTTGTCTAGTGGTCGCAAGCGCGACTGCTGAGTTTGAGGTTCTGTGTTACTGGGTTTTTCCATGAGGAAATTCTCAGTAGCAGTCACGGCGCCTGGGTTTATGCCCGGTTGGTGGCAATAGTCTCTATCTCTTATTACATAGGACATAACTGGTGGAATGTGGGTCTACTAGATACACCTCTGCCTAACCCTTCGAGGACAACAGGCGTCATGTTATGTTATGTGGTAAATCTAGTTAATGATAAAAAATAAACTTTGAAGCAGCCCATTCACGTCCTACCATACTCACGGCATTCCATCGGCACAATTTGAATGGAATGAAGGCTATCGTTTTTGAGCTCACCAGATGGCGCCACTGTCGCTTATGGTCATGTTAATAATTCTATTTTATACTTTTTAGTACTAATAACTTCATAAAAAGTTCATTTTAATATGTATAACAACATCGTGTAAACTTCAGAAGATCGTTTATTTACAATATTCTCCCTATAATTAGCAAGCATGATACATTTAAAAATCATTTTACCTCCAAGTACTAACAAATAAGATCCCAAGTTGCTAATTAAAATCTTCAAGTTCAATAATTAATCAGGAATAGCTCAATGTAGACCACAATTATGAATATTAGTAAAAATACGTGATAAAAAAGCACGCAACGCGTGAAAATTCTATGACATTTGACATTTCGGTGCCCTCGCGCTACACTAGCGCCTCTAGCGGTGAATTCACACGCGATAGCCCCCATTACAGAGCGATAGAATGGAATGAAATATAACCTTAGTTATTTGGCTCGACAAATGACACTGACTGGCAAATCTGTGTGGTTCTTTTTTCAAAAGACCATTTCATACACTAATCTGCATCGTCCTCATATGACTAGACCAATGTCTGGACTTAAAAAGAGACAGTGAGATCTGAGTTTGTTTTGGCTGTTTCTTCTCAGAGTAGTCAGGTACGAAACACCATCCTCATCTAGTTTCATGTCGATGTAAATGTGTTTTTTAGAATCAATTTACAGAAATCGATATGATTTATGATTTACGACGCTTTTCCAAATGATCGTGCTACTAAAACACGATTTCATTGATTAATCATTTACTAAAGTGCCTATTATCGCAGTAAAGTTTATGTGGAAACGTGTAAGACATTTTCGGTGCGGGTTTAGCAAGGTCATAGAATAACAAATGAATTGAAGCGAATGTCTCCTTGAATGAGGAGGGAGAGGAAGACTAAGGAAAAGATGGATGGATTGTGTGAGGATATGAAAGAGAAAGGAGTAAATGATGCCGTGACGTCTGACAGGGAAGAATGGAAGAAGAAAACGTGATGCGCCGACTTTTTTTTTTTTTTTTTCGTCTTGGAAATCTTCAAATAACCCCTCCCGCTCTGGGCTGAGCAGGAGGTAGTGTCAGACTTTTACTGACTAAAACCCATCTATGTTCCTTCCTTTGCCTTTTGTATTCCAGGGCCGCGGTATCTCTTTCGAACAGTCCCGCAACCCTGGTATGTGATGCACCGACTCAAAGTAAAATGAGACAAGGGCAAGAAGGTGATGAAAAAGCGAATGTCTCCTTCTGATAAAATATAACTACTGTCAACCATACAAGTAGAGATCATTTCGAACAAACGAATCTGGGCCAGTAGCGTCTTTCACGAAAGCCACTTCAATCTTAGTGATCATCAATTTGATAGCCACTATGCTTAGTGCTTACAGAATCGCAATAGTGAAGTATCGATACCAAATCATGTGTCAAAATGAGTTAACGGTTTTCATCAGCGGCAATGGGCATCGATGACGTCATACTTGATGGTCACTGGTCATAGCCAATACGAAACTAACCTTGTGACAGTATTGATGGACACTCAGCCAAGTGATCATCACTATGAACTGTCAACAGAGATACGCAATAGCCCTGCTGATTAGTCTAATGGATCGGATGTTGCACACAATCTGACTGTTAGTTCTGTCAAACCGAATTGCGAACGCGGCTCCGGACACCGTATCTGCCAGTATCCACTGTCCGCAGTGATCCCGCAATTTACCAGTTCCAGTTTGACTGAGCCATTGCGAGTCACAGCAGTTTGATCCCAAACCAGCAGCCGTCGGTGATCATTTCAACAACATACAAAAGAAAACGTAAGTCTCGCTTCTATAAGGTTTTCTTACTCAATGCCTTACTCAAACTTATACCTTCAATGAGTTCACGTATTTACTCAGCTAAATGCTAAAGTTTGTTATTTAATCAAATTGACGCCTCTTACCCGCTTCTTAGTAAACTAACGTTGTAATTACACAAATTAGGTTTGTATTTATTTTGTTGAAGGCTGTGTTAAGTGAGTAGTCAATTGGTAGTTTGATTTTTATAGCAAGCATATATACTCGTATATTTGGAAAACCACGAGAAATTCTACGAAAACTCAAAATGTAGAAGACTAATAATATGGTCTTATCAACAATATCTTATGTAATTAGAAAACAAAATAATAATTTTATAGATTGTAGTATATGCGGTGTTAAAATTGCATATTGCTACGTTTACCAATATTTCATATACAGTTATCTCATCCAAAAGTTTTACTCCTGTAAACTTTTGCTTTTCCATCAAATCATAAAATGAATACTACATAAAACCGTAATGAAAAAAAAAAAAAAATATTCATAGTACATTAACTCAAGGTGCTTTTTTTTTACCGATGCGAAATCATCAAATAAAAATAAATAAAGCTGCAGTTATTTTGTACTTCTAACATTTTGTGCCAATAAATGATTTGAAAGTAACCTCCTTTATAATTCTGCTGTTAAACCCAAACAAATAATACTAATGCATCTAGTCGAACTGCAATTCTAGGTCATAATTCAGTTAGAAACACCGTACCTAGCAGTCTGCTGTTTGGATAAATAACAATGAAACATAACATCACGTTTGTAATCCCGGAAGCGTTAGGCAGAGTCGTACCTAATAGTACACCCACATTCCGCCAGTTATGTTAAGTCCTATGTAATAGGGGGTGAGCCTATTACCATCAACCGGCACAAATCCAGACTCCGTGGCTGCTACTGAGAAATTCCTAATGGAAAAACCCTAAAACAATACATATTTCGCCAGTTATGTCTTATACCAATGTAATAGGGGGCGACTCTGTTGCCATATTTAAGCCCAGACAGGATTTTTTCCAGTAGTCTGGACTACTGAAAAAAATCCTGTTAAAAAAACCAATAACACTTTGCCTGACCCGAGAATCAAACCTAAGACCTCATGCTCCCTGCCGGGGCTGCGGGACTGTTCGAAAGAGATACCGTGGCCCCGGAACACAAAGGGCGATGAAGGAACATGGATGGGTTTTAGTCAGTAAAAGTCTGACGCTCCCTCCTGCTCAGCCCAGAGCGGGAGGAGTCATTTGATGATTTACCAACAGAAAAAAAAAAGAAGACCTCATGCTCAGCAATCGCGACTGCGACCACTAGACTAACGAGGCAGTCACTGAAGATTACGTCCATTTTAGTTAGTGTCCTATTAGAATAATATACAACACCATACTAAACACTTCTGTCGACCCTTTTTTGGGCAAACAGCTGTGACGAACATATTAATAAAAAACAAGAAAACTTTGCCACACAAAGGCAAACAAAGATAGAGCGAAGGTTCGCGTGACCGTGAAACAGCACTTTTGTTACAAAAATGACCGATTTGGAGAAAATTCTCATGTTTTCAACTGAAAATATCGTGATAGATTTTAGACGAGAACCTAGTAAAATTTCGTTACAGATAGTTTGTAGTTTTAATTGGGAAATTGATTGAACATTTTGCATGAGGCTGGCTTATGAACGCGACGGCTGAGCATGAGATCCTGGGTTGCTTCCTGGGTCAGACAAAGTGTTATAGATTTCCATCAGGAATTTTTCAGTAGCAGCACTGGAGTCCGGATTTGTTCCTGGTTGATGGCAACAGGGTCACTCCTTATTACATTGGACTTAGACATAACTGACGGCGAAATGTGGGTGTACTATTAGGTTCACCTCTGCCTAAACCTTCGGATATTACAGGCGTGATCATATATTATGTGGAATGGGAACGTGGATATTGGAACAAGCAGTGAGAAGTATATTATACCCTGGTCGTGGTCAAACTGTGGACGATAACGAAGTATTCGTTTGAACGCCTATACTATGTAATTAAGATTCTATTCTATGTATAATTTTCACTTGCTTCGGTGAAGGAAAACACCGTCAGGAAACCAGCATGTCTGAGAGATATTTATTTAAGGCATGTAAAGCCAAGTTAGAGGCCCAATGGCGGCATAAAAACTCTGACACCAAGTTAGGCACTAACCACACGATAAAGAAGAAGAATTAGATTCTATGTCAACTACGCCAGTATCTTTCGTACAGATGATTGGACTCCGCTGTCCTTTGTTTTCAAGGGTCCTGTTTCATTTGCTCAAGCTAAAAATACTCCCTACTTTTAGTAGAGCTTGATCGCAGCTTCCTGGAAGTATATGTAAGCAACAAACAACTACCGCAACAACAACACAACAAAACTGTTGTAAAAAAAATACTTTTATCGCGTAGGCTGATATATATTCTGTTAGTTCTGGACCTAATAAATAAGGTTCTGGACGAAGTGTTAATGAAGTGGCCTAAATTAAAACCACAATTTAGCTTCGGCCTCGAGAGGCTTTTTCTAAAACTAATAACATTATTAGCGACTAAAATATCAATCAGGCTAAATATTTAGTCCTATCACAACACTATCTAAAGGCGGTCTTGAAAAGATTACTTTTAGCGAAAACCGCCCAATGTAAAATGATGAAATGCTTTATTGCGTACTGTGCTTGTAATAATATAATTCAATCATGATTCGAAAGACACGTGGCGCCATCTATTATCACAAAAACGTTATTGTTGTTTTCCTCGGAAACAGTACATTTTTTCGGGATGAAAATGACCATATATTATTATTATTATTATATTTATGCTTTGTATGTTTATTGTTATTTTTTTTTTGTGTTTTTATCATTTTGTATGATGCACGTCATGTCCCTGCGACAAATAAATATATTTTCTTTCTTTCTTTTTCTTTCTATATATCAGTTTCTGTACACTTGACAACGTATACCTATGCAAAATTTCAGGATGATCGGTTTAGTGCTTTAGGCGTGAAAAGGTAACAAATGAACAAATTCACTTTCGCATTTATAATATTAAGTTAGGATTATGGTGTACATGATTAAGAGTATTTGATCAGATAGGCAGTCGCTCCATGTAAAATACTGGTATTCAACTGCATCTGGTTAGACTGGAAGCCGACCAGCACATAGTTGGGAAAAGGCTAGGCAGATGATGATGAATTAAGAGTATTTTGTCGCTGAACCATGGTGCGATAGGACTTTGGCCTCGGACAGGACTAATTTAATTTATTTTTTGTTTGTGTTTTTTGACTGCCTCGTTCATGTAGTGCTCCCAAGTGCGACTGCTGAACACGAGGTCCTGGGTTCGATTCGCAGGTCGAGCAGTGTTATTAGATTTTCCATCGGGAATTTCTCAGTAACAGCCACGGAGTTTGGATTTTGTGCCAAGTTGATGGCAAAAGATTCGTCTCTTATTGCATGGGAATTGAAAAAACTGGCACAATGTGGGTGTACTAATTAGGTACACCTCTGCGTAACCCTTCGGAGTTTACAGGCGTTATGTTATGTTGTGTGTTATTTACTTTTATGTTTTCATGATTGTTCCCAATATATTTTTTCTGTCTACAGTACTTTTTAGTCAATACTGTACCTATTAAAACTTTTGAAGGACATTTTAGTTACTAGTTACATTTTATACATATTGCACAGCGAGTGGTGGCGTTTTGCAAAATGCCCGGACGTGAATCTGCCGCAACACGCTCGAATGGATAGGAAATAAAAATCGTACGGGAATAAATCTCGAACGAGGGCTGTATAAGTTGCAACGATGTATACCGGAATATCCATCTGTTGGCAACACCGTATCGGAATTCAGAATATCCGAATTGATAAAACTTTTTCGCGTGGCCTCTTTTTTGGACGGGCGTAATTTTTGAATTGAGAATTTTTCATAATTTTATTAAAGTTGGCTGTAAATGAATTTGTACTGACTGGAGGGGTGATACAATGAAATATAATCTGATTGGGATGATATTATGGAGCCTCGTTAGGTTATTCTTCGTAGACCTGGAAATATTATCCGGCAAAGTAATTGTGCACTAGTGCTTATAATTTTTTGTTATGACTGATTCTACGTGTGTAATTACAAACTGTTTTCTTTACTAAGAACAGAAAATTAGTCCATAATTATTATCATAATCATATTATGAAGACAATTATTGTGCCATGCTATGAAGCAAATAAAGAAATGCACCATTTAATCAAAATCGTCATTTATTTCGTGGCTTTCTTAAACTCACGCCGGTGACGAACCTGCACTGACGAACTGACAAAGAGAAGACCTGTAACTTGTATCCCAGCAGTGGAAACTTTGTGGGCTAATAATGCATAAGAATCCCAGCACATAACATTAAAACCCGTGTGCCCAGATCCAGATTCCAGATGTTCTCAATGTGTATTCTACATCTTCTATGACGAAAGTTTCAAATATCGCCGCAAGGTATAAAGTTTATACACGATCCTACGTTTGAATTCACGACCCAAATGATACCCGTTTCCATTTTATGTTCGGATATCGTAAAATAACAAAATATAGGCTTACCTCTGCGCACTTTGTGTTTCAAATAATTTTATGGGCATTACACTTTTTAGATGGAGAAATAATAAAGTTTATTGTTAATAAATTTTAACAGGAGAAGTTATGTTTGAAGAAATTAATTTTAGGATAGGCTTTTAACGTTTTATTGCGAAATGATAAATGGATAAATGAAAATTCCAGAATAGGTTCTTTCGAAAAGCAATTAAGGGCATTACATTGCCCAATGACCTTGAGCATGCTGCCCCGTACTAACTTACGACGAAACGGCGAGAGAGAGAGGGACGAGTGCGGCAGTGACATAGTGCTTTTCGCGAAATTTCCGATTTTTATAATATATTTTAAAATATTAAAAGAAATATGAGAAAAAAATCAATACACATTGTTAAATACGTCATTACGTATTTTTTGGTATAAAATTCATGCCGAGTTATTGAGCCGTTATAGAGAAAATTTTCAATTTAGGTTGAAAAAGGACCTATTTGTTACGATTTTTCGATAAAATTTGGGTTAGTTTATTAAAATTTAAAACAATACAATGTATTTGTGATGACCTTTAGTTTAACATATATTTTTTATATTGAAAACGCACAAAAGGATTCATCTACAAACTTCTTTAAACACACGGTATTTTCAGGATTTGAGCGAGGTATCCCCTTAAGGACCAGAAATGACTTAAGACTTGCGATTGCAACAAAACGCTCTAGTTATCAAATAATAAAGCTAAGTATCTACTAACTTAAACATTTTATTGTGATCATTACATAACATAACACCACGCCAGTAATCCCCAAAGGGTTAGGCAGTGTGTACCTAATAGTACACCCATATTTCGCCGGTTATATTTAAGTCCCATGTGATAGGGGGTGAGCCTATTGCCATCAACCAGGAGCAAATCTAGACCCTGTGACTGCTACTGAGAAATTCCTAATCGAAAAACCCAATAACACTTTGCCCGACCTGGGAATCGAACCCAGGACCTCATGCTCAGCAGTCGCGCTTGCGACCACTATACAAACGAGGAAGTTCAGTCCAGTATGGTGATCAGTTAACTTATAATACCCACCAATATCTTTCACATTTTTCATGATCAGATAACTCACCCAAGCTGAATACCAGTATCATACATGGTGCGACTGCCTAACTGAAATCAACGACCCAGCTAGTACTGGGTAATACGATACCCCTTGGTAAGACTGGTTGTCAGATGGGTCACGACTATCTGTAACGATTGTCAAAGATCTACAGATGACAGCCGGGACCAACGGCTTAACGTACTTTCCGAGGCACGGAGGAAACTCGGTATGTAATGGGCGGTCAGCCATCCACAGACCAACCTAGACAAGGGCGGCTTAACCTAAAGATCGCCCGAGTGGCTGTTATTATTTTGCCACGAGCTCCTCCACCCAAATTTTTATACAACCTCCAAAAAAAAGTACCAGGCCAGTAACAAAATTTTACCTATAGCAAAGTAAACCTCAATACCAATTACGCACGTTAACGTGACACCCCTACGATGCGGGATCACGAACCCAATTCTGAAAGAAACCGTAAACAGATCGAGATAGGGTTGTCACCGAACACTTATCCACGTCGCCGCCAGGATTTTTCACACAAATCGACGTGCAAAGTCAACAGTGCTTGATTGAATTTTTTAGATAACTCGACTCGCGTTCAAAAGGTTTTTGAGATAGAAAAGTAATGATAATAAACGTTGTTTTTGGCGAGCACTAAAATTCTCGTTGTATAGATTAGCTACCATAAAATCAACAAACCATTTTACGAGTATTCATTTAATATTAACGAGCCTGTCAACAGATCATTCCACAGAGCAAAGCAATAATAAAAATATCAGGGCAGCTGTATAACTGAACTTTACCATAATCATCCTAAACTATTTATCATGGATGGGACACACCATTTCCCTCTCTCTCACCACATAGGCCCAATCCAGTTTGGTGTGATGTTACCTGTCTTAGAAATTTTCAGTTCTATGACATACGGTTTTTATAGGTTTTAATTCACCGCTTTGAGAGCAGTGCAATACGGGTCGTGGGGCTTTTGGGACTGGGCCCGTGGTCCTTTAAATACAATAATATTTTTTGCGTAGTATTTTGGGGCCAGAAGAAAAATCAGTTGAAGTACAGATAACAAAAAATCTGATAAAATATTTTGACCAACAATTATACATAGGCTGGCCAAAACAAAACCTTTGTCAGGAAATATTCAATCTTTAACAGAACTCTGCCTCATGGGTCTAGTGGTCGCAAGCGCCATTGCTGAGCATGAGGTCCTGGGTTCGATTCCCGGATCGGGCAAAGTGTTATTGGGTTTTTTTTCCATCAGGAATTTCTTTATAGCACCCACGAAATTGGATTTGTGCCCGGTTGATGGCAATAGGCTCGCCTCCTGTTACAAGAGACTTAAAAATAAATGGCGAATTGTGGGTGCACCTACCATTAGGTACACCTCTGCCTTACCCGTCGGGGATAAGAGGCGTGATGTTATGTTATGTTAATAGGACTCTAAGGAATAAGTAAATGGTATGGAATGATCAAGCAATCATCCAACAAATTGTGTAGTCACACCAAATAGAGGAAATGCTTTAGTTGTTTGATATTCAAATAAACACTTCAACTTCAACACATACGATTTGCTGTGACACGTCGGTATTTCATGCGACGCGATGTCGATTCCACCTCGTATTGATCATATTGTCATTATGTTTGGATTTGCGACCTACCATCCATCATAACTGACATTTGTGACTTCTAAATCAAATTGTATATACTGCTAGAGTTGGTTAATAATATGGAATAGGTGAACAATGAGTTTATTTTCTTTACGCTAATGGGATTCCAAGGCTGGCTTGGGAGTCAGTTCAGTCACTATTATAGCCGTGTTACTTGTCAAGTTAGACCGAAACTAAATAACTCCACACAACGATTCTGAAATACATTGCTATAATAATGATATTTTAAAATTCGAATGACGTTGACGATGGGAGCTTTTGCCAACTAAATGCGAAATGGTTTAGTTTAATGTATTGAAAAATGATGACACACTCAGCAGTCGTGATGGACCAGAGGTTAAAGCCTCGCTTCTCATGCACGAGATTGTGGGATCAAAACCGGGCAAGTACCAAGTGAGTCCAAGTGAGTTTTTCAATTAAAATGTAATTTCTAAATTATCTTGGATTTCGCAGATATCGGTGAAGGAAAAAAAATGTGAGGGAAGCTGGACTTATAATTTATAAGTCTGAAATTGATCAACCAATGCTCATGCCTTCTTTGTATAAGAAGAGGCCTTTTCCCAGCAGTGGGACAGTTATAGGCTGGTATTTTAATTGAAAAATCACGGTTGGATTATTTCCGATTTTTTGCCACGCGCCCAAACATCCTTGTACAGCTATACCAACTACATAAGTCCCTATTGCAAGTACCGCGCACTTGGCCTTTTTGAATGATTTCTTTATAAAAAGTACGTAAAAAGGTTCCCAAAGAATTCTGCGAACTTTTCAACCAAACGACATACTGTCCTTTCAACAATTATTCTGTATTCATGTAACAAATAGTTAAGTATCGAAGTCTAGACGTTGTAAATAGAACCTTACCTTCAAAAGTCAGGGTTTAAAGACGGTTTCTCAAAAAGACTTTCATTCCACTTTAAAGAAGTTGAACAAGCTTTTATTAGGGAACAGGATGCCTTACTTGGGCTGAGGAAAGTTGGGAACTGGATAACTGCAGCACGCTTTGAGATATTCAATACAGTGAATAAGTAGCAAATAGCATTTTATTAAATTTTGATATGCTTAAATTGGTTTGTGTTTTTAATTCTATACATGGTTTAAGATGGAATATCGTGGATGACTGTCTCGATGGTCTAGTGGTCACAAGTGCGACTGCTGAGCACGAGGTCTGGTTCGATTCCCAGGTCGAGCAAAGTGTTATTGGGTTTTTCGATCAAGAATTACTAAGTAGCAGCACGAAGGCTGGATTTGTGCCCAGTTGATAGCAATAGACTCCCCACAGCCTCACCTGTCTGGCATGAATGCTGAAATGGACCTTTTTGGCGCAGCCGTGAGGCACACAGTACAGTCATACTATGTATTTTCTCTTTTTTGTAACTTTTTTTAATATTATTGTGTGTGTGCCTAATGTACTGACGTCGAATAAAAGTTTTTCTTTCTTTTCTTTCGTTCTTTCTTTTAGACTAATATCTCTATGTCTTTATAGTATTTGTACAATAAATATTACGGTACACGTCGCTATATCTTATATCGTTTGGTATTCCCCATGAACATCATAGATTATACACCCATTAAACACCCATTTATACGGCGCCCAACTGCCTAAGCAACGGCAAACAAGCAGGCACAGTTTTTTAAAGACGCAGCGTCTCTATCAGGAGATCCGGCCGACGCCCTATTTAAGCTGTGGGAAAATAGCTGTCCCACTCACTACTTACCTCCAAGTGAGCATCTTCCTGCAGGGTCTAACCTTCCGTGGTCCACCTGGAAGTCCTTGACCCGTCTTCAGACTCAAGTAGAAAGATGTAACTCCAACCTCGTTAAGTGGGGCTACCGCAATGAAACAGCAGCGGGGTGTGGTTGTGAAGCTATGTCGCAAACTATGCCTCACCGCGTATCCTGCCCTCTCAGCCCAAAAACATGCAGCTGTTGTGATCTCTGCCCTACGGTGGAAACGTTAAGCAATATGCGGGAGGGTTCTAAGGTTTCAGGTGAAATACACCTGTATCCCGACATGAAGATGCCATGATGGTGTGCCGGTGGTACCCGGCATGAAGATGATTCTTTTCTTTATCGTGTGGTTAGTGCCTAACCTGGTGTCAGAGTTTTTAGGCCGCCCACGGGCCTCTGACTTGGCTTTACATGCCGTCAAGAAATATCTCTCAGGCATGCTGGTTTCCTCACGATGTTTCCCTTCACCGAAGCAAGTGACAATACGCACATGAATCCGATAAATCAGTGGTGCGTGCCTTGGGTTCGAACTCGAGACCTATGACTTGGCAGTCCGACGGTCACACCACTAGGCTATCATTGAAACCACCACTAGGCTAGCAATGAAGATGATTGAAATATGGATGTAGTTTATGGTTGTTTTGTATTTAAAGGAATGAGAACCAGATTGCCCTTTAATTCATTATTTTTGCTTGACCAACAAACAATCACAAGATACAATCGGTGCCTATATCCTAATCATACGATTATTGAAAATATTTTGAGTTGAATAATAATTAGAATGAGTTTTGAGCTGTCTGAACTAACACCTCAACTGAACACCCAATTAACCCTCCAATGTTTGAGTTCAAATATTCAAAACAAATAAAGACGAAGAATTCAATTAATCGAAAGTAGACAAAGTGAAATCGAGCTAACTTTATTTACAGACTAATCAGCAGGAATTCAAATTAGCCGTTCAGAAGATTGATCACGTAGAAAAGATTTTATTAGCTAAATGAAAATAATTTTTGTAATTAAACACGTCATGAGTGTACTGAGGAATATTTGAACAATGATTTGTTTTGTTTTTACTATAACTGCCGCTCTGGTCGATCTTCAGGTTGACCCGCGCTTGCTTAGGTTGGACCCCGGATGGGTGACCACCCAATATATACCGATTTTCCTCCGTGCATCGAAAAGAACGTTAAGCCGTAGCCGCCCGGCTGTCATTTGTAGACATGTCAGTGAACCTTTTGACCTTTTTGTTTGTCATAGGTTTTTAATAACCAGTGCATTAAAGGTCTTGCAACAAGTAGCCCACCATTTATTACGTAATACTAGTTTTAACCAAATAGTAAGAAAGAGGTCTTAAATATTATTCTATATTTCAAAAGTAATAGAGGTGTTTTAGCAGGAAACCTTATTTATATAAAAACAGATTGTTGTAGATTGTACATAATACAGATTTTACAAAGTGGGTAGTATTAAATCTCTGGCAATCAAGTGGGTGACGTGCTGTTCTCCTTGCTAGGCTATGAAATAGCCTGATACTACGAAGTAACAGTGCCGATCCCCTCTAATTGTATTTTTTTAATCTTTTTAAATGTCAGATAATTTTATCGGGATCTGTTAAATATCACAGATAATATTACCTTCTACTGAAGCTAAATCTGATTTACCTACATTAATTGAAACAACTTGAGACAGTCCAGTTAATTGGAAGTTCCGGGATAAATTGTTTGATATTACCCTTGTAGACTTAACTGATCCAATTTATTGTGAACCAAGGTTGAATAAGGACAGTTTTTTTTATGTAGTTTCAATATTTTGCTATAATATTAAAAATTATAGCAGGAAGAAAACTGACAGATCTTTATGTAGTTACAATATTTTGCTTCAGTATTTAACCTGCGCGCTGACTGTGCATGCGCGACTGCTGAGCATGAGGCCTTGGGTTCGATTCCCGGGTCGGGAAAAGTGGTATTGGGTTTTTCCATAAGGAATCTCTTAGTAGTAACCACGCAATTTGGATTTGCGCCCGGTTGATGGCAATAGGCTCGTCTCCTATTACAAGAGACTTAAAAATAAATGGCGAATTGTGGGTGCACCTACCATTAGGTACACCTCTGCCTTACCCTTCGGGGATTATAAGCGTGATGTTATGTATTTATACTACAGAACAATCTGTACCTATTTAAATAGTTAGCTGAAGGGTCTAGAATCATGCACTGAGTACATAATTATGGTGACAGTATCCGTGTCGTTGTCTTTTACACCATGTACGTATAGGTATTTGAAACCTCATAGCTTCACGGGGTTTTCTGAAACTTTGAGAGTGCCTATGTCGGTCCGTCTGCTATGTTTTCGCAATCTATCGTTTCGCAAAAAAGCGGTTAATTTCTAGAAGAGAACTTAGATACTTCTAAGTAGTACACAACTAACTACTAACTCAAAAAAACCTAAAGGCAAGTGAAACCACATTAGTTACTTATGCAGTAGATTATAGTTCTTTATCTATGTCTGTCATGTTTAAAATCCTAGCTAATAAACAAAGGTTGACCCGAAATATTAATTGAAATTCTAATAGCTCAACCCAGTTCTAAGAAATTGAGATCAAAGCTTTGTCCAGCTTGTAATTTAGTAGACAGCTGCTTACGGATTAGTAGATGGGGGAAAGAAAATGGATGGAAAATGGATCTGTTTTACCGTACGCTAACGTAAAAAATGGATCTGTATTACCGTACGCTAACGTAAAAAATGGATCTGTGTTACCGTACGCTAACGTAAAAAATGAATCTGTGTTTCCGTACGCTAACGTAAAAAATGGATCTGTGTTTCCGTACGCTTACGTAAAAAAATGGATCTGTGTTACCGTACGCTAACGTAAAAAATGGATCTGTGTTTCCGTACGCTAACGTAAAAAATGGATCTGTGTTACCGTACGCTAACGTAAAAACCAAAGAAATACTTCTCTCTCTCAACAACTCTTTATCAAGTGAGTAATTTTCTTAGGATAATTTTAAAAATACGTAGATTTCAAAAGGGGAAAGGTAATCCCGCAAAGCCGTAACAGTCTCATCTCACCAACTTCATCAAAATCCGATAATCGAAGTTCGAAAAAGTATCTATTCAGAATACGACAACGTTACCAACAAAGTATACCCCTTAAAAGTTAAATGGTACTTTTCACTTTTGATTAAACTAAACAAAGCTTGATTGTGGGGCTCGTTAATTTGAGTCCTCGCCCATCGAAATTATAATAGCCTATTTTAGTGATGCACGATACGGTCCGATACTTTACAGTTTCGATGAAAGATGCTTGAATCGATATAAAAGTACCGGTGTCGATCGAAATACAAAGATCGTATCATGCCACATTGTTCTAAACTGCATGATACAAAAGAATGAAAGGAGGAATGATACGAAAGGAGGACAAAAAGTATTAAAAAAAAACTACTTTGACTCCTAGAAAACAAAATATCGATACAAATGCAAATATCGTGCACCTCAGAGGACGATTCGATACTTGGAAAATCGGATCGAAGCCATTTAATATGATAGTATCGTATTGCTTAGTTGAGATCCGGATCGTGGGAAGTGTCGAAACAAATGCAAGTAGTGAACAGCCCTAGTCTATTGAGAGGAGATCTTATCGTCAACACTTGGTGCTTGATGGCCAATTCCAGCGATGGGTTATCAGTTAATCTTAGTAATAATTGTAAATGCCTGAGACGGGTTTCTTCTAGATTATTAATTGGACGTTTGATGATTGTTTGTTAGGTAAAATAAACTACAGATTAAGCGCTATCGTGTTTGATGAATCGCCAACGTCGAATTTCATTTAAGTTGATTTTTCTGCAAAATTCAGTAGGTTTCTATATATTGTGTTTGTTTATGTTTTCGAGCGTATGGCACTCGTAGGCTGCAGCTGAAAATCAGCGCCAGGTGGTATACCTTGTGTTGCCATCTGGCATTAAGCTGAGCTTGCATTTTACTTTTAGTATTAATAGTGTTGTTTATTTATTTTGGTTAATTTTTAGAGTTCTGTTTTTATAATGCCAAATAAACAACATTCTTTCTTTTGAATACTGAATACTTTATTGACGTATGCTTTATAAATGTGTTATTAAATGTTTTATTAAATGCACTATCACTTTAAAATTGACCATTTCAGTTACGAACAAAATAACTTGCAATTTAAAAATCGATAGAAAAAAGCTGAATTGGCACTACTGCAAAGGTAGTAGTCAAATATACTGATTTTATATTTGAGACGAAACAAAAAAATAACGCAAAAATCAAAAACCCATTTGCCAAGCCGAGGGCATTGAACCCTGCCAAGGTTGCGGGACTGTTCGAAAGAGATACCGCGGCCCTGGAACACAAAGGGCAAAAGAAGGAACATGGATGGGTTTTAGTCAGTAAAAGTCTGACACTCCCTCCTGTTCAGCCCAGAGCGGGAGGAGTTATTAGATGATTTCCCAACCGAAAAAAAACGGTATTGAACGGGCGGTCAAATTAACCGTATAAAAATCAAAATGATAGCAGGACAATTTTACTCATATTACCTTTTCATTTGTTACAGAACGCCTGAACGTCCTGTACGAACGCAACTGGACGCGACTGGTTCACGAGCAGCTGCGCAAGTTCGAGTCGTCCATAGTGGCGGCCGCGAGGCAGTCCCCTGAGACACAGCCGCCAGAACTGGCCATGGACTCCAAGTGGTCCTTCTCCGGAGCCCTGATTTATTGTATCACGCTTATTACTACGATAGGTAAGTTGTCTAAGCTTCTTTCTATTCTTTCTGTCACAGTGTCACTGGCACAAAAGTATTTATTTTCTGTCGGTCCATTATTTTCTTTTTTCTAAAATTTCACGACTTCCACGGCGTTCAACAGTGGTAGCTCGGAGGTCACTTTGACTGCTTGTTTTGGGTCACAGAGGTTTAGGAACATAGTTTGCGACTCAAATCAATTCCATCGAAGTTGTAAAAAGCCGATTACCAAAAATGTTTTCTTCTGATCTATGAAACAATCTCATTACGGTGAAGAAAATACAGATTGTCTTGAGGTTCGACGTAAATTATATAAATTGACTCTTTCGTGAATGATTTAACCATACAGTGGTATTTTGCAATGGTTTTTTTGCAATGGGTGGTGTGATGAATCACACATTAAGCCAGTCCGCTAGGTACACCGCGCGCCGCCCCATGATGGCTTATGTCCGACTCGCCACTGTTCCGACTGGTCACCAATTTTTTTCGAATACAAGAAGTCCCGATTTGTCATTATAACAAATGAGTTTTTATTTAATTTTGATGTTCCCGATTAGTCATCCATCTGTATAGCGTGTCAAAAATACAGTTAGTAAGAAAAATTCAGTATGACTTTTAAATCAATTTATTTACAACAACATTAACACGCATGGAAGCTCTGTAGTACCCTGTTGCATATTGTAACATTAAACTTAACTTACAAGACTGTTTATTCTGCTTATTGAACAATCAATCGGTGACTTAATAATATCACGCTTGTAATCCCAGAAGGGCTAAGCAGAGATGTACCTAATTGTAAATTATACCTTACCTTAGTCTATTACCAATTACATTATTATTACCTTCATCCACATATTTCTTTAGTAATCGTCACCTTAGTAGTAACTCAAAATTCAAACCATAATTCATTCAACCTATAATGATAACATACTATTCTTCGCCCTCAGGATATGGCAACGTCTCACCAAGAACCGCTGCCGGCCGTGCAGCCACAGTGGCGTACGCTGCAGCAGGAGTGCCACTGACGCTGGCATGTTTAGCTGGACTGGGGGCATCCCTAGCGAGACTGGCGCGGTTGGCGTGGCTGAGGGCTACCAAAAGGAAAGTGCCTAACACTTGGAGGAAGGATGGGGAGGTAAGCTGTTCTAAAATAATCAAAAAAAAAAGAAATTGTAGGAAAGTGGAAACTTAATTTCCACAATGGTCTGGTTCTACGGACTGACAGCTTTTAAGTATTTTATTTAGTTAATGGTTCTCTAAAGTTATCAATGATTTATAAATGACAAAGAAATAATGATCTTAAAGTTCTGTGAAGGTAGAAACTTGTCTTCTATACTAATATTATAAAGAGGTAAAGTTTGTGAGTTTGTAGGGGGTAATCCACTTAACCGATTTTGAAAATTCTTTCACCAAAAGAAAGTTACATTATACCATTACCCCGAGTGCCATAGGCTATATTTACAATGTGCCCGTGAGATAATTTCCGACCAAAACGCGAGCGAAGCCGCGGGCAACAGCTAGGTTTTAATAACCCAAATTTAAACCACTTTTTTCCATTAAAACTAGACAAATGCAGGCCAAAATGAACCATATTTTTTGGGCAGCAAACTAAATTCCTGGAAAACCTGAAATGGAATAATCAACAATATAACCAAACAAGTGAAATAAATACGATCGCAATGAATAACGTAACAAAAATTGTATTGTCCTGACAGAAAACTTTATTACCTACTCCAAAAGTTCTGTTATTTAAACTATACAGTATTCTCACACAGAATTTTAAAACAAAAGAAAAACGTGAAATGAGACACCTCTTTAAAACCTAGCAGATTATAAAGATGGACTCACATATATCCACACCAAAGAGATTTTAATTTGCTATTATTCATGAACAGAGTCTAATTAAGGGGTATCCTATTATCCAGTACTAACTGGGGTGTGCAGGTCAGATGGGCCGTCGCCCAATGTAAGGTACTGGTATTCAGCTGCATGTGGAAAGACTGGAAGCCGACCCCAATATATTTGGGAAAAGGCTAGGCAGATGATGATTATTAAGCGCAGAGACGCTAACACAGACGCTATCAAAACAAAATGTGATAATAAAACTGGGGTCTCATAATATGTTAATGAGGCCTTATTATAATAAAATTGCCAAGTTCGACACATTTATCTTTTAGCGACACCAATCAGTTGGTTGTTATAAGTAGATTACAGCGTTATTCGCTGTGCCTTTGTTATATACAAGTCATGTGCCCTAGCCAAATGACAAGAATGAGTCGAAGTTCCTGAAGGTGCCGCTCTTCTATCCGCGACTGATCATAGATTCGTTTACTTATGACGTGCACTTTACCTGAATGCAGGTGCATCGGCGACTTCATCCACATTGACCACGCGAAATCTGATAACATCATCCGAATTCCAATAGCGTGCTTTGGCTTTGTGTTCCAATTTTTTCCATGATTCGTACAATTCGTCACGGATTGAGGTACAAGGTTACATAGGTTTTATATAAATTAAAATAAAACCCGCCCCTAAAGGATTTTCTATAGCAAAAAGACAAGCTTTCAAAACTCCTCATTAGTGCTCATTCTCGCATATCTCACTCATGTGAAAAATTGAATGTTTCTACACACTGCAGTATGGCGCTGACAAATGTGCGTCGGCCTTAAAACTAGGTAGCAAACTAGCAGCCTATTAATGTCCCAGGCAGCCCTTCCTGATGAACAATGTGCGGTACTTGGCTTAATCACAACGGCTACGGTCGTCCGTAATTGCAAGGTACAGACTTGATTACAAACACACTAGTGTGTGCCAACCACAGACTTAAAACAGGTAATTAAGAAACTAGACAATGAGACAGTATATAAAGTTAAAGTGACAATAGAAAAGCAGTCATTTAGATTGGACTTGAAAATACGTCTCGGCCTTAAAGTATAAAGAATGAAAAGAACTGCAGCTGAAATAATAACGTTTCTGTTGAAGAAAGGAGTTTTAAAACTTTGTTCTTGTCTTATTTATAAAGCAAGATTTCTCGATGAGGTACTGTCTTTTCGGCTTCTAAGGAAAATGTGTTGACTTTTCAACATTTCATTATAAGTTATGAATGTGAATTCTGGGAAATAAATTGTTTTGCACACTGTTATATGGCCTTTTGTGCTAAAGCCATTATTGTACCAAATATTGACTGTCGAACTTCGACAAGTTTGGTTGATAGTTAATTTGCTAAGCATTAATTTTTCCCGATTTTATTTTTATTGTTTTGCTCAAAAACGGTGAAAAAAAACATCGTGAGGAAACTGGCATGTCCTAGAACCAAAAATTCGAAGACATATGACATCTACCAACCCACACTGGGCCCGCGTGGTGGCCCATTCCCTCTCATAGAGAGGAGGCCGTGTGTCTCAGCAGTTGGAACATTATAGTGTGATTATACATAGTGAATTTTTTTTAAACCAGGCCTTTTTACAGAAGAACACAATTGCAGGTATCACTTCAACCTTGAGCTGACCTAGCAGAATACGGAGTTTCAATACAATAAGCGGCCAGCTTATACTGGTTTTGTCACCACTGACAAGCAACCTACCTACCGAACTTACCACAAAAAAAAAACTCTAAACATTTGCTTTCTTTATTTCCTACAGCCGGAAAACTATCTCCAACTCCACGAGCAGCAGCGTCTGCTCCCACAGCCAGCAGAACACAACCAGTACACCTCATTCCCGCCAAGGAGTCACAGATCTCCTGGAACTGTGAAGGCGAGGGCGGGAGACAGGGGGCAGTACTCTCAGGTCTTTGAGAGAGCCCCGGCTAGCCCTGCGAGGTCGTCCACGCTGGGTCGAGTGAAGCGCAGTGCCTTGGCTGATGGTGAGTTTGCAGTAGATAACGACTACTATCGAGTGTTGCTGAAAAAGATTTGTAATTTTAAAAAAACAGGCTACCCTTCGGGTGGGGAACCCTAAAAAGATGCAGCTCATAAAATAGGACCTCTAGGCTATTTTATCGCACTCATGTGGTTAACTATTATTTAAAGTTCGGCGTTGCCAGTACGGAGAAATTGCGGACGCTCCTCCAAATATTAAACTTTAGTAACTAGTAACTGATCCGTAACACGATGTGTGGGACATTTCCACCCCAAACTCGTCTTGCTCAAATACTTCAAAATAGTTTTATCTATACTTACTAATATTATAAACAGGTAAAATTTGTAAGTTTGTATGTAGGGGGTAATCTCTGGATCTGCTCAACCGATTTTGAAAATTCTTTCACTAATAGGAAGCTACATTATCTCTGAGTGCCATAGGTTATATTTACAACGTCTCCGTGGGATAATTTCCGACCAAAACGCGAGCGAAGCCGCGGGCAACAGCTAGCTAAGAGATAAAATGCGTTTGTGGTTTTGTATGTACGGAGTAATCTTCGCAACTAATGATCTGATTCCGAAAATTCTTTCACTAATGGGAAACCACATTACACCCGAGTGTTATAGGCTACATTTAAAACATTCGCTCAACATTCGCTTCGCTCACGTTATGCATGCATAACGTGAGCGAAGCCACGAGCAAAAGCTAGTTACACATAACAACAAAAGTCTTTTCATTTGCAATTATAATCCTATCGATAAATGATGATTCAACATTCTTACAAGCGATATTATTCTTCCCTCCAGAGCCACACACATCATCATCACTCCAAACCCAGACCCTTGACCGCAAGAAGTCCATGGGCAGTACCAAGTGCCTGGCCACAGTCCACGGCCCAGGAAGGGGCAGGGGCCGGTCCACCATGCAGAGGCCCAGGGGAGCTGTCATAGAACAGCTGATCGCCGAGGAGTGTGGGGAACTGCAAATGAACAGGAGCCAGGATGATCTGGATGATTCGGAAGATCCTGATGAGTCGTGAGTGGTTATTTTGTCTGTTTTTTTCTATAAGTGATGATGTTCTAGTTTATTCCACTTAAGAATCGTATACAGCGTGTAACAGAAAGGGTGTAATCATATGGAATACTGTGGTACAGACCATCAAACTGAACAACTTTCTCTATGGGACCACCATCGAAATCGTAAAAAAATAATCAGCTGTCTCATACATTTGGGACGAGTAGGTATTGAAATTTTGTATAGGACAGCTGATTATTTTTTTACGATTTCGATGGTGGCCCCATAGAGAAAGTTGTTCAGTTAGTCATATTAGGGTTAAACCGCGTAGCCAGTGCCAAAATTTTCATGATTTAGGCCAATATATCAGTTCATATATCACGTTGTTCTTAGATAACTGATATTATTGGAATTATGGAATATTGCCGTGATGAAGTTAAGACCCAAGTAAAGTCCTATGACATAATAATGCGGAATCATACAGCCGATCTTAGTAAAAATGCATAATTTTTCTATTCTACGTATTTGTATGGTTTCAGGCTAACCGGATCGAAACTATCAATACAAAACGTCGTAAAGCCGAAATGGTGTTTTTTTTTAATCTTGGAGTTATTTCAGTTTAGCAAAAAAACCAGCACATATTTTTACACATTCACAAATAAAAATTTGAACAAATGTTTTCATTAGAAGCATTTGTAGTTTCCGCAGCGCGTCCAATTTTATAAAATTTGAAAGTCGTTTTGAACGTTTGAATTTGTTTACAGAATATGTCCCCACGACACCCCGTCACGAGTGCCTTTGATTTGGAACGAGGAGAACCATAAGATGAAGAGTTGTACCGTGCCGAGCAGCAGCGCGTCCACTAGCATGCAGCATCATATCCACCACGGAATCGACCACTGCCACATCCCCGTCGGCATCGTCTTGTTCCTCCTCCTCGCGTACATCTGCGTCGGTGCCGCCATCTTCTCCGCCTGGGAAAACTGGAGCTTCCTCGATGCGGCGTACTTCTGCTTCATAGCATTAGCCACCATAGGCTTCGGCGACTTCGTCCCCACCAGTTTCCTCACAACAAAGCAAAGCACTGAACACACCAAAAGCGAGTACGTTCAAATGATCGCGTGTTGTGCTTACCTGGTTTTTGGACTTATATTAATAGCTATGTCGTTTAGCCTTCTACAAGATGAAGTAGTTGCTCGGTGTTCGCAATTAGCTAATAGTTTGGGCCTTTCGCGACAATGACAGTACGAGAAGAGTGATTGTAGCTCTACGGACAATCACTTAAGAATGTTATGATCGTTATTGTAAGCAATTGATTTAGGGTCCACGTCATTTAATTTCCTCATTGGATCCACATCTGTATTTATCGTAAACCCATATTATCATTATTATCGTAAATGAAAATTATTTTCTCATATTCTACACAAAATTTTAACGATAATTTTAAATATTGAACAAAATTTGAAAAAACTTTTTACGGAATTTGTACTCGAAAAGAAAGAGGTTTGTGATGTAAATAATGTATAAAACTATTTATAAAAGCAAGGCTGAAATTGTAATGAAACAATAAAATTGTGTTGAACTAAAGTGTGTCTAATTTGAACCGATAACTTTACTGAAATTCGCTAACACGTCGGTCATTCATTTTGGAACTCTAAACTTTTGACGAGTTTCACCATTTAGGTACCCCAGCGCTCAATAACGGTCGACCGCTTTTCAACCTTGTTACACAGGACATAAGGGTGAAAAGTGTTACCTACCTATTTTCGTAAACCACATTACAAATCCAATTACCCTAATTGAAACATACAAACATAGAGTAGGAACCGGCGTACTCTTACCACAAGGGATCAAAACAATTCTGAATCTGAACACATTAGGTACATCAGTTAACTGTACGGCTGAACTCCCAATCCTGGTCCGCATAAAACCTCTCTAGAGGGATTACGTGTGGTCCGATACGGGGCAAGTGTCCTTGAATTACGGCGGTATCGCCCTTATATGGGCTATAAAGTTGGACGGAATTTAAATAAAAAATGTCCTGACTGGCATTAGCATTGCTTTGTTGTTGGATATGCACTTTATTACTGAAATAAATTCGGTTTTTTAACTAAAGTTGTTTTAAGATTTTTCAAAACAATATGAAGGAACGCTTCGTTTTATTATTGCAATTGATCCTGAAGATAAATTTATTTTTAAACGCACTCAAGCAAGAAGAAGCAATAATATAAAAGTGTGGTTGCCAGCTGATATTGAACGCCATGAAACTAAAATGGAGCAATAAAAGAGTACGAAGCTACAACCACAACAACTTGGTTGCTTAACACAAACACTAAAATACGAGTCGATTGCGACAACAAACACCGTGACACGAGATTTTCATAAAAGAAGATAGATCGAAAGAGTTACCCAGTTTGCGACCTCGGGTGGTGTGACTTGCAACGAGACATGCGATAAGCATTTGCCACTTGTTTTCTTCGCTAAGGTAAATATTATTGTGTCACAAGGTGCCTTACAGTAACTCGTGGTATGCTCTGAGCAATGTTTTTCGTTTGTTTTCACCGCAACCGCTATTGCAATACGCTTGTCGATTGAGCGTGTAATTCGTGGCCAAACGGTACAAGCACATAATAATATGACATCCCTCCTGTAATCCCCGACGGGTTAGGCAGAGGTGTACCTAATAGTACACCTCCATTTCGCCAGTTGTGTTTAAGTCCCATGTAATAGGGGGCTTGCCTATTGCTATCAACAAGGCAGAAATCTAGACTCCGTTGCTGCTACTGATAAATTCCTGATTGAAAAACCTCAATAACACGACCCAAGAATGGAACCCAGGACCTCAAGCTCAGTAGACCTATCTACTTGCTTGTGCAAATAGATAGGTTTCAAAATTCACAACCACAGGCTAGAAAACCACGCCACATTTAGCCATCACGGCTATAACCATTAGCCTCTGGTCATACAGCCGTTTAGCCATTCAGCCATTTAGCGTGTTGGCGTTTTTGCTTCACATTACAACTACTACGTGACATTCTGTTTAACCTGCGCAGAACATGGCCGTGGCACACGTGTATAAAATGTCCTACTGATTATGAATGTGCAAATTATTGGGAGGGAATGGGATTCGCGTTATTTCAACTAGGATATACTCGTACGTGTAAATTGTAGCTGTCTAGTAATTGGAATGTTGATCAAGTATAATTTATGAAGAAAGAGGAGGCCTATATCCAGGAGTTGGTGATTCCGGGATCATAAGATTTAAATTTGAGAGATTTTAATTAATAAAATTGTACTAGTTAGTGAGTGGAGACTCGGACCAAATCGACAAGCTTAAGGTGGGACGCCCTCAGGCTCAGTGAATCAACAATCATCGCAAAATAGCTGGTAGCAACTGGATGAGAGTTGCCGAAAATCGAGAAGAGTGGTGTGCGATTAACGAGGCCTATGTGCAGCAGTGGACTGTTTTAGGCTGATGATGAGATAGACCAAATCACAGTCACCCGTGCAACATGACACTAATGCGAGAAAAACTTTAAATATGAGTACTCTTACGTAGATCTCTTTAATACCTTGTACAATAACTGTTCTTATAATTTACATAATTATGCAGTTTGAAATTCAGCGAGCAAGACGAATAAGTATTTACATTTGCCGCTAAATCCTTCTACAGTTTCCTTTTGACAAGCACTCCCTCAATCGAAAACAATACTAAACAATAGCTTCAGCCAACGAAAGGAATTTCAAATGCAGACGAATGAATAAAACAGCATTCACCCGGGGAGTCACTCCAATCGCCGCGCTGTAAACTTCACACAAACTTGTTTGAAATTCGTAAATATTACGACCATCGACCCACCTGTTTTCACACAACATAAAGGTGAATGCTCACCGAGAGAACCAGTGTGTAACGGAACCTTTGGTTTGGAGCACTAACACTGTAATATCAGTTTAGCCCCAGCTCAACAAAGATAGGTAATCTGATCAAAGTCTGCTTTTGAAACCTCGAAGCTCGATGTTAAGCATAGCTTATTACTATCTCCATAACAAACTGCGAGCATTCGTATGATGTAACATAGATTCATTGGTTTTGGCCTCTAATGATGTTGTGTCGTGTAACAAAAATATTATGCCACTAGGCCTTATAGTCACTTTAAGCACTTATGTAGTAAAGTTTTGGCTTAGCAAAAATTTTAAACACCTTCGAAAAGACTATGCACTCCAATATTCCAAATTGTCATGATAAAAGTATGCGCTCTATCGTGCTCACCTCTGAACTGATGTAATCAATGATAGCGTAGCGCGCAAATTGCGGAAAAATTCAGACAATTGTCGTAATTTAAGTACTTCAAGCGCAATAACTATCTCTTTCTGTATCATACATTCCGTATTATCTATCGCAATCGTAACAACGCAACGATATTTGAACGCCGTTTGGTATGGACGTAGCGTATCTTCTTTACAATATTATTGGATGTCTTGCTCAAACTCCAGGTGTTACACTGTTCGTAAATCTTGGTGTGTGCTCACCTTTAGACAACTTAATAAAACTTCTAACTGCAATCCTTGGTGGTGGAAACTTTGCTAGAGAAAAGATTGCAAAGATTTATGAACCAACAATGTGATAGTTAGTTTAAATTGAATTGGGTTTTACGTGTTGAAGGAACTGGTTAGACGGCCAAGTGTGACTTGGACGCAGTTATACTGCTGCTCGATTCTATCTTTAGATTCGAGCTTTCAATTCAGACGGGTGATGTCGGGACCTCCGCCGCACGGTTGCTGCAGAATTATTACGACCGTGAGCCGTACTGCCGCGGGACGACAGCTGTACGACGGGAATCGTCTTATTTGAAACGGTACGCGGCTGCAGTTCCGTCGAATTTTAGTGATATCCATCAAAGACACTATGCGTTCAAAGCACTTGCGAACAACGACTGAGGCAGGTAGTATAATTATGCATTGTTGCCGTCCCGCCAATGGACTTGTGTCACATTGCACTCGCACGAGGTGCCCCTTGGTGTTGGTGAAATTAGGCACTAGGCACTCAGTTAGGTGTCCCTTAGTGTTGGTGAAATTGAGCACAAGGCACTCGGTTAGGTGACCCTTAGTGTTGGTGAAAACGGGATTAGGCACTCAGTTAGGTGTCCCTTAGTGTTGGTGAATACGGACACTAGGCATTATAATAGGTGTCCCCTAGTGTTGGTGAAATTGGGCACTAGGCACTAAGTTAGGTATCATATAGTGCTTAAGAAATTGGGCACTAGGCACTCAGTTAGGTGTCCCTTAGTGTTGGTGAAATTGGGCACTAGGCACTAAGTTAGGTGTCCCCTAGTCTTAGTGAAATTGAGCACAAGGCATTCAAATAGGTGTCCCGTAGTGTTGGTGAAATTGGGCACTAGGCACTAAGTTAGGTGTCCTCTAGTGTTGGTGAAATTGGGCACTAGGCACTCATTTAGGTGTTCCTTAGTGTTGGTGAAAACGGGATTGGGCACTCAGTTAGGTGTCCCTTAGTGTTGGTGAATACGGATACTAGGCATTATAATAGGTGTCCCCTAGTGTTGGTGAAATTGGGCACTAGGCGCTAAGTTAGGTATCACATAGTGTTTGTGAAAACGGAATAAGGCACTCAGTTAGGTGTCCCCTAGTGTTGGTGAAATTGGGCACTAGGCACTAAGTTACGTGTCCCCTAGTGTTGGTGAAAACGGAATAAGGCATTCAAATAGGTGTCCTCTAGTGTTGGTGAAATTGGGCACTAGGCGCTCAGTTAGGTGTCCCCTAGTGTTGGTGAAATTGAGCACAAGGCACTCAGTTAGGTGTCCCTTAGTGTTGGTGAAAACGGGATTAGGCACTCAGTTAGGTGTCCTCTAGTGTTGGTGAAAACCGGCTTAGGCACTCAGTTAGGTGTCCCTTAGTGTTGGTGAATACGGGCACTAGGCATTCAAATAGGTGTCCTCTAGTGTTGGTGAAATTGGGCACTAGGCACTCAGTTAGGAGTCCCTTAGTGTTGTTGAATACGGTCACTAGGCATTATAATAGGTGTCCCCTAGTGTTGGTGAAATTGGGCACTAGGCGCTAAGTTAGGGGTCCCTTAGTGTTGGTGAAAACGAGATTAGGCTCTCAGTTAGGTGTCCCTTAGTGTTGGTGAAAACGGAATTAGGCAATCAATTAGGTGTCCTAGTGTTGGTGAAATTGAGCACAAGGCACTCAGTTAGGTGTACCCTAGTATTAGTGAAATTGAGCACAAGGCACTCAGTTAGGTGTCCCCTAGTTTTGGTGAATACGGACACTAGGCATTATAATAGGTGTCCCCTAGTGTTGGTGAAATTGGGCACTAGGCACTAAGTTAGGTATCACATAGTGTTTGTGAAAACGGAATAAGGCACTCAGTTAGGTGTCCCTTAGTGTTCGTGAAATTGAGCACAAGGCACTCAGTTAGGTGTCCCCTAGTGTTGTTGAAATTGGGCACTAGGCACTCAGTTAGGTGTCCCCTAGTGTTGGTGAAATTGGGCACCAGGCACTCAGCTAGGTGTCCCCTAGTGTTGGTGAAAACGGAATAAGGCATTCAAATAGGTGTCCTCTAGTGTTGGTGAAATTGGGCACTAGGCGCTAAGTTAGGTATCACATAGTGTTTGTGAAATTGGGCACTAGGCACTCAGTTAGGTGTCACCTAGCGTTGGTGAAATTGAGCACAAGGCACTCAGTTAGGTGTCCCTTAGTGTTGGTGAAAACGGGATTAGACACTCAGTTAGGTGTCCTCTAGTGTTGGTGAAAACGGGATTAGGCATTCAAATAGGTGTCCTCTAGTGTTGGTGAAATTGGGCACTAGGCACTCAGTTAGGAGTCCCTTAGTGTTGGTGAATACGGACACTAGGCATTATAATAGGTGTCCCCTAGTGTTGGTGAAATTGGGCACTAGACGCTAAGTTAGGTATCACATAGTGTTAGTGAAATTTGGCACCAGGCACTAAGTTAGGTGTCCCCTAGTGTTGGTGAAAACGGAATAATGCATTCGAATAGGTGTCCCCTAGTGTTGGTGAAATTGGGCACTAGGCACTCAGTTAGGAGTCCCTTAGTGTTGGTGAAATTGGGCACTAGGCACTCAAATAGGTGTCCCATAGTGTTGGTGAAATTGAGCACAAGGCACTCAGTTAGGTGTCCCCTAGTGTTGTTGAAATTGGGCACTAGACACTCAGTTAGGTGTCCCCTAGTGTTGGTGAAATTTGGCACCAGGCACTAAGTTAGGTGTCCCCTAGTGTTGGTGAAAACGGAATAATGCATTCGAATAGGTGTCCCCTAGTGTTGGTGAAATTGGGCACTAGGCACTCAGTTAGGAGTCCCTTAGTGTTGGTGAAATTGGGCACTAGGCACTCAAATAGGTGTCCCATAGTGTTGGTGAAATTAAGCACAAGGCACTCAGTTAGGTGTCCCTTAGTGCTGGTGAAAACGGAATAAGCCATTCAAATAGGTGTCCCCTAGTGTTGGTGAAATTGGGCACTAGGCACTCAGTTAGGAGTCTCTTAGTGTTGGTGAAATTGGGCACTAGGCACTCAGTTAGGAGTCCCTTAGTGTTGGTGAAATTGGGCACTAGGCACTAAGTTAGGTGTCCTCTAGTGTTGGTGAAATTGGGCACTAGGCACTAAGTTAGGTGTCCTCTAGTGTTGGTGAAATTGGGCACTAGGCACTCAGTTAGGTGTCCCTTAGTGTTGGTTAAAACGGGATTTGGCACTCAGTTCGGTGTCCCTAGTGTCTACATCGTTCTCACATAATAAGTTTATACTTATCATCTCAACATGAATGATGTAACCAAGATCTTGTAACAATATTTTGATTGAAAAGAGTGTCCATGGAGTTTCTTGCCCATTCTTCTCCATGAAGATCTACGCTTTGGAATGGGCAACTACAATACTTTCACAAGTTATTATGCCTTGTGTTTGTGACTGTAGCTTCGCTTTTGTTTTTCTGACATTCAAAAGTGCCTGCTATGGTCTCATTGAAATAAATGCTTTGAGTTTGAGTTTTATTTTGGAATCACGTTATACAGTCCGTTTTATCACCGGTCCTTTGGAACGCAGTCAATGTTTCGTTACGGTCGAATCGCCCGCGGGCCGTTCGTTTTGGGCCGTTCAAACTAAATTACCTTTCAATTAATGCCTATAGTTTTTCTTTTCCGTCAAAAAAGGTTATTACTTTTAATCGTTGATAACTGAAACATTACAAACAATTAGGTATTTATTCAACGCGGCAGGCCTAGAAGGCGACGCCGACGGCGGGATAAGCTGAACTCTTTCTTAAAGAATTGGCTTACAATCGCATTAGATCGCGAAAAGTGGAATTAGGCGTGAAGGGAGGATTTTGCCTTTTTTTTTTGCGGATAGGAAATCTTCAAATAACTCCTCCCGCTCTGGGCTGAGCAGGAGGGAGTGTCAGACTTTTACTGACTAAAACCCATCCATGTTCTTTCTTTTGCCCTTCGTGTTCCAGGGCCGCTGTATCTCTTTCGAACAGTCCCGCAACCCTGGCAGGCATCGGTCCTTTCGGACCCCTTCCTGTTTGCTGACATCTCTTTGAGGCGCGCGAGGAACACGAACGCGCCGTTGACACGGCCTGTCGTCATCAGACGGACGAACGGCGAGGTAGTCCATAGCTCACTGTCCACAGGCCCGCGCCTACGGTGGCCGGAGGCCACCACGTGGCCCCCGACGCCCAGAGCGTGTCACGCGGCGGCTGACACGTGAGGCTCTCTCCCTCTCACGTCCCGCCACCTCCTTCGCTAGCATGACTGCTTCGCAGAAGAAGGTGACGGCGTCCCATTCCCACTCGCTCCGGACCATAGATTGAACCAGGGCCGGACGCGAGAGATCGCCGCCGCCGATTGCCGCTACGAGGACACGGTGGTGCTCCGCCCAAGCTGAGCAGACCTGCACAATGTGCTCCACCGTGTCCTCCGGTCGATTCTCGCAGTGGTGACACCCGGACGAGGCTTTTGCCCTGCAGTGGGACAATATAGGCTTATTATAAAAAAAAAGGTCAGGGGGTAAAATTCAATACCTTATCGTTTTATTGACTTGTCTTCTAAACCATATAAAAACACTTGTCACCTACCCAACCGATTTCTGTAAAATTCTTCGCATGTGTGCATGTTTAATGGGTGTACATGCTTTATGTGTATGCATGTGTGTGCATGTGTGTGTTGTGGGTGTGTGTGTTTGTGTTTGTGCTTCCAGCTCGAAATATTGGATATATTTGAACTTGATAGGTGGCGTTGTGGTCGCACATAAAACTTGATGTTTTGTTATGTTTTCATTATACCCTTGTGAAGCTAGCTAATGCAGCTAGCTTTTATATTAATGTGTTACATTGTTGGTACGAATATTATACGGTTGGACGGCAAATAAATACTAGAAGCCCTCTAACTGAATTCCCGATCCTAAATTACCAATTACCAACCTATTGATCTCAGGCTCCAGTATGACTAAATTCTCAGAACATAAATCCTCGGTTTAGTAAAATAAAGGTTTCATGAAGAAGATTAATTAACGGTTGTGCTAATCAATTCGTGGGCCGCGACACCGGTTTACACAAAAGATCTGCCGGCTTAAGTCTGGCCTGAGTAAGCTTTTCAGCCTAATTATTTTTCCTTTGCACCTGAGGCTTCTTTATTCAGAATTTATAAAGACATTTTTGCTTATAATTAATTTGTTGTGTTGACTCTTATTTGACAAGATCGGTTTTAATATTTTAAGTAAATGGTTAAGTTTATGAAGATAATTTGACAGTTAAAAATGTTTTTTCCTGTTGATGAATATTTTTATCGAGAGTGAATATAAAATAGTACAAGAGTAATGAGTCGTGTTTATGGATGAAGAGGGAGAGGAAGACAAGAAATGATTGTGTGGATTATACGAGGAATGATAATTATGAAGGAAAAGGATTAAATGACAGATGCTTGCACTGACTGGACAGGTCCACTCAAATCTGTGTGGTTCTTTCTTCAAGAGACCATCTCAGACACTAATCTGCATAGTCCTCATGTGAGTTAACCAAGATTATGTCTGGACTTTAAAAGAGACTATGACCTCTGAGTTTGTTTCGGCTGTTTCTTCTCAGAGTAGTCAGGTACGAAACACCGGCCCCATCTAGTTTTAAAAAAAGAGACGTGTAAAAGTGTTTTTAAAAACCTATTTGCAAAATAAACATCATTTATCATTTATCATTTATCATTAAATGGTAGCGTGACGATTGACAGGGGGGGATGAAAGATAAAGAACGTGTTGCGCCGACCCTAAATGACATGGGACACAGGCAGGAAGATGATACTGATGTAACAATAAAAAACCAGCCAAGTGCGAGTCGGAATTGCGCACAAAGGGTTCTGTAGCATTAACTAAAATATATATATATATATCTAAATTGGCGTCAACTACGTAGGTATGACGGACGGCACGGTTCGCGCAGTGGCTGAGCGGTTGGCTAATGCGTTGCGTGTCGCGGGTTCGATTTCCGCACGGAACAAATATTTGTATGATCTACAGGTAGTTGTTCCGGGTCTGGCTGTTTGTGTATGTAAGTTTAAATGTTTGTAAACGCACCCACGATACAGGAGAAATTCATTGGCCTTGCATTTTACCCGTGATTCTAGGTCAACGGGAACTACCATATAGGTTTTCGACCCAAAACCTATGGGATACTTCCGGTGGAGCTAGAATTGTCAGTTTTGGTTAAAAGGAAGGTCTTACAGCACAAGGAAAAATTCCAAAAATTACAAAACTTGAAAATAGCCTAGTAGTACTTATAAGTTTTCGCGAAAATCTTATTGGCTCAGGACCTTGATTTTTATACACCTAATAGTGACTATAGACTTCAGTATCTGGTATAAATTTCAACTTGCTAGGTCCACCCGTTCCTGAGGAAATCGGTGGTGCTGGTGACACAAGGACAGACAGACAAGAAGGGTTCCGTTTTTTCCTTTATAGTTACGGAACTCAAAAAAACTTGGATTATCAAAGCTTGCCTCTGCGCAGAGATAAGACATCCTAACAGAACAACATTATTTAGGTATTCATTTAGTTGTCATTTAGGAGAAGCTCGTGGCTCGTTAATAACAGCCGCTCGGGATCAATCTTCAGGTTAAGCCGCGCTTGCCTAGGTTGGTCCGTGGATCGGTGACCACCCATTACATACCGAGTTTCCTCCGTGTCCCGGAAAGCATGTTAAACCGTTGGTCCCGGTCTGTCAATTATGGATCTTTGACAGTTGTTACAGCAGTCAGTGGCCCGAAATTGTGACAACTAGTCTCAGCAAGGGGTATCGTATTATCCAGTACTACCTGGGTTTTGGAGGTTAGATAGGCAGTCGCTCCATGTAAAATATTGGTATTCAGCTACATCTGGTTAGACTGGAAGCCAATCCCAACATAGTTGGAAAAACCTAGGCAAATGATGTTTTCGTTGCCGCTTAGTGATTGAAAAAACGGGCATTCAAATCCCCAGTTTCCATACGTGAAACAGATATAACAGTGAAGAATAATAATTTCCTAAAACGTTCACTAAAACCATCCCAAAATTCAAATGAAATCCACTAACAAAGCGAGTTGAATTTTAAATACACGGTTCGCCCGCTGATAACGATATCGCTCCCAGGAGTCGAAACATAACACTTTTGCAATTAATTACCTAAGTAGCCTAAACTAGGTACACTTGCATGACGTGACCAGAATAGAAAATAAACGTTATCAAGGAAAATCGGCAAAATATTGGGATGTTTATCACTATAAAGATCGAATTTAAATGTTAATTATGTACCAATGTATATGGCTTGATGTGCTGCTCTGGGATAGCTAGGGGCTGATTGTCTTCCTCAGACAGTGTAAAGTCAAGTACTTGAGGGGCACAGTTTATTTTCTTTCACAACAAACACAGTACAGATGTAATTTTATATCATTAAGGAAATTGTCTTTATTATTACTATAACTTATTTAATAATTTGTAGGTTATGCTAGGTACGAATTAATTACAAATAACTTTTTTTCTTTATCGTGCGGTTAGTGCCTAACCTGGTGTCAGACTTGGCTTTACATGCCGCATGCCGTCGTGAAATATCTCTCAGGCATGCTGTTTTCAGAGGTGCGTGTCTTGGGTTCGAACTCGAGACCGATGACTTGGCAGTCCGACGGTCACACCACTAGGCTATCAATGCTTTAATTGCAGTAAAAGGGGACCCTTAAAGGTCTCTAATCAGTAAAATCTATCACCAATTGGCTAGACGTAATGATGGTAGGTGGAGCAGAACCCTACTGAATGGTTGCTGAGAGACGGCAGAAGTAGTGTTAGCAGACCAACAGCCAGATGGTTGGACGTCCTATAGAAGATCAAGGGGAAGACCTGGATAACTCGCACAGACCAAGGAAGCATGACGCTAAAGGAGGAGTCTTATTACTTGGCAGTGGGTGGAACAATACTACCAATAAATGAATGAACTCGTCAGTTCGTTTAATTCTCAATCCTGCGATCAATAGTAGAGTTTCTATTTTGGAACGACAACTAGAAACAAATAACAATATCACGCTTGTAATACCCGAAGGATTAGGCAGAAGAGTATATGCACATATCACTAATTATGTTGAAATCCCTTGTAATAGGGGGCGAGCCTGTGGCCATCACTGGGCACAAAACCAGACTTCGTGACTGCTACTGAGAATATATATTTCCAGATGGAAAAACCCAATAATACTTTGCCCGGTCAATCATCGAACCCAGGACCTCAGTGCTCAGCACCTCTAAAACTTGCATGCTTGAATTGCAAGAACTCTCGATTACTGCCTGAAATATTTTGATTCTATTACGTAAATTCCGTAACAAACATAAGTATCAATGTTACATCGATACCGATACTTTTAACGGGTCCCTATTTATAGTTCTATGAACTAATAAATTGTTAGTATCGCGATCGAAATGATTTCCAAATAGATTATTATTTGAATACGTAATGGGTTGGCAGACTTAGTGGGATTACGGAACATTAATAACAAGACGTAATTGATTTTGGGATATAAACGTGGAGATAGGTTATTTTAGGAAACATTCGTTATAATTATTACGTAATAAAAGTTGAAATGTAATAATAGACATTTATGTTTTACGTTTACTTAATGTCTTATCACAAATACTGTGCACTACTGATATGTATATTATCATTAACACTGAAAACGGGGTATTTACTATGTTTACTACGAGTATTACCAAACACAAGTAACATCAAAGACTCAATGAATAGTAAAAACATAAAGCGTAAGCTGAAAGAACATTACATCAACTCGATATAGAGCGTTGATCAAATCTCAGGTTAAGGAATGCTAAGATAGACCTCAGAGATATTGTGTGCTTTGTTTAAGGTGGAAGCGTCAAGGTAGCCCGCGAAATTAAAATTTTCTTACGTTTTTTCAATTTGCAGGTCAGTGTCAGGTTGTATGTTGATGAAAATATGAATCGCGCCAGTGTCACGATGGAGTTAAAGAATTATAATAATTAAAATCCCCTCTAAGTTCATTTAACCCCATTGAATGACTTTTTCATGAAAAAAGACTGGGACAGGGACAGGGTTATATGAAGTTAGAGGGTTGTATTGATGATTTACCATAAAATTACTATTTCCATTTTTTTCCCTATACAGCTTGGGGACTACGACTCATTTTCGTAACATAATATTACAAATTGTAAGTATGTATTATTGAAAACGATTCGTAAAAACTCCGTCTTCAAAGTTTTATAGGTATTGTAGATACCTTTGCAGTAATTTATAAAGTTACTGGCACATTGTATTGACTGCCTCGTTGGTCGAGTGATCGTAACTGCAACTGCTGACCATGAGGTCCTGGATTCGATTCCCGAGTCCGGCAAAGTGTTATTGGGGGTACATATTTGAATTCCGAACATTAAAATACTTACGGGTAAAATGTCAACGTTCAAAACATCGAAAATTTAAATATCGAACGACCGAAAAACCGAAATATTAAATTATCGTAAGTTCTATGTTCTATGTTAAGGGTTTGGTCGCACATAGAACCTAAAGTGGACCATTGTACGTGTGTATAATTATCGTAAGTTTATATCGTCGAATGAAAAGTAACTAACATATGAATAAACTTAAAAAATGGCGTCAAAAAACTCCTCCCAAACGCAGTCAACTGGTAATGGAGTATCGAATGTCTTAAATATAGATATTTATTTTAATGTTGTGCTACAAAAGTTAGTGAAGGGTACGTATTTGAATTTCGAACATTAAAATACCTACGGATAAAATGTCAACGTTCAAAACATCGAAAATTTTAAAATCGGAAGACCATATAACCGAAAATTAAAGAAAATTTAACCCGTAGGTATTTTAATGTTTGTCATTGAAAAATGTACCCGTTATTGGGTGTTTCCATCGGGAACATCTCCGTAGCAGCCACGGAGTCTAGATTTGTGCCCATTTGATGGCACTAGGCTCGCCCCCTATTACATGAGACTTAAACATAACTGGCGATATGTGAGTGTACTATTAGATACACCTCAGCCTAACCCTTTGGAGATTAAATGCGTGATGTTATTTTGCACATTGTATTATAAGCAGACTAATACGCATCTTACTCTATTTAACAGTTAGAAGTGTAAGCTTGATTTCAAATTCATGTTTCAATTTCCATTAAATATTGTGCATTTTTTAAATACATTTGCCAAGTTCATTATAAATAAGTTGTGAATTCTATCAAAACTTGTCGATTTACGGGAGTTGGTGTTAAGTAAAAGAATAATTATTGTTCATTGTACTATAAATTATGTTGATTTTTATTTGTATTTTTAGAATAATCTTATATTTTATGTGTAATATTATTCTTACTGTTAATTTAAATTCGTAGCTCAATTTTGAGTTCCGATACGATAATGGCGGCAAAATGTCGTTGGTAGTCAGTTGATTAAGTACTACTGGGAATCTTGCTTATACCTATAAGGGATTCCACGGCAGTCATCTTTGAGCTACGAAACGAGTTGTTCTTTATTACTCTGTAATACTAATAAATTTATTTTGAAGAGGAAAAGTTTTTAGATTTTCAATAAACGTTTAACAGAAGATATATCAAAAACAGATAGACCTCTGAAGGCTGACAGCGTGCATCAACATGTAATTTGTGATTCTAAAGGCTATAAATAATTACTTAATTTAATATTTGAACGCCGTTTATTTACGATGTTCCTTATAGTGCCTACTTCTGAAGAATGTCACAATAGATGCTTCCCTTTAATAGTCAGATCAAATAACAGGAGCAATGCCCCAAGGGGAAGCTTTTAGGACCAAGTACTATGGAAATTACCTTCGGAACTCAAGGATATATATAAACACAAGTCTAATAGCCAATACAATGGCTTAAAGACCGTTTAATTTTCAACTGGAAATTGGTATATAAAGCAACTGTAATGGTTAATTGACAATATTATTGTCTCATACTTTATAATAAGTAAAGTATAAAGACTGGTCGATTCTGGGTTAAGCTCGCCGTTGTACATAATGCTATATATTGTAATTGTGTGCAATAAAGAATGGTAGAGAGATGAAAAAAATAATATTTCTTTAGTGTTTACATGATAATTACGAGTGATCAAACGTAGGTGGGTCGTTCTTCTTTTTTATCGACAATGAATTGGTGTTTCTCAGGTTTTCGAGTTTTTCAAGTGACAATTTTGATTTCCGTAGGTATTAGTTTTTTTTTTCAGATGCATTTAATTTTCATTTGGATGATCTTTGTTTTTATGCCCTTACTGTTGTTTGTTTTATGGTGATTTTCGAGAAAACACTGTGACAGAGTGGTCCTTTTTGGATAGGACATCATTATGAATTACTACTCTGTCACGGTATTTAATGAAAAATTAACACACGCAAAAAAATTATTGACTACAGAAAGTTAAAGATTACTTAGTATTAAAAGGTATAAAGAGATGAGGATGTAAATTCAAACAATGAAAACATAATAATAATTCATACTCTGGACAGCGGTAAGCGGTACTCCTGGACACGGCTCGTATTGTTAGGAGGTTCCTCTCTCTGGAGCCCTGACCGCCGGTAGCTTGGACCCTGTTCCTGATACCGGTGGGCTACTATTTTCTATATTTTTAAATGTTTTTATAATATAATCTTTGATACTAAAAATATTTAAAAATGTATATAATGTGTAAAGAAAATAAATAAAGGAGAGTATAATTCATACTCTAATATGAGCCAAAATGAGGAGAGAGACCGATCATTGTCGACCCGAATGGCGCAGCGGTAGTGAGGCTGCCTTACGTCCTTAGGGTCCCGGGTTCGTCCCGGTAGGAGCAAATGTTTGTGTGATGAGCATGGACATTTGTTTCCGAGTCATGGATGTTTATATGTATAATAAGTATGTATTTACAAACAAAAAAGTATCTATGTAGTAGTATCAACTATCTGGTGTCCACGACACAAGCCTCGTTGCTTAGTGTGGCACCTAGAAGGCGCTGTGTGTAATGTCCAGCGATATTTATTTATTTATTTTACTGTCGATAAAAAAGAAGAACGACCCAGTGTACCTTCTTTATCCCATATCCTTCCAGGTACTCTACTCCTGCGCGACCTTGAACCAGCAGAATAAAATATTATAGTATAAAACACATTTTAGAAAGACGGCATTTTCTCCTATTCTTCACAGCAAACCCTTTCATTTGATATCCATCAAAATATTGGTGAGCAAATGGACTGTAGCTATTTGGAATGAATTGGAGGATGATGGAAACCCTGTAAATATGAGTAATTGCTATTTATTAACAGAAAAGCGGGACACAACCATGTACTTGACAACATTTTGGTCCTTTAACATGGGATCCATAAAAAATACTAGTCCGCCATCTTTGGGAGTCCACCATATTGCATTACCTAGAATGACTTCACTTAGCTTACAATGCATTGTCAACCAAACTAAACATGTATGCAAAATTTCAGCTCAATCGAAAGCCGGAAAGTTGGTCAAATTTGGCTTCTGATTATCATGATTTTTTACATGGTTACAGGTGAAGCTAATAAAAACGTGTTAAAATAAGATACATACTTTTAGGATGCAATCGGGTATTGCTTAAGCTGACCACTAAGTTAAAAAATAATTAAATAAATTGCTTGCATGCAAGTTACTTTCAAACAGGAAACTGTTCGTAAGATTTTTCAGCATGGCATCGCGGTGCTAACAATATAATCTTTTGACAACTCTTCTTCTTATGTCTTTCATTTCTCTCTAGTATTAGAAACTGCACCGTTAGTCTCGTGGTTGCAAGCGCGACTGCTGAGCGTGGGGTCCTGGGTTCGATTCCCGGGCCGGGCAATAAGTGCTATTGGGTTTTTCGTTTGGAAATTACTTCGTAGCAGCTCGGAGATTTTTAAATTGACGGTATGATACCCCCGTGCTTCGGAAAGCACGTTACCCGTTGGTCCTAAGCCTGATCTCTCTACGGTCGTGTCGGATTGCCGTCCCATCGAACTATGAGAGTAAAGGAACAGAGATTGAACCTGTGCCAGCGCACACACTTGTGCACTATAATATCTACGGCGCCGATGGCTCAACTCCGCTGAGATTGGCCGCCGTGACCGAAAACGGTCAGGAGAACCATCGTATCAGAAAGAGACATCAATGTTAATTTATTAGTGCCGCACTAACACCAATTTCTTCTAGTGTTATCCAATAAAAAACCACCTCCGCTTAAGAGACCGATAGGCCAACAGTTTCATTTGTCTTACTCCGTGTAGACGCGCCCTTACAAAAACTGTGATCGATGTGTTCCCGTTTTTATAAACACCTGTTTTGGCCTGTTTATTGTTTGTTGCGGTTTTTCGAACATCAATCTTGGTTTGAGATCGGATGTCAAATTAACGCGAGGTTCGGCGCGCATGGGTGGAATTGTAAAGTTTATTTTTGGTGTGTTGTTGAATGTTACTGGTAGTGTAACAGAAAATATTGACATTGATATTTTAGGGTAAATGGAAGTTTTAATGGAAATCACCACCGAATAGTTAGCTTAGCAGCCTACAAATAAACAACTTTAATGGTTAGTAGGTGAATTTTTAAACTATCACCACGCTGGGAAATAAGACTGGTGATTTTGCATTAGTTTAGGAAACATGACTCGTTAAATATAGCTACTTAATCGAATCATGACTAAATTCTGAAAAGTATCCCTATAATATGGCATTGAGTATAAAAAGTAGAAATAGAATATGTATATATACAATAATTGCATATTAAAACAATTATTATAACACAGTCCAGAAACAATTCCGATACAATTAAAGAACTATAAATAAAATAATATAGCATCACGCCTGTTATCCGAAGAGTTATGCAGAAGCGCACCTAAAGTTAATAAACACATACATTTCACCAATTATTTTTAAGTCCCATGTAATATGTGGCGAGCCTATGGCCATCAAACGGGCATATATCAAGACTCCGTGGCTTCTACTAAGAAATTCCAAAAGGAAAACCCCAATTACACTTTGCCTGATATGGGAATCGAACCCAGGACCTCGTGCTCAACAAGGCAGTCACTACTAACTATAAATAAATCCAGAACTATTTATTAAGAACACACAATAATATCCAAAAACGATTACAACAGAAACATATTAATTCTGTACTACGCCCCAAAAGTATCTAGAGGGAGTACAATTCCATTTGTATGAGAAAAGGTTCACAATGATCCGCAATATCTTCACTAATCGGATCCCTCGGATTGACTCAAACATGTCAGCCATAATCCTCCGGGGATCTTCCCCTAATACGTTTGAGTATATTACTAACGTTTACTGATAGTGGCATACAAGTAGAAAGTACAAAGACTTGGAAACCCCTTTTAGGTTTTTTTGTCGTTTCATCTTGGTACTGGATTTTTAAGTTATAAAAAGGTCTACGTGTTTTTTATTCAAAATCTCTTATTGCATGTAGGTATGCAAGAAGAAATTTTGTAGCCATTATAAGATAAGATAATTTAATAATTTAATTTCATTTATTTGGATTATGCATGTGTAGTACATAAAAATATATAAAATTTGCGCGGTTTTGTGATCTTTCACTTTTCCGATACATATACATGTGTGTGTATATGTTACCGGCCAAACGCGTTAGTCCTAGGCCAAATTAGGGCTCATCACAAAAGGACAATCATAGAGCATCTCGACTTAATGGATTAGGTTAGGTTAGAACTGTGATCAACCACGCCACACACCCCAGTTGGGCGTTTTGTAACTTTGTTTGGGTTACTATAGGTTGTCACGATAAACCAGTAAAAGCATGTAAACCGGTCTGGCCTAGGTTAGCTTGGCCTGAAATCAGGTTAATAATAACATAGATACAGTCAGCGATAAAATGCTATCAGCACCATTATTTTAAACAGTCATCATTTCATTTAACACAAAATTGTACCTTTATTATGATGTTAAATAAATATTGAGATTAAAATTATAAATTCAGAATTATTAATTGTGTTAGTCTACTTTTCTCGCTGGCAGTACGTACCTGTATTTATACTTACATAAATAAATAAGATATTGTAAACACACTTCCTGCCTCCACTGAATGTAGGTCAAAATCAAATTGTTTTACATCTATTTTGTTAATTTAATGGCTGCGTAAATTAACATAACATAATTCAGTTAGATTCACCCATAATTAGTAATAATGAGTAATTAATTGCAGACAATAGGTCACTATTTGTGTAATTTGTCACTAATTATTGTCGAACAATCAGAATATGTAGTGTTAGAACATAATTGATATTAGTGACGATTGCTGACAATGCCAATACGCTAAATATATTGTAGTTACAATGGTAACTACAATATATTTAGCGTATTGGCATTAAAACGGCAAAAATACGTGATAATAAAGCACGAGCGCGTGAACTTTCTATGAAATCTGACATTTCGGTCGCCTCGCGCTACACTAGCGCCTCTAACGGCGAATTCAAACGCGATAACCCCCTTTACAAAAGCACCCATTTACCCTTCAAAATGGAAGACAGCAATGCTGCTGTACGGGAGAGATAGGTATGGTGGTAAGTCATCATAATCCACATCCCGACTTGACCCACTACTGGGTATATTATAGGCCTCTTTATTTGTGCCAAGTACCACGTGCTTGTGCCAGCCTTGTGGGAAGTACACTACCCCAGAAAACTACAAAATCACCCGTTGAACTATTGACGCTTTGTTTTTTGTTTAATGCAATGTAGGTAGGTTAAGTTTTTCAAAAAGAGTTCATTTCACTCGCAATAACAAAAATTTTTTTCGTAAACTAGAAATGTCTAGTTTACGAAAAAAAATTTTTGTCCCACTGCTGGGCAAAAGCCTCCTCCATAGCCTTCCACTCTTTACAAAAAAGTTATAACACCATTCTTGACTGGGTTCGTAACAGATTGATAAATGCTACGGCGTAGCTGATGTAGCTCGTAGCAATGAATACAGGTTGGAAACGGAGCTTGCTCGAAGCCATCAACCAATCATTCTGTACATCAAACTAAGTAACTTTACGCAAAAAATATTGCTGGGTCACGACTTTTTTTTTGGGTGAAAAATTATGTTTTACAACTGAATGTATGCACTTAAAACATTGTGCTGATGGATGCATTAAATAATAGAGTCGTGGAGGTACTTAAAGTAAAGTTACAACATTAAAAACATGTATTTGAAAAAAAAAATGTGGAAATATTGGAACTTTGAACTGGGGTCGAAGTTCCAATTTTTTCACGAGTTTTGTTTATTTATCTCCGTAACTAGAAGTTTTCCAGGTATGGTCTAGTACAAAAAAAAAGATCGGAATGACGGGGAGAACAAGTGCTTTTCGGCTTCATTAAGGGTACTTTTACACCCAGTATGTAGCGTCAGCTACGTCGTAGAAATTCAGTTCAAATTACACAGGACTTACGGACGATTATTGCTTAATTTCTTATTATAAATTATTACTATTAACTAAATATAACATAACATCACGCCTGTAATCCCCGAAGGGTTAGGCAGAGGTGTACCTAATGGTACATCCACATTCCACCAGTTATGTTTAAGTCCCGGAGTATAATTAAGGAGCTAGCGTACCGTGCCGTCAGTTGACGGCACGGTACGCTAGCCACGGAGTTTGGATGTGTGTCCAGTTGGACACACATCCAAACTCCGTGGCTGCTACTGAGAAATATTTGTTGGAAAACCGCAATGACACTGTACGATCTGGGAATCGAACCCAAGACCGCTCAGTAGCCGCGCTTACGACCACAAGACCAGTGAAGCAGTTAGCAACGAAATAGCTAATATGGAGCTAATTTAACGTCATAATATTCTATATTGTATAGAAGTTATTCATAAATATTACGTAGACTTCGGAAAAACTTCAAAAACTTCACCATCACCGTCACCATCTGAAGAGGGTGACTTTAAGTTAAGCTTAGACGCTGCAGTGACTTGCACGTCACATACAGTCGTCGGCTGTCAATATTTTGTGTGGTTATTGTTTTGTGTTGTACTGTATTGTATTGGAATGTTTAATGTATTATGTGTGTTTAATGTATCATGTATCTATTGAATTCTGTGTTTTAATGAGTCTTTATACTTGAACTAATAAATGAATTATTATTATTAAGGTGCCAATTGCCAGAAATTATAAATATTCGACATTGTTTGCCGAGGGTTTTTTTTTGCTTACGCAAGAGTCTGATTTTTCCAGGTATTTCAAAAAAAAAGGAACAGCAACAAAAATAAACAGGGCAGAGGTAATAAAATACTGCACCACAAATTGTCCAATAGCCCCGGAGTCCAGTTTAAAAAAAAAAGTTTGTCCGACCATTAAAACCTGTAAATGGGTCCGCAATTTCGATGCCGACGTCGCATCGACCATGTTCCCATTAGTAGATACCAGGGTACCAGTTTCCCGCAGAGATGTGGTATCGGTATCAACGGCCTTGTACTTGTTTACCTCCTGCAGGTCCTCCTGCTGGGTTAAGGAAAAGTATTAGGAGGAAAAAAAATATCTAAAAGTAAAAATGAGATTCCTATGTAAGTAAGTAGTATTAGGTAAGCGCTACTATTATTCAAATAAATGATATATAACACCATTTTGTTCGCCATAGAGAATTCTGAAGTTTAAAATAAAATCTTCAGTGTCTACTGTTTATATGAGGTAATAACATAACTTAGATTTGAACAGTGGGCCTAAAATGGAAGCTTTATCAGAATCATAATATGAATCACGTTAAAAATTTAAAATTCTTGAAATTGTCTTTATGTTTATGACCACAAAGTCCATTTTAAGAGTTTTAAATTTTTAACGTGATTCGTATTATGATTGTGATAAAGCGGCGATTTTAGTCCCCCAGTAGTGTGAATTTGTGTACGGACATTATCATAAGTTACTTACGTGTTACCAACATTATATTTAATTTTAGTTTCAAAGTTACAGTTTCAAGAACTTTTGTGAGCACCTAATTTTATTTATACCTAACTAACACTTCGCCCGCGACTTCGTCCGCAAATATTGTGATAGCTCGGCTAATATGCGTGATATAAATATAATTTATAGCTTATGCACCCACAAAAATAATTAAGCTCTCTGTCAGTGAAAATATTTTTATAATTAGATCATTAGTTCCGGAGGTTTCCTACCCCCTACATACAAACTTTAAAAAAATGTTACTTCTTTAAAATAATAGATAATAGATTAATTATATTAGTTGCTAGTTCAAGCAATATCAGTTTTAAGCTTAACACTGCTAATTTTTAAAGCTCTTCTTTTAAATTGTATGAATTTTTAATTAAACAAAAAATAATTAAATTCATAACGTGCACACAAGAGGACCCTTTGTCAATAACGTCGAGCAAAACCCACAAAATTAAAAATTAATATGCTTATCATCATTTTGTACCATATAGGCTGAACACACAATTAACTGGGCGGCTACTTAAAAACGGGCTAAATAAAAAGGGCCGAAGTCACAGTCACCCTAGGGCGCACTAATGAACGCCTTTGTCGAAGCACAAACACCGCCTCATTTTTCTATTCCCATTTTGACAGCCCTAACCCCAAGTTGCCACAGAAAAAACACACCCGACCATTTTTATTGACGCACTGCGTCCGGACTTCATTTTCCGCGCAATATATTTTAATCTGTGTTATTTCGTTGGGACCAAAGTTTTACAAGACCTTGTTAAAAGCGTGTCTTTAGTAATTTCGCTAAAAGGGGCCGGCTGGGGTCGAGTGTCACATCTATATGTTAATTGTGATTTCGTGCACCTTCGCCCATGGTAATAGAGGCGCGCATGTATAGAATTAACCATGAAGGGACAAAGTAAATAGGCGTTCGTGTTTTCACGAATGAAGTGTTTTTTTTTTCGGCCTCTTTCGAATTCAATTGGCGTACTTGTGATGAAAGTGGCTTGACTTACCAAAGAGTTGTTACATGTTTTTCTACTGTGAGAAAAGGTGTATAAAATACCTATTGTATTTATTTTCGCGCTTTCACATTTTCTTTTGAAGGTAATATTACTTTTTCTTAGAATTTTATCAGGTTACTTACTTGAGTAGGTTTAGATTATACATTTAGGCTTACCTCATTTATATTTACAGACTTCGTTTAAACGATTTCATTTATTTAAACTTTAGTAAACAGAAGAAAACCGGCCCAGTGTGAATTAGACTCCTGCACGAAGGGTTCCGTACCATTATCTAAAAAAAACTACGTTTGTTGTATGGCAGCCCCCCTTAAATATTTATTTTATTCTGTTTTTAGTATTTTAACTGTCTAGCTATCACGGGTCATGAGATACAGCCTAGTGACACACAGCCAGACAGACAGTCAGACAGACAGACGGGCAGTGGAGTCTTAGTAATAGGGTTACGTTTTTACCACTTGGTTATGGAACCCTAAAAAGATAATTCAATTTTCTAACTCAGACACACCTAGCAAACTAACCCAGCATATTAAGTACCACCTCTCCTGTCAAAGTCGTAACGGCTCAAAGAGTCTATAAAAAGCGATATCAATAACTGTAGTAAACCCGGTACTGAATAGACCTCAGCGCCGAGAGGGTTAGCGTTCAGTTTAATGAGAGCGAACGCGCGTTATTAATACTAATGGCAGTAATGGCCGGGCCTTGTGCAGTCAAGATACGGAATTATACGGAACCAGTAAATACCGCACGTAACTTTAAATCTTTTATGAACTCTCTCGGTTTTAACAAATGAGAATCGGTGCCAGTACATAATATTGGTACCGATCTTCATTTGTTCTTGTTTTAGTTTGTACTGGGTTTATAAAGTTGAGAGTTAATGCTTTGCAGTTGTTATGATTTTTAATATTTTATTGTTTACTTAGTTGTTGTTAGTTACGAGGTCAGTAGGAAATGTTGATATAAAGCTAAATGATGATACTCTTACAGAGTTTACATTATCTTTATTCATAACTAGCTGTTGCCCGCGGCTTCGTTCGCGTTTTGGTCGGAAATTATCCCACGGGTTCGTTGTAAATATAGCCTATGGCACTTGGGGATAATGAAGCTTCCTATTAGTGAAAGAATTTTTAAAATCAGTTCTGTAGATCCAGAGATTACCCCCTACATACAAAACTTACAAACAAACAAACTTACAATACCCTACCCTAAGGGGTATGCCAGGCATGAGGGATTTATAGGACCAGCCTTATTTTAAAATGAGAATTAGAGAGTAGGATAGTACAAAAATATTTGATTTTCCCTTAAATAAATACCTTATTTAATAAATAAATACAACGTAAAATACCATAACATGAGTTTTATTTTAAAAAAATCCCTACGTCTCTGATGATCGCGGTAGTTATGTAGTTAATACTAGTGTTAATTCAAAAAGTGCATTATATTAGGGAAAGAACATTACGTTTGACTATTGTTAAACTGACTTGTTTAATACTGCATAACTCTGAACGGACTAAGATTTGAAACTCAGCGCCATAGTAACTTTTGTGCAGCTTGAAAAGACCTATCCAACAATGTATCACACATAGCTATTGGAAGGTGGGACCAGACTTCATACAAATCCTGGCATCATCCTTTTACCTGTTTATAATATTAGTATATAATAGATGGATTCAAATAGTTTTAACTACATCTAGTTTTAGGTAAATCAGAAAGAGTAACTTTTTTTTTTAAACGTTGTCCCACACTAGGAATTTGCCCTTTATCGTGGGTGCGTTTACAAATATTTAAACTCACATACACAAACTGCCAGACTCGAAAAAACCGTCTGTAGGCCGTCTGTACGTCTGTAGGTCATCTCTTAGCTGCCACGGTTTATTTTAACTACTTTGTTTTTAAATTGTTGATTATAATCTTTTACTCTCACATATATGTATAATCTCAACATAAATGATGTAACCAAGATCTTGTAACAATATTTTGATTGAAAAGAGTGTCCATGGAGTTTCTTGCCCATTCTTCTCCATAGAGATGTACGCTTTGGAATGGGCAACTACAGTACTGTCACAAGTTATTATGCCTTGTGTCTGTGACTGTAGCTTCGCCTTTGTTTTTCTGACTTTCAAAAGTGCCTGCTAAGGTCTAATTGAAATAAAGATTTGAGTTTGAGTTTGATACAAATATTTGTTCCGTGCGGGAATCAAACTCGCGACATGCAGAGCAGCAGTCAATCGCTCAGCCACTGCGCCAACCGTGCTGTCAATTTATTACCATGACGATCTGAGCAATCTAAATACCTAGACACAGTTATAATCGATCAACATTCAAGTCTTAAATATTTCTACGATCATATCTACCTGTCTAGCCTACATCTAATAAGGCCTACATAAAAATATCTCGCTGATTGTTAGCGTCGTGTGGGGTCGTTGAGCTCCCTAAATAGGGTTGAACTGTTGAACTAAGCGGTAACTGATTTATGAGTACCTACCCTCTGTTAGGATAGATCATCTTAGAGCTGTGATGGCTCTTTCCTCCAAAGGGTTTTCCAGATGTTGCCCTATATTGTGGAACTTTCACAATAGTTTGGATTATGTTTGGTATGAAAAGAGTGACCTTTGAGTGTGTTGTGGCTTTATTCTTAGAGATGACGGGGTAGTTGGAAAATGGTCGAAAATCTTAAACATCGGTAACATAAACTCAAATTCGAAGCATTTATTTCAATTCGACCGTTGAATGATTTTTATTGATATCTTATTGATTTTTTGATAATTTTTAGGGTTCCGCACGCAGGGGCAAAAACAGAACCCTACTATTAAGACTCCTGCACTGTCCGTCTGTCTGTCTATCTGGCTGTCTGTCACCAGGCTGTATCTCATGAACCGTGATAGCTTGACAGTTGAAATTTTCACATATATGATGTATTTCTGTTGCCACTTTAACAACAAATACAACCTTTTTTTTTTAGATAATGCACGGAACCCTTTGTGCGCGAGTCCGACTCGCACTGGGCTGGTTTTTTAATGGTTTTTTAACAATTTTTTAATCATTTCTTTACTGTTCTTACAATTTTATTTCGTCTCAATTTATTTTGTATCATTAAATATTGTCTTTGGGTATTTTGCCTGAAATAAAACATTTTTTTTTTTAATTATTTATTTTAAGATCAAAAAATAAAATAAACATTTAAAGTTTGTAGAGCCTCATTAAGCTTTACCGATTTGCTCACCCACGTGGTTTGAAGACTTGTATCATCTAGCAACCCGCACTGGGCCGGCAGAGAAAAGGCATGTATTCCGGAGCAGTAAAACCTAACTTTTAGGAGTTTTCTTGGAAAGCGTGCATCGTCATCATGAATGTTGGCAAATAATTTTAGAGGAAGGTTTAAATTCAACACCGGACCGTAAACTGTGACAAACAAGGAACTTGTGATATCTATCTACACTCATGAATTATTCATCCGTGTATGGTAAGGCCAGTGACGAGGATCATGACGTCATATGGATTACAGTGATCCCAGTGTGGCTATTGTTGATGTTATAATCTATTGATCGTGTTTAAAAATATATTGTTATTTTGAATTTTATGAACAGAGTTTTGCTTGGCGCGAGACAGTGAGTTTTAAAATACTTATAGAGCAGACATGTGGAACATTTTCATTAAAAAAAATTGAGCCCGAAATTTTTTGACTTTGACAATACTAATTGACTACCTGACAAACAGGCATATGACACTAGTCAGAACGGTTTGTTACCAAGTAGTTACTAGTATTGGATCACAGGTTTCTTCGTCTTGTTCCGTCTATCGCTCGTAGATATTTGAATGTCTTTGGCCTAGAAACAATGTTTGTGACATTTCAGTAAGGTGGTTAATTAATCCCCCCGTTCCATATATAACTGACATATCCCCGCTGGTAGAGACACTTGGAGATTTTTTCCAAGTATCGCTACCGGTTGGAATATATGGAACTTTCTACTCCATATATCGCTACTGATCCGCACTGGTGGGGGGATAGTTGCATTGTTTTTTTTTTCAGTTGTCGCTACCAGTAGGGATAAGTTTTCAATGGTTTCTTTATACGGGGTAAGTTTCCAAAGACTATCCAAATTCTCAGATATGATGCAGCACGACATTTTGAGCATAGAAATTTTTCATCGGTTATTAAAAAAATAAACAGCTGTTCCATACATTTTGACCATGTAGGTATTGCACTTTTGTAGGAAACAGCAGATTTTTTTTTTAGTAACCGAAAAAAATTTCTATGTGTATGTGTATGTGTATTTCTATGCTCAGAATGTCGTGCTGCATCATATCTGAGAATTTGGATAGTCTTTGGAAACTAACCTTGTATGATTAATTAGGGGTTCCTGAATTACTTGTGATAGTGAATCTCATCTCAGAGTAGAAAGCTCAAAATGGATAATAAGTGTTCGAAAGTTTGATTTATTACTTAATTTTATTATTTCCTGGGCGTTGAAATTAGTTACCTACTTAAGATTATGATTATAAAAAAATAGAAAGACATAATCAAACTTCGAAAAGAAGCATCGTATCTATTGATCTATTTTCATGATTCTGTTTCGTGCATTTTGATAGGGTTTTTCAAAATCTTCAGATACTTTGTCCAAGGCATAGCTAACACAAGTGCCTACTAAACTTAGCTTCATATTACAAAATTCTTTATCCCTGAGCGTTAGAATTTCACCATTTATCAAGATATTTCTCGAGACGCGAAATATTGTTGTCTTTAGTCAAATTTTATAATTTCCTCCGACGCGTGGGTGAAAGGTGAACGACTCGTATAGTCCAAGTTCCCTCGCGACTTACAAACATTCATGCCAAATACTTTGTAAGTACATTTAGTATAATTGGAACAATTACCGTTACCATTTTTTGTTAAAATTCTTGTTTTTCACTTTGATCTTTGTGTTTTGACCTTTTGACACGGTCTAGTTAACTAAATGTAAATGGCTTAAAATCAGTCAACTGAACGGGGACTCTAGAATATGTAACTGAAAAGAATTATAATTTTTGTCAGTGAGGGACTCATGGCTAAGCAACCACAGTCGCATGGGTCGATTGAATGTCGAGATTGGTCCGTGGATAAGTGGACCATTGATTGTATACCGAGACCCTTCTTTGTCGTAAGCACGTATGCCGTTGGTTCGTGGCAGAAGTTTGACAACCAGTTCAGTGATGAGCCAGTGGAATTTTTTGTCTAGGGTGAAAGAATCGCATCTTTCTACCATAATTTTCAAAAACAAATTCATCATCATTAGCCGAAAGACGTCCACTCCTGGACATAGTCCTCCCCCAAGTGCCGCCACATTGACTGGTCCCGTGCGTCTCGCAACCAGTGGATACCCGCAACCTTCACCAGGTTATCGATCCACCTAGTGGGAGGCTTTCCAACCCTACGTCTTCTGGTTCGCGGTCGCCACTCCAGAATTTTTCGGTCCCATCGACCATCCGTTCTGCGAGCAATTTGCAATTTGATAATTCTTCGGGCTGAGTCGGTAACTTTGGTTCTCTTGCAGATGTCTTCATTTTTGATTCGATCACGGAAGGAAACTCTGAGCAATAAAAAACAAATTAACCCTTCGTGTGCCGGGAACGTGGATATACGCGAGACACAATAGGTTTTTAATTGTGTCTATTTACTCGGCATACGAAAGGTTAAAACCCATTTTTTTTATAGCTTATATTGTGGTAAATGGCCTCCCCTTTCTCCCTCCAAACCTCTCAATTTTTGGCCACTTTTTCCCGGCGAACATGTATCAGATCGTCCATCTCCTCCCCGCGATCTACCTCGACGGTGATGTCCACCCTCAGATATCCAGTGAGTGACAAACTTTGCCGACCTCTCCGGGTGCATCCGTGTGACGTGGCCAGCCACTTTAGCTTGGCTGTTTTAACTTCAGCATCAGCTAATTTATTATACTCAATTTTATACTAAGCCAAGAAAAACCCAGTTAGAAAACATTTGCGCCATCAATCCGTCCACGTCTCGTCAGGTGTGATAACAACCTTATATCGGTAACGACGCAGTTACCACAACATTGTTAACAACATACAATGTTTGTGTTCGCCAGTTTTGTACCGAGTTCCATTTCAGTTTCAGTATCGGTGTGTTTAAATATGTAGTGATAAAATCAATTTGGGTTTTCATACCGTGAAACTTAGACAATTTGCTGGGATTTCAAGGATTTCTTGGATTTTTGGCTAACTTTTAACTGCTTTTTACCGCGGGAAACGCGGTCTAGAGCTCCTCATACTATGCAAGACAACTGAAGTCACTTACTTACACCACATAACGCTAGAAAATTATCAGATAGGCACAATATTAACAACTACTTTACAAATAACAACCAGGAAGCAGCCTACATGTCACAATATTCATCTGGTTTACCCCCTTTCATCATTCCTTTAAAGCCTCCCATTAAATATGTTCACCATTTCTAATGCACCTGGGTTTGTCATCAACTCAAAGATCCATCAAGCTCTGAGCACAAGAATAGTTAAGAGGGAGTCAAAACTAGCATAGCACAAGCATAATCAGCTTATAATGTTCCCACTTCTGGGAATAAAACAAAATAAAAACACGACTAGAAAATCAGCCAAATGACTTAGCTACCGCGATAGCAAGTATCAGCTGATGGTCGCTAACACTAAACGTCTGAAACGCGATGATATTCAGAAACATGGTGACAGATGGTGAACTATGAGGTGTCTCCTGCTGAGAAGTTCCTTGGACATGATGAGAACGATAGGGAACAAATCGGTTTATAGTTTGGGACTGATTGCAGAGAAGCATAAAAAAAGAATGTCTACTCCTACGCCATGACTTCAATTTCGACATAATTATGTCATCAAGAGTCCAGTGGGCCTATTATGGTAACACATAAGTACTATTCGATAGTTACTCAAAATTTTAAGCCCTACTTAGGTACTTAATCAATCCTATTTGTAATCACGTTCTCGAAAACGGCTCTAACGATTTCGATTAAAGTTGCAATACACGCGTTTACGGAAGCGAAAAATCTAGCTAGGTCTCATATCTAAGAAAATTTGTTTTCTCTATTTTCATCTGAGCAAAGCTCGGTCGCCCTGGTACTGATTTATGAAAGGAGAAAGAAAACACTCCATACTTTCTTATACCCGGGTGATAACACAAACAAAGTAGTTCTTTTTTAAAAGAGGATTTAATAACAAATCCTGTCTGATTAAGTACATACTCCTTAAATTACAAGAAGCACCAGCAAATCCAAACAATCATGGTGCTCTATTGGCTAAGTGAGCCAATATAAATCTTGGTTTTACCTTAGACCCTTAACGCTATAATGCTTTCAGAAATCCCTCTAACGTTGATCCAATCAAAATTTAAGGTTTACTCGTCGGCTTCAGCGAGATTTTATGCTGTCTTAAAGATATTGTTTTTAATAAGTTACCAGAATGTTTCCAAAAGGTAAAATAAATACAAGCAAGCTAAGTAAATATTTTAAGCAGTTGCCCTTAAGACGAATGCGCAAGGGTAGCCCGCCAAATTTAAATTTTCTCAAGTTTATTGCAAGTTGCAGGTCAGTGTCAGGTTGTATGTTGATGAACCCCATTCAATTGCTATTTCATGAAAAAGCCACTCTTTGGGATTATATGAACTTGGAAGATTGAATTGATAATTTAAATGATTATAATTCTGTAACTCCATACGTGTTACTGGCGCGATTTATATTTTCATCAACATACAACCTGACACTGACCTGTAAATTGCAATACACGTAACAAAATTTTAATTTCGCGGCCTACCCTTGCGCATCCACGTTAACAGAGCTTCTTTAGGTATCGTAACTTTAAAAAAAATATAATAAGCTTTGATGTTTTAGTTGGGAAACTTAACAGACAAGCTCCCAAAGATGTAAGGATTCAGTAAATACTAAGTGGTAACTTAACAACATGCCATAACAATGCTTTATTCAATTTATTTAAGTACTACTTGCTGTTGCTCGCGACCTTTGTCTGCATGAAATATTACTATATAGTATATTTTATAACGAGGGACTAAACGAAGCCATAATATACCAGAGGTATAGTTGGCGTTTAGTCTCGAGGTGCAAACTGTACTTTTCACTTTGAGTGCGAGAAAAATAGTCAATTTAGTACAAAAACATTTAATAAACTAATATGACTTAATAAAATAAAAATCACAAAAGTTTTATTTTTATCTTGAAGCTAAATGTACGATTCAAATTATTTGTAATATTATTTTTTCGACAATAATTCATCAAAATATGCCAAAAAGACGCTTTTTTATTTAAAACCGAACAAATTTAGACGCGACAAAAATTCAGATTAACAATTTAAAACACATGGCGCCACCTTCTTTGCAGAAAAACCATGGAACTAAAACTCGCACCTGCATTGCACTGTTTGTCTATGTCACATGAAGGAAATTAAAAAACGAATTACTTTTCACTCCCTAGGGACTAAAGTAGTCACTTTAATCCCGCTTCGTAGGGCTATATTGGCGTACTTTTAGAGCATGACAAGTGAAAACAATATTACTTCCGTATTTGAATCGGAGTTTTGCAAGGAACCCTAATCCTTTTTCTAAAATAAAAGTAGCTTAAGTTACTCCTTATAACATCAACTATCAACTGCCAGTAAAATTCCCGTCAAAATCGGTCCATCCGTTTCGAGGATTAGCCGGAACAAACACAGACAGGAAGAAAAAAAAAGTGTTATAAGTAACGTAAGCTGTTATTTTGATCTGATAAACAGACACTGCAATTTTATTAATTTCTATAGATTACCAGTACAAGTCCAAAGAATAATTAATGGGTTTGTACCATCCAGGGCTGCGGGACTGTTCTAAACAGATACCGCGGCCCTGGAAAACAAAGGGCAAAAGAAGGAACATAGATGGGTTTAAGTCAGTACGCTCCGCCCAGAGTGGGAGGGGGTCATTTGATGACGCCACATCAAAAAAAAAATGGCTTTATACCATCGTAAAGATACAAGTAATCTGCATAAACAGTACTTAGATAAAACAGGAAATATAGCTCAAAATATTTGACCTAAAACCCCAGACCGCAAAACATTTTACCGCCAAAATTCTCGTACCATAGAGATTGATGATTAACCTTTTTATATATTCACCAATAAATAAGGCCTCGGTAGTTAGAAACCCCGAGAGATTTCAGAAATAGCAGGAACGATTTACAGATATAAGCGGATCGGAATAATTGGCTTTTGGCTCTTCCAAAACTGCTGCTGCTGCTACTTCAGTTTTTTTTTTTAGTAATCTCATCCGGTGCGTTCGCGAAGAATTATTTCTAATTTCTGTAATCTTAATCGTTGGGCTTTTGCTGTCAGCGGTTTACCAGAGAATATAATGAGTGTGTTTATTATTCAATTGGGTTTTTTAATTTAGAAAGGAGGGAAAGAAACAAGGTTTTTTTTTGTTGTTTAGTGATTCTGAAGATAAATAAATAGTGATACTGATTGTAAGCGACTTCCATGTTTCGCAAAACAGGGAAAAATTTTACTCAATTTTAGACGTAAACATAAAAAAAAACGAGCCAAGTGCGAGACATACTCACACGCACAAAGGGTTTCGTAGCACTAAACAATATAATAAAAATATTCAACAGCAAAACTAATTTTTTTTTCATAGTGTGTTAATAAAAAACAAAGTTACTGCTGCAGTTTGATAAAAAAGTCCCAAACTCAAAAACTAAACCTCAAATCTTATTCAAACTAATTTTGGTTTATTTACGTTCTACAATCCTACATTTTTTCAGAATTGAACTTTAGAAATTAGAGGGGGGGGCCTCTAATTTCTAAAGTAAGAGAAGGCAAGAAGAAAAATTTGGAAATTAGAGGGGGGGACACACAATTTCCACTTTGGAAGTGTGTATCTTTCAAACGATTGACTTTGAGAAAAAGGGTTTCTACCTACTAAGTTTCAACGGTTAAGTCTTAATAGTATCGGAATAAAGTGGCTGTGATATACACGAACAGACAGACAGACAGACATAACGAATCAATAAGGGTTCCGTATTCTACCATACGGCTACGGAATCCTAAAAAAGCAACATCACGCCTGTAATCTAAAAAAGATTTGGAAGAGGTTTCGGCACAGGCCTCTGAAGCAGCTTCTTGTGCTGCCTCGACAATGGCTTGAGATTGTGGGCTCGTACTACAGAGCTCTGTACACTAGTGATGGATTAATTAGCATTAGCATTCATTATTAGTATGCGAATGCTCACTTAGCATTTAGCAAATGAAATGTAGTTGCGAAATCCTGTGAAGTGCGAAGTGAATTCATCGCTTCGTATTTCGTTCATACTATTGATGCACAATAATGCCGCGGCACTCAGCGAGACAGCGGCAGCGTGCGCTCTCCGTCGCACCCACGGGAATGTCGGGAATACTAAATCTATCTTCACGTGACCCTGACTTTTAGCAGTTGCATTTGATGCGAAAAATAAGGTTAAGCAATTATTATCTTATTATCTTTGATTTGCTCGTATTTAAGGTCGTATATTGAATAAATGCGTGTGATTATTTAATAATAATTTGTGACACGTGTGCTCTTAATTCGTATAATAACAAAATATAATTATTCATTATCAATTATCGTTATATTAGCAAATAGCATAGCAATAGCAATTAACATGCTAAGACTCAAGAATTCGTATGCTAATGAAATTTATGCGAAATCGCATTAATTACCATCACTACTGTACACAGTGCTCGAGCCAGTCTCGTCATAATAGAGAGGACTACTTTAAACCCAATAGTACAACCACATTTCGCCACTTATGTTTAAGTCACATGTAAAAGGGGGCGAGCCTATTGCCATCCACCGGGCACAAATTTAGACTCCGTGACTGCTAATGAGAAATTCCTGATAGAAAAACTGAATAACAATTTGCCCAACCCGGAGGTCCAACCCAGGAACTCATGGTCAGTCGCGATTGCGACCACTAGACCAAAGAGACAGTTTTAACTTTAGACCAGGTACTTAAGCATAAGCATAGCATAATCAGCCTTTAATGTTCCCACTGCTGGGACACTCGGCCTCCTCTCTATGAGAGGGAATGGCCTATAATCTACCACGCGGGCCCAGTGCGGGTTGTTAGATGTCACATGTCTTCGAATTTTTGGTTCTAGGACATGCCGGTTTCCTCACGATGTTTTCCTTCACCGTTTTTGAGAGCAGTGGTGATGAAATAAATTACACAAAGTAATGCGCCTACCTGTGTTCGAACCCACGACTTACTGTTCGTAAGTCGGGGTCGCCACCACTGGGCCACCGCTGCTTTTACTTAACTCTTACGACCAGGTACTTAACACCCATTTAATAAATTCACTTATTTTCAATAACGCAGTAACAATTTAGTTTCAAGTGAATAATCAAAACGAAAGTATGTTTACATAATTGCTCAACATGAACTCGTAGAAATACTTCAAACAAAATGCTTCGAAGCTGGCATTCTTCATCTTTCATGTAAAACTGCAATTAAATATAATAACGGAACACGTAAGAGCTCACTTGAAACTACTCGAAATAATGGAAACGTGAATAACAAGAGGCACTCCAATATGACATCGGTTTAGTTCAAGACTTCCACATCTATTTAGAATAATTTATTTTCTCCTATTCTAGCGAAATCCGTGAAAAAATTGCAATGAATTTATTGCAAAAACACAGGTTTGTTATTTAAGAAATGGTATGCCTACCAATAATAAACAACTAAAGGGTGCAACAAAATCCTTAACGAAGCCGAAAGGTACTTGTTTTTCCCGTCACGCGTCATTGCGATATTTTTTTTGTTCCAGACCAAACCTGGGAACCTTCTAGTTACGGAGATATTGGGGGTCAAAATCCAACATTTACAATTTTGTTTAAGATTTTTACTTTAAACATCTCCACGACCCCCGTAATATTCAATCCATGCATCATCACGATGTTTTGAGTGCGTTACATTGAGCCCTATCGTTAAACGTCATTTTTCACCCAAAAAAAAAAGTCGTTTCCCAGAATTAATTTTTGCGTAAAGTTACTTAGTTTGATGTTTTACATAATACTTGGTTGACGGCTTCGTGAAGGGTCCTGTTACGCCCTGTATATCAGAATAACAATACTGTCTCGTTGGTTTAATGGTCACAAGCGCGATTGCTGAGCATGATGTCCTGGGTTTGATTCCCGGGTCGGTGAAAGTGATAAATTCTTGATTTTACATCAAGAATTTTCTCAGTAGCAGCCACGGAGACTGGATTTGTGCCCGGTTGATGGCAATAGGCTCGACCCCTATAAGATGGGACTTAACTGGCCAAAATACGGGTGTAATATTAGATACAGTTCTACCTAACCCTTCCGTGTAAACGGGCGTGTAATGTATATCAAAATGTTGTTTGTACTTTCTTTCCGTTGAAATTTTAAAACTGTTTAACATAACGTCGCATTAGCAAGGCAGGGATTAAATATAGATGTTTAATCATCGATGTAACAATTTTCGCAGAATAGTGTTTCGAACTCATATAGGGAGCCCGTTTTAAAGAGGTCAATGTTATCTGACAAAGCATTTTCTTTTCGTCCCGTAAATCAGAGTTAGGGCGCGTTCCCACTATGTCGTGACGATTTATTTATCGTTGGATATTATTAAGGAAAAGTCATGGGCGACAGTTAATTGTGTCGTCCTATATGTGAACACCTCCATTTAAATAAACAAGCGACGACGCTTTAAACAACACGATAAACTGCCGTCACGACATAGTGGGAACGTGCCCTTTCCGACACAATATTGTACATATCTATACAAATACATCTATACAAATAAATAAAATTGAAGTGTATGTTTGTAATATCAAAATAACAGCTTTTTACTGAATGCATGCAAGAGAAAGAAAAATTATTTTTTTCAATTTTTGTCTGTCCGTCTGTTTGTTCCGGCTAATCTCCGAAACGGCTGGACCGATATTGACAGGACTTTGACTGGCAAATAGCTCATGTTACAAAGTCTAACAGAAGCTACTTTTATTTTAAAAAAATAATAAGGGTTTCGTACAAAAAACATAAAACCCTCGAAATTGGTAACCAAATCTGATTCAAAGCGAAGTAATATTTTTTTATAATAAATTCACGCGAACGAAGGTCGTGGGCAACAGCTAGTTTGAATAATTAAGCCTACAGGGAGTACCTACTTAAGGAACCGATTAGATGGTTTACAACCTTGACCCTGAATCAAAAGCACCTCCTCAACACTTCCAAAGGTAACCCCAGACACGTGTAAACACCTCCATATCCTTCCAAACCTGCAATAGATAATAATTTGACGAAATACCGACTCGTCGACAGGTAACACCTTAGGACATCAATCACCCATTCATGCAGCGAACTAAATAGACATGGTAGTGCCTTTAAGAAGAACACCACCATTTTACATCCCCGAAACTCAACTTAGAGAAACTCAAATCTTATTGCGAAGTATTAAGGTTTGGTATATGAATCTTGTGAAACACCAACGGCAAAGGAAACTTTGCAAGACTGTTTAGAAAGTTTTTCGGGTGTAGAAAGGGACTTTGAAAAATATTTTCTTAGTATATAAATGGGGAAATGGATTGTATAAAGATTATGTATATTTCTAAAAGATAACTTAATGGATGGCCTTGGGAAGGGATGGGACGAAGCTGGAATATTGATTTTATGGTAACTTTTCTTGTTAACATCGATTATGAGTACAAACTTTGAAATAAAGTACTTAGATATTTAAAGAAACTACAAATGTTGAGTTACACAGGGTGTAACAAAGCTCTTCACGAAGCCATTAAGAACATTATGTACATCAAACTAAGTAACTTTACGCAAAAATTATTGCTGGGAAACAACTTTTTTTTTGGGGTGAAAAATCACGTTTTACGGTAGGGCTCAATGTAACGTACTCAAAACATTGTGCTGATCGATGGATTAAATAGTAGTTGCAGGTACTTAAAGTAAAAATCTTACATTAAAATCATGTATTTAAAAAAAACTTGTGAAAAGTTGGAAAATTGACCCCAATATCTCCGTAACTAGAAGGTTCCCAAGTACGGTCTAGAACAAAAAAAAATATCACAGTGACGGGGAGAACAAGTGCCTTTCGGCTTCGTTAAGGGTCTTGTTACACCCTTGAAAGCCGTGTTTTATATACAGTTGGGCGGTAGACAAAAAGCCTCCTCAGAGACCCTTCATTCACTTATTATTTCATACATTTAATGAGACATGCTAATTGTTCGGAATAATCAAACGTAACACAACATCCCGCCTATATTCCTCGACGAGTTAAGCAGCGGTGTACCTATAATACTCCCACATTTTGACGGTTGTTTAAGTCCCATGTATGTACTAGGGGTCGAGCCTATTACCACCAACCACAAAGCTATAGACTACGTGGCCGCTACTGAGAAATTTCTCGTGGAAAAAGCCAATAAGACTCTGCATGATCTGGAAATTATATTACAATACCTTTAATTATCACCTCATGCTCAGAAATCGTGCTTGGAAACAACGGAGCAAGCAACAACTTTTAGAGCAATATCTGCGTCTGTTTTCGCGTCACTACGAAAGTACCTTTTTAGAGGTACTAACTAACATTATGGCGTAATTACACTTGGTCGTTCTGCTGTATTCGTTTGCTTATGAAATTCGAGCAATCGACCAATAAATGAACGCGGTCGAGTACGGCCCGTCTTCGGACAATCTTATCCAGCTTCATCGACTTACCCGATGCCAGTTTTGTTTTCACTTCTATCAGTGCACGCGGGCGCAGGTAATCGACTTAAATCGTAATCCCGAATACGGGCTAGCGACTAAGAATAGTTTAATGAAGACGACTACCTGCGCCTGCGTGCACTAATAGAAGTGATAGGTCGATGAAGCTGGACAATATTGTCCCAGAACCAGCGTTATCAATGCATCGGCTGCCCGAATACGGGCTAACGACCAAATGTAATTGCACCATTATACTTCACTTACATAAAAGTTGAAATAAACAACCAAAATAAACAATAGCATAATCAGCCTATAAATAAACAGGAAAAAAAACAATGTTTCGATACACACAGGATATCATTAGGAATTCTCTTTGTTCTTAGTAACCTAATTCTCCTACTTAATTTCCATTCAACATGCATTCAGAGCCTATTACATGCGTAATTTATTTGCCATCATTAGTTGCTCTGTTTCTTTATTATGGATTGTTACGTTTTGTTACGAATTACTAAAGGAAATGTTATTATAGTGATGAGGTATAAACGATTGGAACGCAGTTCTTTTGTATTAACATGAGTATCTTTGTTGAATATTGATAAGTTTTAGCAGATAACTGATTGTCTGCCTCGTTTGTTCAGTGGTCGCAATCGCGACTGCTGTGCATGAGGTCCTGGGTTGGATTCGCGGGTTGCGCAAATTGTTTTTGGATTTTTCCATCAGGAATTTCTCAGAAGTAACCACGGAGTCTGGATTTTCGCCAGTTGATGACAATAGGCTCGCCCCCTATTACATGGGACCTACACATAACTGGCGAAGTGTACACCTCTGCCTAACCCTTCGGGGAATACAGGCGTGATGTTGTGTTGTATTTATTAGGTAATATTGATTGTTTATAAATAGGACTGGACATTAAACTTAAGCTTGGTTTGTTTGTAAATCTCTTTTAAAGCCTTAGAGATACCAAATTTAAAAAAAAAAACTATTTATTCAAGCATCAAAACCGATCCTTCGGTTTCGGTTTCGGTCGGACACTAGCTTGGAGTTTTTCGGCCAAAGTTGGATATGCTAGCCACTTGAGAGCACGTAAAAGAGCATCACACCAAAGCTCTCGACAAGCTCCCTAGAAAGCCATCAAATGCAGTCGCTGTGGCCGAAATCGGCTAGATGGCATCATCATCATTTGTTGTTATAGCGGCAACAGAATTACAGGTACATTCTGTGAAAATTTCAACTGTCTACCTATTACAGCCCGCACACGGACACACGGACGGACAGCGGAGGCTTAGTAAAAGGGGCCCGTTGGTTACCCTTCGGGGGTGGAACCCTAAAAAGGCGCAATCATAAAAATATCTTATAGTTAAGTAAGTATTCTAAAATATCTTATAGTTAAGTAAGTATTCTAAAATATCTTATAGTTAAGTAAGTATTCTAAAATATCTTATAGTTAAGTAAGTATTCTAAAATATCTTATAGTTAAGTAAGTATTCTAAAATATCTTATAGTTAAGTAAGTATTCTAAAATATTTTATAGTTAAGTAAGTATTCTAAAATGCATTAATTATAATGATTCTCATTAGTTGGAAATCTGTCGTCAACAAACAAAAGATAGAAAGAAGTACTTTCCTAACAAAGACAAAAATAGTTTTTTCTTCGAAATCAATATTGCCAAAGTCACAATTTTTCCATCCAATTAAACTCATTGTTTTCAGCCAGTCTACGAAACTCGTTGTGAGCCACTGTTTCTTTCTCAATAGTCTATTCGAAGGGATTCTGAAGTAAATGAGTTTCTTTTACAAGTACCTATAAACTGTTTCTCACACAGAAAATAAGGTAGTTACTTTACACCGTAGATTGGTTTTGAAACGGCGATGGCCTAATAACACTGTTGGGTCTTCGAACTTGAAGAGGTTTTGTTCTTAAGTGGGAGACTTTTATGCATCTACCCATTGGATTTCCAAAACATCTAGAGGTATCATCGTATTTAACGAATTATTTTGTCTTTACTGAAACGCTTATCGTTTTATCAGGGTATTGACTCGTTTTTACATAAGAAAAGAAGCAAGTATTTCTAGGAGGTGGATCATATTCATATTAATTTTTTTTGCATTCCATATTGTACCTATAGATAAACGATATTACTAAGGGCTTAAAGCTAGGTACATAAATATAGACCCTGTAAGGGCACAGCAAAGTAAGAGAGTGGAAGAGGGCTTTAATTTTACTAATTAGTTGGTTTGCAAAGTAACAATACTTAAAAAAACTATTTCGTGAAACATATTAATTAAAAAATTGTCATTAAGATATTCATTTAATAGCATTTAAATAATAGAAATTGTTGTAATTGGTTTATGAATTTATTTAATTTTTGTTCATTTTTAATTATTTCCTCCGGAAAGAAATAATTTAATTATTTTTAAGAAATAATTTTTATTTCCGGAAGGAAATAATTAAAAATTTCATTGTCATGACTAGGGCACTTGGTAGTTTCGAACAAATTTGCAAATCTCTAGATCTCTAGTATATTTAGTGCCCAAAATATCTAGTGGCTTCGGGAAATCCAAAACTAAAGCCCACATAAAGACAATAATAATATTAGCCTACGTTATCCCACTGCTGGGCAGAAGTATCACTACATGACTTCCAGTTCTTCGGCACAGCTTCGTTCAACGGCAGAGCTCAAATAACCAACCAGCACTGGCCCACATTGACGCTGGATCGTAAGATGACAATGATGATGAATTTTTAGGAGACTAATTAAAACTATAAAAAATCTTCAAAATACCCCCGACCTTTCCTTGAAAACTCACTACATAACCACACCGCAAGAATCACAGAATAAACATATCGTGCAAAAATCCGCACTATCATCTTCCATGCTCCATTTCATCGAGCGCGTTTACACGCCACGATATCGTCTGTACACGTACGGATCGGACGCGGAACGAATACGTGACGGATGCGCGAAGCGGTGACCGATTTTCGATTCGTCATTGTCGAGCGCGTGACTATTTTTCGGTCGAGCATTTTCGGAATATTGAATGGAGATGTTGGGAGGTAGTTTCAATTTTTAGGTACAGGGATTTTAAAATGAGGGAATTAGAATTTAAAAAATAAATTAATGAATGTGAATGTAGTACACGATCTCACGTTGACTTGGTTGTTTGATCGTTTACGCGGCGGTCTGATTAAAAGCACCTTCAGCATAGTTGCTTTGGCTTGATACATGCTTTGCGCTGTAGGTTTACGTGAATACAACTATGTACCTTTCATAATAGTAGGTACGTCTATCCTCTCAATTAGTAGTTGCAACCTTGGAATCAACGTATGCTTTTCACAAAGGCCATGTTTTCAAACAAAAAATGAGACACGCGCTTTCGAAGCTTGCTCCAATAAATCCTTCACTGGCCCATACGTCAACCGTTTACATTCACGCATTGCATGAGAACTCGTGCTGAAACACGCACGTGCAACGCATAGAAAAGCCAAAGGTGTTGTATTACCATAAAAATCCGAATCAAACGTGTGTATATAGGCATGTCTAGTCTACCCCAGCGCTAGAATGTTTCCTTCATAACCCGACTTTTCCATGATGGATTGCAAAGGGGTACAATTTTCCCCAAAAACATCAGAATAAAAATTCACTTACACGAGTAGTGATGCTTTAGTATTCTTCCCTCGGTTTCTGTTTCCCTTACAGCATACATGATACATCAATTATGATATAACACAAAACCGTATATAAGCTCCTCGTATGTTCTTGTTTCGAGGAAAATAGCCGAATTTTTCACGTACAACCGTAAATACCGTAGGTACATATTAAAAGTTTATCTTCATAATTTTATCAGGTATTCTTTGTCAAAGTTCTGTGAAGTTTGGCTGAATAAAGTTATTTATTAATAATTTATGAGATCCCATCTCTCTCAGGATTATGTTCAACTGAGTTAATGGCGGGATCACACTGGTTTAGTTCACGTTTGATGTAACTAGGTTATGATAACATTTTACGGTAACTTGAATTTTTTTGGTTCACTTTCTCGTGGAAAAATCTTAGTTTTACCAGATTTTCTTTCAATTTCGCGAAACTTTTAAACAATGGATGGCGTAAAACTGATCGAAAGATTGCAGATAGATTTAAACTTTGTCTGCCGAACAGCTGTAGTGAATGTAGCGCTGCTGGTAAGTTTTGAAAGTGTAAAAGGAAGTGTATCTGGCATATAAATTGGGTATATTTATATGCCAGATACACTTCCTTTTACACTTGCATGCGATTCGGAGATTTGGAATACAAAGAAATACCAACATAACATAACATCACGCCAGTAATCCCCGAAGGGTTAGGCAGAGGTGTACCTAATAGTACACCCACATTTCGCCTGTTATGTTTAAGTCCCATGTAAAAGGGGCGAGCCTATTGCCATCAACCGGGCGCAAATCCAGACTCCGTGGCTGCTACTGAGAAATTCCTAGAAATTCCTCCAACAAAGAGATATGAGTACGTATGCAGAAAAAAAGCTATTCTAATCTAATAGAATCTACACTAAATCATTATAATCTGTATCTATTCAAACTTTGAGTGAATCGGTTTCTTCAAAGCAAATGTGCTCCGAAAAGTTCTGGAGTGGCGACCGCGAACAGGAAGACGTTGCGTTGGAAGGCCTCCCACTAGATCGACCGATGACCTGGTGAAGTTTGCGGGGATCCGCTGGATGCTAGACGCTGCACTTCGGGGAGGCCTATGACCAGCAGCGGTCGTCTTTCAGCTGAAATGATGATGATGAAGCGCAAGCGTATTTAGTATTAAAAAACTGCTCCGAATTTATTTTTAGCCAAATAAGATTTTCTTAAACTGCGTGTGAACCCCGCGTTAAGACTGTAAATAGTGTAAATATTACAAGTTTCGTCCGTTTCGTCACAAAACTTTGATAGTTCGGGGACAACAGCCGGTGCCATAAAATGATAGATTATGAACTAGCAAAGTTAAACAGTTTCGTTTTTATTTCATACCTTTATTGGAAGGTTTATGTTTCTTTTAACCTTTTATCCACCTACACGACGGGAAGAAAGACGATACTTGGTATAAATTCTATTCCTGGAAACTTATTATAGATACAGAATTATTTTGGAGTTCAATTTGTCGTGGGACTTTTCTCTTAGAACACCCACGTATTTTGGTAAAGTGGTCGCCAGAAGCGGTTGACTATTTACAAATAAAAACAAAACACGATTGCAAATTATAATCTTATTATAATTATTTTAATATTTTGTGATATTCTCTCGTCCCGTTATTTCTTTTTATATAAAACTGGTTCATGCCATGGTGTTAAAATTATAAAAAATTATAAAATTTATTCAAAAATATAAAGTATAACTTAGTTGTTCTTTAATCTATGTCAAGTTCACCCTTGATTTGTGCCTGAACTCGGTAAAAAAATGCAGCAAAGTTGGAGCAGAACTGGCTCAACTATAATTTTATATACACCGAAAACGGCTTAATGCATGGTGAATGGCGATGCTTGATTGCCAATTTCCTTATTTCCTCTTTAACTGTCCTATATTACTCTCAGTGCATTTGGTATTTTTGTCCCAACGAATCCAATCAATCTCTGCGCCATGGTGCTTGCTACTCGTATTGCAATTTAAAGTCTCAATAGTTCAATTTCACCAAAAAGTAGCGAAGAGTTTTCCGCACTAGGTAACAAAAATAATGTAATCACCAAGATACAATATGCTATTTGAAACTAAACTACTTAATAACTTAAATGAGCACCGTATTTCAACATAATTCCGAGTGTGGGGAGCTAGCAAAACTTGCAAGTTCTATACTTGCTTAGGTACATAATCTTGATATCGTGTTCGCGTGCATCTCGTCTCAGTTTAATGTTGTTGAGTACTAGAAAACTTACTTATCTTAAGGATTTTGGGGCTAGGAAGTTGGCGGTGGTTTCATAGATTTAACTCTTCCGTAAATGATTCACCATTCTCCTGCCCTTATCTCAACTTCTTCGTCTTCTTTGTCCATACTTGTCTATTACCCGTCATCTCAGCAGTCACCTCCTTGCTAGCCATATTATCATCCTTCACACAGTCCATCCATCGTTTCTTTGGTCTTCCTCTACTCTTATAGCCATCCACATTCATAATCAACATTTTCCTCACTACATTCTCCTCATTCCTCCGCATCACATGTCCATACCACGATAACCGATTACCACACAGTTTTTCAGTCACCGGCGCTTTCAGACTTCCACTTATGTACGTACGCCTTCCATTAACGATTGCTGTGTGATAAATTGTGGTTCCCTTTTTTAGTCACGCCACGTCCGAGGATCATGAATCATATCATCATCATCACCTTCTTGCCCTTGCCCCATTCTACTTGTGGTCGGCGCAATATGTTTTCTTCTTCCATTCTCCCCTGTCAGACGTCACGGCATCATTTACTCCTTTCTCTTTTATATCATTCCTCACACAATCCATCCATCTTGTCCAAGGATCATGAATTAATCTTTTAAAACAGATATCGAGAGCAACACAAATATGTATGGACTGCAGGTTGTTGTTCCGGGTCTGGCTGTTTGTGTATTTGAGTTTAAGCGTTTGTTAACGCAAGAAACAACCAAGAACCAAACACACACCAAGATACACCAACCAAGCCAAGATACAGAAGAAATTGCTGATACAAAAGAAATTTTAATTTTATGGTGGTGACTTCTTGCCAGCTCTGGACATCTCACGGCTGATCATCATCATGCCTAGCCTTTAACCAACTATGGATGGGATTCAGCTAAATCCAGTTTTTATACAACCTGTTTTTTTTGATATCCCATAACTCTAGGGTTATATTCTGTAGGTAAAAATAATACTAAAACTCCTAGAATAGGTGGTCCAAAAATGCATCGTTTCGGAGATATCATCAATCATAATTAAATTAGGTCAAAAATTGTCACCAGTATGACGAATCTTTACTTTTGCGAGGTTGCCAAACTTCGCAGTAGTGTAGTAAAATAAATAGTAAAATAAAATATGTAGGTAAGTAATTCATTTTTATTCAAACCAATCATTCATATATAAAGCTAAGAAAATGCGACGTTGTCATATTTCACGTAAGGGTATTTTACATCCTTGCCGGATTGCCGCCATGGGATCTGGAGGCGATAGTCCTCGCGCGCCTGCACGAGTGGCGCGTGGAGGCACTACGCCGGGGGGAAACTCCGCTGCCGCGGCAAATTGTCGCTCAGCGGACAGACTTCCGGCGTGATCTCATGGCGACATGGAGAGAGCGACTGTCGCAACCCCGTGCAGGGCACGCCACTATAATGGCGGTAAGTCCCCTCTTTGAGGAGTGGCTGGAGAGGCGCCACGGCGCCCTCACCTTCCGCCTGACGCAGGTCCTCACCGGACATGGTTGTTTCGGGAGGTTCCTGCACCTAATCGGGCGGGAGGAAACGCCCGGGTGTCACCACTGCGAGGATCGACCGGAGGACACGGTGGAGCACACTGTGCAGGTCTGCTCCGCTTGGGCGGAGCAACGCCGTGTCCTCGTAGCGGCGATCGGCGGCGGCGACCTCTCGCGTCCGGCCCTGGTTCAATCCATGGTCCGGAGCGAGACGGAATGGGACGCCGTCACCTCCTTCTGCGAAGCAGTCATGCTAGCGAAGGAGGTGGCGGGACGTGAGAGGGAGAGAACCTCACGTCCCAGCCGCCGCGGGAGACGCACCGGGCGTCGGGGGCCACGTGGTGGCCCCCGGCCACCGTAGACGCGGGCCTGTGGACGGTGAGCTATGGGCTAGCTCGCCGTCCGTCCGTCTTATGACGACAGGCCGTGTCGACGGCGCGTTCGTGTTCCACGCGCGCCTCAAAGAGAGTCAGCAAACAGGAAGGGGTCCGTAAGGGCCGACGCCTGCCAGGGTTGCGGGACTGTTCGAAAGAGATACCGCGGCCCTGGAACACAAAGGGCAAAGGAAGGAACATGGATGGGTTTTAGTCAGTACAAGTCTGACACTCCCTCCTGCTCAGCCCAGAGCGGGAGGGGTCATTTGATGATTTCCCATCGATAAAAAAAAAAAAAAAAAAAAAAGGGTATTTTACATTAATAATCGTGACTTTGCCGAATTATTTTGTATGAAAAGTGAAAAAAAAAAATAACGAAGGATTGGAACATAACTCGTATGCCAGTTGATTCTTTGATATGGCCTCAATCATACCCTAGAGTTATGGGATATCAAAAAAAACACGTTGTATATGGAGCGACTGCCTGATCTCTACAACCCAGTTGATGAGTAACACGATACATCTTAGTAACAAACACTTTCACACCCTAGGTATCACTGACAGTCCCCTGTGCACAGCGTGCATGGAGGCGGAGGAAACGGTAGCGCATGTACTCCTCGAGTGCACCGGCGGGCGACACCCAGATCCGCAAGGAAACACTTGGAACGTCAAGATCCCTTGCGGATGTCCTAAGAAAACTGGGAAAATTGATCTGCTTCTGGAGGGCTTTTTAAAATAACGGCCGTCATGACTCACGTATGTACAATGGTCCACTTTAAGGACTAAGTGCAGAAACCGAAACCTTAATATAGAACATAGACGCCTTAGTAAGAACTCTAACAACCAGTCTAAAAACGGCTTCATTTCGTTGCATAAAACGATCGTTCATGCGGTATGGATCTTTTAATACCGGTTTATTAGTAGATTCTTCGATTCTCTCTGCCTCATGTTTTCTGGCCGTACCGGGTAACGCGGATCAGTGCACGTAGCAGCCAGTGTGTTGAGTGATCACATCAATGTTTACGCAAGGTAACTGTGCTCGCGTTGCACCCTGTATATCATATGTATCTTATGATTATACGCTAGATTTTATGATTTGATTTCTATGATTTTATTTTATGCTCGAACCTTTTATTTGAAGACCTTTCTTGGAGGACTATCTCACTTAACCTATGGTCAATTTAATGATGGATTATGCCTGCAGATGCATTGTCTGTCACATTCAACAAGGCTTCTAAGAACCCTACCACTGTCCTTTCATTTATTAATGTCAAAACCATATCAGTGAAACATCATCTGCCTAGCCTTTTCCCAACTGTATTCGGGTCGGCTTCCAATCTTACTATATTCACCTATCTGACCTGCACAACCCAGTTTGTACTGGGTAAAACGATACCCTTTGGTAAGACTGGTTGTTAGACTTTCGAGTCACTGACTACCTGTAACGACTGTCAAAGATCTACAAATGACAGCCGGTACCAACGTGCTGAATAAGCTTTCCGATGCACGGGGGAAACTCGGTATGTAATGGGTGATTACCCATCCACGGACCAACCTAGGAAAGCGCGGCTCAACCTGAAGATCGATCCGAGAGGCTGTTGTTATTTATCATCGAGCTCGTCCACAAAATACGTATGACATTGGCATTATCTTTACGGAACAGGGGTTCCGTATAAGTAATGCTAAGATATATTATTATATTGGATGCTTCGTACCGTAATATATTAATAAGTTACTGCTTAGTTAATTTATTTATGTAATAAATAAACTCCAAAGCAAGAGAAGTAATCGTGAATAAGTGATAGGGATTGACATCGTATATACAAGAAAACAAATAAATATTATAAATATAATATTTTATGACACAGAATAGCTAAATACAGAAGTGCTTATTATAATGCAAATACAGTTCCACATTTATCTACAAAGTTAACGAATAAATTACGAGATAGTGCTATCTGAGGTCCACTTGTTGAGGCCTTTACTAAAATTTTGTTGTGAGCACTGAATTTATTAACATAAAATTTCAAACTTTGGTCACTAAATTACACCTAGTATCAAGTTTTTGTTGAATTTTGAATAAAAGTTATGAACTATCGCGATACCTTTAATAATATGGCTACACACCGCTTTTGTTTGTTTTCAATCGAAGCGTAACAAAAGTACAAAAGTTAACGTTTAACATGAAACTGTGAATATAAAGTAAATAAAAGTTACTATTGCATATTATCAAAGGCGTGTTTAATTTAAAAAGATGTATGTTACTGCATGGGCTTCTGCGTTGCACATTATGTAGCGCGAAGGTATAGACTCAATGTTTACCTATGGCAAGAAATGGGTGTAATGGCTGTTTTCTTTACAATACACTAAATATTGTTGCACTAATGGCGAAGATTGTAACTTTGGTTGCGTATATTTCAGAAATATGACGCTTTAGAGATTTGGCCCACACAATTCTCGTTTTTATCGACACCAGCTATTGATATAATTAAAAAGGTTTTATATGTGGCTGCTAATTTAAAAATATAATAAAATGGTGGAAATACACCCACTTAAAACGGTCAAAAACATAGCTTATAGACTCTACGTTAAGCAGTCCCTACCGAAAGCAAAAAATAAGTTCAACTTGAACTGCTGATATTTTTCTAACTGAGAATGTTCGAGACTAAAATAATTTATATTTTTCGTGTTCATAATCATCTAGCGTATAGTAGCACAAACCCGCAACACCATTCCCAAACCACTACAACTTCTGAAAGCCAGAATCAACAATGGCGACCACCAGAAAAGCGTCGAGACAATGAAGCTCGACTAAGTCCCAGAGAAACAATTTAACTGTATGCGGAGGAGCAGCAAAAACATAATTTCCACTTAATATTAAGTACATGGTTCGCACAAAAATCTGCACCCTATTTCCACAAACAGAATTACAAGAAACCTTCGAATCAATTCACCTAAACACTTTATTCAACGTAATCACCCCCAAATTAATCAGGCGTACGTAACGACGAAAATTCCAAAACAAAGATGGCGTCCAAACTTAAACGTGGAACAATAGCCCGTGGCTTTGTTTAAATCCTTTCGTTTATGGCCCGGTAAGATAATACCGTCAGTTGGGATCTTATTCCGGGTTCTGAACCTGATCAATTATTGACGTAAGAAACTGGGTGAAGTAAGTTTTGTAATGTTATTGGGGTAGAGGAGTACTTACATAGATGTTGTCTTTTGTTTTTTGGATGTGGTGCAAATTGAGGATGTGCTATGAATTGGGTGGAAATTGTAAACTGTTAGATGTGGGTGAAAGTTAATGTACAGGTAATCGAACTGATGGTATATGAGGAAATGAAAGGATACCAACTCTAATAATAAGTAATTATACCCACACCCCATACCACAAGTATCTAGATCTGGCTCGCGAGGCTGTCGAAATGTAGGATGTTAGTACAGCAGTCATTGTGCCGATAGTCGTGTCGGCCAATGGCTTAAGAGCCAATCTTTTGAATACAACTAGGTTCGAGCGCTGGCGTCGTACGCGAGCCTCGAGGACGGATGGACATGGTCATCTGGAACTCCACTGTATAACTGAAAAAAATCATCATGAGCGTATTGCAAAAATAAGTCCCACCCCACAGTTTTTTTTACGGCTGGCCTCGCACACAAAAAAAACTTTAAAATGCGTATATCTCAAAACTGCTATTTCTGTCTTTTATTCTAATTCTGTGTTACGATAGCTTTTAAATGGACAGGCGACATTTATAAAATTAAATTACCATACCCACGAAAATAACTAAAGTCAAATACTCATTTTTCGTTTATTAATTCAATACCTCATTTATCATTGAAATAGAACTGGTTTTACTAGGTCAGGCAAAACGTAGGTTATAACTTTAAATAATTTCCTCACAATTTTCTGCCGGTCTACAGCAATTATCACCATTATACTTATTGTTTGAACTGTAATTTTCCTAATTAGTGCTTTCCTTTTTTTAGTTTAAATGAGAATAATTTCATTAGCAGTTCTGTAAAACAATTATAGGATTTATTTATTTCTAGTGCGTTGATAATTTATGAATGGTTTCAAGTAAAAAAACTAGCGATTTTTGTCATTATTCAATATGGCATCATCATTTGAGGTTAGAACTTGCAAATAGAAACTCATTTATTAGGATGGTGATCAATACTAAAAAACATAACTTAAACAAGGCTGAATATAGAACATGACAGCTAATTTAAATGTTGTAGCAACAGGTACAAACAGCAACACACTTAACTGCCCACTAAAGACGCAACTGAGAGAAATTATCTGCACTGTTCGAAAGGGATAGGATATATGTTTGTCATTTTCAATGGAGTCATAAATTTTCCAGGTTAATAATTCTTAATTCGGTAGTATTACAACGTCTGAAATGTCTGTTTGTAATATCAAACAGCTGTTTACTGAATGCAAATGAAAATATATACAGCACTTATAACAAAAACACTTTTTTTTTGTCTGTCTGTCTGTCTGTTTGTTTGTTCCAGCTAATCTCCAAAACGGTTAGACTGCTTTTGACGGGACTTTTACCGGCAGATAGCTGATGTTATAAGGTCTAACAAAGGCCACTTTTATTTTAGAAAAATAATTAGGGTTCCTTGCAAAAAAATTAAAACCCTTGAAATTAGTAACTAAATCTGATTCAAATAGTGAAGTAATGTTTTGTTATAATAATTTCACGCGAACGAAGGTCGCAAGCAACAGCTAGTTTCAAATAAAAACTGCATGGATCGTAGATGCAATGTTTTAAAAAGTAAAATCTTGATGTCAATTCTGTCTACTTACTTGACACAAGATCTTTTAAAATAATTTTCAAAATCTACAATAATTTTATAAAATGCCTGCACCGTAAAATATAACCAAATTGCCTGCACCGCTCACCGCTGCGGAAAGAATACGCTTCGTAATTATTCAAGAAATGGAGATGAGAGTTGCCGAAATATCGCGACAACTAAATGTGCACGTAAATTTTACACCAATCAATGGCTGATCTAAATCTCATTGAGAATCTTTGGGCACAAATGATTCTCAATTGGGATCCCACTGAGGTGCGTAATTAGACCAATCTACGAGATCTGGTGTATTCCACTAGGGAATCATTAAGAGGCAGCGAAATATGCTGGAACATGGTGGAGGAAATGTGAATGAGGATGACTTGTTTACTGGAAAACGGTGAAGGTCACATTCCATACTGAGGGCATTTCCCGAAAAAGTGGAGGTTATTGCCATAAACTCTAAGCTTGGCTGGCGGATTCGATTTCATCTATTGACCCGTGTCCATACGTGATGCAAATTGGTCCTGCTGTTTATGCGTGATTAGAATATAATAGAATAGAATGGTCATTTACTTCTTACCACAAATGAAATATCAATATTTATTTTCACCTGTGGGAGACTGATGTCTATAGAGTTGGACTTATAGAGACGCACTGTTTGGGTCGCATCTATTTGGAAGTGTGTGTTGTGCAACTTTACCTCATTTTAGCACCTGTATGATATTTTCCGACCATGATTATCTGGAGGCTTCGTTTCGCTCAATAATAACGATTTTCAGATGATACCAATGTTTTACGAAACTAAAGTTATTTTTGAGTTGGAGTTTATATGTGCTGAGCATACAATTTAAAATAATTACACAAATGAAAAATGTAAATACAATTTGTCTTAATTAAATGTGGTTATGGATAGTCGATAATATCCTTTAGAACCGTATGTTGAATTCCTAAAATGGTGAACAGTAATAAATTATTAATAATATCATTAAAAGAAATAAGATGCCTAAATGTCGCCGCATTAATGTAAAACGAAAAAAAAACGACTCTTACCGATTTTGCACGATTTGATAAATTATCCGACGAAATTAAGCTATATTGCTCAGCCACTGGCTAGGGTTCATAATTGTCAACGTCAAGTGTGAGTCTCTTTCCTGCGATATGTCAGATAAAATTGTGTATAATTAAGAGTGTTGCTGTTTGTACATCATCATCTGCCTACCCTGTTCCCAACTGTATTGGGGTTGGCTTCCAGTCTCACCGGAAGCAGCTGAATACCAGTATTTTACATGGAGAGTCTGCCTATCTGACCATCACAACCCTACCTGGGTTGTGTTGTGAAGGTCAGATCACACAACATCAAATACAAGTTAAACTTATATATACTAAGCTGTGAAATCTTACCGGTACTCACAGGAAAATCAAATCGAAGCTTTTAAGCAGTCATGCTAGCAAAGGAGGTGGCGGAACGTGAGCCTCACGTCCCAGCCGCCGCGAAAGACGCCCCGGGCGTCGGGGGCCACGAAGTGACTCCCGGCCAGCATACGCGCGGGCCTGTGGACGGTGAGTAATGGGCTAGCTCACCGTCCGTCCATCTTATGATGACAAACCGTGTCGATGGTGTGTTCCACGTGCGCCTCAAAGAGATGTCAATGATGACATGCAAAGGCCCATGCCGAGGCTGCGGGACTGTTCGAAAGAGATACCACGGCCCTGGAACACAAAGGGCTAAGAAGGAACATGGGTGGGTTTTAGTCAGTACAAGTTTGACACTTCCTTCCGCTCCCAGAGCGGAATCACTTGATGATTTCCCATCCGAAAAAAAAAACCTTGCACAATAATTAGAAAAAAATATAGAGAATATTCTACCACTGATAAGTGAAAAAGTGAATTATTCAGATTATATGTTAAGAAAAATAGAAATGTAAAAAAAGAATAACTTAGTAAGTTTAATAAGCTCTGGATAAGATATGGATTTAAGACACCTGAATTGGGGGTGGAGGGGGGGTGAGGGAGGGAGGGGGAGATGTAGAGTCGCCCCCCACTTCTCCCCCTTGTCGGACGTGCCTAGTTTTTTTTTAATAAATTTTAAAAAATCTCATTTTGAGGTTATGTTTTCGTAATGTTTTTGACAATAAAAACCTATTTATGGGGGGCGATAGTTGGGGGAGGTAAACCCCAAGCCACTCAACGTGGCGCAGTCGAGGAAAGCCCTGTCGACGGGGCTCCTACTTCTGGGTGTTTTATAAAAAAAATAACTACGAAAGGGATAGCGGGGTCTATTCGCTCGCTTCGCTCGTTCACTCGACCCCGCCATCCCCTTCTAACCTAACTTGTCCGAGTCGGGGTGCCCCAAGTCCCGAGCTTGCTTCGCTCGCTCTTGCTCTCAATAAAACACCAAAATATTAACTTTTAAAATTACTTTATTGTAATTCGTTCATAATGATTAGTACAATGACCCCTTAAGAGATTTCGTGTATGAACAGATACACCTTATATATAAATAGCTTCCACCGTTTGCAAAAAAGGATCTATGTGAAATTTTACAATGTTCCGCCGCCACAAATACTCTACTATGGCATCACCAAAATCTTCCAGATAAAAAAACGTTTCACGGCTCGCCACTGTGACTCAATTCTTGAAGTAAAATGCATCTGTCACAGTCTACAAAATGGCCGGCCTAGCGTTTCATTTTACGCATTTTGAGATGACTTTGACAGATGCAACGTCAAAAATGTTAGAATTTAGTTAAATGTATGTTCCATTTCAAGTTTAGTTAGTGAATTACCAATATTAAAAAAAAATACTTGGACGCTGCTCCGGCAGCAAAAATGAAGAAAAGGGGTGCTTCAGATAAACCCCCTTGCCCCCCCCACAGTGACAGAATCCTGAAATTCAGGTGTCTGAAATCCATACCCAACCCTAAGCTCTTATATTCCCCTGAAAAAAAAACAGGCAGTACATAAAACAAAGACCCACTCCACTTTACCTAACCCCAAACATCTTCCACATGGACACAACACAAATCGACACCCGCTAAGTATACGTATGTATCTGCCAGATACACGAAACGGTTTTTATTGCATTTTTGGCATCTATATACCTATATTTACCACCTACATTTTTATTTCATTTTTTCAATTAACCCAACATACTTTTTTCCCAAACGTATAATTGTTTATCTGCATAAGATGACAAATAAACACAGCGTACAACCATTTAAGTTCCGGTTACATACTTTGACGCGGGGGGAAAAGGGCGCGCGGTGCGGGTAACTGCCGGTCACTCAGTTCTCCGGCGGGCAGCGAGTTGTGCGCGCGAGTGTTGCGTTGTTTTTTACCATGTCGAGTGAACGTTATAAATTTTTAACTACATTAAGGGAAGATGCAATTAAAAGACCAAAAAATGCTGTGGTCCAAATAATAAGCGTAACATCAGACCAGATAGACTCGCCATCAAGGCAAGGTAAGTAATATTAACTAAATATTTTATAATTATTAAAATATATATTTTAAGTGCACCCATAAATGGAGATTTCTACCTATACTATAAATATTTGAACACGTCTTAGAATGAAAATCTATCGTCATGACGACATTACTGCAATTTATACATTCCCGATGCATAGGTATTTAACTACGCAGTTACACATTTTTACGTCGGAATTTAGTTTAATTGAAAAATGTATCTAGTCACTTACATACTTATTCTACGGAATGTGTTTAAAATAAAATCAGTTAACTGACACATATATTGTTTTACATCAAATTGGATTTAAACTTGATTATTAATTTCTATCTGTATACCTACTTACATAGTTTTACTTTTATGAAATGATGTTGATTATCGTAGAAAATCGAGTGTTTTATTGTGGTTTGATTGTTTCAGATACTCCAGTACACTTCTCAAAATATTTCACTGATGAAGACTTGCAACAAATGACGGAATTCATAGAAAACAGTGACGAAGAAACAAGTACTGTACAAAACCATCTTAAACCCTCAGAATGTTCCAGAACACATTCCCCAACCGTCACAAGTCATACAGCTCCAGTGATTTTGCCGAGTAACTTTCATGACCCCATATTGGCAACAATAACGCCACAATCACCCATGATGAGCAATGTCAGTTCAGGTATTCGAAATGATATTTCTATTGAGTCGCCAAATTTCTCGTCAGTCATAGCTCAAGCAATTGCTCAGTTAGATTGTGATATATCACCAGCTCCTACACCAAACGTAATGCCAGTTAGCTCACCTATACCAATACAAACCCCGATAGCAGAAAACACTCTTTCTGACACTGAACCATCGCCGAGGCGCAGGCTATCCACAAGAAAAAAAGATAAAGGTAGATTACGAATGGTCCATCAAGACCAATGGTTGGATGTTATGCGTAAGAAAAATAAAAATTTAGGAAATGCGTACAAAAGTAGGGATGGTAAAATGAGGAAAAAGAAAGAGATGGGGCCAAGTTGTGGAGAGAAATGTAAGTTAAATTGTTCACAAAAAATTACTAATATTGACAGAGATTTGCTTTTTGTGGCATTTTGGTCAATGGGAGATATAGTTCGTCATTGGGATTTTATCAATAAGTACTGTGATAAAATTCCAAAACGTAGGGTTACTACTGAAACTGCCTCTAGAAGAGAATTTACTTTGCGGTATTATTTACCAACAAAAATAGATAAAAAACAAGATGATAATGAGGTACATGAGACTGATTCAGTGTCTCGAAAGACACAGATAACGAAGATACAGGTATGTAAAACCATGTTTTTGAACACTTTTGGGATCAAACAAGGCCTGGTATATTCCGCTTTGAAAAAGCTTTCATTGCAAGGCACTGTGGTCCACGACAAAAGAGGCATTCATAGACATACTAAGAAAATTACTGAAGAGATGATTGCAAGTGTTTGTGATCATGTGAACAGCTTTGCACCTGTGGAATCGCATTATGTTCGAAAACGTACGAATAAAGTATACTTAGATGGATCTCTTACATTTGCTCGAATGTTTCTGCTGTATAAAGATTGGAATGATCCTCAAAATCAAAGTAAAGTTAAAACAGCAAGACAATACCGAGACATTGTCAATAAGAATATAAATTTGGGGTTCCACGTCCCCAAAAAAGATCAGTGTGATGTTTGTCAAGTGTATAAAAACTTACCACGTCCTGTGACTGAAGAGCAGCTTAACACATACAATACCCACATTAGAAACAAGACTATAGCGCGAGAGCTAAAGAACAAAGATAAAGAAAGCACTATGAAATCAAAAGAAGTAGTCACAGCGGTATATGATTTTCAAAAAGTGCATGGAATGCCCTGTGGAGAAACTAGTATTCTTTATTATAAAAGAAAGCTAACTGTGTTCAATTTTACAATATACGAAATGGGAAGCAGAGTTGCCAAGTGCTATGTTTGGGATGAAAGCACTGCTTGCCGAGGAGCAAACGAGGTGAGTAGCTGTTTATATGATTATATTAAAGAACATCACCAAAAAGGCATAAAAACATTCAACTTTTGGTCCGACAATTGCGGGGGACAAAATCGCAATCGTATCGTTTTTGCAGCCTATTTACGAGCTGCAAAAGATTTTGAAGTCACTATAACTCATAAATATTTTGAGAAAGGCCATACACAAAATGAGGGTGATAGTGTACACGCCCTTATCGAGAGAACTGCCAAGAATAAAATGGTGTACACCCCCGAACAATGGTATGCCCTCATAAGGTGGGCCAAACAAGATGGAAACCCTTACCTAGTCCAGGAAATGACTACTTTAAATTTTATGAATTTCAAAGCACTGCTCCCTGGATGCAACTGGACAATAAATACAAACAGAGAACGAGTTTTCTGGTCTCAACTAAGACAGTTAGAAATATGGCCGCAATTCTCTGACAGGATACAGTATAAAACAGATTTTTGTGACCATGAGTTCAAATGCATTATTTTAAATAATGTACTAGAGACTCCCAAAACCAGATCAAGGAACCGCATAAGATTAGACAACAGTCCACTTCCAGCCCCTCTGGCAAGAACATTGACCCAAGCTTACGAGGGGAAATTACCAATACCCGAGGCTAAACTTCAGGATTTGAAGTATTTATGCCGAAATAATGTTATACCATCTGTTTATCATGACTTTTACATGAGTTTGATAGAGGGCAGCAATGAGAACCAACATGACGATGAAGAAGACGAAGAAGATGAATGAAGAAGTATCATCATCATATCATCACCTTGATCATCTTGTGATCTCTGTAGGTACTGATTAGTTGATTACTGTTGTGGTCATAAGTCATTAATGATAAATTAAAACGTTCAATTTTATTACTCATTAAGTAAAATATAGAATAAAACCTAGTTAAAATCATTATAAGTAAGTAAACAAGATAGTTCAGTAATATGATATTAAATTTGATCTCAGTGTAAGAATGTCCAAATAGCTTTATGAAACGACTGATTTATATAATTGATAAGTAATAATTTTATATACCTACTCATTCTATTTAGAATTAACATTACGTTATTTTGAGACAAACCGAAACGAAATGAACAAAAACTGCCTCTAAGGCAATTTTTTATAAAGTTTAAGAATATTTTTATTATTGGATAGTTTTTCATAAGTGATTTCCAGTTCAGTAAGAACTTATACCTAATAAAACAAAAGAGGAAAGTCTGATCACCAGTAGGTAGGTAGATGCCATTTTTAATTAATGTTACATTAGATATTCGGTGTTATAAACTTACAACTATAATAAATAATAATGTTACTTTTTGACACGTGAAATATTTGATTTTTATATTTTTTTGTTTTGAAAATAAACATTAGATAATACAAATATATCCACTATTTTTATTTTAAAATACCAAAACACATGATGATTTTTACAAGTTTGGAATTCAGTTACACTTGTATGCACAATAATATAATTACGGTGGTAAATTATGTAAGTATCAGTTACACAGGATATTTCAATTGACTTTACCAATTATAAGTACGTATCTGGCAGTTAAAGCATTATGGTGCCTGAATATTCCAATGAAGAAATGTGTATGTGCCAGTTAGCATATTTTGATTGTTTTTTACAACGCAGTAAAAGTATGCATGTGTGATAAAACAAAAACTTGAAGATTTAGAAACAAAATATACTCTTAATTATAAATTTCACTTAAATTTAAACGCGCTCACCAAATATTTAACTTTAATTCCATATAGGGGCTTAGATATGGCGATTTAAAAAAAATGAAATCTTCAATTCGCTCTCCTATAAAATTTGCATTTTTCAGTTACTTAGTTGTACTTAGGAGGTGTCGAAATAATCACCTTTACACATAACCGAAATAAAGAAATACTCCACGCATCCGATAACCATTAGTCGAAACAAAACAATGAACGTAACAAAAGACGCTCGCTAAGAAGACAGGAGGCAATCAAAGAGCAATCGAGCGTTAGTCACCGGAGTGCCGACAAATGGGGCAAAATGGAGCAATACGGGGCAATATGTGGCGGTCGGAACTTGCCGATACCTCAATTGTCTTATCAACTGGACGGAGATATTGCTAGTTTTGTTTGCGTGGCTAAACAAAGCGGTTATTCGGTGGCAGTGACACGTGAACGGTACCTTTGAGGAGTTGGGAGAAACGAAATTAGGGATAAGTTTTGTTATTGTTTTCGGTGTATGTAGGTAATTAGTTGTTATATATATTTCTTAGACCCAATCATTGATAATCGTCTTACAAATACCTACCGAACTACTTAGTGTCGTTATAATACCCAACACAAAACTGTTGTAAAAGAGGTTTATTATTGCAATTCTTGTAGGAATTAATTAATATTTCATTTCATCATCATCATCAGCCTAAAATACTGCCCCCTATACACAATAATACAGTAATTACAGTAAGTCAAAATAATTAAATTGTGGGAAATCGCACTATTGAATCGTTGGCACGGTTGAATCTTCTCAACATTGTGAAAAAAAATGAAAAATGTTCCTTATAGGACTTGATTTAAGGATTACAGTAAGTAGGTACTGTAAAAAAAATCATAACACCAGTAACACGACTTTCTGTAATTATGGGATCGGGGGCAGAATAGTCCACTACTATAGGCCTCTTCAATCGCACGCCACTAAACTCGGTTCTCGGCAACTCTCATCCAGTTGCTACCAGCCACCCTGCGAAGATTATCGCTCCATCGAGCCTGAGGGCGTACCATATTACGGTCTCCACTCAATCACGTATATTATACTCAAATTTCATTTAGCTAATTACAAACCTCTAAATAAATTATTGCCAATTTTTATTATTATTTATTAGTGTGCCATTGAACGAGTAGTTCAATGGTTCATTAGCTGTTTATTATTATTAATTTAATACTAACATTAGGCTAAGTTATACTAATACTAACACTATGGAGTTTTTATCTGAAATAAAATATTTGGATTTGAATGATTAAATGACAAAAAAAAAACATTTTCAAAACCTGTCGCTGAGAAAGTCTATGTGACCAATATCTTACAGCTTTTCAATTCCCAAATATTTATTAAACCTTTGACAAACGTGTCGGGATTTCGTAGATCCGATGCAATTATAGCCAAAATTGTTTCGTTCCCTATTTTCTGAGCAGTGGAAAGGAAGAAGTAGATAATGGGGTATTACTCAAAGTCGTATTTCTCTCATCCACCGACGATTAAAGGATTATTGTATCATTCGCGCTAAGCCGGTCGGAATACGGATCCTGCCGAACAAAATTAATGTTTTGTTTTGAGGAGGAGTGAGAACGACATTCTTGTTGCTGGTTCGTCTCAATTTTATTTAGTGATAAGATAAATATTTTTTTTTGGTGTACTTAAGACACAACGACTTTTTTTTATTAAAAAAAATACTACTATGTGTATAATTATTAAAGAAGAGCTGGAAAAAATGACATTGTTACTATCAGCAACAACAATATTGGAAATATCAATAAACAAAACATTACAAAATAAAGCTTATAAAATGAAAAGAAGGAAATTAGGTTTATCTATCAACATACTGGACGCGTACAAAAAGTTTCGTGTCCGTACTATTAACCGTTGACCTCTCGCTCGGAGGTTCCTGGCTACAGGGTCAAGCACACTGTTACATTAAAGGATTTGAGTCGAATATTTACTTTGTTAAGTACACACATCAAAAGTGTCTAGGGATCAAGCATTTTTATGTGGATTTCTTGAGATTGAGATGTGGCTTTGTAATAAATTTATGATTTTATAAATTTATATGGATCCTTTTTGGTGCATTTCATAATTTGAATCAGGAACTGTGAATCAAATTCGAGTAAAAGATGAAAATCAGCTGTCAATATTTTCCCTATAAAAACATACAACGCATTGAAGACATTATTAGTGCTACTGTTTCCCTACTACTGATTAAAACCAACGTTATTATGGAGCGGCGACGTCATTTAAGCAGGGAAGAAATGCTCAGAGCCGTGGGAATGATAGAAGCTGGTTCCCGGCAACGTACTGTGGCTTTAGCTCTGAATACAAGTCAGAGTGTTATCAGTCAACTTTGGACACGTTACCGAAGCACTGGTACCGTGGCTGAGCGCCATGGAGGACGGTATCGCTGCACCACACGGAGACAAGACCGATACATTCAAATCTTAACTCGAAGAGCTCCAACAATAACCGCCATGATGTTAGCCGTGAGGCTTCATCACTCTTCAGGGAACTTAATTAGCGACCAAACAGTCAGAAACCGCTTGCATGAAGTGAACCTTCATTCCCGAAGACCGCTACGGGTACCACCTATAGCAATGCACAATCGTAGGATACGATATCAATGGGCTCTTGAACACAGAAATTGGGCAGAAGAACAATGGCGTTTCGTGTGTTTTATGATGAGTCTCGTTTTGGTATGAGACCGGATACAAGACGTATACGACACTGGAGAACCCCTGGACGCCAACAGCGATTAAAATCCTGCCAGGAAGTCCATCCTTATAGTGGTGGAACCATCATGGTATGGGCGGGTATTTGGATCGGCGGAAGAACTGAGTTGATTTGGATCAGAGGCAACCTCAACGCTCAAATTTATGCTGAGACGATTGTATCAGACGTCATCGTTCCTCTACAAGTGCAAATCGGTCCCTTATTTCAGTTAATGCATGATAATGCACGACCGCACACCGCAAGAGTTGTAAGACAGACTCTCGCCGCAGCTAACATCAATGTCCTGCCCTGGCCTGCTCAGTCGCCAGACTTGAATCCGATTGAGCATGCATGGGATATGCTACAGAGAAGAGCTCTGCCGAATATGGAGGGTATCCAGTCGCAAGAAGACCTTTTTTTGTTGTTGCAACGAACATGGGCGGCCATTCCACAGCGTGATTTGGATGAACTCATTTTGAGTATGCCAAACCGATGTTCTTGTGTTGTTAGTGTTCGCGGTAGAAACACGGATTATTAATTGTTTAAGTTACCCAATAAAATTTTAAAGAAAACTGTTATTTCAGTCTTTTTTTCGAACTTTTGTGTTAGTGGTTCAAATGTCAAAAATCCCTTTATTAGGAAAATGGCAAATTTCTTTATTAATGCAAAGGTGACTTGGTTTATCGTTACTGTGACAAACGAAAACACTTTATTTGATGAATCCTTAAAGAAAATTTTAATTAATATCAATCAGGAGAAAAGTTATTGCAAAAATATATGTTGATCCCTAGACACTTTTGATGTGTGTATTTAATTATTTCATTTTTTTACTATTTTATTTAAAAAAAATGTTACTTAACAAAGTCATGTATATATATCAAATCATGGAATATGTCACAATTCTCAATAATAAATTGTAAATTATGACATTTAATGATTTGACATTAATATTTACTTTGTTATGTGTTTTTTTTATTATCATTTGTTAACATTTCATGATTTTTAATGACATTCATTTTGTAAAGTACTTTATATTTTATTTGATTCTTGTGAATGAATGGACCATGTGTGTACTTATTTTTTTGTTTGTATGTTTTAACGATTATCTCGCAGTTTGAGTACTATATGCGACCTACCCAAATGTCTTTTCTTTGGTATTGTTCGTCATGTCGTTGAGCTCCTTGAGTTATAAGTCGAGCTACACGATAACTGACAAATGCTTGCACTGACTGGACAGGTCCACTCAAATCTGTGTGGTTCTTTCTTCAAGAGACCATCTCGGACACTAATCTGCATAGTCCTCATGTGAGTTAACCAAGATTATGTCTGAACTTTAAAAGAGACTATGACCTCTGAGTTTGTTTCGGCTGTTTCTTCTCAGAGTAGAGTCAGGTACGAAACACCGGCCCCACTTAGTTTAAAAAAAAAAACTAGATCGAACTAGAAAAGTTTTTTGTCAGGTAGTTTTAAAAGTGAACCAATTTATATTCTCACTTAGATTCTTTTTATATATTCTCACTTAGTATCTTTAGATACGGTTTCCATTTAGCGAATTCCAGGACTAAAAAATGTAATTCCAGTCGAATTGGGGACATAACATTAACCTCACATCTCTCACTAAAAACATCAAACGAACATAAAAGGACCAGCTGGTGAAATACCAGCATTAAGTATTTTTCTTGTAAAACGTTGAAGACCTAAAACAACTTTGTTACGATCTCTGTACAAAATTAAAATGGCCGCCATACCACGAAATTGAGCTATAAACTGACTCCGTTTAGCCGACTGTCCGGAAAACCTGCAGCCACTCGAGGTTATGAGGAATATAGTGGTTCTGTGAAACATAAAACACATATGGAGCTAGTTGAAAGTTTAAGTAATATTCTGCCAACGAGAACAGTAACAATTTTTTTATTAAATTAGATTTTCACTGAGAAAAGCCAGATTCAAGTTAAAATGGATGCGAAGTATGGAAGACGAACCGGCAGTACGTACTTTGCATCGATAAGACATCGAGATTGCTCAGGTTTGCATTTATATCGATCTTGTTAACGAATTTGGAAGTACGTAACACGCGACGATAAGGTTTATCGAGGGCCGAATCGAGTCGCTAAAGATGGCAAATGGCAACACTGAGGACGTCCAAAGACAAAACATATTTCTGTGGCATGTCTAAATCGACTAATGTCCGAGATATTCAAAAAAATCCTTTTTTTCATAGATGTTTGGCATTGTTAACAATGTTTAAGGGTTTATTTCAAGGGCACGCCACTATAGTGGCGGTAAGTCCCCTCTTTGAGGAGTGGCTGGAGAGGCGCCACGGCGCCCTCACCTTCCGCCTGACGCAGGTCCTCACCGGACATGGTTGTTTCGGGAGGTTCCTGCACCTAATCGGGCGGGAGGAAACGCCCGGGTGTCACCACTGCGAGGATCGACCGGAGGACATGGTGGAGCACACTGTGCAGGTCTGCTCCGCTTGGGCGGAGCAACGCCGTGACCTCGTAGCGGCAATCGGCGGCGGCGACCTCTCGCGTCCGGCCCTGGTTCAATCCATGGTCCGGAGCGAGACGGAATGGGACGCCGTCACCTCCTTCTGCGAAGCAGTCATGCTCGCGAAGGAGGTGGCGGGACGTGAGAGGGAGAGAACCTCACGTCCCAGCCACCGCGGGAGACGCACCGGGTGTCGGGGGCCACGTGGTGGCCCCCGGCCACCGTAGGCGCGGGCTTGTGGACGGTGAGCTATGGGCTAGCTCGCCGTCCGTCCGTCTTATGACGACAAGCCGTGTCGACGGCGCGTTCGTGTTCCACGCGCGCCTCAAAGAGAGTCAGCAAACAGGAAGGACCGACGCCGTAAGGGCCGACGCCTGCCAGGGTTGCGGGACTGTTCGAAAGAGATACCGCGGCCCTGGAACACAAAGGGCAAAGGAAGGAACATGGATGGGTTTTAGTCAGTAAAAGTCTGACACTCCCTCCTGCTCAGCCCAAAGCGGGAGGGGTTATTTGATGATTTCCCATCGGTAAAAAAAAAAAAAAGGTGTTATTTCAGAGAAACTAGCAGTATATACCAAAATTTCCGTTTATTTTGGTAAAAATACAGAAAATATTCAATTTTCTTAGCGTCGTCGTGTTTACCTTTGCCAAAAAAAAAGTTGGTAGTTGACAGTTGACATTACTTTATTTTTTTGAGAAAGATAAAAATACGGTCAGTGGGTCGTGTTTACAATAACAATATTTCAATTTCAATTGAAACATGAGTGCAATCGGCACAACCAAGGCAATCTGGCATTCCAAATTTGTGCTGGAATCCTTCTACGATGGCTCTTTTTTCAGCTGCACCTGGGAACTTCACGTAGGTGTGGAAGAGGCAGCGAACTATTGCCCTCGACACTTCTCGCACAACCTTGCTCACAATTTTTTAGCCAAGGGCGAGATTGTACTCCTGCCCAATGCATCTTTGGTAGCTCCCAACTGCATAAAACCGTACGGCTGTCAAAACCTAAGTCATGAAGTTTTAGTATGTAATAAATGTGTACCTGGACTAGAAAATCTAGGTATTAGAAAGGGCGAGTTATTTTTAACAGGTTCCTAAGTACTTTAATAGGTAAAAATTAATCTAAGTTAATTTAGAAATTGTAGTGCATGATAAAAAAATAATAATTTTAGGTTAGATATGTTTTTTCTAGATCTCGAATGAAGTAGGCACTAGTAAAACCACGATACCATATTATGGACAGGGAGTCCAGTGGATCGTGTCCTCTGTACATCTCTATCTCTTCTACTAAAATGACTGTCATTTCTCGAGTCACCCGAAAAAGACGAACAAAATCTTCTTCTGGAAGTTCCAGAGGATTGTTCGTGTCTCTGAGACGTCGCCTCCGAATACTCATCACATTGTGATGGTGCTGCTGTTCTTCCTCATCACCCAGCAATAAAACCAAAAGTCCTGAATCCATTATAATAATGATCGATAAGCTTATCGCACTTTTACAAGGTGGCGATAAATTACCGAGCTCGACAGCGTAAATAGGCGATCTCAACTGTCAAAATGTCTTTTCGTACTTGCATTTTCGTAAAAATCGTAAAAATTTTAGAGTGTAGTTATCGATCGTTTAAATAGTAGATACGCACTTGCGACATCGATTCGAGTCGATAAAAACTCATTTTATCGAGAATAATTGTCAGATTTATCTAATCGAGTCCTACGTACTTCCACTGCTGGTAAGAAGAAATTGAACATTGAGATGACAGCGGGCTTAAAAGTGTGAAAAGCGGAAGAAAACATTGCGCTGTAGTAATAATAAATTAAGATCGCGGCATGAAGACGATTTACAAATTAACACGAAGAGGGTAATCTTAAAATAAACCAAAATAAACATTTAAATTAGTTAGCAACAGCTACCTGCTAATACCGCAAATTAAACGTTAAAATCTCACAAATTCACCTACTGCAAACCCAAAATCGATGACCAGAAATCATCGAACCTCAGTACCGACGAGAATTGACCGGTCCGTAGCAAAATTCGTCACCGCTTAATGAAATTCCGATCGGCACTGGCAACCTGGGATTCGTCACCAGCTGTAATCGGGTCATTCCGACCTGCCAATTACAGAGGTGGCCGATGTGATGGTGTGATACTAACGAGTGACGATGTGTTTCCGAAACGGTTCTGGTTTCGTCAATTTTATTTCCAATATTGGATTTCTGTTGAATTTTGTGTTGTTTGTTATTTTGGATGCTTTAGTGTTGGATGAAATGAATGAATGGATAAAATAACAGAAATGTCACGAAGAGCTGACTAGAACCAATAAACAGTGAACCACACTGGTCCTGGATATAAAGAACTGGAAAACACGAGGCCAGACAAATCACCTTTGCCCAGCAGTATTATGACACAAGCTAACAGTAGCAATAACGGAAATGGTTTCATTACTGCGGCACATTTAATGCTAAACTTTGGATATTATCACAATGTAGATTTAATATCTGTAATAATTATAATCTTTTACTCTGGACGCTCTTAATGTGCACTGTAACTGAAAATTGCCAGAATGCACCTAAATACTTTCTCTAACAACACCGAACAAAAACACGATAAAAAATTTCAATTAAGCCATATGCCAGCAAGCCTTAAAAGTAGGGATGTGCAACATTATAGTTTAAAGCTACAAGTATGTAGGTTATTCGCCAACATGTTTTTGTATAAACTATCTCTGTTCTAACAACAATGTATTCCCTAATTGGGAAACTAAACAAACCGGTTCCATTGCTCTATTTCGCGTACTGTTAGTTACAGGTAAATAATTTTAATGCCACGTTATGCGGACAGCTTTCTAGTCTATGAGCTTGTAACGGTTATAGTGGTAAGTAAGTTGACCGTCCACTACTAAGTACAGCTGTACTCAGCTATGTGGCGGGCTTCATAACCTTAATTTAGACTAAGGTGAGACTAGTTTAATGTTTTTTTTTAACCTTTTAGTGTTGCAAAATTGTAATATAGAATGTGTTTATTGATGTCTTTTGTAATGTGTATTAATTGTGATTAATTCTTAATTTATTTTTTATTATTATTTTGTTTCCCAGCATGTAATATGTATGCATTTGGACTGGTTCTGAAATATATGAATTTAATTAATTAAAATAAAGATTCATACTTTTAGAAAAGACTTATTTCATAATAGTATCCATGGTATCTTCTTCTTTTTTATCGTATGGTTAGTGCCTAACCTGGTGTCAGAGTTTTAATGCCGCCCATGGGCCTCTGACTTGGCTTTACATGCCGTCAAGAAATATCTCTCAGGCATGCTGGTTTCCTCACGATGTTTTCCTTCACCAAAGCGAATGAAAATTATAAAATACGCACATGACCCCAAAAATCAGACGGTCACACCACTAGACTATCACTGCTATGTGTAATATGGTATCAAGAGAGCTACATGCCTTATCATATTTCTAACAATACTTTAGGAAAAATGGTTTTTAAATCATGCGTAATGTATAGTATATCTGTTCATGTTATTTTCATAACTACTGCTCTCTAGCTAGACGGTGAAGAAAAAAATCATGAGGAAACGCTATGTCCAGTATGTCCTAGAGCCAAAACTTCGGAGGCACGTGATATCTACCAAGCCGCCTTAGGAAATGAGGCTTGTGTCTCAGCAGGTGATTTTGCATGCTCGTTAATATCCATGTGCGTAGACTCAGTGACGTTCCTGCAAGCAGGCTGTTCAGAAACCCTAACATAAAGAGTAGTCCCGTCATGTTCCTGCGACAAATAAACATTTTTTATTTTTTTTCTTTTTTTCTTCTATTCTTTATTCGTTTTCTATAGAGGTAAAGTTTGTGAGGTTGTAGGGGGTAATCTCTGGATCTACTGAACCGATTTTGAAAATTCTTTCATATAAAGGAACCTACATTATATTTAGAACGTGCCCGTGGAATAATTTCGGACCAAAACGCGAGCGAAGCCGCGGGCAATAGGTAGTAAGTTGTAAAGGCAAGCCAAGCTTGTATCGGCGGCGGCGACCATGGATTGAACCAGGGCCGGACGCGAGAGGGAATGGGACGCCGTCACCTCCTTCTGCGAAGCAGTCATGCTAGCGAAGGAGGTGGCGGGACGTGAGAGGGAGAGAACCTCACGTCCCAGCCGCCGCGGGAGACGCACCGGGCGTCGGGGGTCACGTGGTGGCCCCTGACCACCGTAGGCGCGGGCCTGTGGACAGTGAGCTATGGGCTAGCTCGCCGTCCGTCCGTCTTATGACGACAGGCCGTGTCGACGGCGCGTTCACGTTCCACGCGCGCTTCAAAGAGAGTCAGCAAACAGGAAGGGGTCCGTAAGGACCGACGCCTGCCAGGGTTGCGGGACTGTTCGAAAGAGATACCGCGGCCCTGGAACACACAGGGCAAAGGAAGGAACATGGATGGGTTTTAGTCAGTAAAAGTCTGACACTCCCTCCTGCTCAGCCCAGAGCGGGAGGGGTTATTTGATGATTTCCCATCGGTAAAAAAAGAAAATAGCTAATCTTGTAGGCTCCTATGAAAGTACCACCACTAGCTTAGCTTAGTGGCTGACTTTGTCGCGGCGCCTTTGTTGAAAAGCGAACCGCAACAGAAATCTGTTGTGTTATCCAACTTGGAATGGGAAATGTAAGACAACTTGTTGTATAGATAACGAACTGGACTCCGCGTTTGTTACTGCGTTTGTGGTCAGGGTTCCCAAGTGAAGCGGTTAAATAGACAAATATTGCGTTGCTGGTCGGGTTAGACGCTGCATATGGTTTTGTATAGTATAACTACTCTTTTGTTATTTTTCGTACCTACTCGTACAATTAGCATCAATGTTTAATTTACTAACACTTAATTATAATTACATATGATTTATTGAATTTGGATGTTTTATTACAATCTACTATACCTGTCCATTTTGTACATATAAAGTTACCTCTCCCTTAAAAACTAATTCCACGGGACTAACTGCGAATGGGACCAACTGCAAATGGGACGAACTGCGAATAGGACCAACTGCGAATGGGACTGACTGCATATAAATGAATAAAGACATAAGAACTTTGCATTCGTAAATTAAAACAGAACCCTAGTAACTTTTTATTTTATTTTTTATTGAAAGGAACAAGCAAACAGTTACATTACAAGGACTTATAACTAGAAAACAAAATAGCAATTATAATGTAACCCACAACGCTGTCCACAAGTAAACACAGAAGTTAAAAATGGTTAATACCGAGGGTCATTGATAGCAGTACGTGTAGCAATTACTTTGACGTCAATGACTCGACTTCTCAGAAGGAACTGTTTCAGAAGCACTTCGTCAAACAATTTCCTGGAAGAATTGATCCTAGAAACAGGTAAATAAAGGTGAACTTTGCCTGGCAGCCCTGTGCCCACTGCAACAGTTGCTCGACTTTGTTTATTAACGTAGCGACGAGTTTGGTAAAGTTTGTATTAGATACCGGAGAGCGACGCATTGCTTTATGGAGCTAAAGCTTAATTTGTAAAGGTGAGCAATGTTTGCTATTATTACATGACTGGGTGTTATTACACGGTTTTATTAATAACTAGCGACCCGCCCGGCTTCGCACGGATGCAATGTAATACATATAAACCTTCCTCTTGAATCATTTTATCTATTAAAAAAAACCGCAACAAACTCCGTTGCGTAGTTTTAAAGATCTAAGCATACATCGGGAACAGGGACAGACAGCGGGAAGCCACTTTGTTTTATAATATGTAGTAATTGTGTCTAATTATTATCCATACTCAGTGATTATAGTAAGCATTTAGTATGGCTATGATTATTCAAAATTAAATTTCACTAACCTAAACAACTACGATTTACTTCTCCGAGAGAGGTCTGTTTCACATTACGGCTGATTATACTTTTATTACTTAAATAGAAAAAGATTGAAAAAATATTGTTTCAGAAATAATTTTATTCACAACGCGCTGGTAGTTTTTTTACAAGAAAAAATAGTTTTTGCAAGAAATAAAAATATCTAATCTTTCTGTTATAAACTAAACTAAGTTCCAAGACCTGCTCATTTTAATATTTGAATTATCTGTCTAATTGGAAAAAAATAGTCCTTCTAAGAATTGGGCTTTCAAAGAATTGGGCGTTTTAAGAATTAGGCATTTCCAGAAATAGGTATTTTAAGTAATAGTAATATAGTATAATAGTAATAGTATATTTATTTGCATAAAACATGGTATACAAAGGTGTTAGGTACAAATTTAAATGGCACAAACATGTTTAGCTAGGATAAGACCAAGCATGCAAAATTTAAAAGACAGGTAAATAGGTAACTAATGAGGCATCAGCAATGAACAGTACATTACAAACAATTATTTTTATCTATAAATTCTTATAAGCTATAAAAACGACATAAATTTATAATCCATTTATAAAATTTAGTTTTAAATAATTTTGTATTTAATATTTTAAAATGCCTCGGTATTTTATTATAAATGCACACACTGCTAGGCAGTTGTTATTCTATTTAGCTAGCCTAGATAAATCATTCAACACTAATTTATAGGGATCTCGTCTGTTCCGAGGATTCTCATCATTTCCAGTCTTAAATAATTGTTTGTTTTTCATTACAAACATACATATTTGGTAAATGTAAAGTGACGGTAATGGTACCAAACCAAGTTTCTTAAATATCGGTTGACATAAATCGTCAGGGTCCACAAATTGATCTCATGCAGTTTTTTTGGGCGATGAATGCTCTACGGAAGTCGGTGCTATTACCCCACATTACAAGCCCATAACGTAGCCCCGATTCGACATAGGCTTGGTATGATATTACAGCAGTTTTTATATCAGTTACATTTTTGACTTGTTTAAGTGCGTATACAAATTTATTGATTTTAGTGCTGACATTATCTGTGTGTTCTTTCCAATTAATATCTTTATCTATTATTACACCTAAGAATCTTGTATGCGTTACTTCTTTGATTTTGTTACTATTGAGTTTAATGTCATTTTTATAATTATTTGATTGAATGAAAACTGATGTATCTAAACTTATCTTTAAATGGTTAATGTCAAGCCTATGCAGTAATTTCATGATGTAGAATGGTATTATTTTTTGTTGGATGTCACTATAATTAGATATGTCGTCGGCAAATAATATGCATTTATGATTAGTTATTTTTATGATGTCGTTTATGTAAATGAGAAATAATATTGGGCCCAGTACGCTTCCTTGTGGAACGCCATGCTTTAGCGGCGATCGGCGGCGGCGACCTCTCACTTCCGGCCTTGGTTCAATCCATGGTCCGGAGCGAGACGGAATGGGACGCCGTCACCTCCTTCTGCGAAGCAGTCATGCTAGCGAAGGAGGTGGCGGAACGTAAGAGGGAGAGAACCTCACGTCCCAGCCGCCGCGGGAGACGCACCGGGTGTCAGGGGCCACCACGTGGCCCCCGGCCACCGTAGGCGCGGGCCTGTGGACGGTGAGCTATGGGCTAGCTCGCCGTCCGTCCGTCTTATGACGACAGGCCGTGTCGACGGCGCGTTCGTGTTCCACGCGCGCCTCAAGGAGCGTCAGCAAACAGGGAGGGGTCCGTAAGGACCGACGCCTGCCAGGGTTGCGGGACTGTTCGAAAGAGATACCGCGGCCCTGGAACACAAAGGGCAAAGGAAGGAACATGGATGGGTTTTAGTCAGTAAAAGTCTGACACTCCCTCCTGCTCAGCCCAGAGCGGGAGGGGTTATTTGATGATTTACCATAGGTAAAAAAAAAAAAAAAAAAAAAATAGGATAGGATATTATGTCATTATTTTCATTCTTCTTACATATTGTGACACGTTGTTTTCTATTATTTAAATAGGACGCTAGCCACTGGAGTACCGGTCCTTTAATCCCAATAGCTTCTAACTTATGTAGCAATATATCGTGTGACACCAGATCGAAGGCTTTCGATAGATCAAAAAAAAGACCAGTAGTCATATAATTATTATTAATATTTGAAAGTATAGCTTGCTTAAGAGAGAAAATAGCCAAAGATGTGGATTTGTCCTTTTGGAATCCAAGCTGCTTAATTGTCACTTATAATTTGAAATTTATTGCAGTAATTAATTAATCTTTTATACATAAATTTTTCATAAATTTTAGACAGGATGGGTATTAAAGTTATAGGTCGCTAATTATTGATGTCACATTTACATCCCTTCTTGAATAAAAGCTTTATTATGGACAATTTTAATTTATCCGGAATAGTTCCATTGGAAAATTACATGTTTATTAAATGAGTGAGAATATCAGACAGTTCATTAATACAAGCTTCTATAATTTTTGTATTTATTTCATTATAGCCCAACGACCTGGTGTTAGACAGGGACATCATTTCCTGTCGTACCTCGGTTACCAGCATTGGTCTGAGGAACATTGTGTTGACACACGTATTTTTGAAGATGTTTTTATGTGCGTCTCCCTTGTACATGCGTTAAATTTACATGATGGTTACATAAAAACTAGGTATAAGCGAATTAGTCCTTTTTTAAGCTGTTGGGCATTTTATGAATTGGGCATTATTCGACTAAGCCATTCATCACTTGTCGCAGCTGTTATATCGCCCTAAGCCACCTTATCACAGTCCAGTTTTAAAACTATATACCATGCACCTAAACATAAACCAACAATTATTAAGTTTAAAAATTACTTTTCCGTGCACAAACTTTGCCGAGCACGCTAAACTTAAATTACACTTGGTTTTCTGTAAACTTCCGTGTTTTCTTCTAAGGATATTATTTATCATGCTATTACAATATTTTATATGTTCGCCACTACGTATTAAGTTCGGTTTGTTGGTCAGTGGAAAGATGTTAATCATGGAAATTATTTCCGCTGCCGTATTAATGTTAACGAGCATTATAATTGTTAGCCAATTAATGTTGTTTTGGGATAAATTTCGTGTAATGTTCTTATGTTTTTCTTGTTATTTTTGGCAGAGCTAATAAGGAAGGATAATTCTCTCGAAGCAGTGAGCGTAAAATATATTTGGAGTGGTAACAAGGTTCAAGTGTGCATAAATTAAAAAAAACTTTTAAAAGACATCTGTGATTTAGATTTTGACGCTTGAAATTAACGATATATTAATAATAATAAAAAAACAATAATGGGTTTAAAGACAAAGACAAATACTATTGCATTAAAATGGCACAAACCAAAACATAAATAAAATAAAGTTCGAAATTAACACAAAAAGTTGGAAAGATAAATAGAGGAAATCATTACAAAGTCGAACAAAGTCATAAGTCATATCAGGATGTCCATGTCACCAGTTTCACACACACACATTGTCACTTACTTCAAAGAGGTCTGAACTCACGAATTACCCAATCTTGACTTTGCGACGATGTAATCTTGTTACTACTTAAACTGGTAACTTACTTACAAAGTTTTAAAGAATGCTAACTTTGGGCAAAGAAATTATATCGGATTATATCGGAATGCTGAGAATGTCTAAACGTTTTCTGACAAGAAGTTAATGTTATTATTACCGTTTATGTAACGATATATCCACCTTAATATTATTTTTAACTAGCTGTTGGCCGCGACCTTCGTGTGTAATTATTATAAAAAACATTACTCCCCCTTTTTAATCGAATTTTGTTACCAATTCCAAGGTTTTTTTTTACAGGGAACCCTAATTCTTCATTCTTTTTTCCTATCTAAAATAAAAGTAACTTATGTTAGACCTTATAACATCAGCTATTTGCCAGTAAAAGTCCAGCCAAAATCGGTTCATGAGCCGTTTCGGAGATTAGCCGGAACAAACAGACAGACAGACCGACAAAAATAGAAAAAAATGTATTTTTGTTATAAGTGCCGTAATTATTTTCAAATGCATTCAGTAAAAAGCTGTTATTTTGATATTTTATACAGGCACTACAATCTTATTTATTTGTATAGATAGCGTTTTTTATAGATAAATGTTCCAACTATCCCCTATATTACTTTATGTACATTATAAGAACACGTGGCCCTTTTCATATCATTAGTCCTTCAAACATAAAAATTTCCTTAACTTCAAAGTTTTCGCATAATATCTTCACCCCGTCATAACAGTGCCCTCGAGTCGTCCCGATTCGTCCCGCGCAGTCGAACCGTTTACGGATCATTAAGCCCTTTCGGACCGCCTAAAGACCAATAGGACCACTTTGTACATAAGGACCAGCCTATATAAATTATATATTTTTACCTTGGATGTGTAGTGACCTGAGACGAGGCCCTTCCTGAAGCTAATTTATAGGGTTCGGCGGATATAACGCGGATGTTGGAGTCCTCTGATATCTTATTGGCACAGTTTTGGTAAAGGAATGTGGGAAATTAGGATTTTGTAGTATGATACTGTTTCTTGGATTTGTGCTATTATAAATTAATAAGTGGGATATAAAGTTAACATTATTCTGGATCGTAAAAAATACACAAACTTAACATCACGCCTGTAATTCCAAAAGGGTAAGGCAGAGATGTACATAATAGTACACCCATATTTCGTCAGTTATGTTTAAGTCCCGTGTAATAATTCGCGAGCCTATTACCACCAACCGGGCACAAATCCAGACTTCGTGCGTGCTGCTACTAAGAAATTCCTGATTTAAAAATCCAATAACACTTTGCCCGACCCTTGAATTGAACCCAGGACCTCATGCTCAAGTCGCGCTTGCGACCATTCGACCAATGAGACAGGATTAATTAATTGTAATTTGAAGAAAACCGCTCGCCTTTTATTTTGAACTACGTTGAGGTTCTCATGTTAATACAGTCACGTAAACATTGACCATCGACTGGGTAAAGTCAAAGGACTGACCGATGATTTTTTTCTAAACCTTTTTAATTTTCCGTACCCAAGGGGTAGGGGTTCTGTCTGGCTGTCTGTCACCAGGCTGTATCTCATGAACCGTATAGGTATAGTTACAGTTGAAATTTTCACAGATATGTCATTCTGTTGCAGCTATAACAACAAATACAAAAAACGGAATAAAATAAATAAGGTCCCAGCTCCCATAGAGCAAACGAGTTTTTTTTTTTATAGTGTCCTTTCCCAGCAGTGGAAATATTATAGGCTGATTATGCTTATGCTTATAAGGAACCCTTCGTGCGCAGTCCGACTCGCACTTGGCCGAGTTTTAATACATTGTTCCATTTTCTGTCGATTACATCTAGTTTACTTAATATCTCATTGAATTGAAGTCCAATTACGGTCAAAAAACGCGCTACGTTTGTTTTCCCTAATTAACAGCACCCTTTTCAAGCAAGGTAACCCAACGATTTACATTTAATAAAAAAAAAATATTCGGAGATAATTTATGTAGCTACAAGCAACAATGTTTGGGCAAGTCAAAGATTGCAACGTTAGCTTGTGAGCAAAAACGCTTGGCGGGCGGGTTACACGGTTGATTAAATTTTAATCAGAGTTTATTGAAGTAACGTCAAGCGACCGGGGTTAGGGGTTCATGCATTAAGCATATCGGTGCAACCGGGCTTTAGTTTTTGTAAGGGATAGTATGGAGAATTATTTATGATGTGCATGTTGTTGTAGATTTATTTATTTTTAGCAAATAATGGTTATAATACAAGAAGAAACCAGTCTGGTAAACATAGGCCCACCCTATTTCTTACATTTGACTTGTGATTTGATTATTATCCAACTCACTCACTTTATCCTTGTTCAGTTGGTCCTGGGTTCAATTCCCGGGTCGGGCAAAGTAATAATGGGTTTTTACATCAGGAATTTCATTCTCTGTAGCAACCACGGAGTCTGAATTTGTGCCAGGTTGATGGCAATATGCTCGCCCCCTATTACATCATCATCTTCCTGCCCTCGTCCCATTCTACTTGGAGTTGGCGCAGTCATAAGAAAGTATCTAGACGGGATCCTTTGATATTTCCGATTCAGATTAAATTAAAGCAAAAATTGCGCAAGCAAATATTAAGACCCAGATTAAAGTTGAATTTACTTAACCAGTTACTACTAAAACCAAAATTAAATACCGAGCTAATTAATTCTACATGTTTTAATTTCTTAAGTTAAAGTCCAAACTTCCCTGCGCCCATCAAAAGGCATCAAATGTTGCCTTTTACGCGGCGTAAGTTCATTAATTAATTTTTAATCAGAATCTATAGCCTTCGTGAACGATAGAGGGGGGCGAAGGGGCATTGGCACGAAGGGGGTGGGGGTGCTAGATTGAATTTGTTCCACGGAATTTTATGAAACTTCATCCCGTCGGTAATGCCTTTATGCTGAGCATGGAAACCCTTGATCAAGCTCTTTATTGCTGCTTAAATATATTTAGCTTGGCGTGATGGGATGGATAGAATATTCATACTTGATATTAACGCCTCGTTGGTGCAGTGATTGCAAGGAGAATGTGAGCTAGTTTGGTCCAAGATCCAGTAAAGTGTTGAGTTTTATATGGGAGTATTTTGCAAGGTGTTTGTCTAATAAATGAAAGGATACATCATGACTAAAATGGAAGAATTAGGTCATATATAAGGTCCCATTAAAATTGATGGAAAAAAATTAACACAGCGTTCAGTACGTCTAACCTAAAATATCCAAGCAAAAAAATACTGATTAAAGTGATTTTATTCTGAACTAAACTAATAAATTGCCGGCGGAACTCTAGAATAAACACATCCACTAGATCAAAATAAAATTACTTTAATCAGTGTTTTTAACTGTTTTTTTTTTTACTGGATATCATTGGTTAGACGTACTGAACGCTATATTAAATTTTGTCCATCTATTTTAATGGGACCGTATATATTATGGCCTACCTGGATAAATATAGAAGCAGATTTTTAATATAACATCACATGCCCTGCTCTCAAAACGGTGAAGGAAAACATCGTGAGGAAACCGGCATTTTGTAGAACCAAAAAATCGAAGGCATGTGACATCTACCAACACGCACTAGGCCCGCGTGGTGGATTATAGCCCATGGGGTTGTGTCCCAGCCGTGGGAATATTATAGATTGATTATGCTATGTTATGCTATATTATGCTATATTATCAATAGGCGCATGTATTCCATTTTGGTCCTGTTGCTTGTTTGAAATACCAAAAAAAAAAAACAGATAATATTTTATTCTTCTCCAAGGAAATCTTTATGAATGAAACTATTGTTTTATCTATCCTTATTTTAATAGAGTAATAACAGCTCAGTCATTTACTAAATGATGTTCTTAAAACAGCCTAAATGGGACGGAAATCTTTTGGCCATTGAGACTTAAACCATTTAAAAAAGGAATTAGGGACACAACGATCAGGGTTCTAAAAAACTTCAACGAAATAACTGTTCAAGGAGTTTCCTTGTTGCTATGCACAAAGGTCACGGAATTAACTAGAAAAGTTTCCTTGAATTAAGTAAATTAGATGATTAAGGAAGATACAAGAACTATTTTTTTTGCCGAACTTTGACAGTCGTTATAGGTAGTCAGTGACCCGAAAGCCTGACAACCAGTCTTACCAAGGGGTATCGTTATAATCAGCACTAACTGGGTTGTGGAGGTCAGATAGGCAGTCGCTCCATTTAAAATACGGGTGTTTAGCTGAATTCGGTAAGACTGGAAGCAGACCATAGTTGGGAAAAGGCTCCGCAGATGACGATGACTGTGAAAACAGGGCGAGTCATATAATTATGATAACTTTTTAAGGTGGATGCGCAAGGGTAGCCCGCGAAATTTAAATTTTCTTACGTTTATTGCAATTTGCAGGTCAGTGTCAGGTTGTATGTTGATGAAAATATGAATTGCGCCAGTAACACATACGGAGTTACAAAATTATAATCATTCAAATCATCAATACAACCCTCCAAGTTCATATAATCTCAAAAAGTGACTTTTTCATGAAATAGCTATTGAATGTGATTATATGAACTTGGAGAGCTGTATTGATGATTTGAATGATTATAATTCTGTAACACCATACGTGTTACTGGCACGATTCATATTTTCATCAACATACAACCTGACACTGACCTGCAAATTGCAATAAACTTGAGAAAATTTAAATTTCGCGGGCTACCCTTGCGCATCCACCTTAAGTATGTATGTGATTAGCTATAAGAATTGGAAGACTTACAATGGATGGTTGTGTGAAGGATGATATGGCTAGAAAGAAGGTGACTGCTGAGATGACGAGTAATAGAGAAGTATGGAAGATGAAGACATGCTGTGCCGACCACAAATAAATCCGGATAAGGACAGGAGAATGATGATGAATTATGACAGTCTTACCAAGAGTCTTAAAAGGGGTCGAGGTAGGGGTATCGTATCACCCAGTACTAACTGGGTTGTGGAGGTCAGATAGGCAGTCGCTCCATGTAAAATACTGGTATTCAGCTGCATCCGGTTAGACTGGAAGCCGACCCTAACATAGTTGGGAAAAGGCTAGGCTAAGAGTCTTATAAAGCCAAGATTTGGTGTTAGAAATTTATGTTTTCAAAGTTTTTCTTAAAACTAAAATCTAAGCCACTGTTTATTTTACTGCTTTTAAATAAATGTTATACAACAAACAATTCTTGGTTTCAAACCACACTTAACGTGAAAATCTCACCTAACTTGGTGCAATAATGAATATCTCTTGCAGCACTAAAGAAGGTGCTTAAATATATATTTATTTTTATTTTTTTACATTTTAGAAAATCTTACCGACTAATAACATTATAATAACAAAATATATACCTAAATTGCTAATAACAAGCGTCCATAGATAGAAAATTATGATGTTGATTTTCTTTTGTTTTCATAAATCTTACTACTATTATAAATGTGAGTCTGTATGGATGGATGTTTGTCACTCAATCACGCCAACGGCACAGAGATTATAGTCTGGAATAGCACAAATGCAACTTATTTTTTCTCAAGCATCAACATCTAAATTTTCACGCGAACGAAGTCGCGGGCACCAGCTAGTAAAGCATAATTATACCAACTTGTAACGTTACCTAGTAAAAGGATCATCCTCTAGAAAGGGCTTTTGTCTATTGCCTAGCTTTATTTAGTGAATATTTTTGATTGAAAGTTTCGTATCAAGAACTTCGAACTATTTTATTAAGCTGAAAATTCAGAATCAAATTATCTACGTTTATTCAAAAGGAACTTTCCACATAATAAGTTGATATATTGTCTGAATTCCTAACTTCTAAAGAAACAGGTATATTATGCAGTTGTATCTTTCCAATTAATTTAAGTTAGTGAAATATAAAAAATAAAGGTCTTCTTTTGAGTGTTGCGATGGCAATCTATATTGAATCCGTGTAGCGCCTGTCATTTCCTGAAAAGTGCCGATAACCGGAATGTCATAATAAACAAAATTTCGCTGATTTAAAAAAACGAATCCATCGCCTTGATAAATAATAAGAGAAATGCAGTTATCAACGCGATGAAATTGTCGGTAAATCTATTGTGTCTTGCCTAGATCAACGTTCCGACACGAAGGGTAAGCCAACCTTTGAAGTAGCAAAAATATTATATACTTTTTTATTAACTACGAAATCAGATTATGTCCATTCCGTTATGTGCTATTTTGATAAGCTAAATTAGTTTAGGAAGTAAGTTAAGGTTAGTTTCGGCTTTAAGTAGGATGGGATTAACATCGTACTTAAAGCCGAAACATAAAGAAGATTAAGAAAAAATAAAATTGTTTAGTCAGTCTGAACTAAAAATTTTGTGTTTTTGTTTTTTCTTGAGGAGCTCATGGCTATATAATAACAGCCACTCGGATCGATCATTAGGTTAAGCCGCGCTTGCCTAGGTTGGTCCGTGAATGGGTGACGGAGATTCCTCCGTGACTCGGAAAGCACGTGAAGCCTTTGCTCTCGGCTGCCATTTGTAGATCTTTGACAGTCGTTACAGGTCAGTGGGCCGAAAGTCAACTTACAACTAGCCTTACCAAGGGATATCGTGTCGTATATATTAACACTGAATTCGGTCCAGTACATCATAATGGCAATATTCCTTAGAAAAGCATGACCATCCCGACGACACACCGTTCCCGGAACCTAAGAAAACACCCGCACGATGATAACTCAAAAATTAATTAACCCCTACCTCTAATTACGTCCCATAAAATTAAAAACACAATTTATTAACCCCTTAAGAGCATGAGTGCAATCTCATAAGACCCTGTAAAGTCCCCTAAGCACATATAAAACAGAAGTTACCTCGGGTAATGCAATTTAGCCAAATTAACTCATTAGTCCAAAAATTGCTGCCCTTAACGCTGGTAAAGTCAGAATCCTTTGTTAGTGAAGGTAATTGTCTAATTTAATGAAATATTAATCTTATGCCTGTGTACTTAGATGGGTTTTAGTGTGTACGTTAAGGCTTCGTTAGATGGGAATTAAAGTGGTCAGGAATGGTCGGTTTTGTAAGTGGAATGGAATTGCAGGCTATTTTGAGTCGAGCTGTATCTGTGGTGAGGTTCAATTTGCATTATTTGTTTATTTAACAGCCAATTTTCCAGTATACATTTGTAAACAGGGTGTAACAGAATAAACGCAAGACCTGACACCGTGTGGTGACTCAGACCATGAAACTGAAATACTTTTGTTTTATGACTTTCAGAAATTCATATCTTTTTTTAGCTTTCCCATACATGTTGTAATATCTGATCGCGTCAATTCCTATAGAAAGTTCAATCTTTTTCTTGCGAATTTCAAGAACTCGTAGAACAATAGTTCAGTTTCATGATACGAGACACCACGCAAGAGGTATTGCGTTTATTATGTCACACCTTGTACTGTGTACACAAAGGTAGAATTACCATAGGCATTTTCTACGAGTCAACCTTTGGGTGATTCAGAGACAAACAATGGTAGGTGAGGTGGTGGTGGTGGTCAATTTCGAGAATAATGTATTGAAATAAAATCGGCTAAAATGATTAATACTTCTAGTTTCTAGCACTCACTCTGTTGTCTCTAGAGAAATCAATTATCTATATTAACAAATCGCATTATCTATACATTATTCTAGAACAAGAAATTACCTAACTCCTAACCGTTCAAGAGTTGTACCTTCCTTCATCAGCTCAGCGTCATAAGATGATGATGACCATACGCAAATGTCTCAATAGCTTTAGAAAATATTTTTTTACTAACATTTATGTCGTGGCTATTGTGTTGTGTATAAAATACTGGTATTCAGCTGCATCCGGTAAGACTGGAAGCCGACCACAAAATAGTTGGGAAAATGATGCAGATGATGAACAACACATGTCATGGTAATGGGCTTATCCCCAATAAATGGAAATCTGGGTGTATTGTACACATCTGCGTACCCCCTCAGAGCATACAGGCGTGATGTTTTGTCATGATGTTGTATAAACAATAAACATCCAAGCGTTTACAGCAATCACGACAGATTTGCCGTCCCATGAATTTATTTTACATTATTAAATACGCGTCTAAATGACAACAGTTATTTTCTTAAAGTCGGATAAAATGATTAATACTTCTAGTTTTTAGCACTCACTCTGTTGTCTCTAGAGAAATCAACTATCGATATTAACAAGTCGCATTCCACATCGCATTATGTATTATTCTAGAACAAGAAATCACCTAACTCGTAACCGTTAAAGAGTTGTACCTTCCTTGGTACATGACCATACGCAAATGTCTCAATAGCTTTAGAAAATATTTTTTACTAGTATTTATGTCGTGGCTATTGTGTTGTGTATAAAATACTGGTATTCAGGTGCATCCGGTAAGACTGGAAGCCGACCACAAAATAGTTGGGAAAATGATGCAGATGATGAACTATACATGTTATGGTACCATTACCATGACATGTATTGTAAGCCCAAAAGCCCATGCTTATCCCGAATAAATGGAAATCTTGGTGTATTGTACACATCTGCGTACCCCCTCAGAGCATACAGGAGTGATGTTACGTCATAAAGTTGTATAAACATCCAAGCGATTGCAGCAATCACGACAGATTTGCCGTCTATTTTTGAAGAGTTCCATAGTATATCTCCGAAGATCAGCATCAGATCTTCACCATATTTAAATGGGACCACCTCAGAAGAAGATCTTTCAAATAAAAAAAGAATTTTGAAGATCGGTCCACAAATGGGGGAGAAATCAGGTAACATACATAAAAAAATAAAAAATAAAATACATACACACGAACATATAACCTCCTCCTTTTTTGAAGTCGGTTAATTAGTTAAATGTATCCACTCGCGTATATTTTTTGCATAATATCTTCATAAATTATAGCTTATATGTTCTTCAGATATTTCAGCTATATTACTGTAACGTTTCATCCAAAATCCGTTTATAAGTTTTCGCGTGAATGAATAACAAACATTCACTTGTATCCATCCTCACGCTTTTTTATTAATATTAAATAAGATATACAGTCTCTAAAACAAGCCGTTCACGTACTGTACGGTATTTTGTCGTCACAAGCCTGATTAAGGCTTAATCAACGTCTTAAGAGCTGCCAGATTCAGGCGAGATTGTGCGATAAAGTGGAGCGAGAGAGAAAACATGATTAGATCGAGAATTCTTTACAAAGAATGTAGATTAGCCAAAATTGTGAGTTTGTGTGACTTTTGTATGTTTTCAACCAAAACTAAATGGCTAGGCTATTTCTATGTTTCATAAAAAGTTAAAGACGGGAAAGAATTAATCCAGCTAAATAACAATTAAATATAGATAATTAGGTCTCATTTTATTTAACTACAAATACAAACTCTAACAAAATACATCACACACACATCTTGAGGAAATCAGCATGCATCAGAGATATTTCTCAACGGCATCGGCATGCCAAGAAAGAGACATAAAAATTCTGACACCAAGTTAGGCAGCAATAAAGAAGAAGACAAAAATTAATGCAAAAAAAAAATATATATATAAATTAAAATAGTATGAAAATATTTTTTTGTCGTTATAGGACGATGGCCAAAATTTGTATGAGACCCGTCCCCCCCCTAACAGATCTTTCGTATGTGTTAGTAGGTTCATAAGGCTCTATAAAAAGACTAGCAACCAGTTTAACTTCAAAATCTTTAGTCCGTTTATTCACTTTTTCATATTCGATAAAACATTAAAATAACAATATTAATGTTTTGCTGTTGTTATTAATTATGATCAATTAAACTCGTAATACTATTGACCAGTTCCACCGGTGGATTAAAATTATGTAACGCCCTAGCCCCATGTACCACACAATTGAGATTATTTTTGCACAGCTTTCTATAGTTTGATTTTCTGTATTAATTGTAATTTTAATCTTGTTTTATATTTTTTTTATATCATTTAATTTAATAAACTATAAAAATGTAATTAATATGCACAGAAATAAATAATAAAAATAATTGGAAAATCAAAAAATTTGGTGTAGAAACAGTTATTTTGTGCCAAATGTTAGTATTAAAACATGATTTTCCCCGCAAATCCCACGAGAGATGTTGCCATAATACAAAATTATAACCTTTCTAAGATGTTTTGACTGACATTTGACATTTTAAATCTGTTGGTCGGTGTAAGGGTTGGGGGGACTTTTTGACGCATCATCCTTTCATCGTGTTTTGTTTCATTCCATTCAGCGATACAGAAACTATAGTTTGATAGGAGTGATGAAAACCTTACATAACTTCCTTTTGAATGGAGAAAATAATTGTAACACAGAATCAAAGAAAAAAGAAAGACCAATAAGGATAATTACCGCTTACCTACGTATTCATACGTCCCTATAACCATCTACCACAGTGCTAGTCCACAAACAATGCATTTAAAAACTTAATTAAAGTTGACGACTCGCGCTCTGAGCCCCATTGTTCTCCCGTATTGTTGATTTATAATTGTTACCGTGCTATTTTTACTCATTGTTTAAAGAAATTGCTCTCACCCAGTTTGGATTTTAATGACTTTTCTTATGGTTAATGAGAGGGACGCATAGAAAGTCGACTGTAGTTGCTGGGGAAAAGACATCGCCTATGTTGCATTGGATGTCAAGAAGGTGCAGTTACTAACTTACTTATTTACCTATTATTCAAAGCAAAAGACTACTGCAAAATCTCTGTTTAAACAATGGCCTGCTTTATAGGCACTCCTGGCTAAATAATTTCAACTGCTCGGGTCGATCTTCATGCTAAGCTGCGCTTGCCTAGATTGGTCTATGGATGGGTGACCACCCATTACAAACCAAGGTTCCCCCGAGCCTCGGAGAGCACGTTAAGCCGTTGGTCCTGACTGTCATTTGTAGATCTCTGCCCCTTTTGATATATCACTATTGAAGGAGTGGTCGGCAGTCTCTCCAGTCCTGTGCCTATAACTCTTGCCGGAACGTCCATACCGACCCGCTCCGACTTCTGGTACCTCGGTTCGCTTGTCCAAGGGGATGGCCATGATGACCGGGACGTAACGCACCGGATCAACCCAGGATAGAAGAAAGCGTGACAGGTCACTGGAACAACTTATTACCCACGGATGCCCCCTCAAGTTAAAGGGAAAAATATACAAGTCCGTGATTAGACCTGTCGTACTGTATGGATCAGAATTCTAGGCTGTGAAGAAGATGGATGAAAAACGATTGCATGTAGTGAAGATGAGAATGTTGAGGTGGATGTGTGCAGTGATAAGAATGGATAAAGTAAGGAATGAGTAAATTAGAGGAAGTTTGAAAGTGGCACCTGTTACAGAAAAATTGAAAGGAAAAGTCTATCGTCATTAATCTGACCTGTAATTTTTGACAATTATTAATAAACTAGCTACCCGCCCCGGCTTCGCACGGGTACAATGTTTTATATATAAACCTTCTTCTCGAATCACTCTATCTATTAAAGAAAACCGCATCAAAATCCGTTGCGTAGTTTTAAAGATCTAAGCATACATAGGGACAGTCAGCGGGAAGCGACTTTGTTTTATACTATGTAGTGATAAACTAAACTAAACTATCTTAGTATGGACATGTAATGAGGAGGGATGAAATGCATGTTCCTAAAAAAGTGATGGATATTGATGTTGATGGATGGAGAGGGAGAGGAATGATAAGAAAGAGAAAGGAGTAAATGATGCCGTGACGTCTGACAGGGGAGAATGGAAGAAGAAAATGTGTTGCGCTGACCCCAAGTAGAATGGGACTAGGGCAGGAAGACGACGATGACATTAAAGAAGAGACAAAACATGAATGAAACTCATCCAATCTTTAAACAACAAAAGTTAAACATTTAAAAAGATACCTAAACACAATAAAGCGCTCTAGTAATATGGCATTTCCTAATTAACTTTATTTCAGAAATCAATTTTATATCAGCATTGTCAATAACGGTATCAAAACTCTGTTTCCAAAGCAGACACAGACGCACAATGGATATCTATCAAAAGAATACCTATCAGATATACATAAATAATTACATAAAACATTTATATCAACTCTTCAATTCGATTTTCTAGGTCGACAAGAAAACTAATTTCCCAGTACGGATGCGTCTGACAGATAAAATAATGCCTGAAGATAACAATTCAATGAAAATGAATCTGGCCAGCAACAATAAAACAACATTAATACAAATTCGGAATGAAACATTTCCAATTTCAAATGAAATCTATGTAGTTCAAGCCTTTGAACCTCGTTTTCAGGGAAATAGGCTCAATGACCTGAACAGTTTGATAAATGATCCTGCATACTTCGGTACATTTATTTGACCTGCCCTTAGATTCAGACCCTCACGATAACTCATTAATTTACGTTCAAATCGTTTAGAAATCGTAGGTAATATTATTTCATTTTAATTTATGATGGAGTAGCTTATGTTTCACCCGCGTGGCTCGGTAGTTATTCCACGGAGTGTTACTATCGGGATAAAAAGTAACCTATGTGTTAATCCAGGTTGTTAACTATCTGTGCGCCAAAGGACAATGTTCGTGAAGTATGAAAAAAAAACCCAGGCCCGGCGCAAATTAAATGTATCTCAGAACTTTTATTCAAATCCGTTCAGATTATTTTACGTGAAAGAGTCTTCATAATCAGCCTACCAGTCCACTGCTGACATACGCCTCTTCAATCGCACGCCACTCATCTCAATTCTCGGCAACTCTCATCCAGTTGCTACTTACCAGCCACCTTGCGCAGATCGTCGCTCCACCGAGCCTGAAGGCGTCTTACCGTAACGTGCTTCGCGATTCGCGGTCTCCACTCAAGAACACGTCTACTTGGGTAGATCATCATCGGTTCTACGGCTAATATGACCGGCCTAACTTCAGCTTACTTATTCTGTGAGTTATGTCGACAACTCTGGTTCTCTGTTGGATCACCCCACTCTGGATGCGATCCATCAGAGAGACTCCAAGCATAGCCCGTTCCGCGTGAAAGAGTAACAAATGTCTGCCTATTCATACATTTATCCACACAATCTTTCGCATTTGATTTGGGGGATAATCTAATTCAGTACATTCGAATTACTGATAGTTCCACACGATATTTTGTCACCTTTTCATAATCAACAAATAACAGTCAGTTTCATTCTACCTATTAATTAAAAGTTTCAATAAAAATTTCAAATGCCACGAGTAGATTACAATGCAAATTGAACCTTAGCCTAAGAAAAATAAGGTTGGATAATGTCGTTGGTTTATTACAGACAGGTGGCCCAATTAGCAAGGATAGCAGAAATGAGATGTGTTGCCTAATTTGTAGCTTTTCATTTATCTAGCTAACGAAGATCTATCTCTCTCTCATGTGTTTTGGACGATAAAAAACAGTATACTCGTAGATGTACAGCGTACTTACCTATTATTATCCATTGGTACTACTGTTAACCGACATGTTTTATACACCTATGTGTAAATGTGCATTTTGTGTGAATGTCGATATTGTCGAAATGCCTCCGTTCGCGACCTTAAGCGATACTATTTGGCATATGCGTGTCTTCTTCACCTGAGTGACGTTGCATAACAGTGAATTATGGCATGCACTAAGCATTTTGGTTTATTTGTTGCGCCTTTCACTCAATCGTGCAGGTTGTGGCCAAGTTCTTAGATACCTATGCAACTTCTCTATAACACTGCATAACGTAACACAATATCACGCCTATATTCCCCGAAGTGTTAGGCAGAGGTGTAGCTGGTAGTGCACCAACGTTTCGCCCATTACATCTATTGAAACAGAATAAAGGATAAATCAAATCAGAAAATATCACATTAATTACGTTTCGTTTCGTAATTGTTTTGAACCACTGAAGCTGAAAAATAATTGGTTTTAGTTAATAAAGTAACCCCTTTTAGAGGATTAAAACTTAATTCGTGTCAGAGGCCACTAATGGGCGGGGAATGTTCATCGAAAGATTGTTTTAAACTGATAAGTTTATTTCTGTTAAGTAGGTATTATGAAAACACGTTTATTTGTTAATTTTAATATATCTCAGTACCTGTACCCTACATTCAGCAGTTTACTATCTGTACTAAGAAACTCCAATGTCTGACGGATAGATAGTTCTCATGTCAGAATACAGAAATAACCAGAAGCCGAGTTCAACTTTAAAGGGGGCTATCACGTGTGAACCGAATTCGAATTCACCGCTAGAGGCGCTAGTGTAGCGCGAGGGCACCGAAGTAGCCGAATGGCAAAAAACGGAACACTTATAGATTCGCCAAGTCTGTCTGTCTGTCTATCCGTGTATGTCACAGCCACTTTACTCCGAAACTATTAGGACTACACAGTTGACACTTAGTAGGTAGGTGTATTTTGTGAACCGCTATAAGGTATTTATACAAAAATAAAAAAATATGTATAAGATTAAGGAAGTCTCCCCATACATGGAACTGAAACTAGAAAATATTTTTTTCATCAAACCTATACGTGCGGGGTGTCTGTAGCTACGTTTTTAAAATGACATTGAGGTTCCTAAAACCATTTTCTCTCAAAGTCAATCGTTTGAAAGATAAACACTTCCAAAGTGATAAAATGTGTGTGTGTAATTTCTAATTTCCCTCTAATTTCTAAAGTAAGAGGAGAAAAATTCTGAAAAAAATATAGGATTATAGAACGTAAAAAAAAATAATTTAACAAATTTAGTTTTGTTGATGAATGTAAAACAATACAACATATGAACGAATGCCTTCAAAATATTTTATTACTTATAATGTTTGGTGCTACGGAACCCTATGTGCGTGTGAGTACGACTCGCACTTGGCCGATTTTTTATCACGTATTTTTACTAATATTCATAATTGTGGTGTACATTGAACTATTCCTGATTAATTATGATTTTGATTTTAAGTAGCAACTTGGGATCTTATTTGTTAATACTTGGACGTAAAATGATTTTTAAATGTTTCATGCTTCTTAATTTTAGGGAGAATATTGTACATAAATAATCCGAAGTTTACACTATGTTATTATACGTAATAAAATAAACTTTTAATGAAGTTCTTAGTACTAAAAAGTATAAAATAGAATTATTGACATGACCATAAGCGACAGTGGCGCCATCTGGCGAGCTAAAAAACGATAGCCCTCAAATACAAAACAAGCGTCCCCTGCCCGCCTCACTTCCCACCTGCGTAATGTGGCTAGCTCAGACATTATTGGTCCGTTTTTGCGTTTGTTCCCAACGAGTCACACTGTAACAAGTCACAGTGTGACTCGTTGGGAGAAATTAAGAATAAAAATCCCAACCAGTCACGTTGTTACTCGATAGGACAACTTTTTGTGTTTATTCCCAACGGATCACACACAAATGAAGAGTGTGTGAGACTCGTTGGGAACAAAATATTCTCATACAGAAACACTGTGATATATTGGCAGTACTTCCTATCCAATCAGTAACACTATTGAGACTCATCATTTGTTCATGATTTTTGATTAATTCGAGATTTGTTTTAATAGAAATAATGAATTTAAATAATGAATTTATTTTATAGGTTATAAAACGCAATTTAAGCTGCTGGAAAAATATTACGTCAGCAAATGATGAATTGATTTTCGGAATTTTCAGTATTTTATTCGGTCGTTTCTTTGTCTTTTCAGTTTTCGCAAGATTATTATTTAAAGCAGTAAATTTCACATTTTGAGTATGGCCATTTTTTATCGGAGCTTTCAATACTAGGTACCCGTTTTCTTATTGAAGTTTTGTTTAGACTGAAAACCTCCCCAGCATAGATTCGAAAAAACTTCGTTATTACAGCACGTGTCTAGGCAGCAGATCCAGTATCGATGACCCAACCAAATATTAAATTCACAGAACAACCAAAACAAAAGGAACACGGAAGACGAAGTTTTTATCTACCGTGACAATGAAGTTACCATTCTAACAAATAACAAACTCAAGAGGAACCGTCCCGTAAATTACCCAACGATTTTATCTAATTACTAGATGAGTGAACAATAGCAAGAAATAGGGAATTAATCTTAATTAGTTGACGTCTGAGTCAAACCCGATTAATTTCTTTCCTTCATAATAAAATGGACGACGGGAGTTAAAAGTTGGTGTTCTTTTGAGAAAGCTAACTTTTCTTCTAATAATATGGAGAATTGTGGAAGTTTAATTAAGAAAACTACGGCTAAAGATATTATTTAGCCATTGGTAGGTGCGTGATCTCCATTAGAGGTGTTCAATACCATGGAGGTGAGTAACCACGGAGTTTCGTGTCAGTTCTTCTGATCTTCTCCATAGGAAACGATCAACCTGAATCGTGTACCTTTTCTCAACGTATCATAGGTGCCCATGTAGGCCTATGTGAAATAAAATATATTGATTCTGCAATAATAATTATTACCAACCAAACAGTTACTTTATTATTTTTACGTACACCAAGTAAATGTGAGGTTAAATAGTTGTGATACAAATCATTAAATTGAACACCATTTTAATGGAACCAACATAGGAATCGCGAAAAATATCAAATGTCTCATAAAAACTTCAATCAACCGAAATGTATGGGGCAGCTGATTCCGATGTTGGTTCTAAAGAAAAAGTTGATCAATTTAATGTCTATCACTCCCTTAAATATGGCCACACCATTCTAGTACACGCTTATAAAAATCTGCTTTAGAAAATCAAATCCTATTTAGGAAAAAATCTGGCAGAACAAAAGGTTACTGAAATGAAGTTGATAAACAAACAAAATATCGTTACAAAAAGCTAAATAAATTGTAAAAAAAATAATTTATAAAATGAACAAAACAAATAACCAAATGAAAAAGACTATTGGTAAGATAGTAAACACGTCGAAAAAAAAATGGAATAGCAAAGGTTCAAAGAAACTCAATTAATCAATAATGTCTATCGCTCCGTTAGAATTTATTTCTTAATCAAATAACAAAAACACAAACATAGAGATGTTAAAAATGTTGAGAGATTTTCATCCTTACTTCATTCCAATTAGAAAGGGTTTAGAAATATTAAAGAGGGTTATTTATTCAATGTTGATAGCTCTTAGTTAAATATTTAATAAACACAATACTTTTAAAAGAATTTTCTGCGAAAATTAAAAAAATCGCCCGGCAGTGTCCCTTTGCGCGACAATACCGTTACTGTTTCGTGAATTCGTATGTCAAAGGGAATTTCTTGTGTCAATTTTTAGACGCTTCTAAGCCACGCCCACGCGCTTCCCGGTTAGCCCGCCATCTATTATACGTTTCGAGTTATAAAAGTCACAAAGTACAGTCAAATTGTCTTAATCGCATTTCTGACATGCACCCCCAGTTCACTGCGAATAGACATTCATACGAATTCACGTCAGAAATAGTTTTTATTTTATTAAGTTTCTATGGCGCAATAAAATCATACTATCACTTGGCCACAAGATAAACGCTCCAGCGTCACGCGTAGTGCGTCAGCGACTGAAAAAAAACAAATGAAAGTACAACGCAACTTACAGTTTGTCACGAATTACCGCAACGCAACTTACGGAGCGACTGTCGAAGGAAACAAAAGAAACGTGCGCATGTCGCTGAACGCAAGTCGCATCATTGTAAAAACAGTGCCAAACCAAAAACCATTTCCCGCGTCTGTTCCTGGTTAAATAAATGCTAAAAACGCCCAAAAATAAAACTAACGACCGTATTGAAACGTAGATAGTCTGTCAAAATGGCCATTTCACTTAAGTCTATTAAGGAAGCAATCGAATGCCCAATTAATTAGTGGACACCGAAATAAAACTAACTTATTTCCAATGCTTTGAATATTTTTATATTTCCAACAGGACCACCGCCTGGTTGCGAGTAAAAAGTGTTACCAATAGGACGGAAAATTGAAGAGACAAAAAACTTGAAAGAACTTCTATACGAAAATAAGGCCTCAGCAGACATGCTACTTTTGCATCGGTGATCGATGATTCTGCGACTTCAAGAACGAATCTTAAAAATGAATCGATCAATGAATCAATCATTCGATGAGTCATCGAATTTCAGCAACTTGGCGTTCGGTAACGATAATGATGTCGTGTATTTCAGCGATTGTTTTGATTCTCACAATCGTAAATACATCTCCACTAGCGCTCAGCCGCTGTGTCGAACTTCCGAGAAGTAACTTCAGTGCTCACTGATGCTAAAATTAGCATGAAGCCATTTTTGCTATGGAGTACGGAAGGACCCGAGTACCCGACCCGGGATTGTCATCAAAACGACATCTCACAAACAAAGCTAAATTACTTTCGACCTGTGCTTTTGTGTGACTTTTTTAATTAGACTTAAATTACTTGGGTACAGGACTACGAGTTCCAAAAAGGGAAATCGTGTGTTAATTTTGATTTCATACGCTTTGTCAACGGTGCTGTTAATTTGATTCTCGTTTTTGCGAATTCCGAATCTTCATGCACGTTATAATGAATTTGTGATGGCAGCCCGCACGATAAAACGTCAGCTGTTATACTTATTATGACATGTTATTGTATTGTTTGTATTCTACATGAAGGAGAAATGGGACTTCTTTGCCCAGCAGCGGGACAATAAGTAGGCTAGCAAAAAAAATTGGACTAGGTAATAAATACATATTATCAACCTGTGCTGTTAAGATGTAGTGTGGAGGCAAATCCTTTCATAGAATCTTATAACTCAGATTTTCTGAGATGGACCGTCACAAAGATTGTTCTTGAAAAAGAAGAGATTACTAAGAAATTATCTATCGGTCGTCTGTCTTTCTGACGCCCAAATGAGTGGTAGGAATTATCGTCAACACAATGACAACACAGTCTTTCTTATTATGAATTTTGGAACAATCCAACACATTGTTGAAAAACGCAACTTTAATCCTTACTTGTTAAAAACACAGCGCAGAAAGTATTCAGATACATATCACGGGCATCCAGTGAACGTCAATATGAATTACACAAGAAAATAGTAGAAATAAAAACTGTACTGGAAATGCGAAATAAAGTTGCAGAGTATGCAGGCTTTGCGATGGACGTATTCTGTAATACTACGAACGAAAAGGCTATATAATAGTTATTTATGATATTAGTGCGGTAAGTTGGTTTTTACAAACGAGTAGACGAATGTAAGCCTGTGACGAAGTCGAGGGCTTACCGTAGTCACGAGTTTGTAAATACTAATTTCTCCACGTGTCTCATACAACGTCAGTTAAGCTTCCAAAGCAGCAAATTTCACTAAATTTCAATAATTGTTCAAATTTTACTATTAATTTCCAAGAGTAGTGATCTATCTGTATAATTTATTATTTGCTATTAAAATAGTCTAATGAGAAAGTCCTCGACTTCGTCTCGGGCTTACATTCGTCTACTCGTTTGTAAAAACCAACTTACCGCACTAGTATCATAAATAACTATTATGGAAATTAAAAAAAAAACCTTATAGAATACGCACGGTGCAATACAACGGGGTATGCGGTAAAATAGGTACTAAGTTCTAGAGAGAGTACGTATTTTACCGCACATTCCGTTGAATGGTGCGAAATTTTTAACTTTCGAAAAATGTATACAGGCTTCGTAAATGCATTTTTTGAGCAAATGTGTTGAAAAATATATAAGGTATTTCAGAAAAATGTTCGATGTTCGATTATATGCAACCTTATCGTAATATCAGATTTAGTCCTGCAAAATGTTGTGAATTTCAGAAGAGATTCACACACTCATGGAATAAATATATTTACGACGAGTACCTGGTAGGCACAGTTTCAAAAATCAGAATAAAAACTAATTATTTACCTTGCTTATTATTATTTACTTTTGCTTTATTTGCCTTGGCAGGCAGAATTTATTTTTTTATAAAAGGACATAAAAGACACTGAATGTTTCCCCGGTAGTCTAATTTCACAAAAGTGACTGCTGATGCTAAGTTTGTTCCTGGTCGAGGATTTGATCCTCGATAACCAGTCCAGATTTCAGAATCTATGTGCTATGTGAATGCATGTGCTAAGTCTGCAAAATATTACATCGTAAGTTGTCGCACACGATATCCCACCTATATCGAACGCTACCAGAATAAGTTTGTCCGTGTTTAACTTTTTTGCTCAAACTTGTGCCGAAGTGCTCACAAAGAGGTAGTATTTTAGGAATGATGAATGCCTGTTGCGAGATTAGCCGGAGTGTTAAAAATGTCTCAGTCTTTTGCATTTCCCCAACATTTTCGGTACCGGTAATCTATGGGAGTTTTTTGTATTCCATTGTAGTTGGATTTATTGCTCTCTGCTATGCCTTTTAGTACTCCGGTATTCAGGAAAAGGCGCAGAAAGTTTAAGGTGAATGGTTGTGAATATGTTAGTTACCTTTTGTCTGTTACTAAAGTTAGAATGCCGAAAGAGATTTTGAAGCATTTTCTTTTACATGTTTTAAAATTCTCTTTTATGTGTGTTTGAAGAGTTTTAACTACGAATTTAAAGGTTTTCTTTATTGAGGGAGTCCGTTAAAGTAATGGATACATAGTTTTTTTTTTGTCAAAAGCGCTTCATCCACCGCTGTTCTTTAGAAATTATACCTTTGCACGAAACTGTATCAATTAAAAGTATTAATAATAAACAACGTATTCAAAATGAATGGGTGTGAATTAATAATGCAAATTCTTTCAGATTCACTTACGTCTGTGGTATTCAAGAAACTGGAGCGTCCAGCGAATGCCGGCCGACCAACGATTATATTATTATTCATAACTTAACAGTTTGTCCACCTAGATATAAAGTTCTTCTACTAGATAAAACAATTATAGACTTATTTCAAGCATTAAATTATATTAAAGACTATCTCAAAGGCCACTTTATTAAAAGTTAAAAACTCCTATGTGCCTCGGAAAGCACGTTAAGTTGGTCATCATTTGTTTTGCCAGTTGAAAATTAGACAACCAAGCCTGTAAGTTAGACAACCAGTTACCGGAGGATACCGTTTTACCTATTAACTGGGTTCCACAACCAAGTACTGGGTAACCAGAATTCCAGTAAACAAAACCAGAATTTAAATAGAGTGACATTTTGATATTCTATTCACTAAAATTATAATTTTAAAGGTTAAATTAAATCTTGAAACATCCAAATTCAGTTCTTGACATTTTTCGACCACATCCAGCATCCTTACCTCTCTGCCCCAAGACTGGGAAGTTGGCAGCCGTTCGTGTTGGTCAGTCGCGAACTGCTGACGAGCACAGCGCACCAATTAACATCGCTGGCATCCGACACCAGCATAGCTATCAATACCGTTTTTAATTAACTAACTTTTGTGAAGGAAATCTATATCTTTACCATCGATATCTGATGGCCGTTGGAAGTTGAGAAGTATTAGATTTTGTTTTCTTGGTTGATAGTTGGACATGTTTTAAATACCTAACTGTTGAAATGGGGCAGCCATTATCGACTCTGATTCAGAAAATTTATTATGGTAGTGTTAAAATCTAAAAGATGGTAGGTATGTGGATTATGTGGATTAGATACATGTATATTGCCCAAAGAATTGATACTCATTTCGCAGGGTAATAAGACCTAGATATTGATATGTTAGCTTAAGGAATTGTATATTAAAACTAAGTCAGAGGAGGAAGAATACGTAATAAATACTAGAAAATCGTCATGTGTTGGCTGTAATAAAAAAAATCCTTCATAGAAATATGTAGGTAAGTTTTCTGAGAACTCCCAAATAGGACAAAATAATTCCACACAAAATTGTCAGTTTTCCAGTAGCAAAAAATATACCAGAATAAACGTTACCAGTAGGCAACTAGGCAACACACTGCAGTTATGAATTAATTAATGCAACTTTTGCAGCGCGATGGTTGTACAAAATCAGCGCCGTAAAAAAATCTATTCACGTCAGAAACTGGCGCTAAAATATAAAGAAATGTTTTCTTTCCAAGTGATAACACAACATTACCAGAAGAACGGAATATTTAAATAAATGCTTCCTGTTTTGAGGAATTAACTCGGAAAACTTAAATAATTTTTTTTTAACCTTCGTTAGAGATTTAAGGTACTTATGACGAAGGAAAACATTGAAATACAAGGATTATGAATAATTCTGCGAATATGTTACACGATTGAAAATGTTTTCAATGTGGTTATAACTGTGTGGCTAATCTCACGTATTTAGGACAGTGGTAAAAAAAGTGCTGTTTTTTTAACAATCCGTATTTTTGTTAATGGTAAGAGATTTATTTCTAACTAGCTGTTGCCCGCGGCTTCGCTCGCGTTTTTGTCGAAAATTATCCCATGAGCACATTGTAAATATAGCCTAAGGCACTTGGGGATACTGTGGCTTCTTATTAGTGAAAGAATTTTCAAAATCGGTTCAGTAGATCCAGAGATTACCCCTTACATACAAACAAATTTTACCTCTTTATAATATTAGTGTAGATTATCGGGCTTATTGTTATTGGTATGTAAGTTATCAATATTTTGGAAGAATATCACTCATTGATTTTTTCAATTCTGAAACTATAATGCCAGGTATATCCTACAGATATGTTAAAAACAATACAAAATAGAGCTATATTTAACGAAACTAAATACTGCATTCTCTTTAAGTACATAAAGAGTGTACAGTAATAAACTTCAGTAGAAACAGTTACAAATTCCATTAGAGCTGCAATGTGTTCAAGTATTTGGTTTACAACCTAAAGATGGTGGTCAGGGATAATGCAGCCTCCCCGAACGAACCAATACGCAGTCCAACCAGTTGTAGCAAATTATTACTGAATAAGTGACTAGTATGGTGTGCCTTCCATTATGTATTATATCAGGATCGTTTTTTTTTGTCATAAGAATAGATCAGCTCATCAACCTTTGGTTAAAGGACACTATACAGCCTGTTTTGAGGTTTCCAAATAAGCATTCTCGGTAATAATATGGAGTATAATTATTTTCTTCTGTAGATACATACTTATTTACATTTTTAAATATTTCTTAAAAAAACATAGGAAAAAAAATTATATTTAAAATTATAAAAAATAGTAGCCCACCGGTATCGGGAACAGGGTCCAAGCTACCGGTCAGGGCTCCAGAGAGAGCTAGGAACCTCAAACTCAAACTCAAAGCGTTTATTTCAATTAGACCTTCGCAGGCACTTTTGAAAGTCAGAAAAACAAAGGCGAAGCTACAGTACACAGACACAAGGCATAATAACTTGTGAAAGTACTGTAGTTGCCCATTCCAAAGCGTAGATCTCTATGGAGAAGAATGGGCAAGAAACTCCATGGACACTCTTTTCAATCAAAATATTGTTACAAGATCTTGGTTACATCATTCATGTTGAGATTATACATATATGTGAGAACGATGTAGAAAGACGTGCACATTAAGAGCGTCCAGAGTAAAAGATTATAACTATCAACAATTTAAAAACAAAGTAGTTAAAATAAACCGTGGCAGCTAAGAGATGACCAGTCCCAACTGACAGCGCCCGTTCACGAACATGACGCATGCATCAGCTCCATTCAGCTCAACCATATTGAAGGGAACTAAACGACCCAACACACCCGCCACTATCAGCGAGACATTTGAGTGAGCCTGACATTCTCTCAGCCACTAGGGCACATTCGAGTCAATGAAGGATAACTAAATGTAAATGGTAGCTTTACAGTACATAGTACTCACACATGTGCTATGCAGTTATATAATACTAAGAGATTGAATCTATACAATGCAAAGATATTTTTACAATCTTCTGCAGCTTCCACAATAATTTCACATGAGCTTCTGATTAGTTTGCCCCTATGGTTTGTGGAGCAGGACCAGCATTGAGCCAAGCATTTTTATCATCGATGTAATCCCCTAACTTATAATATGCTTGCCTACATAGTGTGCGTTTTATACAAGATTTAAATTTTGTCTCATTCAGTTGTTGAATGTGGGGAGGTATTTTATTATAACATTTTAAACAGTACCCCATGAAAGATGAGTCTACTTTAGCTAGCCTTAAACCTGGCTGTACTAGTTGGTCCCTGTTTCTAGTATTATAGTGGTGTCTGTCACCTCTTTTACTAAACAAATGCAGATTTTTCCTAACGTACATGATGTTTTCATAGATGTATTGACAAGGTACTGTCATGATGTTAATTTCTTTAAACAGTTCCCTTAGAGAATCGCGCCTACGTAGATCATATATGGCTCTGATGGCTCTTTTCTGCAGAATAAATATAGACTCAATGTCTGCAGCCCGTCCCCATAGTAAAATACCGTATGACATAATACTATGAAAATAACTAAAATAGACTAGCCTCGCGGTATCTGCATCAGTAAATTGGCGGATTTTTCTAACAGCATATGCTGCTGAACTCAGCCGTCCTGCAAGAGATGTTATATGCGGACCCCATTGTAGCCTTGAGTCGAGCGTGATCCCCAGGAAAACAGTATTTTCGACGAATTGCAGTTTCTCTTGATTCAATACTATGTCACTATCACTACTTTTAACATTCGGTAGAGCAAATCTTATGCACTTCGTTTTTTTTCCCATTTAATACTAAATTATTAGCGGTGAACCAATTATGGACCTGCATTAAGGCGTTATTTACGTCGTCGAGATTTGTGGCACGTCTGTTTATCTTAAATATTAAAGAAGTATCGTCAGTGAATAACACCATTTGTGGTTGGTTTTTAAATAAATGGGGTAGATCATTAATATATACCAAAAAGAGGAAAGGACCCAATATCGAACCTTGTGGTACACCCATACTTACTTTTAAACCCATTGAATTGACACCATTTATTTGTACTTGCTGATGTCTATCGTTTAAATACGATTTCACTAAACTGAGCGCAAGTTTCCTTAACCCGTAATGTTCAAGTTTTAAGAGTAGGGTTTCATGGTTTACGCAATCAAATGCTTTTGAGAGGTCACAGAAAATTCCTATGGCATCTTGTGCCTCTTCCCACGCAGTAAATATGTGTTTTAATAAGGTGACACCGGCGTCAGTCGTACAACGTCCTTTGGTGAAACCATACTGTTTCTCATGCAAGATTTTATTGGTGTTAAAGTGGTTGAGCATTTGATTAAGTATTACCTTTTCAAACACCTTGCTGAAAACCGGCAATACGGATACGGGTCTATAGTTATTGGTGTCTTTACTGTCCCCGGACTTGAAAAGTGGTATTACCTTACTGTATTTCATAAGGTCCGGGAAGACTCCTTGGTCCACACACAAATTAAATATTAAGGCCAAGTACGGTGCTATAGTCTCAATAATGGCTTGACAAACTTTAATTGACATACCCCATAGATCCTCGGTTAATTTGACTTTGATTTCTTTAAAAGCTTTAATGACTGCTATGGGGTTTATATGTTTAAATTGAAACTCAACCGGACAGGCCGAAACGTTCGCTCTTAATAAATCAATAGAAATCAAGGGTGAGGAATTTAAGGTTTCAGTAGTTTTAAGTGGGATACTAGTGAAGAAATCTACAAATTCTTGAGCAACTTCATTTTTAGAGCTAAGACGACCACGTGAAGTCTCTAGAGTGATATCATTATTATATTTTTTATTTCTGTTAGTTTCACTATTGATGATTTTCCAAACCGTCTTTATTTTATTATCGGCGGATTTAATCTTGTTGCTAATGAATAAGCAATTGCAAGTTTTGCTAAAGCATCTTCCATTACTGACTCAAATATAGAGTAGTTTTGATAATTTGGGGGTCTGTAAAAGCACACTATTACATGCTTATCCAGCTCAACACAAGACAGCTCAATACTATGTTCAACCGATAGATAGAACCTCCTAACAATACGAGCCGTGTCTAAGAGTACAACTTTCTGAATCCAGCCCTTGATCTAGCTGCCTAACGAGAGCCTCCTCAGGTATTGATCGAGGCTCTTGGCAATTAAGCCATGGGGTCATACGACTATGGGCACAATGATCGCTGAGTCCACATCCCACATGTCGACAAACCCGTGAGCCAAGTCAAGATACTTATTTGCTTATCTTTCTTGGCTTTCACGAGGTTCTCGCCATGCGGGACCGTTAAGTCAACAATCATTGCGCGCCGCTCTTATTAATCCACCACCACTATATCAGGGTCATTGGCTACAATGGTCCTGTCAGTGATGATGGATTGATCCCAGTACGTAGTATAATTGTTGTATTATTATTGCTATATACAATCTTATTTTATTTAATTACCTATTCATTTAGACTCTTTGACCCAAAGTATGAAACTGTTTTACAACCGTCACATCACTAATCACTATCCCAGGTCCAGTTGAAAGCCAGCGTCGGGCAATCTAGCTGCTCGGCATTTTGTTGAACTATTTGACGCTCAGCACAATAATTATTTTTAATGTTTTGTGCACTTGTAGCATGTACCTACTAAACCTATTTTCTTTCTTACATTACTGACTTAGAAATTAAACGTATTGATTTTGGATGGATAAAGATCATCGGAAATGAAAACTCGTCAAGAGATGGCGGTGAAACTGGCAATAAAGTAGGCATTAATTGTCAAGAAATTGTACGGGTATAATACAAAGTATAATTAGTAACTGAAAAAAAAAAAATTTTTTGCAAAAAATAAAACCGACTTCAAAAACCAAAAAACGTGGAAAAATAACTTTAGCTTCAGAAGTCGGTGACTTTTGTTTGTTCGATTGAATTTTTATGCCAAGCTAAAGTTATTTATCCACTTTTTTTTGTTTTTGAAGTCGGTTTTATCTTTTGCAAAAATGTTTTTATTTTTCCTTTTTTAATTGCAATATTCTACACAAATATTTGTTATACATTTATTTTACATTGTTAACAACTCATTTCATGGTAATAGGCTTATCCCCAATAAAATGTAATTTATATCGTTATCGTACCTAACTGTCGAAATCTGGGTGTACTGTACACATCTGCGGGTACTCCCTCAGAGCATACAGGCGTTATGTTATGTTCTAATATTGTGTAAAAAATAAACATCCAAGCGATTGCAGCAATCACGACAGATTTTCTGTCTATTAATGAAGCATTCCATTGTATATCTCCGAAGATCAGCATCAGATCCTGACTTATACCTTCCATCATCAGCTCAGCAACATGAGATAATGATTATCAGGTACAAGTATCGTTAGAAAGTACCTATATGAAAAACATTGAAAAATGTCAGGGTTGCCCTCGATTTCCCTGGGATCCCATCCTCAGATTCTAACTTTGTGACAACGGGACCACCTCAGTAGTATAGGCTTTCGAATAAAAAAAGAATTTTGACAATCGGTCTACAATTAGCGGAGAAATCGGTGAACATACGGGACACACAGTCAAACGTAGAACCTCCTCATTTTATTTGAAGTCGGTTAAAATATTGTCAAAAGAGTTTTGGTAAAACATTAACAATACATTTCTTTTGAACCGCCAACAATACATTTCATGGTAATAGACTTATCCCCAATAAAATAGAACTTAACATACCTAACTATCGAAAAGTTGTACAGTACACATCTGCGTACCCCCTAGAGCAGGGATTCCCAAAGTGGTCGATATCGACCCCTTGGGGTCGATATCGGTTTCCTAGGGGTCGACATAAACGAAAACTGATTATGGGGGTCGACGAGGTCTAAAAATCGACCCCTATTAAATTAACACAAGTTCTTATTTAAAACTTTCAAGATAGGTAGGTAGGTACTGTATTGTTTATGTTGTGTTACGTGTACTAAGAATAATTAATATTTATGTAGGAAATAGCATTGTTGTAGTAATATAAAGCCTCAAGTTCGTACAAGATGAAAAACTCGGCAAGTCAGTGTGGACAAGTTTGTGCAAGATAATGAGTTCGAGCGTACGTCTTTCAGGCGCGTTTTGACTTGCTCTCTATTTGACGCTTGCGCGATTTAACACGAACGAATTCATGATCAAGTTGCAAGTCCAAACATGTTCCTGATATTTTACTATTTAACGAGGTTGCACTTAGGTTGAAAGTTCATTTGCGTTTTGAAATTCGTTGGAGCTTGAACGATAATAACTCATATAAGTACTCATTTATTTCAAGAGATTACAAAGTTATTACATAGCTAAATTAAGTGAAGTAAAGTGACTGAAAAAGAATTTACAAAATGCTGAGCTCCCTACGCGAGTTAATAGCGTAACCACACAATATCTGCAGTTTATGAAAAATTAACAGGGTAAGTACCAAACAGTTTTTATCCGGCACAGCGCATCAGCATTGCCCCACTGCACACTGTGTGATAGTGATCAGTTGAGCTATCTGTAGATTGTTTGCAACAGTTTGCAGTTGCCTCAGTTGTTTCAATTGTAAAAATTTACCAGTAAAGGAGATTGTCAATTTCGGTCCAAGTGTGTTGCAGATGTACATTTTATCTTAAATGCAAGGTGTCACCGAGTACAACATTTTTTTTTATGGCAGTAAAAAAAAAAATCCCAGAGGAATTGTTATATTTGCATTTGTATTTATGTTTAAAAAAACAGTAAAAAGGGTGAAAGAAGAAAGATAAAGAGGATAAAATGTTATTTATTATTGTTATAACTAAAGAAAAAATAAATAAACACCACACACAAAAAACAAACTAAGCAACAAATAAAAAAACAACACAAAACAATAAATAAACAAACAATAAATATAATACTATTCTTCATCGATAACGTAATCTAAAAACTCTGCTGGGCGATTAATGTTATCTTCGTGTCTGGCCCACCCCAGAAACACACACATTATATGGGCACAGCAGCCCTGTGTGCGTTTCCCTATAGGGGCATGTGCTGTAATAATGTTTGATTCGATTTAAAACTTGGTCACTTGCGTTTATCAATATGTAGCAGTAGTATACTTTCGAAGATGTATGCCTGCTGTTTATTCTGATTCTCAACAACCATACATTGGTTTCAGTAATGTTGTAATCACTTTAGTCGTTTAATTGGTCAGTATCGCGATAGACTTCAATTGTATAAAAGCCATGCCGCTCATGCTCGATGTAGTAGCTCCTTGCCAACTTCAATTGGTAAGTGCCTAGTGCGAATATTATTAAGTCGTCCTCTGACAGTAGTGGAAAATCTTGCAATTGAGGTAAATCCCCTGATATGCTCTCAAATGCAACTCTTTGTCTGTTGAGGTTATTGGCATGTACATAATCTACTAAGTTATTTGGGCTATTTACGCGACTATTAATAATATCAAGCTTATATCATGCTTCTTCAAGAAGGGCGACAATGCCCGGCTGAAGAACTATAGGCCCATCTCACTTCTAAGCCATGTCTACAAGTTGTTTTCAAGAGTCATCACGAATCGTCTCGCGCGCAGGTTTGACGATTTTCAGCCTCCCGAACAAGCCGGATTCCGAAAAGGCTTCAGCACCGTAGATCACATACATACGCTGCGGCAGGTTATACAGAAAACCGAAGAGTATAACCTGCCTGTCTGTTTAGCGTTTGTGGACTACGAGAAAGCCTTCGATTCGATCGAGACTTGAGCTGTATTGCAGTCTCTCCAACGGTGCCAAATCGACTATCTTATATAGTTGAAGTGTTTGTACAAAAACGCCACCATGTCAGTCCGACTTCAGGACCAGATCTTGGAACCTATCCTTCTGCAGCGAGGTGTGAGACAGGGAGACGTCATATCTCCGAAATTGTTCACCGGTGCACGGAGGATGTCTTCAAGGTTCTGGACTGGAGAGGGCTAGGCATCAATAATAATAATAAAAAAAGAAGATAATTACAGTACATTTAATGATGCTTGTATACTAAAAGCTAACTACATGTGAACTATATATATACGTATAGGTACATAGGCTGTTATGATAATCTATTATTTTACTATGTAATAATATCAAATGATAGATAGTTACCTGTCGTGGTACGTGATACGTTGTGCTATGGCATCTACGATATCACGATGTCTACCATAAAGGCCTTGTGTTTACACGTCGGCTCTTCTTCGCAGCACAGACCGATCACACAGAATACAAACGATTCCAGCAACAGGTTGGAACATTATAAACACAATAAATAAAATTAATTAATTAATAAAAATTAATAAATGAATTAATTAAATAATTGAATTAACAACATAACATAATTATAATCATTGAACGTAAGAGCCCTATTACCATTTTTTTAAGTTTTCTTTTGTTTTCTTGCTTTTTTTTCTTTTTCGTTTGTTTAGTGCCTGACCTGGTGTCAGAGAGTTTTTATGCTGTATATGGGCCTCTGACTTGGCTTTAATTGCCGTAGAGAAATATCTGTCAGGCACGTTGGTGTTTAATGTAATTACAAATGCAAAAATGTCAATTCCTCTGGGATATTTTTATTTGCTACCGTAATAAAAAATGTTGTACTGGTTGAGACCTGTCATTTAAGGTACAATTCATATCTGCAACACACTTGGACCAGCACCCCTTGTAAAACTGACATTCTCCTTTAACAGTTTATTAGGTATTGTTTTTAATTTAGGTACTTAGTTTCTTATTTTTTTATTTGCAGGATCACTGAGAGTTTTATGATGGCGGACACGAAAAAAAAATGCAGACAATACAGTTTGGACTACTTGAAGTTCGGATTTATTGCATCTCCATCAAATCAACACTTGCCGATGTGTCTCATATGTGAAAAAGTATTCAGTAACGATGCCATGAAGCCTTCAAAAATGGATGACCACTTATCGAGAGTACATGCTGACAAAAAAAGTAAGCCCTTGACATTTTTTCAAGCACTTAAAGAAAAACTAGACAAAAGGCCATCCATAAGATCGATGTTTGCGTCATCATCTATTAAAGACGATGATGGTTTACGAGCGTCCTATAATATATCTTTACTAATAGCGAAGTCGGGGAAACCCCACACAATTGGAGAGCAGCTTATCTTACCAGCCATTGCGGAGGTCCTTAACAATGATGGGACGCGATGTGGAAAACATTTTATGCAAGTTCTTACAGACCAACAGATTCTCTCTCCAGTCGGACGAGTCTACATTACCCGGCAATGAAGCTCTGTTGTTAGGATATGTTCGATATATCAAAGATGAAAATATGTGCCAAGAACTGCTTTTTGCTACATATTTAGAGACTGATACCAGAGGAGAATCAATTTTTCAGGCCGTGGAACATTTTTTTACTGACAAAGCTATTCCATGGAAGAACATTGTTTCTGTTGCGACTGATGGTGCACCGTCTATGGTTGGTCGTCATCGTGGTTTTATAGCTCACTTAAAGCGACAACTGCCTGATGTACTGGTCATTCACTGCGTGATTCACAGGCAGCATTTAGTAGCAAAAAAGCTGAGTCCTAGATTGCATAAGTCTTTACAATATGTAATAAATGCTATCAACAAGATTCGAAGCAATTCTTTGAACTCTCGGTTATTTGCTCAGCTATGTGAGGAAAACGACGAAGTCTTTACTCGATTACTTCTTCACACTGAAGTTCGCTGGCTATCAAGAGGCTCTTGCTTAGAAAGATTTTCAGCCGTTTTTGAATCTGTGTTGGAGTTTTTACAAGAAAAAGATCCGAATTTGAAAGAAAATCTGAACAATTGTAAAACAGATATTTATTACTTGACTGATATCTTTGGAATGTTCAACAAAGTTAATTTGCAGCTGCAGGGTGACGATCTTAACTTGATTAAAACAAAATCAATAATATCGGCCTTCGTGGGTAAACTAATCCTTTATAAACAAAATTTAGGCAGAAAAGAATATTCGCAGTTTCTGCATTTGTCAAAATTACCAGAAACGCTTCAAGATGATGACATTTTATTATATGTCACTCACTTGGACGCATTACACAAGGATTTTACGGAGAGGTTTGAGGATCTTTTAAATTTACAAATTCCTCAATGGATAATAAATCCGTACAATACCACAGCCATAGAAGAAGCCAATGTGATAATGCAAGAAGAGTTGATTACCATCAGCACAGACGAAGAGCTTAAGCAGAAGTTCAACCAAGGCTATCAGAAGTTCTGGTTGCAACGCAACATTGAAACACAGTATCCTACATTGTGGAACATTGCTGAAAAATACCTTATCGCTTTTCCATCATCATACCTAGTTGAAAAAAGCTTCAGTGTGGTAACAAACATTTTGACGAAACAAAGAAACCGTTTGAAAATCAACGAACGTGGAGATTTAAGGCTGCAACTCACCAATATTGAACCGGATGTAGCTAGATTGGTAGATAGTCACCAGGTTCATCCATCACACTGAATGTTTTATTTTCTCTTTGCGAATTAATACTTTTTTAAATATAATTTCCTACCTACTTAAAATTCTTTAAGTACCTAATCTATACTAATATTATAAAGCTGAAGAGTTTGTTTGTTTGTTTGTTTGAACGCGGTAATCTCAGGAACTACTGGTTAGAATTGAAAAATTCTTTTTGTGTTGGTTAGCCTATTTATCGAGGAAGGCTATAGGCTATATATCATCACGCTACAACCAATAGGAGCGGAGCATCAATGACAAATGTTGCAAAAACGGGGAAAAATTATTCTCTTTGATAGCTTCCGTTGCGTGCGCTGCGTAAACGGTTAAAGTTGCACAAATATAATGTAGCAGGGAATTATTCCTCTTAAAAAGGTCTCAAAAAAAGTCCGCGACGGCACATGCCTATCTTTTAAGGTTGACTCACAATAACCATTTTTATGATTTTAAAATTTGGTCAAAATTAATGTTTTATTTGTGAAGGTGTTTTTACCGACATAGTATTAATCCTTATCAAAATAAATATGTTATTCATCTTTACCATTCAATTGTGACCAAAATTGCCCTTTACAGTATTCAATTTAGATGAATATCTTAGGAGATATCACAGTTTTAAAATAACTCCGCATCAAAATAATGACCCGCGCGCGCTGCGAGGCGGGTGTTCATGTTGTTGGGAAAACCAATGTGATTAGATTCAATGCACAAATATTGTGGGGAACTTAGAGAAGGTTTTAGTTTTTGTTTCATGCTGTAATCAGTGCTCTCTATCAAAAGATTTATAAATTTAAAGTGTTCAAGAAGAACTTACCATCATTGTGTAAGATACATGCAACGACATCTATTGCACCAAAATGGTACTAATTAATAAAAATGTGCTCACAAGATAACTTTTAAATCGGGTCTGAGAGCAAAAAGTACTCTAGATTAGTCTACATGACGCTATAACCCTGTAGAGTGTGTGTTCGATCGCTTTACATGCATTATATTTTAACGGTTAAATTTCGTGCTCGATAGATGGCGCTATTAATTTCACTCCATTTTCTGAGTCGCGGTGTTAAGTTTTCCGTGAAAGAATGACCCTCGCCCGTGTCAAATGTCTGAAGCTTGGTTTATTAACCAACGAAACAAAAAGAGGAGGTTCTCAATTCGACGCGTCTATATTTTTTTATTTTATGTATGACCTGACCACGCATAACTTTTTACAGAGAAGTCCGATATACATGATCTTTTGTTTTTTAAATTGAGAAATCATGTTTGGGCTCATTTCATGCACCTTGATGAGAACTTTAGACCTAGCTGGAGTATGACTGTCATCGAAGGTCTGACGATGGAGACGGAAGGTAGTTGCAAGAGGTCCTCAAGAGTTTACAGCATCTATATCGTGTTTCGGCTGATTTCATGCACGTTGATGAGAACTTTAGACCTGCCTGGAGTATGTCTATCATCAAAAGTCTGACGATGGAGACGGAAGGCAGTTGCAAGAGGTCCGCAACAGTTTACAGCAGTTTTATCGTGTCTCGGCCCATTTCAAGAACTTTGATGAGAACTTTCGTTCTAGCTGGTGTATGATTGTCATCGAGTGTCTAAAGATGAAGACGTAAGGCTGTCGAGGGTCGCGGGCCTGTGGACAGTGAGTAATGGGCTAGCTCGCCATCCATCCGTCTTATGACGACAGGCCGTGGTGACGGCGTATTCGTGTTCCACACGCGCCTCAAAGAGATGTCAGCAAACCGGAAAGGAAGGGTTCCGAGAGGAGCGAGGCCTGCCAGGGTTGCGGGACTGTTCGAAAGAGATACCGTGGCCCTGGAACGCAAAGGGCAACAGAAGAAACGTGGGTGGATTTTAGTCAGTACAAGTCTGACAATCCCTTCCGCTCCGTCCAGAGTGGGAGGGGTCATTTGATGATTATCCATCGGTAATAGTATATTATAGGGATTTACTCCTTTTGAGAGCTTCCGTTGTGCGTGAACGGTTAAAGTTACGCAATTATCATGTATGTCGGAATTGTCCCTCTTAAAAAGCTCTAAAAAAATATCCGCAATGGCCATATGTCTAACTTTTAAGGTTGACACACACTCTCTCTAACCTCTCTTTCTTTTATGTACGCACGCACGCAGACGAAGTTGCGCGGGTCAGCTAGTTTGTAATAATCGTTATAAATTAAACTTGATATTTACTGAATTGTATGTCTTTTTATTTTGTTAAATTTTGATACGAAAATGAAGTCAATTTTACTCACTTAACCAAGTGCAAAGTTTTCCAATTGGTACCTTAGTACCTAGGTATTTTGTGTCAATAGGAAAAAACTAAAGATAGGCCCCCTTATTCATAATAGTCTGCTAACTTAAAGCATTGCTAATTCTCACTCTGTCTTCTTCTATTGACCTAAGTCAGAATGAAAAATAACACACTGTAGCAGCTGTTTTAAGTTAGCGGACCATTATAAATAAGGGGGTTGATCTTAAAAGTAGGTAATTTGGCCATGGGGGTCTGAGGTAACAGTTCATTTTGGAAAAGGGGTCACTTGTCCAAAATAGTTTGGGGATCCCTGCCCTAGAGCATACAAGCGTGATATTATGTAATGATGTTGTATAAACAATAAACATCCAAGCGAAAGCAGCAATCACGACAGATTTGCCGTCTATTTTTGAAGAGTTCCATAGTATATCTCCGAAGATCAGCATCAGATCTTCACAAAATGGGACCACCGCGAAACAATATTCTACCAAACAAAAAAAGAATCATCGAAATCGGTTCACAATTGGCGAAGATATCGCTGAACATACACGAAAAAAAAATTCAGACTTGATAACCTCCTCCTTTTGGAAGTCGGTTAAAAATTAATCGTAATCTTTCATGAACCGGTAAGTAACCATAATTAGTTAAGTAAGGCTGCAATAATTTCCAACAGCAACAATCCAATCCTTAACTTGACTTGACTTCTTCATAGCTGCAATGGCACATTGTCGGGGCCATCTCATGTGAATAACACAGTGACGCTTAAAAACTTTTGACTTAGATGGCAAGCGTGTAGATTTAGATTTGTCCTAATAACCTATTAACTAACAGCCATTTTAAGCTCGTAAATTATCAGATGCGATTGCCGCGGTTAGGAATATGAGATAGCGGCTCATTTGTCACGATTGGACAGGCTCGCACTAATTTGCGGTGGCTCTGTTGTGTATCGAATAGGAACGTTGTTGACGACATTATGGCGAATATTTAGATGTGTATTTTCTGTACAAACGTGAATAAGTTTAGTATGGTCTGTCTCGTTGGTCTAGTGGTCGCAAGCGCGACTGCAGAGCTGGAGGTCTACTCTCTAAGTCCGTCCACGAAAATACGGGCCCGTCCGAACGTAGTCCGTAAATACGGAGTAAACCCTACTCCCGATTGATTACGGATTCATGAGTTTCGAACGGAATCATAGACAATATTCGTGAACGAATGATGCAAGGCGATAGAGTTGCGCTATTTTATCGGTCGATTACCGGTTTATTTACTACGTGGTTTTCAAGTTTTTATACAAAAATCATTATTGTTATTGTAAAAAAAAATACCACATTTTTAACAATATACTTTATATTATGCCTTATTAATATAGAATTGAGCTATTTTTGCCATTTTTGTCCGAATTGTGGCTTTATCTTGTTAATTCCTTTGCCTTTCTTTCTTTTGACATCAATAATATCAAATGATATGTCAGTTTGTTATTTACATTAAACATATATATACATAATTCGCATTCGCATTATCAATACAACGCGGGATTCTTCCGTAATAAATTGTAATAGTAAAATACCCTCAACCACTCCAGGGGGTCTACTCTCTAAGCACGAAACCCGTAATTTCGGCCGAAGATACGGGCGTTTCCTACTCCCTAGCACCTACGGACATACGATTCGTTCGAGGCCCGAACTAAGAATGAATTACAACTCAATTTGACAGTTGTCCCTACTCCCGATGTGTTTTTGCCCGTCCGTAAAGAGGAGTTTGACACTTTTTAGGACGGATTGTTATGTCATTTGAAACGACAACAAAATAGTTATCGTGCTGTCTACGAATAATACGTTTTTTTTAGAAAATCTCTACAATGGCTGCTTTTTTCATGCTCGAAGAAGCTCTACAAGAAGAGCGGAGGTGACACCGATTCTATTTGCGCCAAAACTTTCGGTTGGCGAGTACCTATTCCCGATGTGGAGTTGAAAGGGCTCACACGGGAATCATTTGAAGATTTTTGTGAGGATCTATTTACAAGCGACGAAATCGTGTTGGTCCCAGAATGAAAGTGGACAATGGTTTGATCCAAGAATTAAGGACTAAGACACAGAGCATCATAATATATAATACTGCTAACGATATTGAAGATTCTGCAAATTATTGCGTTGTGTTACCAATTTGTTTTTGTGTACTTGAAGATCCTTGCTGCTCTCAATTGTTGAGAGCAGCAAGCCCGGGGGAGCTACCAAGGTGCAGTTAGCCTTAGCAGTGACGTCAAAATAAACATTTTACAAACTGTTTATTTTGCTTACAGGAAGATTGTGATAAAAGTAAAGATAATGTTTATAAAAGAATGTTTTTTTTTATTTGGCACCAATCAATTTAATATTTTAAATTAATATTAAGGAATAAAAATACAATCAACAATACACTAATAGAACATATTCCCTTTTATTTATCTATTGCAGTCATAAATTATTGCTAAGAACTTAGTTTAAATCGATCAATCACTTTTATTTTCAGGCATCGAAGACTCATTGATACAATACACAAAATAATCTTTTAAGTACAATATTAAGCTATTATAATACATAATATCAAACACATTTACAAAAAAACTATTAATTCTTCTTAATTCTTATTCTTTATTGCACACAAAATATAAAAGTAGGACACACAAAATTACAATATATGACTTATGTACAACGGCGAGCTTAACCCAGAATTGGGTTTTCTTACAGCAAACCTTACGTTTGATTGTGAGATTTGCGAATGAGGATAAACCTATGTGCACAAACGAACATTTTAAAACTTAAATTTACTTATTTTTACTAATCTAATACATAAAATATAATAAACGTAATACATATATGTATAGATAGATACACAAAATACTATATATATACTATTATCCTGTTGACAGGAAATGTTCCTTTATTCTTTTCTTGAACACATCTAACGCAGGGCTATCCCGCAAGGAGTGTGGAAGCGAATTCCAAAGGCGCACAGCCCGAACAGTAAAGGAACCATCATACCGACTTGAGGAGTGAGGAGGGAAACGAAGGAGGAGAGATGATGATGAGCGACAGGGTTAACTATGTTAATAACTATAATTGGTCGGCCACATATTGCACTGAGTCGAGGTGTCATAAAGACTTCCGCGAAAACACTGATACACGACACCCTGCGGCCAAAATTCCTTCATAGAAGTCGAGAGATGTGTGTTGGAACCCGCACCACAAAAGACTTGAAGATAATCTTGTGGAGCGACTCCACTCTCAAGGTGAACTTGGTCTTGCTCCTTATATTTCGACCACCTCTGGCGTCGTGGTGTGATGTAGACGGTACGCGTACAGCTGCGTCGATGGAACATGGAATAGCGGGGCGGAGCAACATGTTCGGATCTGTCTATGTGGTACCGGACTGATCGCTAGCAGGCTTCCTCTTCTTCCTTTCCACACTTCAGTCTTCTTCATCAGCCTGTCCTCGGCTTGCTACCGGTGGCAACGAGCTTTGAACTTACTTCGAATGCCACGGATGCACAGAACTGCACGGATGTTTTGCAAGCCGTTGTTCTCACTCATAAAACTGAAGAGTGCCTCTATTTGAGAGCATGAGTTGCTGCTGGAGTGGTTGAGGGTATTTTACTATTACAATTTATTACGGAAGAATCCCGCGTTGCATTGATAATGCGAATTATGTATAAATATGTTTAATGTAAATAACAAACTGACATTTCATTTGATATTAATGATGTCAAAAGAAAGAAAGGCAAAGGAATTAACAAGATAAAGCCACAATTCGGACAAAAATGGCAAAAATAGTTCAATTCTATATTAATAAGGCATAATAAAAAGTATATTGTTAAAAATGTGGTATTTTTTTTACAATAACAATAATGATTTTTGTATAAAAACTTGAAAACCACGTATTATATTAACCGGTAAAATAGCGCAACTCTATCGCCGTGCATCATTCGTTCACGAATATTGTCTATGATTCCGTTCGAAACTCATGAATCCGTAATCAATCGGGAGTAGGGTTTACTCCGTATTTACGGAGTACGTTCGGACGGGCCCGTATTTTCGTGGACGGACTTAGAGAGTAGACCTCCAGCAGCAACTCATGCTCTCAAATAGAGGCACTCTTCAGTTTTATGAGTGAGAACAACAGCTTGCAAAACATCAGTGGCATTCGAAGTAAGTTCAAAGCTCGTTGCCACCGGTAACAAGCCGAAGATAGGCTGATGAAGAAGACTGAAGTGTGGAAAGGAAGTAGAGGAAGCCTGCTAGCGATCAGTCCGGTACCACATTGACAGATCCGAACATGTTGCTGCGCCCCGCTATTCCATGTTCCATCGACGCAGCTGTACGCGTACCGTCTACATCACACCACGACGCCAGAGGTGGTCGAAATATAAGGAGCAAGACCAAGTTCACCCTGAGAGTGGAGTCGCTCCACAAGATTACCTTCAAGTCTTTTGTGGTGCGGGTTCCAACACACATCTCTCGACTTCTATGAAGGAATTTTGGCCGCAGGGTGTCGTGTATCAGTGTTTTCGCGGAAGTCTATATGACACCTCGACTCAGTGCAATATGTGGCCGACCAAATATAGTTATTAACATAGTTAACCCTGTCGCTCATCATCATCTCCTCCTTCGTTTCCCTCCTCACTCCTCAAGTCGGTATGATGGTTCCTTTACTGTTCGGGCTGTGCGCCTTTGGAATTCGCTTCCACACTCCTTGCGGGATAGCCCTTCGTTAGATGTGTTCAAGAAAAGAATATTAATATATAAATAGTATATATAGTATTTTGTGTATCTATCTATATATATATGTATTACGTTTATTATATTTTATGTATTAGTTTAGTAAAAATAAGTAAATTTAAGTCTTAAAATGTTCGTTTGTGCACATAGGTTTATCCTCATTCGCAAATCTCACAATCAAACGTAAGGTTTGCTGTAAGAAAACCCAATTCTGGGTTAAGCTCGCCGTTGTACATAAGTTATATATTGTAATTTTGTGTGTCCTACTTTTATATTTTGTGTGCAATAAAGAATAAGAATTAAGAAGAATTAATAGTTTTTTTGTAAATGTGTTTGATATTATGTATTATAATAGCTTAATATTGTACTTAAAAGATTATTTTGTGTATTGTATCAATGAGTCTTCGATGTCTGAAAATAAAAGTGATTGATCGATTGAAACTAAGTTCTTAGCAACAATTTATGACTGCAATAGATAAATAAAAGGGAATATGTTCTATTAGTGTATTGTCGATTGTATTTTTATTCTTTAATATTAATTTAATATATTAAATTGATTGGTGCCAAATAAAAAAAACATTCTTTTATAAACATTATCTTTACTTTTATCACAATCTTCCTGTAAGCAAAATAAACAGTTTGTAAAATGTTTATTTTGACGTCACTGCTAAGGCTCACTGCACCTTGGTAGCTCCCCCGGGCTTGCTGCTCTCAACAATTGAGAGCAGCAAGGATCTTCAAGTAAACAAAAACAAATTGGTAACACAACGCAATAATTTGCAGAATCTTCAATATCGTTAGCAGTATTATATATTATGATGCTCTGTGTCTTAGTCCTTAATTCTTGGATCAAACCATTGTCCACTTTCATTCTGGGACCAACACGATTTCGTCGCTTGTAAATAGATCCTCACAAAAATCTTCAAATGATTCCCGTGTGAGCCCTTTCAACTAGGTACTCGCCACACATAAAACATAACAACAACATACACACATAAAACAACTCATAAATTCTAATGCAGAACAGAACGACTCACAGTCGGGGCCCATTCAAATTTTACCAACCAAATCTTCCCAAGGGGAATAAGGAAGTAATATTTTGATAAAAATTTCACGCAGACGAAGGTCGCGGGGAATAGCTAGTAAGTCTTACATAAAAGATGCTGCAAAAAAATAAAAAACTTAATTAATTGTCCTCTTCGGAAAATGCGCTCGCAACATTGTTTGGTAAAATTTTAATGGGCCCCGACTGGGAGTCGTTCTGTTCTGCATTAGAATTTATGATTTGTTTTATGTGTGTATCGATTATAAAATTATTTCAATTGTGTAGTTATTTAGTATTACTTAACAGAATTCTACACTACTGGGCTTGTTTCTTTCTTTTTAGTTTGTATTTAAAATATTTTTTTACGTATTTTTTAAAATTAGTTTTTACACAGTCGGATTTTTTGTTTTTCTGTTTTTTTTTTTACCGTAGTCTCTGTCGTAATGCGCGTGGAGCTTGTGGCCACGCTGTTAAGATCCCGGTGTGCTTTGAGGTCTGTTTATAACAATTCAAACTAAAAAGCACTCGTTAATGAGTTTTTCGGCCAAAGTTGGATATGCTAGCAATTTGAGAGCACGTAAAAGAGCAGCACACCAAAGCCGAGACAACCACCCTAGAAAGCCACCAAATGCAATCACTGTGGCCGAAATCGGCTATATAGATATAGATGGCATATCATCATCATTTTGAAAGTTAATGTTTGTCTATCGCTCATAATCAAGTAATGCACTGATTTCATGGTAACAAGGCACTTGTGCAGAAATCTGCAGAGACATTTACATCCACCTAAGTTAACCTAAAGTTTTAATAACGTTTTATTTTATAGCTGAAACTTGATCCATACAATGCAGAATAGGCATCAAATACCTCCCAAGGATTATAGTATATGCTATACTTACACTTTATACTATACTTACAATTGTCACACCATATACCATTTATCATCCTTTTTTATTGATTTGTTTATTTATACTCAGCGAATCGATCTAAATACGATTCGTTTTCATTATATTTGCTGAAATAAAATATAAATTTTCATAATTTTCAATGTTGTGACATGTACGTCAGATTTGTCAAACTGTCAGTTACTTTTTCTTTCTGTCATAGAGTTTCTTACTAGCTTAGTCTATGATGAATACTTTTTGGTTTATCTATTCTAAATTATATTTTTCAATGTTTAGCTGAAATATTGTATTTTATAGATAATAATGATTGTTTAGTAATAATTTAATTTTAAATTATATTTATATATTCTTTACACACTCATGTTTTTATGAAGTAAGTCTGCTATGTCCTGGCCGACTACACTTGTCAGATGAGTTGATTATATGGCCGCAAGAAGAAAATCTGAGATTCAAAAATGGAAGGAGACTACTGTGGAAACGAGCTGACGAGACAGTCGAGACGAGACTAGACGATAGAGCGTTTCTTGAATGTGAGACTGAAGGAATTCTTAAAATTGGAGACAAGACAGATTCTTGAAGGTGATCCATCTAAAGATACACCTGGGACTACTACTCCCAATCTTATTATTAAAAACTGTCGTTGTGCCATCCCTGCTGTTCATCTCGCGGAGCTGCCCTGGGTCTAAAAGCTGGTTATCCAACTCTAAAGATCTACCAGGACCTCAACTCCTGTTCTTACAAACGCCGCCTTCCTGTGGAGCAGACCTGATACATCGTCCTACATCTCCACCTCTACGTTTCATCGTGCTTCAACAGTGCTACTTAATCGTGTAAATATACTCAAAAACTGCTTCCAGAGTGCGGGTTTGATTGGTCTTTTTTTATAAACACTTGTATTTTTTATCTCATTTGTAAAACCATCCATGTCTCTATTAAATTTTTAAATGTACAAGGCTACTTTTATCCTTTAATTATTAACAGGATCTAGTAGATTTGTTACAGGATTTTGTAAAATTCACAATCTCCCGACGGCAAGAAAGAAACTGAGACACCCGAAATATTTATCTTGAACGTGACGAAATTCATAAAACAGATTAAAGGAACGTTTACTTAGATTATTTTCCTTAAGTAGCACTTCAAAGAGATAATTAATTAATTATTTTTTTACAAACCTGTTTAATTTTCTGTTTTTTTTTTCACAAACCAAACAGCGAGACAGGTTTACGCAAACTATCAGTATTTTTCAAGAAGTTAAATGTAAGATTATCTGCTACGGTAGCAAGGTAGTCAAGTTTTTTATTTTATTTTATTATCTGTAAAAAACGGTTTTTAGTAACCTTTGTTTTGTAACAATTTCATAAAGTACTTACAATTGGTTTTCTCTTTAATGTTGCAGTTTAAATTCATGAGAAATCAATTCCATTGCACTGAGTAGGCATTTCTTAAGAAATCCCAACTCTCTTAGCGAATATCAAAAACATAAACCTAATTTCTTTCTTTGTTCTGGAAGTATAAATGTATAATTTAGAGTTCATCTCGCTTTTACCCCTGAGACGGCGCGGTAAGTAATTCTTTGTGTTACGGCTCTAATGTTCCGCTACTTGGATGCCTCGATGATTTATTAATGTTTAAGTGAAATGTGAAGTGTATTTGTAGATCTTTTTTTTTAATTCATCTTGAGGAAAATGTTCTGAAAAATTCTCACCTATGTGTCTGTGTTTCTGCAAAAGTGTTGCCATTTTCAGCACTTAATTTCGAGTAGTTTGATGTGGTGTGAATATTGTATGTGTTTTTTCTCATACCCTTTTTAGCTGGTTGTTCTTTCATTTCGATTTTAACTGATACAGCGATGAAATGGTCTTTTAGAAACAAAACTTATAGCGAATTGATTACCTTCAACTTTTGGAAGTCCGATTGGAAGTAGAACTACAATAATATAGGTTCTGCCAATCTGTAAACCTACAGAAATAAAGGGCTGCTACGAGCCAGACATTAAAGAAATTACCCATGTTATTTTGTAAACTTGCTTGATTGAATATAATTTTCTATATTTCCAAGTAGACACCGATGAAAAATACTCACTGAACAGCCAAATAATTATAGTTACACTAATGTACAGTAGATCTTCAGTGCGTGCTCATCCTAGTTCAGCAGAGATTACAGGATACCCACGAATTCGTAGCAGGCAAGCCTCGGACGTTCACTGGGAGCATCGCCCCCCAAATCCGTGATTACATGGAAAGTTGGAGCGATGGCCGTCGCGACCAAATATTGCATTTACAAGGTGGGTATATTTATTTCGATTGGTTTTGACATCACCAAAGCTAATGAGCAATGTTTTTATGTTGTGCCTTATCATTAACCTGTGCTATTGTGTATGGTTGTTGGTAAGGGTGGGGTGTTTACCAAAAGGTTTGTGTTAATCGTAAATTAACATAACACAATAATCTTGATGTTTTGACATGTTGCCACACATTGCAACCGTGCCAATTAGCTTATTACGATATTGATGCTTGCTAGTGAGATATTATGAGCTGATCTTTTCTTGGTATTCTTAAAATTTTAGTTTGGGCCTGCCAAGCTAGCGAATGCTCATTCAATCCTTGCTTTACCAAATTATCTTTGTGGGACAGAGCATTCTAGCGCCAGTTTGGTAGCCCCAAACTAAAATTTTAAGTATCAAGAAAAGGAACAGCTCATAATATCTTTCTAGCCAGCATCAGCATCTAAGTGACGGTCAAACCGCATTAACTGCGTAGTTTATAAGAACTGAGCTGTCATTCAGACAGACTCAAAAGCCAGTTTAATTTACACTTTGTACAGATTCTAAACACCAATTTACTGACACAAAAATAGTAGGAAACATTCAATCAGGCGACGTACGTTTCGTTTAGCCGTAAACTAGTTCTTTCACGAGATTTCAACGAATATTCGGCAAACTTTCGAGTCTGGCTGGATCAATTGGGATCGCCTATATATCGCTCCTAACAAGTTCTTCGATTCAATTTTAACTTGTCGGTGCAGAGTTTACATTGAATTCTTGGTAACCTACGAAATGGTGTTGTTATATGAAGTGTTGATTTCAAGCTTTGGAACTAAATTATTGCGATTTTGTTTTAGCGTGAAATGGGCACTGCTGAACTGAGATAAACAATGTTATATTTATTTGCTGAATTACATATAAAACAACTGAAATCCCCGAAGGGTTAGGCAAAGGTGTACCTAATAGTACACCCACAATTCGCCAGCTATGTTAAAGTCCCATATCACGGGTGGTGAGCCTATAATCATCAACCGGGCGCAAATCCAGACGCCGTGGCTGCTACTGAGAAATTCCTGATGGAAAACCTAATGATACTTTGCCCGACCCGGGAATCGAACCACGAGGCAGTCCGATTCGGATTCAAGGGAGTCAGATTTTTATTATTAATATTTTTAACCGACTTCAAAAAAGGAGGAGGTTATATGGCTGGCTTTGCTCAATGTCTTTTTAACGGACGGAATGGATAATGGGGCACAAGTAGACGTTGTTTACACGGATTACAGTAAAGCTTTCGATAGAATCGACCACAATATTCTTAAAACCAAGCTTTTCATCAATGGTATCAGAGGAGATCTACTCCGTTGGTTTACTTCATACCTTAAAAACAGATCTCAAGCTGTCGTTATCAGTAACTACATGTCGAGCTGGGTTTCAGCTCCCAGTGGAGTTCCTCAAGGTTCCTTGATGGGTCCGTTACTTTTTATTATTTATGTTAGCGACATCGACTCGTGTTTCCACAACTCAAATTTACTATGTTTCGCTGATGATATGAAGATTTTCTCTTCAATATCATCGGATGATGACATGGATGCTCTTCAATGTGACCTGACGCGATTGGATGATTATTGTTTAATTAATAAACTAGATTTGAACCCTGCTAAATGTTCCGTAATCTCTTTTAGCAGGAAACGCGTCCCTCTCCCTACGACTTATTTACTTAAAGGGCAGCTATTACAGAGATCTGACGGTGTACGCGACCTGGGTGTTTTTCACGATTCCAAACTTTTATTTAACATACACGTTGAGCAAATAGTAGCAAAGGCTTCAAAATCACTGGGTTTTGTGATGAGACTCGCCGGGTGTTTCAAGAAGGCCAAAACCCTTAAGATTCTGTATTGCTCTTTTGTCAGAAGTCATCTCGAATATGCGTCTCAAATTTGGAACCCGTGTTATGGCAAATACATTAATCGTATTGAGAGTATACAAAAAAGATTTGTTCGTTTTCTTTGTTTTCGGCTACGTATACCATATTATTCTGATAATTACATAAATCTCTGCAAAAAATTCCATACAGCCACTTATAGATCGCCGTCGACTTGCGGATTGCACTTTTCTTTTAAAAATTTTAAATAACGAGATTGACTGTCCTGATCTCCTGCGTAAACTGCATTTCAATGTCCCCCAGAGATCAGTTAGATTTAATCCACCTATCTCCATTCCTTTTTCCTCATTCAATTATAGGCAATTCATACATAGTGCGAGCGAGTAAGGACTTTAATATTCTTTGTAAAGAGTTCTCATTTGACCCATTTACCACCAAAACCTATTCAGCACGCACTCGGCTGAATGCTAACTTTTTTTAAAGCGCGTAGTGCTTCATTGTTATTATTTTATTTTTTCCCCGTGTCATTAATGCCTAACATGGCGTCAAAGTGTGTCAGCTATTATCTTATCTTAATTCCATTTATTTTTTACCGTGCTTGTTGTTTAGTGATCCTAAGATTTCTACTACCTACACTATTTCTACTCGTGAGAACCTGTAATTGGCTCTGTGTTAACCATACAATTGTTACTCATCTTTTATAGCTGTTGGTTCTCCTATTTATAAATAAATAAATAAATATGTTCGTGTGTCGTGTATTTTTTTATTTGAAAGAATATACTTCTGAGGTGGTCCCATTTTAATTTGGTGAAGATCTGATGCTGATCTTCGGAGATATACTATGGAACTCTTCAAAAATAGACGGCAAATCTGTCGTGATTTCTGCAATCGCTTGGATGTTTATTGTTTATACAACATCATGACGGAACATCACGCCTGTCTGAGGGGGTACGCAGATGTGTACAATACACCAAGATTTCCATTTATTGGGGATAAGCCCATTACCATGACATGTATTGTTCATCATCTGCATCATTTTCCCAACTATTTTGTGGTCGGCTTCCAGTCTCACCGGATGCAGCTGAATACCAGTATTTTATACACACAATAGCCACGACATAAATGTTAGTAAAAAATAATTTCTAAAGCTATTGAGACATTCGCGTATGGTCATCATTATCTAATGACGCTGAGCTGATGAAGGAAGATACAACTCTTTAACGGTTAGGAGTTAGGTGATTTCTTGTTCTAGAATAATGTACAGATGTTGCGGCTTATCGATATCGATAGTTGATTTCTCTAGAGACAACAGAGTGAGTGCTAGAAACTAGAAGTATTAATCATTTTAACCGACTTTAAGAAAAGAACTGTTGTTGTCATTTAGACGCGTATTTAACAATGTAAAATAAATTCATGGCGACATGGGAACAACTAAAAATGGAAAAATAAAAAACATTTTAGCATAAAATAAAACCGACTTCAAAAAAAAAGAAAAACAAAAATAACAAACCAAAACACAAAAAAGTGAAAAATAACTTTAGCTTCAGAAGCCGGTGATAAAAACACCAAATCAATCAAACAAAAGTTGTTTTTAAGTCCCATCTAACAGGGCAGGCAGGGGGTGTATTAGCTGATTTGTTTTCGTTTATCTCGTAGGTACGTTACCATTGTGATGAATTTAATATATAAAGTGTTTAGTAACTAGTCGAAGTCTACTTTCGCTTTGAAACAGTTATAAAGGATGTCGATTTTAGTGTCTACCTAATCTCCTGAATATCAATATAAAGTCAAAACCCACAACGATATCTCAAAATTAATGTTTTTCAAACGAAACCAACTTACATTTAGTCCACAGCCCAGCACGACGTTTCATTTCAGCTAAAAATACTCCAGAATTTTATAACTCGACCAGCACCTGCAGTATTTTTCTTGAAAGGGACCTATTAAATTTAGTTTTCCGCCTGCTTCGCTTCGCCGTGATACTGTGGCAGTAAATTGTATGAAAGAAACTAAAATGTTAGTGAATGGAGACATTAAGGTACTCCTCAGAAAATACAGAGATTATTTTTTAAATATTTTTGCTTCTTTAGTAATCTGGAGTTGTGTAAATTGTGATACTTTTTTCCGGTGTAATTTCCACAACAGTGAATGTTATTACAAACAAGAAGGGATTTCCTTGGGCATTACAGATAACTGAAACATGGGTTACCTTTTTTGTAAGTAGTTAGAATTTCAAGTTTTCTCTGAATTTTAAAAAAGATATCCAAGAAAAAGTTGATATTAACAACAGTAGAAACAAACTTACACCGATTTAAAATACATAGTTACGCAACTAAACTATCTTTATTTTTGTACGCAACAAATCTGCGAGTGTCTGGTCTTGTGGTCTGTGTGTGGTCATGTGTGGTGTGTCATGTGCGTGTATGTGATGATTAGATATGCATAATATATGCGGCTTTTCAATCAAACTCAACTCAAACTCAAAGCATTTATTTCAATTAGACCATGACAGGCACTTTTGAACGTAAAACAAAAAAAAAAGCTAAGCTACAGTCGCAGTCACAAAGCATAATAACTTGAGAAAGTACTGTAGTTACACATTCCAAAGCGTAGATCTCTATGGTGAAGAATGGGCAAGAAACTCCATGGACACTCTTTTTAATCAAAATATTGTTACAAAATCATGGTTACATCAATTCACGTTGAGATTATACATATACGTGAGAACGATGTAGAAAGACGTGCACATTAAGAGCGTCCAGAGTAAAAGATTAAAATAATCAACAATTTCAAAATAATAACAATATCTCATCATTTCTACCAGGGGTTCTAAAATGGCCGCTTTAGCAGAATCATAATATCACCATGAGTTACGTTTCAATGTTTATATTTTTTTCAATTATTCATGAATTACGTTTCAATTTGTAAGATGGTAACAAAGTGATAATTCATAATATAACTGCATTTATGACCATTTTAAGAATTTTATTATGATTCTGTTATAGCGGCTATTTTAGAACCCGCATTATGTTGCGAGAAAATTGCTTTCTATTGGCAACATCTTCTTAGACGTGCCTTGAAAGATACATCTACCTATTACAGCACTTTGTTGGAAGACAAATCGTCTCGACTCCCTTTGCGAGCAAGCGTCAACTTGATAGAGTTTAATGGACGCTCGCTCTGATGCCGTTCTTTAAACCTAGTTTATATTAGCCTTGATTTTGTTGCACATCCAGTAGACTAAGCTAAAAATATCTCACACTATCCTTTACTTCAAAGTAATAAAAATAGTTTTTGATTTTGTGTATATAGGCATTTACAATGTCATAGTTAGGCGTCGCAAAATGTATGTCTTTGTCCTTATGTGGGCTTATAATTTCAGCCCACAAAATTATATCTGATAATATCTTACTTGGCGTCCCTAGTTAAAATTATTTACATAAATGCTGGTACTAACACTATTAGTCTGTGTCATTCCATTGCTAGGCAAAGGCTTCACGACTTACAGAATTACTTAAATAACTTGAATTAATTACCTAAATAATACAAAACCCCTTAGTCACGTCCATGATTCCCATTGAAATCTACACGTTCCAAATGTACAAAAAAATATTTACCAAAGATAATAATCAACCGTAATAATTTTACATAAAAAATTACCCTTCACTCTTAACACACCACATTATCAATATCAATCCAAAAATTGACCCGAAAACCCCTTTTTAGCACTCGCACAAATAACCCCAAATCGTGTGATATACATTGGGGATAGCATCGTGTTGTTCATAAACCATTGCTGGTATAATAAAGGGGAAGAATGATGACGTACATTAACAGCCCGCAAATGAAGAGTTATTCACCGGACGGGTTGTGTTCGAAGAGTTAGGGTGAATAAATGAAGTTATGATGTGGAAATTAATTGTTAGTACCTACCTATGTAGCTGTAAATAGCGTTGTTTTTAAAAAAAAAACGTTTTATAAATTTAGATCCT